>CM060913.1:967841266-968512933 GCA_030737875.1 Allium sativum
AACTAACATGTATTATTAATTATTTAAGTAATTCTATAATGATTTTGTAAAATATATTCTTATGTAATGAGATTATAAGAAGATGAGCAGGAATTAACGAAATGGTTAATAGTCGGATAAATTATTTTCAAAAGACAATTAAATGGAATTATTTAAATTAATTGTATTATTAACTAATTTAAAAGTAGGGCTATTTGGAGTTGATTAACGAGATAATCATGATTTAAGTTGATGAAGTCAACTAATGTAATTGGAACCGTCTATTTGATTGATTTGTTTTTAATTAATCTAATAAAGAAGTTTAATGAATATTTGTTTTAACTTCAAATTTTTTTAAAAAGAACTTGCTATTTAATTTAGTTAAATAAGAAGTTAACTATTTCTATGATAGTTAAGGATGGTGTAAATTCTGTTTTAATAAATAATAATTTAAGTGATCAATTCGTAAATGAGATTCATTTAAGTAAGATATCAAAGCTAATATTGAAATATAGTTGGATTTTGAAAGAAGTGGTTGAGCGGGCTTTATATTTAAAATCGAGATTTACAAAATGAAGTTATAAAAAGAAATTTAAGCAAATGTGATAGCTTAAATATAAAGTTTACTTAATATTTAAATTAAGTAAGAAGGGATATATCAAGATAAAAAAGGGTTTATATTAAACCAAAGAGGTATAAATGAAGTTTGAAAAGGGGCATGAGGCGAAAGCGTTAAGTTTAAATTAACATTACCTAATAATGGAATTTGAAACGAGAATTTCAAAGTGGAGAATGGTTAAATGAATTTGAAGTGGAATATAATGGGTTAATGACGAGTTAAGATAAGAATTAGGATTTAATTGGAGATTGGTTGAGATGAGTGATTTTTTGAGTATTGATCTGATGTTGATTACAGTCTTCGGGGTTAATACTTAGAGAATTGTTCTCTTACCAATTTACGGTCAGGGACTAATGAGTGTTGAAGTATAGAAATGCACGAGAAATGTTGTAACTAATGTTTTAAAATGATAATTAATTGGAAAGTGAGATACGGTTATAATATATGGTTTTAAGTATTTAAATTCTTTTGAGAAGACTCTTATATTATAATAAGAAGTGATACTGTATTTTGAAATATTAAAAGATTTAGAAGTCTATTCAATCACCCATTAATTATTTATAATAAAAGGGCCAAATGATGCTGAGTACTGAATAAATGAAATCATTTTATTTTCATGATTGAATGGCTGTTTATTTGATAGTTAAATAATTGACTATCAAATCTGGCCAATACAATTGTTGGTACAGAAAGACTGGGATCGAAATTATATTCGAAAACCATTCCGACCAATGAATACGTAAACATGAAGATATCAGATATTGATCGAGATGAAGAAATTGAAGACGGTGGATCTTCATAAAACGGTAGAATGACTTATACTCGCTGGTTTAGCAGCCAGAGACATACCATGATTCTGTCGTGATTGGGATCCACGGATTGCAAGGACCACTCGCTACTAATCCATAGGATGATTACTAGGATGTGATAGGAGGGTGCCTTCGGTTCATCCTGTTCCTGGTAGACTTGTATGGACGAATGTCCGACGGAGTAATTCCTAAAAATCATGTACATTGATTTTTACAAACGTATTTCTGTTAGTGGCGGAGAATGGCCATTCTCTTAGCTTAATGACCAGAGTATTTTTGTGGACGTCAATTAGTGATTTGGCGGATATGACAATGTAGCATTCAAAGTAAGTGATGGCCAAATATTCTAAAGGTGAATTCTAACCTCAACCCTCACAACCGGAAAATAACAAAAATCGGGCAGGCAGCATGGCTAAGTGGGTCGCTCCCATTAGGGTGTATAATCACCTATCTAGAGAAAATTTATTTCCTTCTTTATTCTATTTGATGTTGTCCCTTTCGGGAAACAGTGGTTTGGGCCCAATCGTTGGTGATATACATTTGATACACTCAAGCGAAATGAGTGGTCGGTCATGTATGGTCGGGTTGCTAGATGTTTCTTGTTGAACCCAGTGTATTCCCCTCTAGAGATACACTATTGTCAGGTGGTTCCATACCTTGTCGAAGTCGGAATCCAATCTCCAATAAGCACCCGTGGTTTTGATTGTTTATTATATATGTGGAGCATGAGATGCAAGCGTTCCGCTAGATTGCTATTTATTTATATTTAGACGCTATTATAATATCAATATATATATATATATGTGATTTCAAAATGTTTTGGGTTATCGTAAGGTAAAAACCGTTTGTATTTATGTGGGGATTTGGTCTTACGATTATCCTTTTCTTTCGAAAAGATTTTGAACTTTAAAATCAAGTTGGGTGATTCCCTTTAAAATTTTGCAAGTTTTCTCACTCTGGTTCACCAGACTGATCCGGCGTTTGTAATGCTCGGGCTAGCCCAGGTATTACAGGTTATTATAACTATCAAGTTGGGTGATTCCCTTTAAAATTTTACGAGTTTTGACGTATTAATATTTATTCCATTGTGTGTTGTATATGAGGACAGATTATTATAACTATCCAGGTGTATTGATGTACTCTGATGATTGTAAGTTTTATTTCAAGCTCTCAATAAAGTTTTATTTATATATATATATTATATTTTGTTCCGCAACGATGTGAGACTCTGATTCTGTTGTGTTTTCTTCTTCTTATTTCTTCTATTCTAATATTTATTTCTTTCTTATCTCACCTTTTAATCTCTTTCTATTAATTATCTGGTGTTTTCGATACTTGGGTTTTGGCGAGTAATACAGGTTTTATGGATTATTGTTGAAATTCGGGCGTTGAACCCGCTGGGTCGTTACACTAATTAAGTGGAGATGTGATATAAATCTCAAGATCTCCAACGGTTCTCAACGTTCAAGTGAGCTCTGATTGATCTCCTAACAATATAAATATAAGAAACATATAATTTGATTCTTATAAATATTGTTTTTGCTAAATTATAACTTCCTAAACTTATATAAATTGAAATAGAGAGATATAAAATTAAGGTAGAGAGATAGAAGAAACCTTCACCATTTTTCTCTTTATTTCCCTATGGGATTCAGCAGCATGGAGGTAGAGGTTTAGAATAATTAGGGTTTCTAGTGTGTTGTTTGAGGGGTTATTTATACTTGCTCTTGTGAGCTGGAGCCGTCAAATTTATAAAATTTAATTCGAACCATCCATATAAACATTACCTCTTAGAAAACCCTAATCACATAGCCTCATTGGGCTGTTCCAGTCGTCAGGGGGGTCGACCCCTAGTGGTCGTCGGCTCCCTTTAGGAAGGGCGGTCGACCTCCTTCAGGTTGGAACGCCCAATTTAGCTTGTTCGTTGAGCTGTTAATTTTTATTAATACGTTTTCAATTCTTTTTATGTTATTCCATATTTACAAGAAACGTTGCACCCTTGATCTTATCTCAAATTCAAATTTCCCTCTTTTATTTTAAATTATTATTTGGACAATAAATATAATTTTTACACAATTATATATATATTCTGTGTACACTTTCCAAATTCATTTGTTCATAACCTTTTCATACGTTGACCGTTTTCAGCATATTATATATGAAAACAATTCGGAATATCGCCGCAAATCCAAATAGAAGAGTTTCATAGCCAAATTCCTAAAGCTACATAATCTCATTTTCTAGCTATATCATTTAATTGCTTATTTTTTATTATTTAATTTATTATTAATACTTATGAATTTTACGGGGTGTTACACAATGGGTTGCATGGAAATTGTTATCTTTTTTTGGCTAGAAAATGCTACATTTTATTAAAATTTTGTAATTATCTAGAGACAATTAGAATCTTAAAACTAGATACACAAGCGGTCCATGCTACCAATTCTAACCTTAGTGAATATGAAAACACGACTCCATGACTCCATTCCAATCAACAAATTACAGCTCTACTTCCTCAATCATATTCCTTTACTTTTTATAACCATGCATACTTAATTAAATTAACTCCAAAAATGATTTCCATTGTCCAAAACTATATTGCCTAGAACTTAGCTTTTCTCCCTGAACTCTTCATCCTTTGTTGTGTGTCTGAGTTCTGTGTATTTGTCTCTAGGTTTAAATCTTTCCTCCCCTTTCTAATTCTCTCCATCAGGGAGAAGTAATTTTTTGGTACGTATTTCAATGGAGGAATATCTGAAATGCAAATGTAATTTGTCCTTGAATTAGAAATGTTGGTTTCATATTATCAGCTTTCCTGAGATTTGAATAGTTTGTTTTAACATGTCGATTATAAAGATCAGTCTTCTCGACCCTCGAGAATTCTCACTCAATACATCCACGGTATTCATGTGCCAAAACCCATGTGCCGGAAATGCAGATTATTTGGGATAATAACATATTAGAATGGGAACATAATGAACTTTTATTAACATAACATTGTTTTATATCCAAGGTAAAAAAGATATATCAGAGTACAACAACAACACAACAGAAAATACTAAAGCTTCAGTGGAAACTCCAAAATGCTCCAAATACAGCTCCAACTTTATCCCACCAAATGCTCCATAAAATAACTCCAAGACTAACTACGAAACCTTAACTACTAGGCTGCCTATGTGGAAAAAAAATTAAGGGCACCTAGAGTTTAGGAAAGGAACAATAAACTCCAAGTCAGTCATGGGACTTGTGTGAGAACTTAAAACAATTGTTTTAGAAACAAAAGAAAGATTTCCTATAAGACCACATTGCAAGTGTGGAACGGTAACCAAAATACTCACTTTCTCAAAAGCATTGATATTATTCTTAATGTCATTATTTTGAAAATCTTTTCAAATAAATTTGGTTGAATTATCCAAAATTGTTACATTGATTAAATTTGGTGGCCATTGTGCCCTTAATTTTTAGATCCGTTGATTCATATGGGAATATTGGATGTGAACAATGAACAAAGCAAAGGATTTTCCTTATCCGAACATAGCACCTCTAGAAGGATGTTCCTCAGAAACAACTGATGAATCTATGCTACACATGACCGGTCCCCCCAGCATTACACAAAGTAACTGGATATGACATTTCCTGGTCATAATCGACCTTTTAAATCGAGTGCGCTCCATCCATCATCCACATAAAGTAGAATTTTCCACATAAGTAAATACTTGGGCCCCATACCATGGTATAACTTTTTTATCTAGAAGGAAATGACCATACTCTTGACAATAGCAAACTGCATAGCCTTGCTGCACTCATCCTGTTTTAGGTCATTACTGGGTTGCGCGGCAAGAGGTTTCGTTAAACATAAAGCTGCGCTTTAAGTAAGCCATGCTTTGATCATATGCAACTGTTAACACTTCGTATGCTACATTGTCATTTTATAACATATATCTGATAATTACTAACCATTTCACCTTTGAGCTCGTATGTCTCAAAGAAGGGAGTTAAGCTAAGAAAACAAATTCTCTGCCACCAAATAGAGATATGTTTATAAAGGATTAATTAATACATTATAAAATACAGTCTCAGACACACATCTATTCAAGTTCATTCTGGAACTGAACGAAACCGAAGGCACTTTATTCCTCATCTAATAAAGGAGAGACGCCCTTGCAAATACATAAATTCTCCAAATACGTTTGGACTACTGCTATATATAGAATCTCATAATGGAGCTACCCGAGACATTAACAAGCAGTCATTTCGATGTGAAGAAACCCGGTCTTCAACTATCATCTTCAATGTCTTCATTTGCTCCATTTCGTCGTAAAATTATTCGAAGTTGTTTCAGTTAGGAAGTAACCAAATCCGACTCTGGCTTCTTCGAATAATTACCGTGGTTATGAAAACAATATAACTATACATGATTTCAATTAAGTATCCTTCCTTCTTAATTTTGGTTAATTAAAACCTTTCCTTAAATAATTCTTAACCATTTATTACTTAACTTAGGATAAAAATGCTTTCCTTAATTCTTTAGTACCAAATCATTCATTAAAGATTTATTTCCATCATTACCTTACTTTGGTTTTAACAAAATCCTCAATTATTAAATTTTTTAATCCAAAACTCATTCCTTTAAATTTCTAAACCCAAGATTCCTTTTAAATTCATATTCCAATCTCATTCGTTAAATCTTAATTAAAAGATTAATTCCATAAATTTCCCATTTTAAAACTTATCTTTTTAAACAAAGATAATTTAGCCTCATTAATCTTAATAATCAATTCCTATATTTTTCTTACATTAAACCTATGTATTCAAACCTTTGTTTCTTAAGTCGATTCCGTAATCTCCCATTCCTTAACTACGAATTATTTTAATAAAATCATTCATTAATTTTTAACAAAGATTCATTAACTCTTTATCCCTTAGCTTTCCTTTTAAAACCCATCCCTTAATCAAAGATCATTTAATGAAAATCATTTTCATTAACCTTTAATTTAAAAGATTATAATCCTTCTTAAATTCCAAAAATAGGTTAATTTTTGTTGGGTTAAAGAATGATGTCATTTAAGACACCATTCACAACAACCCCAAAACAGATTGATATTAAATAAAAGATTTGTATATATATTATATCAACTTATACCCAAAACTAATTTTAGTTGGGTTTAAATGGGTTTTTCTTCAGAAGTGTCTGACTGATCATTCAGTTGGACCTTTGCTTGGCTATCCAATTTTTATTCTCGGGTGGTGAGCTTCCATAAGGTTGGACTTCCACTAACTTGGTCGTTTTCCCTAAGTGCGAGAGTCCCCGCTCGTGCTCGCATTTTTGTCCTATTAGTCCGTATAAATTTTCTAACAAGGTTATATCTAAGGTGATAACTTCTAGGTTAGCACCTTTTTGGACCTTATTATTTCCTCCTCTCAAGCAGGCTTTGTGAAAGGTTGCCTGATCACAGACAACGTCCTCCTTGCTCCGGAGATGGTTTCCTAGATTGATCGCATAATCAGGGGCCCCAATGTGGTTGTCAAGCTCAACATGGCTAAGACGTATGACCACATGTCTTGGTTTTTCGTCATTTAAGTCCTTAGGGCTTTCGTCTTTCCTGAGCCTCTTATAGACCTTGTTTGGAGGCTCATCCTGAACTATTGGGTTTTCGTGCTCATCAACGGATCAACAAACGGATATTTCAAGTCGGGTAGGTGTAACAACCAGAATTTCAACAAACCGATTTTTTTTTTCAAAATTCTAATCTATCGAAACTCGTGTTGGTTTGCATTGGTATTTTGCAGAAAAGATAGATACATAAAATATGTCAGGGCTCATAAAATATCTCACAGCGGAATGGATAAAATATAATATACTCAAAGTATAGCCTTACCGTTTTAATAATACTGCCTAACCAGTATTCAAAGCTATCATGTCTCTGCCACAAATCTAACCTGCGAGTATGTTATGAGGAGGGGGTCAGAACACAAGTTCTGGTGACTGGATTTAAATTATACACTTTGGATACCAAACATATACCGTTAAATCATATTCTCTTATTTATTAGGTTACTTGTGTTAACAGCACTCAAGGCTTATACACACACATTTACTTCCCTGTGGATTAACCCAATATAGTATATATGTAGCTACCCTTTAATATTGCGGTACACCCCATGGTACCCCACTCGCACGGTCACCATAATACTACTAAAATATACGTAGTCCCTTATCCTACGCCAGAGTGACGTAAGGATCTCTATTTAACAATGTTACATTCCACATATGTCTGTCATTACTACGCTACGTAAGCATGTGGACTGCCATCGTCGATCGAATCAGGTTTCACCGGTTATCCATTTCCTTACTAGTTTATTATAACCTAAGTTATAATCCTCACTTGTCCCTAGGACAAGTCTACCTATTATACAACATTCTCATTAATGTAATTTATTTATAATAGTTTATTATCATTCCCCGTTTAAATCAGTTACCGTTGTAACCCATTATTCTTCATTCACTATAATATATGTTCCTTATTTTATTGAGGAAAGCACTTTATGCACCTTACCAGTTTGATTATAGAAGGAATCAGTGATTTATTTTCATAACGTATTCCAATCTAAATCCGTGGTGGCAAGTAATTTCTTTCCTTTTTCTTACTTTATTTACTGTGGCTTACTCGCAACCACGTTCTCAGAAATAGGTCATTTAGGGAAATACACCACTTTTCCTTCGCAACGCACTAACTTAGTCCATTACATCCCTTCCGTTCTTATTTTCTGAGTTAGGCTTTTGATTACTATCACTGCCATTTATTCACATCTTGTTATATACATACATACATTTTTTTTTTCGAAAATTTACAAACATACATATATATACATATACATATATATATATATATATATATATATATATATATATGCACTAGACCTCTCACATTAAGCTTGCACTTGTGGATGCTGGATTTGCTGGGCGGGTCTGGGCAGACTTCTACCATAAGTTGACTTAACCACATGTCTTAGCACCATTACATGTTTTATTTATGCACTTAGACCCCTCATATTAGATTTACTTTGGATGCTGGATATGCTGGGCGGGTCCAGGCAGACTTCTACCTCAAGTGTAATCTAACCTCGTGTCCAAGCACGTTATAGTTTCATATTTACTGTAAATTTTAGGCATGTTATCCTTTTTACTATAATCTAATTTACAGGTCATCAAATTATGCCTATATTATGGCGCATGTCCTTTTTAACATGTGTTTAATTCTATTTTGACATGTAAACATTTAATCAGGTAATTGTTCAAATCTAACAGGTTAACATGTCATTTACTCAATAATATGCCACAAGTGAATCATGTGATTATAACAACAGTAGTTATTACCTATATTCTAACAAGTTTGTTTTTCAATTTGTAATCATTCCAACACTTTAACTGATTCAACATATGAACTAGTCATACTAACGTCTCAACTTGTTATAACAGCAATTCTTAATTATTCTGGCAAATTCACATATAATAACGGGGAATGTTTTTAACGATAACATATTATTATCTAAAATGCCATAGCTTAAATCCACTCACCTTGAAAGCTTTCCAAATCCTGGATCTAGTCCAGGTCTAATCTTCCGTGGTTTTCCCCTAATTGGATTCAGAACCTAACAACCATGGATTGACTATTTTTATAAAAAGAAAGAGGAAAGAATAAGGAGGAAATTTGAATAGATCAGATCTAGAAAATTACCTTACTTCGATAGGAGATCCGAACACTTACTTACAAATATTCGTTCCTTTTCTTCAGATCTGGATTCAGATTTTTCCTAAACTAATAATATAAATTTTCTTAATTGATTTGAGAAGAGGGAAGAATGGCAGAGCCTTCGCGTAGCCTCAGAAATATGAGGTTTAGGGTTAGCTCTACAAACTTATTTATAGGTGTATCAGAGAGACCTAGTCCCTTAGATCTAAATCAAAAACATCAGAACCGACCATGTCAGAAGAATTTTCCAGATCCGCGGTGGGGCCGACCCCCCTTCAGGTGGGTCGACCCATGGGTCGACCACCCTATTGACGGGTAGACCCCTAGGTCGACCCCCAATGATCCATTTTCCCTCCAACTTTTCCCACTTCTTAAATTTTGATTTTTTGGATAAATTTTTATTTAATATATATACATATAAGCTCCTTATATGTATACAAACTTCTAATGCTCATAACTTCTTCATACATTATCCATTTTATGCAAACCAGGTGTTTATCTTGACCAGAATTTCGACACGAACACAATGTTGCAGTCTGTTTCCCTTAATTCTGAATATTTAATTAAGTTATTCTTATTTTATTATCTTAAGTTAAAAATGTGGGGTGTTACATTCTCTCACCCTTAGGAAATTTCGTTCCCGAAATTTGATAAGGGTAAAAAAATCAAATAACCACTCGCATAATATCCGTCCATCATGTGTGCATCCAATTTTTGCGACCATTGTGCACTTGTGCAAAGTGAAATACAACATAATAATGCATGTATGCCTAAGTGGTACCTCCTATGTGTATGCAATTTTTTCAAAAATCCTTTTAAAATATGATGCTCACATCTTAAATATACTGGCAGTTCTATATGAATGCAATATTTTGAAAATCAAAAATACTTTTTCATCCAAATTTTCCCACACTCTTACTGAACAAGAGTGCAGTTCATCCAATTGTTGCATCCATAATCCTTCCAACCAACTTTATTTTTCAAATTTCAAAAAAATATAATTTCCTAAATTCGATTTCTTAAGTTACAAAAAGGTGGAAAACGAAAATTTCACATCTTCCGGTTTTCTTTTACGACCCTTTTTCCAACCTTACTTGGATTTTATGAAACTATTTATAAAGATTCCCTACTTTCCTATCCAAGCACAACCCACATAAGAAAATTTTCTTTTGTTACTGATTTTCTTTTTCATCTTATCTTGGAAATTTTTATCTTTATCCAAGTTTTCTTATAATTCATCATGTTTGTTGCTTTACTGAATTTGTTGTTTCCTTTTTAGTTGTACCATTTCTCTTTTCTTAGCTTATTCAATCATGTGATCTTAGTTTAAATTTAAATAAGCTTCTAATCTTTCAACTAAAATAGGAGAACAGACACCCTATACAGCTACTACTGAGGGCCAAGAATCTCGGGACTATGTCCCCTTCAGACAAAAAAGTCCAAACTATGGGATCCACGATAGGTTTAGATGTTACCCTAACTACCCAAAAAGAACAAAATAATGGAACGGTCTCAACAGAAATGTAGTAACGGGCTTTATCCCTAACTTGAAAATTAGCAACAGGATCTAAACACTCACTTGCCCTTTACTATCTAGCAGTCACTACTAATTCTAGCTGTGTACCAACAGTCATTTAAAGCAACACCCTAGGCTTTTCAATGCTTATCATTCTACGGGAACTTACCATTTTCCAAGATAATTCTCGCTATTTACTTCATAGCCTCAAAACTCTTCCCGTCTTCCCTAAGCTCTAATCCTTACCTATTCCATCCTTTTTAAAACACGGTTTGGCATTTTTATTTAGATTTCCTTCCAGAAATTTAAAAGTGTCAAAACTTTATTTTCCTCATCAAGACTTGCTTTTGCCAATCCATAAATGAAAAAAAACATGTCATCTTAAAGAAATGTAAATCATCATTTTTTTCAAACCACAAAAATTGGAGTAGATAAGGACAACTATTTCTCAATCAGGTTTATAACTTGTTCTTACGTATAAGGTTAGTTCAGTTTCTTACCACAAGGTACACACATCTACTCTATTCTTAAGTCATACAACTTATTTTGTCCACCCAACAAAATTTTCTCCTTTAAAACAATTTATCAAAAATGATTGTCAAAAGAATAGAGACTTCAAAACTTTCTTTACTAAAAATTCTTGTATGAAATATAACAAGAAAACTAGCGAGCTACACATGCTCTACAATATGCATCTTTTATTGAGAGAATTTTATTTTAGACAAAGTTTTCGAGAGAAACCACTATTTACAAAATATACCCCATTTTACTTCAAAACCCAACATGTACTTCTTTACATATTTTTAATACTATAACTTTTAAGATTAAAACTTGGAAACACCATAAACCATTTTCCAAAAGCTTTTATAATTTCAAGTTCTTAAAAGTTAACAATGGCATTTAAACTCAAAGCGGGTTTCCAATTTTTCTAAGCTTTCCTAGACACTTCCCAAGGTCAATTCTCTAGACTATATATATATATATTATTGATCAAATTTTTTTTTTGTTCAACCTTTTCCAATTTATAAGGTTTTCAAGCCCACTAACCCGAATACCAATCATATGGGATTCACTTTCCTTCAATTCAAAGTATATTGTACACTCTCCACCGAAATTACCTAAGGGTCTCGGATTTCCATATTCATTCCTTTAGTGTACAAAACAAACATCCCATTTCTTACCATATTATACTCTTTCTATTTAGTGGGTTCCTCTATGGATCTAGGTATATATATATATATATATATATAATATTTATATTTTTTTTTTAAAAAACAAATACGTTCACTCACTATTTATAAAGGAATCCTAAACCTAAGCTCTGATACCAGATGTAAGAACCCAAATTCCGACAGACCGATTTTTTTTTCAAAATTTTAATCTATCGAAACTCGTGTTGGTTTGCTCTGGTATCCTGCAGAAAAGGCAGAGACATAAAATATGTCAGAGCTCAGAAAATATCTCACAGCGGAATGGATAAAATATAATATACTCAAAGTATAGCCTTACCGTATTAGTAATATTGCCTAACCAATATCCAAAGCTATCATGTCTCTGCCACAAATCTAACCTACGAGTATGTTATGGGGAGGGGATCAGAACACAAGTTCTAGTGACTAGATTTAAATTATACACTTTGGATAATACTACATATATCGTTCAATCATATTCTCTTATTTATTAGGTTACTTGGGTTAACAACACTCAAGGCTTACACACACGTCGTACCCATTTATTTCCTTGTGGATTAACCTAATATAGTTTATATGTAGCTACCCCTCAATATTGAGGTTCCTCATGGTACCCCACTCGCACGGTCTCTATAATACTACTGAAATATACGCAGTCCTCATCCTATGCTGGAGTGACGTACGGATCTCTAAATAACAATGTTACGTTCCTCATATATCTATCATTACTACGCTACATAAGCGTATGGACTGCCATCGTCTAACGAATCAGGTTTCATACTGGAGTATTGCCCTCATGTCTATGATACACCACCCAGAGCTGATATGCACGTACCTAGATTGTCCTACATACATATCGTCAATTGTAGCTTAGTGCTTAGTCACACATCCTCTAATGTGCACTGAGTTCCATTGCAGGGCTATACAAGAAACACAGAACTTGGTCGGGAGCTTTTCCTTATCTGTACATGCCCGTCTTTAAGAGCCTCTATATACAGATATTCCTAGGGTCTATTTTTCATGGTGGCTATGGCCTCACCTCGGCCCCTCCCTCAACTAGTAAAGACTACAAGAGCTAATTGTCCAGTTGGCATCTTCCCTCAACCACCGTACCTCGATAGCGAAAGGTGAATGGTATATTGGTTTTAGCTCTAATCTTTCCGCATCCCACTGGCTACCATGACGGGTATCCAACGATCTACTATCCTTATTGGTCGTGACACTACGCCTCCCCGTTAAGGCGACCGCTGAATCACCCTGGTGTCACCACGTCACAACATTCTGACTGCAAAGCTACTTTTGCAGTCAAGACCCACCCACCTAGTAGTTACGCGCAGAACCAACCTCTGCGAGCATAGCCTAAACATCTGCCACCGCACAGAGGACTACCAGGAGCACGTTACGTATCCCAGGAAGTTGTGTGCTTCCCCTTCCAGTCCTTCGGAGCCGACAGAGTAATCAGATGAACGTGCGCTCCCCTCGTGCCTTATGACACCACGATGATCTACCCCGTTAGGTTATTCACCCTCAAACGTACAGACTGGTCTAAGTGCTTCATTTTAACGTGTCATTAGATCCTATGTCTAACCATTATTTTACGCGTTTGCTTTCCTCACCAGGTTTCCATTTAACTTGGTTATCCCTGTTCACATTGACTTCTTATTCAAGTTACCAAGTTTCTCTTGCTTATTAACTTCAGTCATATAACTTAACCCATTTAAGTTTATTATTAAGCCCACAAAATGTTATTCTCTAGATTGTGATCCAAGGTCTGTAATCCACAATCCCTTTATATTCTCGTTTGATTTCATCGTTACAATAACATGTTTTACTTAATATATAATTAAGTATATCTCAATTCACATGTTTTCTTTTTAATATATCAGTCATTATTTATGATTAAATATAACTTATTTCATTTCATAAGTTTTCCTCATTCTTTCTCATTTAATCATAATTCCATTTTACACTGTCACTATAACTTATCGTTGTTTACTTATTAACTTAGTTCTCTTAACTAAGGCCCATTAATAAGTTTCTCTACCCATTTATTATAACCTATGTTATAATTTCCTCTTGTCCCTAGAACAAGTCTAAACATGTTGTTCTTATCAGCGGGTTTCAGACTTCCAAGTTTGCAGATTACTTAATTTATAGTGCGTTATGCATCTTATCAGTTTGTGTAACGTCCCATATTTTTCTCCTATTTAAGTTGAAATATTATTTAAAACCAGAAATTTTAATGTTATGTTTGAATTCTATACTGTTTGAAGTTGAAGATGTTGTTTAATAAATATGATGACATTCATTTATTTATTTATTTTCGTTAAATTTAATTTTCTTAAAGTTAAACCGACTCTGCACGCTGCGTATAACGACATGTTGGTCCCACTATTATAAATACTGCACCAACATGGCATATAACTGAAATGGGACAGAATAAATAATGAAAGGCGAGGAAAAGAACGTAGGACACATAATGAAGAATGTCAAATTTGTGGCATGTTCACGTTGAAAGAAACAACGTCGTTATTGGTTTGGATTCTTTCCTTTTACCCTTCTTTGTCAGTTGCCTTACAAGTAGCAGAGGTAAATACCACATAACTCCTTTAGCATGTTTATAAAGACTACATTGCTTACTTGAGTCCACATGGATCTATAAAATATGAATAAATGATGAGATATGCCGATTTGAATTCAGTTTAACAACAAGATATAGTTGACTCTGTTTCCATCTGTAGTTTAACAACAAGATATAGTTTAACAACAAATAGTTTTAGCATTAAATTACATTATCGTCACAATACAAGTTCAAAGATTTTATCTTGTACAGTACAAGTTCAAAAAAATATACAAAACATAAGAAAGGAATCAACATTTGAAGCTCAACTTCTGCATGCCTCCAGAACGAGCAAATCCATGTTGTTTCCATCAATTTTGATCTACGAAAAAGAAGAAAATCCATTAAAAGGGTGATCTCATGATAATAATGAACAACAAAAGAAAAAAGAAGAAAAAAAGAAAAGAAGAAGAGAAAAAAATAAAAAATATATAAATGATCAATACATAGAAACATAAATGTACACACACACAATAGCCACCATGCATACATACTGCTCAATAACCAGACAACAAAACATCAGGGTAGGTTTCAATGTCTCAAGCATGAGTAAGGCGCAGACAGAAAATGAGTATGGATGTGAATGTGCATAATACAACAAAGTTGCATCACAAGGCAAAGGAACAAGTCAAGGGCGTTGCACAACCAAGGAAGTACAGTGGCACTAACTAGGAAGTACATTAGAGGCATAGCACGACAGCAAGGTAAAACTGAGAGTATCAAAACTAATGACCATAACAGGAGAAACCAAAAATATACAAGACTTGAGTGTATCAGAAACCAAAAGTGTGTAGAGCAGGTCCTAAAATGCCTCAGGTAACATAATATGGTCAAGAGACAGTTAACAGTGAAATGAAGTAACTTTAATTAAACAAATATATATATTATAAAGACAGCTAATATATATGTACAACAGATTTTGGAATCAATGGACAGTAAAAAAAAAGAGTGAGAAGAAACAGCTAAAGAAGAATAGACATGAACAGCTAAGGTAAGAGAAAAATCAAATACATGAACACCTATAAACAATCAACGAACAAAATATATGTATATTTTCATATACATACGGGCTGATTAAACAAGACAGTGAACAGCAAAGTGAACAGCTATAAAATGTACAAGAACATCATATGTACAGCTAAGAAGAACTGACATGGATATTTTATACCAAATCTTTATCAAGTAGTAAAATCACATGTATGAACAGTAAAGTTCATCACTGTTCTTTGTATATTTAAAATCCGAACACAAAATCCAAGGACAGATTCAAATCTTGGGTGAAATAACAATACATAACATCACTATCACCTAACCAGTTAAATCAAAATCCATTTCGAACCGATCTGAAAATCCTATACCAAAAATCCGAACCAAAATCTAAGGACAGATTCGAATATTGATTGAAATAACAATTCGTGGCTGTTGATAGACAGTGATCCTATCTACAATCAAACCGCAAGTATAAATACGCTAGCACACAAGGTGTTTCATCACCCAAAGATAACCCAAACCAATACGGTAAAGAAAAGAATGCGAAACCACCAGAAATAAAGAAAAAAAATACAGTAACAGAAAAGTCGAGTGAAAACTTAGCTTAATAGGAAGGAGGCCGCTTCAAATTCTGGAGGTTTGGGTTCATCGTGATTCGGCAGGGTTGGTTGACGTTGAGGAGGGTTGCTGAGGGGTTCGAAGGGTTGTAGGAAGGAGGAGGACGAGGAAGTGGTGGCATAGAGAGGGGTCGCGACACCATCAGACACCGATTTGTTGCTGAAGATCGAATGGGGCTTAGGGTTTTCTTTTTTCCTTTTAATTTGAGAAAATTTGAGGCGGCTGATAAATGGAAGAAGGGATCGGTTGTGAGGGTTTAAAAGGAGGAGCGGGTTGGGTTGTTTTGGGCCAAACAATTTAAAGGTAAAGCCCACTTTAAAATTCAAATATAAAATCCATGTTTATTTAAATTACTTTGTAAATTCATATCGTATGCATACGATATCAGATTTTGACGCGGTCAGTTGCGTTGAGACCGTGGAGACAAGAACTTCGAGATGGAGCAGGTCTAGTCCGGATCAGAAGTAACTGAAAATTTTAGTCGAATTAAACGTCAGTTTAATTTGACTAAAAACCAGATATTTATCGACAGATTCAAATCAAGGTGAGTTAAAATCACTCAGCTCTTCCCATTTATATTTTATATAAATTGGGTTTTTATTTTGCGTGTTCTGATTTTTTTTAATGATTGACCGTCTGCTAGTTAAATATATTTATTGTTGATTCAAATTCTGAAATTAAACGGTCGTTAAATTTCAGAAAAATACCAATCATTTTGATTTGACCCAAATAAAGAAATTTCCCTTGATTGGTCACGTTTATAGACGTGTTTGAAATTGTGTGAATTGTTTGAATTGGTTGTTGATTGATTGCTGATCGTTATAGAAATTTCCAGTCAAATAAAAAGAAATGATTGATTGTTGTTGATTATTGAACCATGTTTCAATATTTGTTTTGATGGGTAGCGTGGATGGGTAATTGGCATCAACTGGCACATAAATCAATCAATTTATAAAATATGGGTTTTATCGACAGTGAATCGATAATATTTAAGTTATAAATATATTTTATAACGAAATAGATTTTTAAAGTTATTACATTGAAAGGTTATTTAAAAAGGAAATAAATATTTATTTATTTAAATTTTATAAGGAATTATGAAATTGTTTTATAAACCAAATTCTTATGCTGATAAGAATTATAAACAAACAAGCAAGTAATAACCTAGGGGTTGAGTATTTCATTAATCACGTCAAGTGAACAATTAAATGAAGTTAATTATATTTTAATTAATTTAAAGAAGGAATTAACTAGAGTTGGTTAAAGAAATAATCGTGTTTTGAAGTGACCGGGTCGACCATTGTAACAAAGTTAGACCTTTTTATTAGTTTGTTGTTAGTGAACTAAAATAAATGACCCAACGGATAATTGGTAAATTTTAAGAAGATTTTAAAAGATATTTTTATTATTTATCTTTGTAAATAAAACTGATTTTACAAA
Organism: Allium sativum; assembly: GCA_030737875.1. Classification (NCBI taxonomy): domain Eukaryota; kingdom Viridiplantae; phylum Streptophyta; class Magnoliopsida; order Asparagales; family Amaryllidaceae; genus Allium; species Allium sativum. The sequence continues at coordinate 967,858,801 of CM060913.1, forward strand.
TGTAAAAGTAAATTATTTGTTTAGTTTGATTTATTACTTCTTAAATGAGATATATTTAAGTAAGTAATTGTTTTGAGGGGTTTAGGTTAAACCTGAGATATATAAACATAGTTATAAAGGGAATGTGAGATTAAAGCATTATTTTGAATTGGGAACACTTGAGAATGGAATTGAAAAGGGATTTAGTGAAAAAAAGGAGATTGGAAAAGGGATTGAAATCAAGCTTGGTAAACAAAGTGGAAAATAGGATTTGGAATAATAATTCTGTTCGTGAAACAAAGTTATTTGAATAAGTTGAGGGTTAATTAAAGTGATGTTTAGTAAGGAATTATTTAAATAACAAATTAAGCAATATTAATTATATTTAAAGAGAAATTTCCGAAAGAAAAGAAGTACTGTAAAGCTATATTTTAACTAGTGGGATGTGTTGATGTAAGATTTAATATTCATTCTTGGATTACAACTCGTATTTATCTGAAGATAAGAACGTTGTTGATCAAGGTCTGAGAGGTAATTAAAATACCCCAACTTGAACGACTACGGGATTATCCAAGGGTGATACTAGTTGGTAATGTCAAGAATGGTTGATAAGATTTCCAAAGTAAAGGAAATGATATGAGATTATATTTTTCCTAGTAACGGAATTAAAAGGAGATTGGGCGATAAGTTTAAAAGCCAAGTGATGCCAAATACTAGACCAGTGGATCTATTATTATGATTTCATGGATGTTTACTTGATAGTTAAATAACCGACTATCAAGTCTAACCTTTACGATTATTGGTATGGAAAGACCGGGATCGAATGTATATTCGAAACCATTCCAACCAACAAATACGAAATATATAGAAGAGACCAGACGACGATTGAGATGGAGCACTTGAAGACCATAGATCTTCATAAAGCGGAAGAACCACTTACAATCTCTGATTTGACCCGGAGATATACTGGGGTTCTTTCGTGGTTGGAATATGTGGATTTCAAGGACGATCGCCACTGATCCATGGGGTGATTCCTATATAGGATGCAGTAAGAGAGTACCTTCGGATCATCCTGTTCCTGGATGACTTGTATGGATGAATGTCTGACAGAGTATTTCCTGAAACCACGTACGTTGGTTTTTACAAATATACCAAGTGGTGGCAAAGAGGGGCACTTCTTTTATATCCAGAGTATATTTGTGGACATCAATTTGTGACTTGACGGATCTGACGATGTAGCATTCAAAGTGAATGGCGACCAGATGTTCTATGACCTTAAGCCTCACAACAAGGAAATGATAGAAATCAGGCAGGCAGCATGGCTATGTGGGTCGCTCCCATTAGGGTGTATAATCACCTATCTAGAGAAAATCCATTTCATTTTTTAATCTATTTCAATGCTGTCCCTTTTCGGGAAACGGTGGTTTGAGCCTAACCGTTGGTGATATACATTCGATACACTCAAGCGAAATGAGTGGTCGGTCATGTGAGGGCTGGGTTGCAAGATGTTCTTGTTGAACCCAGTGTATTCGCCTCTAGAGATACACGATCGGCAGGTGGTCTCATACCTTGTCACGGTTGGAATCCAATCTCCAATAAGTGCCTGCGGTTTTGTTTGTATACGTATACGTGGAGCGTGAGATGCAAGCGTTCCACTAGATTGATATTTACTTGTATTTAGACACTAGTATAATATCAGAAAAGATATCGATTTCAAACTGTTTTGGATTATCGTAAGGTAAAAACCGTCCGTATTTATGTGTGGATTTGGTCTTACGATTATCTTTTTCTTTTGAAAGGATTTTAACTTTAAAATCAAGTTGTGTGGTACCCTTAATGCTGTGCAAGTTTTTCTCACTCTGGTTCACCAGACTGACCCGGTGTTTTGTAAATGCTCGAGTTAGCCCGGGGTGTACAGGTTCAGGTTATCAGGTACTGCGAAGTCCAGAGACGAGATGGAGATGTTCAAACGAATGGTATCTAGTATGTATTCCGCTGTGTGATTGTATATGAGGGCAGATTTTTATAACTGTCCAGAAATGTTGATGTACTCTGATATTGTAAGTATTTTCTAAAGCGCTCAATAAAGATTTATTTCTGTATTATATTTTGTTCCGCTGCGATGTGAGACTCTGTGTTGTGTTGATACTTTTTCTTCTTCTATTCTAACTTTCTTCCTTTTCTTATCTCACCCTCTAATTTCTTTCTATTAGCGTTCCAGTGTTTTCAGTGTTTGGAAGGTCGACATGAGTTATGGTAAAGGTATTTATGTCGATTTCGGGGGGCCGAAAATCCCTAGGTCGTTACAGTTTGACTATAGAAGGAATCAGTGATTTATTTTCATAAGTATTCCCATCTAAATCCGCAGTGGCAAGTAATTTCTTTCCTTTTTCTTACTTTATTTATTGTGGCTTACTTGCGACCACGTTCTCAGAAATAGGTCATTTAGGGAAATACATCGCACTAACTCAGTCCATTACATCCCTTCCTTTCTTATTTTCTGAGTTAGGCGTTTAATTACTATCATTGCCATTTATTCACATCTTGTTATATATATATATATATATATATATATATATATATATATATGCACTAGACCTCTCACATTAAGCCTACATTTGTGGATGTTGGATTTACCGGGGGGGGGGGGGGGGTCCGGGCAGACTTCTACCACAAGTTGACTTAACCTCGTGTCTTAGCACCATTACATGTTTTATTTATGCACTTAGACCCCTCACATTATATTTACCACTTGTGGATGCTGGATATGCCGGGCAGGTCCGGGTAGACTTCTACCCCCAAGTGTAATCTAACCTCGTGCCCAAGCGCGTTATAGTTTCTTATTTACTGTAAATTTTAGGCATATTATCCTTTATACTGTAATCTAATTTACATGTCATCAAATTATGCATATATTATGGTGCATGTCCTTTTTAACATGTGTTTAATTCTATTTTGACATGTAAACATTTAATGGGTAATTGTTCAAATCTAACAGGTTAACATGGCATTTACTCAATAATATGCCACAAGTGAATCATGTGATTATAACAACAGTGGTCATTACCCCTATTCTAACAAGTTTGTCTTTCAACATGTAATCACTCCAACACTTTAACTGATTCAACATATAAATTATTCATATTAACATCTCAAATTGTTATAACAGCAATTCTTAATTATTCTAGCAAATTCATATTTAATAACGGGAAATGTTTTAAACGATAACATATTATTATCTAAAATGCTATAGCTTAAATCCACTCACCTTGAAAGCTTTCCAAATCCTGGATCTGGTCCAGATCTAATCTTCTATGGTTTTCCCCTAATTGGATTCAGAACCTAACACCCATGGATTGGCTATTTTTATAAAAAGAGAGAGGACAGAAAGAGGAGGAAATTTGAATAGATCGGATCTAGAAAGTTACCTTAGTTCGATATGAGATATGAACACCTACTTACAAATACTCATTCCTTTTCTTCAAATCTGGATTCAGAATTTTTCCTAAACTAATAATCTAAATTTTCTAAATAGATTTGAGAAGTGGAAGAATGGCAAAGCCTCCGCTTAGCCTCAGAAATGTGAGCTTTAGGGTTAGCTCTACAGACTTATTTATAGGTGTATCATAGAAACTTAGTCCCTTAGATCTAAATCAAAAACATCAGAACCAACCACGTCAAAAAAAAATTCCAGATCCGCTGTGGGGTCGACCCCCCTTAAGGTGGGTCGACCCATTGGTCGACCCCTCTGTTGATGGGTCGACCCCCAGCAGTCCATTTTCCCTCCAACTTTTCCTGCTTTGTAAATTATGATTTTCTGGATAAATTTTTATTCAATTTATATACATATAAACTCCTTATATGTATACAAATTTCTAATGCTCATAACTTCTTCGTACATTATCTATTTTTTGCAAACCAGATGTTAATCTTGACCAGAGTTTTGAGACAAACACAATGGTGCAGTCCATTTCCTTAAATTATGAATATTTAATTAAGTTATTCTTATTTTATTATCTTGAGTTAAAAATGCGGGGTGTTACAGTAGGGGTCTTCGCCATGGCGGTCCCCTATCCTATACTTTGTTTGTCATCGCCGCGGAGGCTTTCGTTCGTGGTTTGCATTCCATTAAGATTGCGGGCCAAATCCATACATTCGACATTCTGAGTGGTTTCCTGCTTATCTCCTCTTTATCCTTAATGGATGACATTATCATTTTCTCTTACGGCAGCCATTATTCCTTTCGCCGTCTCATTGCTTTTATCCATTAATATGAAAGGTGTTCTAGCCAACTCTTCTAAAAGCTATTTTGTCCCATCTATTCACTTGTCTCCGGAGAGGATCTCTTGGATTGAGATATTCTTCGGATTCAAGGAAGCTTATTTCCGTTTGCCTTACCTAGGTGTTGTTCTTTACGGAGGAAGGAAACTAAACGCAATATTTGATCCCCTAACCGACAAAGCTAGGGGGTAAGATTATTCGTTGGAATGAGACTCTTATTTTCCAGGAAGGTAGACTTGCCCTCATTAAGTCAGTCCTGGACTCTACTGGATCTCTTGTCTTCGCTTCGATGACTCCCACATCCTCCTATTTTCATTCTTATCGATCTCTGGCATTGTCTTTTGTGGGGGGGGGGGGGGGGGAAGACAATGCTAAACGTCATCATTGGGTTTCTTGCGACGTCATTTGTCATCCGAAAAGAGAGGGTGGTTTGGGCCTTTGGAATCCGAATGATATTTGCACGGCCTACACTTGTAAGCTAGGGGCACGTTTCAGCATTAACAACTCCTCTGGGCGATGTTCCTTCATGCCAAGTACCGACGCCTGATTCCCACGAATTTCATTGATTCTCGTCTTACGCTAGTGAGACGTGGAAGTGGATGTAATCCGTGAAGTCCTTCTCTGACTCTCATTGGGAAGGCACGGGATAGGACGGTGTCCCTTTCTCGGTATGGGCTGCTTGGAATTCGGCTACATTGTTAGTTCCAAGAATTCATCTTTTTTTATTTATTTATGTAATGACCCGAATTTTCATATTACCCGAGTTAACTAAATACACCACACGTCCAACCCAAATTGCATAGAATACGAATCGTTATGGGTTAAAGAAGAAAAGATAGAAGAAGACAAAAATAACAATATATAATCTCACATTACAGCGGAATAAAATATAATATATATAACAACTTTTGGAATACAAAATTTTACTTACATACATCATCAGAGTACATCATTTGTTCATCACATATCCAACACAACGAAATATACTCTATATATATATATATATATATATATATATATATATCTAACATCAAAGCCTCCTACTCCAAGCTCCTCCAAGGATATATGAAAATACTTGAACTACTTAACTGCCCGTAAAAATTTGGACACCCAAGATTTTAGAGTAAACAAAACAAAATAAACTCTGGGTCAGTCATGGGACTGGTATGAGTAAACTCCAACCACTTGATTTAACTTATAAAAATCCTTTTAAAAGAAAGGATAATCGTAAGACTGATCCACATAAACACGGATGGTTTTTACCTTACAATAACCCAAAACATTTCTTTAAAATCAATACTATTCTAATATTATAATAGCGTCTAAATAAAATAAATAGCAATCTAGTGGAACGCTTGCATCTCACGTTCCACATACATAATATACAATCATAACCATGGGCGCTTATTGGGTAATGGATTTCCAACTATGAAAAGGTATGGAACCACCTTTCGATAGTGTATATCTAGAGAAAAATACACTGAGTTCAACAAGAACATCTTGCAACCCGGCCAAACATGACTGACCACTCATTTCGCTTGAGTGTATCGAATGGATATCACCAACTATTGAGATCAACAACCGTTTTCCCAAAAGGGACAACATCGATAGATTAAAGAAGGAAATGAATTTTTTTCTAGATAAGTGATAATACACCCTAATTGGGAGCTACCCACTTAGCCATGTTGCTGCTTGATTTTTGTCATTTCCCGATTGTTGAGAACTGAGGCTACGATTACTAAACTTTCATTGATAACACAATCACTTTGAATGCCACATTGTCAGATTCGTTAATCATTAATTGATTTGCACAGATATATTCTAGATATTATGATAAGAGAATAAATTCTCCGCCACCATATGTATATTTATACTGACCAACGTATGCGATCATTGGAAATACTCTGTTAGACATTCACCCATACAAGTTCGTTATGGGACTGAACGAAACCGAAGGCACAATTTTCACTAATCCATCTTAGGCAATTTCTACCTAGGATTAACAGAAAAAGCCCTTGCACTTTACTCCGTCTTTGATTGTCTTCATATAATCCGATTCGCAATGCTACTGCAATTACTGTGTGGTTCTCCGGTAATAATCCACCCGATCTCTCCATATTGACAACAATATTGGCCAATACTTCGATAGACGGTTATTTAACTATCGAAGAAAAACAAACATTCATCCAAAGCATCAAACAATCATCGGCCCCTCAATTAATATTTCATTAGTTAAACCACCCCTCCATTTCCTTATCAATATTTGTTAACCCAATATTTTTAACAATCATCTTGGCCTCTTACGCTATTTGGAAAACATTCTCATATATCACCTTCTTTTATTTTCTATACTTAGAAAATATCTTCTATTTATAATCGGAAAACATTCCAATTACTTATCTCTTTACTGAACTCATTTATTTCTTTACTTAGGAAATATTCGTTATTATATTTCCAAACTTATACTTGTTTAGGTTAAAACGAATGTTGCGTAAAACATCGTTACGACAACCAAATACTGTATTTAACAAACTATATTTAAAATCTTATATTATTTACTTTCCGAACACCATTTACTATAGATGAAAACCTTTATTACAATGTTTTAAATTTTATTAACTGATTTGGTTTCTAATTTCATCTATAATCAATAAGTAGCTTTAAGTCATCGAATTTTCTTAAAAAATTTATATCTCCTTAAATTTTTGGAAAATTTCGCTAGTGCCTCCTTTGTACGGGTCATGCGGTACAACTACAAATTGCCTCTCTGGGCCTTTTCCATTCAAAAAGAAAATAAAAAAGCCAAATGGCTTGCCAAATAGGCTTATAAAATCTCATATTAAATTAAATACGTACCTTTTTTGTCGGGTATTCAATTTATTTCTCTTCACACACTTTATTCCAAACCTGCTTAACACATATTCAAACATTCCCATTTTGTTTCAACTCAATCCAATTGTTTTAAACTCAATTCACTAATTTATTCTCTAATTATCTCTTTTTCCTATTTTACTTTTATATTTGAAGATATCACATACAAAAATATTTTTAATTTGCTTATAAATCAATCGAATACCATTTCCAACTCAAGTTTCATATTCGATTTCAAATATAAATTCACAAATCCAGTTCACTTATCCAAAGTCCAATTTCGATCCAAAACCCCATTAAATAATTATTCTTTTAAATAGTTAACCATATTCAATAATTAAAAATCTGATTTTTGTTTGAAAAATACATTCACTTACTCCACTTGAGTTCATATTTATTTTATAACTCAAGTATGGGTTTTTATAATGAAAATCCAAATTTTATTAACCTAAAATCCTTCAATTTTATTTATTTAATCGTTATAATTTATAAACGATTATACTGTTGTTTTTTAGGAAATTTGATTTTGACATAACTCAAAATCTATAAGACACAACCCATATTTTTCTCTTCCATTATAAAACTATTATTCAATCAATCCTGAAGATTCCTTTTTCAAAGTATTCCGACTTAAATTGAGTTCTATATACTCAATTGAAGTTCGAAACGTCAAATTACAAACAACCACGTTGCAACGAGCTTGTTTTAAATGTATTAAAACATAAACGTTTAAACTTCATTTATTAATAAATTTCAACTCCATTCTTATATATTTTAATATATATTAAACCAATTTTCCCAATCCAACTTAATATTTCTGATTATCCCTAATCGTCGATTATTTCATTACTCGGTTATAAATTTATTTATGATTCAACCTTCTATACTGAATTCCAATTCCATTTGAAATAAATTATTTTATGAAATTCAATATAATCGAATTTCAATTATAAATCCTTTGGATTTTTCTCAATTCATTTTATATTCCGAATTCCGGAATAATATCCGTCGTTCCCTTTTCGAAACGATTTTCAGTTCACTTTTAAATTCAAAATTAAATTTAAAATTCCAAATTCCAAATTATCTAATGATAATTTCTTTCCCACATTTATAAAAATCGTTTATAATTTTAACTTCCTTGTTTCATACATTTAAACAAGTTCCATTTCAAAATTTGTTTAAAACCCAAATCTTGTTTTGAAATATTTTATTATTATAACTTAGATATATAATTATAAACTCTATTTCCATATTTAATTTCAATTTCTATCTAATACAATTTAAATATCCTTTTTGGAAAAAATTTATTTTTATAAATTCGACATTGTCCAATTTGGAACATAAATCTGTATGGGTTTATTTTAATTCAATTTACATTCCGAACGTTGGAATAGATTCCATCTTTTCTTTTTGAAACTAAATTCAATTCCCCTTTTTAAATTCACATTTGAATTTTCGTTCCCCACATTATCCAATGAAAATTATTCCATTTCATTTGTAAACACCGTTTATAAATTCACTACTTATTTTTTTATTTAAAACAAGTTAATATTTCCTAGCCCATTCGAAATTCAAATTCTATTTTAGAAAAATAGATTCTCCCTTCTAAATCTTAAAATTCCTTTTCACGATATTATTATATATCAATATTTAGGTCCTGTGATATTCAAACATCCAAAATACCCAATTATCAATCACAGGTTTTTTAACACATCATATATGATAATATATATGGAAACAAATAATAATAAATTTTTGAGGAATCCAGTTGGATCGCTCCAACCTGTTTTCCAACATCCACAAATTTTTGCCAACATAACTAATACCCATCATGCTTCAAGGCAGGATATTGCGGTTTAGAAGGTCATCCACTATATATATTGTGGAATGCATACGGAAATCATCCGCTAATGGTACTGTGGGAATTATCTTATATACATATACATATACATATATATATATATATATAATAGCCACAACCACCAAGTCTATATAACTAATATATATATAACAACCACGATAATATTTCAATGCATCCAAACAACCGGCAAAAAACTAAAAAAATTATTTAAAATAAAAATTCGTTTATAATAAAATTATAAATGAATCCAGAGAGTGAGTTTACTCACCGTGATTTATTCGTTGAAATATGATTGGTTTTCGATTATATTAAACATGTTTAATTTAACTGAAAATCTTGGCTGGCTCCAAATGCTACCAAAATTATTCCATTACGTAGTCCACTGATACAATTCCAACATACTTGGTTTTGTTGAAAACTGTTATCATATGATATATATATATATATATATATATATATATATATATATATATATGTGTGTGTGTGTGTGTGTGTGCGTGTGTGTGTGTTACAAAGTTTTAAATGAATTAATAGGTCATTAACTAGTAAATAAAAATTTAATTATACCTTAATCACTTATAAGTCCGTCTTCCCTTACTTCCAAAACAAATGCAGCTCCTAAAGCATACAAACCCACTCTCGCATCATCTTTTTCTCCTAACTCACTACAACCTGCTTTATATTTCACTAATCACCAGTCAACTCTGTTGCAGTATTCGACTTGATTTTCCTCACGCATCCGCATCCCACGAACACCATTATTTCCAAGTTTAATGCCACCTCTGGTATTCATCCACCACCTGAAGTACTTCTTTACATCTTACCCAGAATAGCTTGCTTATCACAAACGTTCAAATACCCAAACCTTTCACTGTAGACTTTACCCAGGCACGGTGTTTTCAATTATCACCCAAAGATTGAACTCGCCATTACTCGATGATAACCTCAGTAGGATCGACATTCCTTTCATGTCTCGTTGGAGATGTTGTACAACAGGAGATGTCGAATCAAGTGCTCATCTATTCTTCGGGGTTCTTATGCCATCTTTGTTTGGTATTTCTTTGGGAACCTGGTCGGTCTTCGAGGAAATGCTCTTTCTTTGGGAGATTGACTTCATCTTTGGTGGGCCGGAATTTCTGGGAAATCCCTTTGTTCTATTCTTTTTCGTCTCATCCCTTGCCTTATCTACTGGCATCTTTGGTGCTTACAGAACTAAGCAGTTTTCGACGAGACTCCTATAGACCCTTCTACCATCATTCGTAGGGTTAAGAAATGTGTTTTCCTTTCTTTTCGTGGTAGGCCGTTCGTGGGTTCCATTCGTTCCGTCTCGCGAGACTTAGCTCTTGTTTTTGATAATTCATCAAGTTTCACTCATCTTCGTGCGGGGATTGGTTGAAATCCTGACTATTTTGTGTGTGTGTGGTTCTTGTGTGTCTCTTGGCCGTCTCCCTGCTTGCTCTCACCCTCCTTGGGGATAATTTCGTTGTTTCCTTATATAGGTGTTGGATTTGTAGGCTCTAGCTTCAGGCTTTTGGGCTTCCATGGTCATTTGGACTCTCTGATGCCATCTATGACGAAGCTTGGGTTCTAGATTGGTTTTAGAGCTCTGGTCCAACTGCCTTGCTTAGGAGTGGATCCGACTGGGACTGGTTCAGGTGTTTTGTTGCCATATGCTATTGTGGTTTCAATCTTTAGCGGAGTATGGTTTTGGATTGTCTTGGTTCTTCTTGAGTGGCCCTGTTATTTGGTTCCACCTTCTTTGCTTCATGCTTCTACTGAGGGTCTTGGTCTTGTTTGTTAGTTTTGTGCTTTGTGGTTTGGTTGTATTTCATTTTGGATTCACATTAATTGTAGTCGTTTATTACCTACAATACTATTTTTGTATGCCATTGGAGAATGGCTTTATTCTCCTAAAAAAATTATATCCAATATCAATTCTCATAATTAACAAATACTATGAGCGGAATACGATATAAATTCCTCAAATAATATAAGTTTTAACTACGAAATTTAATATCAAATATTCGAAGATTATTTCCATCCAAATCCAATTCATCTTTAACTTGAAAACTTTAACCCAAGTTTATTAACCCTTAACAAGGATTAATTATTAACTCTGCCTCAAATTGAATAAGCCTTTTGACCCATTAATTAACTTTCTTTAAATCCTATTTTTAACCCAAGATTATGTAAACTTTCTTCTAACCATTACTCAAGAAAACTAGTATTAACTTAATAATTTTAATCAAAATATTAATTAACGTATTAAACGAGCACCATTTCCATGGCGTTTTCGAAATGCTGCAAAAAATAACTTTCGTATCGTTTAAAAAACGCTGCCAAAAATATATTTATAGTGGCGTTGAATTAAATGCAGCTAACAATCGTGGATTTTTAGTTGCATGTTTTCTTGCGACATCTATTAAAATGCCATCGTAAGTTTTGGTGGCTTTTTTTGTGCACCACCAAAAATGAATTTTCTTGTAGTGTCATCGAGAAGTCCACATCAGAAAAAACATTTTCCTACTTTACAATTTAAGTAATAGATACCGAGAACCCGTAGATTGTAAAATGAAACTTATTTTTCCTATTTTAAGAATCCTGCATTCTATCCTAACAAGTTTTATCAATCTCGTCTATCTTCAAACCCAAAAATTGTACAGTATCCCTATCTTCAAAAGATGGTTCGAACCAAAAATTGTATTTGCTCAAATCCAAAATAAAATTTAAACCCCATACATTAAGCTTACACATACCAAAAGGAAAATTTTAAGAGCGTCATTAATGACACTCCCTTTTTGGATAAGGGATGGTCATTTTTAAGGGTACACCATTCACTTTTGAATTGCTAAGGGGTGTCTCAAGCTAGAAAAAATCAATTTTTAGGCAAAATTACCCCTAAAATTACGATATCGTTTAGCCGAATTTAATAGGCTGAAACAGTGAAGGGTGACCATTTTACATGTTTACTTTATTCGATTTTATATTACCAAAAATAAATTGTGTAAGCGGTCGTTTCACAACGAAAATTAAAGGTGTAATTTAGTTATATCTTACTGTATTATAAAGGGAGAGTTGTTTGTAAGAGTACACCTCATAGTAATAATAAAAAAACCTAAAAAATGGACATGCTATATCCAAAAATGATTTGTCATTAACAATGCCCAAATTTAAACCATAGATGTAACAACCCTAGTTTGCGATCACATGTAACAATGACAGTGAACCATAATGAGGATTATAACTTAGTGATCAAGTAATAAATATTGTTTGGGGAGATAATTTAAATAAGTATAAGTTGAATATGATTTTGGGTTTAAGTTAATTATTTAAAACGATTAAATTTGGAGCTTGGATATTTTTTTTGAATTTGTTCAGGAGGGAAACCGACCGGAGTCATAAAACCCTCCCTAGTGCACCTAGCCTGTGGGGCTTGGATGTGTATATATATATTTATGTATATATATATATATATATATATATATATATATGTGCATGTGTGTGTGTGTGATTGAGTAAGGTACTTAATCATTAGATTTGGATGATAAAGGGGATCTCCACGTATTGGAAAAATCGATGCACTTCACTGTTAATTTCACGCCATAATTTAATATAGGAATTTTAGAAAACTCGATGATTCACAACAATTTTAAATAGCTATTCGGTTACTGGGATAATTTCATTTCTTGAATTACTGAAATTGAATTTTGACATTCTGTACTAACCCCCATACTTCATGTCTAATGCGAAGATAAAACGAATAATGGTATGTTTACCTCCCACTTTTTTTATTATTGAATTGAATGTATTTCAGTTTCAGTGTCTTTGCTATTACTTTTGGAATATGGTAGTTATACTCCATGCGATGCTTCACCAAAAACTAGCTTTACAAACCATATAACTGCAATTCATATTCATGTGTACCCATTTAATGCACATAAGATCAAGATATGGGGTTTGATTTTGATGGTTATCATTTGAAGCAGTTGATCCAGACATTCAGATAACTGTAAATTTCCTTCTCTTCAATCGTGGAGCAACTGTTTAAAACATGAAGCAATTGTTTAAAAACATGGAGTTACTAGTGGCTCAATGCTAGAGTTGAACCCAGTTTCTCAGGTTGTTGTATCGCTGCAAACTAAAAGCATTTGTACCATTATATGTTTTGGAGATGTAATTTGGCATAGAAGTTAAATTGATTCTCATCGGTTAGATGTAAAGGCAGTGTCCAATAATCAAGTGAGTAGGTAAGTGGTTTGTAACTGCTTCAATACAAGTTACTAGAACAAAATTTCAGGAGATAGGAAGAGAAAACTAGCAATTTATGCATGGAGTTTGATTTCTACATGATATGTCCAGTTATGATCTGAGGGGTTGTAACTGTGTAATGAATGTGAAGTATGTGAGAAGTGGAGGTTGAACACCTGCTGTAGTGGGACTCTCCGACCTAATCATGGGTCTTATTTTTATGTTTATTTTATCAGCTTTATGTGTTATATAGTTTTTAATATATTTTATTTGTAATTCATGTTAGAGTACTAACCTTGCTATGTACTTTTTTGTATCATTAATAAAGCGTACCAGTTTTCAAATATATATATATATATATATATATATATATTGAATTTGTAGTTAAATTAAAGTAAATAAATATAAATATGGAAAGCAAAGCGTAGGAAAAATTTATAATGTGAAATTAAGATAAAATATGTGTTTATAAGATTTTTATTGAGTTATATTGCAATAAATTGCAATGTCTATAATGATTTTTAGTGTAAAATTGTATTTTCCAATATTTGAGTTGTAAAGATAAAATGTAAATATTGATGAAAATTTGATATTTATGTTTCAAAATGATTTTAATATGATTGTACAATTTATTTATGTCAGACACTATGTTTTGTACAATATCAATATTGAATTTGTAAGTTTTGTACTTAAGTGTAAAATGTATAATTTGTTTGCAAAAAGTAAAATTGGGTCAATATGTATAGGTTTGTATTAAAAAGGCCTAAAATGATTTTAAATATGTTTGTATAAATTCTAGTAAGGCAAAACAAGGTTAAAACAATGTATTTGGATGATTAGAATGGTAAAATGTAGTGATTTTAGTGTTAAATAAACCATTTTAACTTAACATAGCCTAAGATAATTAATAGCCTAATTAGACCTTAATCAAGCCTATTTGTGGAGAGATTAGGGGAAGAGAAGTCGGGAACCTAAGTCCATTATGTACTCCCCCCCCTCTTAGAAGCATTTCTTCCCCTTTCTCTCAAAACAAAACAAAAGAAAAATAGAAAACTTCTCATAAAAACCTAAATCCCCGCTCCAAACTTAGATCAAAATCTAAAAACAAGTTGCAAAACCAAACTACAAGTAGGCAATCTCTTCAAAACCATGTTATTATTCCTATTTGTTTATAATATGTGAAGTTTCAGTCATTGTTTTCTTACAACCTCTTGCATGTTACAGTAAATTGTGCTTCAGATTGTTAAGACTCAAATCCAGGCCTAAAAGTTCAATCTTTGTTGTAAAGTCACCAAATTGCCAAATCTGTGGGTATAACTTACGCTGCCTAGTTTATTCAGTTGTTTGTGATCATATAGCTGTTTTAGTGAGAAATCATATCTATGTAAACATGAAACTGAGTTTCATGTTTACAGTGGAAAATCTGCTCTGTGTCCATCGTTGTGATGTTGTATCTTATTCATTACTTGTTGAAATCATGTTAAACCTTTTCCAAATGATAGTATTGTTGCCAGTGTATATGCATGTCAATTTTCAGGTCATTCAGACCTTTGTATCATATATAAATTCAGTGTTAAACTTTGAATCGGAGAAGATGAAAATCTAGGTGAAATCCCCATCGCTCAGTCGACCTAGGCTTTCTTAGGGTTGACCCAAAAGCCACTAGGGTCGACTTGTGCAAAAGCATGGGTCGACGTATGTTGTTTGTGATTTTGTTTCCAATAGCTTTCAAGCCATTTTATGAATATATTTTGGTAAATTTTTGATAAAATTTATAGTAGTTTCTGATGTTGTTTTCGTAAGGCTTGATCTTGTAAAAGATGAGCCAATAGTTTTATCAATTCGTACATCGAATTGATGAAGATTCATGTGATTTTCATTGTTGATTTCATGAGCTACTTCATGAGATGTGGCATGTTTAATAAAACAGTTTCGATAAGAATATATATATATATATATTTCTTTGGATAAATGATTTTCAAAATTTTGTTTTATATAAATAAAATCGTCTCAAAGCTATATAATGTACAATATTTTTTAATATATAAAGATTTCAGAGAAACAATTCAAATGATTTGTGAATTTGTTTTGTGTACCCATTTTCTCAAATCTATTATTTTCAATACATAAAACTACATGTTTTTACACATTTTGAGAATGCAGGAATATGATTTAAAGTATAGAATAAATCACATGGTATATGACATGTAGATTATTTATACCGGTTAATTCCAAAATCGTTGATTGAAGCTATTTCTATTTGGAGTTTGGTGTAGGATGATTAATAATAAATTGAATAGTGAAACGTGCAATATAGGACATATTATTTTCACTTTTCGAGTTATTGTTTGGAATTCTTTGGCATATGATTGTTGTTTTTTGTTTCTAGTACTTGCTCCGGGGAAAAGGCAGGCTCGGGGGGAGTCATATATATATATATATATATATATTCACTCGATCGAGAGAGTCAAGTTACACTTGGCTGAGGGAGTCGTAGTGATGGGCTCTTGAATATGTATATAGTAATAGGCAAATCTCGCGGGGAGCTATATATTAAATGCATGTGCTATTGTTGTTTGGAGATCCTCTTTTGTTGCTATTTGTTGTTTCAGAACCACTATTTATTGCTATTGTTGATTATATATCAATTTGTTTTTTGAATCCAATTTACGATGCTATTATTGTTGCTCATTCTTTATGTAGTCTTAGAGCTACCATGACATTTGTATACATATGGTGATATCATTATGTTGTTTGGAACACTCACACGTGTTCTATACATTAAAATTTGTTGATCACGTTGTTAATGACACCATTCATGAGACCATTATATGATGTTTATTTGTACCTTATGTCATGAACCCTACATTGTGCCAAGTTAAACCTACTCATTCTCTACACGAGAAGAGTTATCCCTTATGATGCTATATTCCTCTATTATGATCTAAACTTGTACTTTTTAAACTAGACCGACCCGTGTATTTTATGTACTCGAGTCAGACTGAATTGTTTTAGGTTAGCACATGTTTGGATACCTGCTCATCCCTATTTTGCTTTTGACTACTATCATCTTTTGGTTCTTAGGCGTATTTTTGGACTAGTCACCTAGTTATTTTGTTATGTGCTATGATATTTGTATATATTCTCTTATAGGAGTTGATATTGTATGTATTGTAGTTCATACTTCATATAGCTACTTACATATGTTACTTTTTACTGTACTTGGTGCATACGTATATATGATTGTGTTTGCTATTCGATAATATGTGATATTCAATATTGTTGTACTTTACTCTAGATTGATCCACTAGCCACTGTAGTATTATTGTAACCAGCCATAGTTTCGTGTGTTTTTAATGTGTATAAATGAAATATTATTTTCATATTAGGTCATATCATTCGATAATTCTGAGAGATAGCTCTTAGAGGCATTTCTCACTTTGGATTTTTTAGATTCTTTTGTGGACATTTTACTCTTGATGAAATCTTAGTTCATCCATCACTTTTAACTAAGGTCGAATTTTAATTGGAAACCACTTCCACTGGATCGAGATGATGGTTTTCCTATCTGTAGAGTGGTTATACTTGGACAAGTTGATTGGGAGATATAATCGTTTCAAGAATTTTTAGGTCTTAAACAATCCATTTTCAGGCCGGCTCAGCTTGGATTTTGGGATTAAAAGGATAAAGGGATGAAATGAGTAACTGTAACTAATTTCTGTCATTTCGTTTTCTTCTCCTTCTTTCCCAAAGCTTCTAACTCTATTGAAACAAAATTTCTTCATCCAAAATCTAAGTTTCTCCACAAAATTTAAATTAAAATACAAATATTATCATATCCAGACTAGACAGGCGTATCTATAACTACTAAGAGGGGGGATCCATTCAGATCTGGTAATTGTATTCATATTTGAAATTTCATAGGTATGTGTGAGTTATATTATTCCTATTTATAGAATTCTAAACTTCCTAGTCTTAAAATGCCTGAGAAAATTAATTATGTTATGAATCTTACACCTTTAGACTAAAATAATGAATTTAAATGGTTAGGAATTGGATTGTTATATTTTCCTATGAAATCACTTGTAGATCTATGCAAATCTATGATTTTCATTTTAAATCTCTACTCTATAAAATAGTTGGAGTAATTGATTGTTATTATATGTTATTTTGGATGATTTTTATGCTTGGATTATTGTTGTCTGAATGATTGGAAACTCTTACTAATGGTGACCTAGAATTAGCATTTTATGGAAAAGTCCACAAACCAAAATTATGCAGAGTCACATCAAATTGGAGGGGATGAGCAAGAAGGTTTCTAGAGATTATGTGAAAAATATGGAGTCTTTTGGAGTTTATACGAGGGAGTCATGGTTAGATATGTTCAAATTGACCAAAATATTTTTTTTCTAGAATTGGATGGAATTTTTACAGGAGCTGGAGAATGTCCATAGGAGCTTAGATTTAAAATTTCATATCGATTAGAGAAAACATGAAGAATACAGGTGGAAAAAATACGGATCGACCTAAGTGACCGCCCCGGGTCGGTAGAGTGTTCAAAATAGTATGAGCTTCTAGAACGGGATCGTGTCAACGCACTAGGCGTTCTGGATTGGATCAGTATGAATTTGGTGGCGTAGGATCGAAGAGTCCCAAAGTCAGATCGATTAAGTTGGGATGCCAAACCGGATCGATGTGGTTACATCAATCCAGATTTGGATCTGTTCAGCACTGATCCCAACCATGAGCATCAGTATTGATACAGGTCAATGTGGTTACACCAATCTGGACTGGATAAGTTCAACACCGATCTTAATTATAGAGATTGGTACCAATCCAAATAGAGGGGGTTTAGGTTTTGTTACCCTATGCGAGTGACATACTATTTCGGTATGACTTCTCCGATGGATGGTGGTAGTTCTAGAAGGCGTACTTCGCAGCGACATCGACATGAAGATTTCTAGTTTTAGTAGACCAAAGACCATTCGAACTCAAAACGTATGACTCCAACAATGACTAGTTGAACTCCTAGGGGAACGTAATATACTACGGATTAAGAGGGGATGACATATGCAGTTATCAACATAGTTTCCGACTAGAAGATTTCATATGGAGTATGAAGACAGTCCCAGAATAGCTCTGCAATGGGGATACATATGAAAAAGGAATCGTTAGTATGTAAGGTTGGGCGGTTACTTGGAAAGCTGAGTCTTGAGCGTCTATCGAGTTTTTGACCTGATGTAGGATGTAAGCCACTTCGGAGGCTGCTCATAGGATACCCAATCAGACTATATGTTATTTATCCAAAGGAGATTTGTAAACGTCAATTATGCTCATTCTTAAATAGATGGAGTTTGTCGGCCTGATGTAGACTGTTTCAACTTAGATAGGGTATAATTACTATTGAACCAAATGTACTATATATTAAATGCATTATGTGAGTGAATGTGAGGATGGATGATGTTTGTGATGTTTGTTTAGTCATTTGTCACCTCAAGGATGTCATTAGATGTAAGTAGCATGACGTAAATGTAGATAGTGTAGGTGTAGACATTTAGACACCCCAGTGCTCAAATGTAGCGTACATCCATATTATTGATTCTATTCAAGTAGTATATACTCTATGTGCTAACTCTTTGGATGCAGGGATATGTTAGGTATGGTTTACCAACTAGGTGTCCCATTTATTTCTGTACTTGAGATTTTATCACTCACACAAGACTTTGTATGACCTAGAGTTTTATGTTTTGCTTCTTATTACTTTGGGTGCTCTCACATGAGGAGAATAGAGGCATGTTAGGAATGAGCATGAGTAGCTGGTCGGGAAACGAGTAGGAGGCAATCATCATATTATTCATATGTACTCTATCTCTTTATGTTGTTCACTACTGTGGAGCTCAACAGTATCTTTATCATTTTTTTAGAGACAGTTTCTTTTAGAGTCACTTCTTCTGTGTAACTCTGTGACATTACAGTTTTGAATCTATTATACTTATTTTTGGTATTCATTTTAATTATTTATCATCTCGTCCGTTTTATATAAGTATGTTTTACTATTACAATTTATTATATGCACTGTGAGATATACGACATGCTCTATGTAGTTTTAGTTATTTCCAATATAAATGGTCAACCTGCATTTGTCCAGACACTTTTCCAGCGCACTATTCGGGTTTTGAGTGTCGGAAGTGTAGAGTGGTCATTTCATTTTGTATCAGTGCTTATGTTTCATTATTTAACCTAAGGAATGAACCAAGAGAGTGTGTGTGTATGTATATATATATACACATACGAGCGCATACTTGTAAAAATATTTTGTTTTTCAAAACTATGTAATATATATATATATAATCTAAGTCACAATACACAAGCATAATTCAGGTAAGATTTCTTGCAAGAAGGTCAATCACCTTTATCTTGACTAAAGGATGAGTCGCTAAATAAGAAGTGTTGCGGGGAATCAAATTTCAATGGCTGAGGAAGGAAATAGTATAGGAGATGCTAACCATGACTTACAAACCTTATTTAAAAGCCTCATGAAGAATACGTTGCAGAATGCTCAACTAATTGCCCCTAATACTATCGTTAGTGCTTGGCCGCAGGAGCAAGGAGATGATTCCGCAAAACTTAATATGGACTTTACTAGCTTAGAAGGAAAACCTTTTGTGGGAATAGAATTGGCAATTGAGGTCCAGGATTGCCTCAACGCTTGTGAGCGAATCTTTGCTGATCTCAATCTGTAGGATGCTATGAATAGGAAGTTGACCTCACCTCAACTCCAAGGGCGAGAAATGAATCAGTGGAACAGGATTAAAGTTGCTACACTAAAGGAGGAGCTTACTTAGAATTAGTTAAAGGTTTGTTTTGAAGAGAAGTTCCTATCGGCTTCCCATGAGTTGGATTTGTTTAGGTGGTTTTTAGAGTTGATCCATGGGGACATGATTGTCTCCGAGTATGTGGTTGATTTTGATACTTTATTAAAGTACGAGATGTCTCTGATCGACACCATGTAGAGGAAGAATAAGAAATTTATTATTTGCTCAGAAGATAATTTGGGAGACAAGCTCTTGAATCATGTGGAAGAGACCTTTGAGTCAGTGGTTGGGAAGACGCTCAGACATGAGATTAGCTATCCCAATCAAAGGCTGTAGTGAATGTTGCTCCTAAGGAAGAGCCCAAAATGGCACGTGAGCAGAGGAATAAAGAAGAAATGGAATAACAAAGAGGAAACCACCTTAGAATATGGGAAAATAAAAGGCAAAGGCCAAGTCCGGGGTGACTTGCTTTAACTGTGAAGAGAAGGGCCATTATAAGAACCAATGTCCGAGCAATAAGTGAATGTGTTATGTATGTCATTAGACTGAGCATTTCAAGAAGGATGCCCAGAGGGAGCTAAACAGGTTATGAAAGCGTATTATATCAATGTTGTTTCAAGTTCGTCGAACGCCCCCTCGACGAAGGAGAAGGTAAAGAGCATTTTCATTCAAGGTACGCTTTCCACTTTCAATGTTCATATTCGCGTTTTGTTTGATACTTAGGATTCCTATTCCTTTATATCAAAAGACCTGGTAGATAGATTAGGAATGGAACCCGAAATCATTGACAGACCTTTAGTAGTAACAAACCCCATTGGCGGCCCCACCAATCTTAGTATGGTTTGTCATAATCTTGTCTTATCGAGTCATGGATGTTCTTCTATTTTTGATCATCTTGTTTGGGGTTTGTGGGATTTGGTATCATACTTGGGATGGACTGGCTGAGTAAGTATGGAGTAGTAGTAGATCTCTAGAGGATGTCGATGGCGACAGAGGCGAATGATGAGCGAAGGGAAGTGGTAGGTTGTTTACCGGTTAAAGAGGCAACTGCCAGTTATCTATAGTTACTCAAGGTTCCAGACGATGAGTTGTCGATAGTGCCAGTCACTAGGGAGCATATGGAGATATCTGAAAAGTAACTGAACTTCCACCTCATAGAGATATTGAATTCCGTACAGACGTGATAAAGGATGCTATACCGATAGTGATGCCTTTGAGAAGGATGACCCGAGAGAGTAAAGAAAGCTTGAGGTGCAAGCGAATGATCTTTTGGGGAAAGGTTTCAATTAGAAGAGTGTGCCCAAATGAGGTGCTCCAATGGTATTCGCAATGAAGGCCGATGGTTCCCTTAAATAAGGTAACGAGGAAGAATAAATATCATCTTCCACGTATAGATGATTGTTTGATCAGCTTTACAGTGCATGGTTGTTTTCTCAATTAGATATTGCTACTGAATTTCACCAGCTTAGAGTGGCTAGGAAGAGTGTGCCAATAACAGTGTTTCACGTGCCATCTAGATTTTATGAGTGGTTGGTTATGCCATTCGGTATAACCAATGCACCTTCCTATTTTGTGAATCTTATGAACCGTGTCTCCAAAAAACAGTTGAATAAGTTTGCGCATGTGTTCGTTGATGATATCTTAGTATATTTTTAATTGGAAAAGGAACACAAGAAAACTTTGAGGATTTTTCCTGAGGTATTGAAGGAACACTAATTGAAGGCAAAGTTTTCAAAATGTCATTTTTGGAGGAGAGAGGTGAGATTCTTGGGTCGTGTTGTTTTTGGATAAGGTATCACTGTAGATCCTGCAAAGGTCGCAACAGTATAAGATTGGACCACATCAAAGAATTCTACGTGTGTAAGAAGTTTCTTAGAATTGGCAGGATATTTTTGAAAGTTCATCCAAAACTTTTCTAAGATAGAAGCATCATTGACCGACTTGACTAAGAAAAGTTCGGTTTTTATGTGGGATGCTAGATGTGAGCATGCATTTATGAGCCCGAAGGAAAGGTTGACAAATGCACCAATGTTGGTCATTCCGGGTGAGAATGAGTAGATGATGGTATACATAGATGCTTGTGGTACCAAATTTAGAGCAGTATTAATGTAGAAAGTTAAAATTGTACCTTATGCTAGTATGCAATAAAAACCGCATGAGAAGAACTATCCTACCCATGATTTGGAATTAGTGGTGATTGTGTTTGCGCTTAAGATATGGAGGCAGTGTATTCTAGGAGATAAGCCTGAGCTGTTTACCGATCATAAGTCATTAAAAGTGCCTCTTTTTATAAAATGATCTTAGCCTTCGTCAATATCGATGGTTTGAATTCCTAGCTCCCTTTTGACTTTGGAATTCCTAGCTCCCTTTTGACTTTGGAACAACGTTCGCACTAGGGAAGGGTGATGCAGTAAATGATGCTTTAAGTCAAAGATATGCTAGTTCAGGGGCCATGTTCATTAAATTGAAGTAGTTATAATAAACTGCAAGTTATAATTTCCAACCAAAATGTAAGATAATGCCAGAAATGATGGCAAATTTGGCTATCAGACCTACTTTGATTGAGAGGATTGGAAATAGTCAAAAGTATGATCTATATTGGTTGAGATTATCATTAATCAAGATTAGCAGTGAATCCAAGGATGTAAAGCGATACAGAATTGACTGAATTGGTTTGGCTTCGTCAAAAGGAAAGGTTTGTTGTTCCAAAGGTGGATATTTTGAAAGATGAAGTTCTTCGGGAGTGTCATCACTCAAGAATGACCATAGATCCTGGTGGTAATATGATGTATCGTGACATGTAGCGGTCCTATTATTGGGAAGGGATAAACAAGGGTGTTGAGTTACTCTTCTCAAAGTGCATGAACTGCCGGTTGGTTAAGGCAAAGCAGAAGAAGCCTAGTGGTTTGATGCAGCCGCTAGAAGTTCCCGAGTGGAAGTAGGAACATGTGCCAATGGACTTCATCGATGGACTGCTAAGAACTCGATTAGGATATGATAGCATTTGGGTCATAGATGATCGGTTGATGAAGAGTGCTAGATTTATACCTGTTAAGTCAAACAGAACGACAACCAAGCTGGCCTATTTGTATTGAAATGGATAATACGATTCCATGGTACACCAAAGAGCATTATAAGTGGCCGAGACCCGTTAGTCACTAGTATGCCATGTTTCTCAGTTGCAGAAATTTGTCCATGGCCTAAATATAATCATCACACCAGATTAACTAGATGACATCAAGATTGAGCTAGAAGCTTTGAGACCTCATAGGATAATTCATATTGTTGGAAACGATACAAAGCAGCAAAGGAGAAAATGGTGATGTTATTGAAGTTTTAATGGAGAAAAAAATGATTGTATTTTCAATTGGGAGAATAAGGGGATCATGATGAAGTTGTATACAGAGCTCTTAACTTAAAAGAATTTTATGTTTATCATTTTTACTGTTATAAGAGATGTCATTCTATGTGCATTAGTACAGTATTCTACTTCCAGTATAGGATTAATTTATTCTTTTCTCTTTTTGGTTGTTATGGATGCATGTTTGATTTTATATGATTGCATATGGTTGTTAGGCATGCGGGTTGACCCTATTGACCCATTTGAGGAATTTGGGTGAATTCTCAAAGGGGAAGAATGCAACGACCAGCAATTTCACGCATTTTTAATGTAAGAACCCGCATTCTACGCATCGGAGGATCGTAGAATATTTCTTTCTTTCTTATACGAAGTCGTATGGTCATGTAACTTTGGGATACGACTATTGGGGTCATTTCCCATGTTCATGATTTTTGCCCATTTTTAAATGACCGTTTTGCCCCTAGCTGATCTTGTTTTGGCCATAAATTTTGAATGGATAGGAGTTTTGACATGAAACCACTTCCATTGACTTCAGATGATGGTTTACCTTTCCGTAGAGTGGTCACATGTGGAAAACGGACTTACCGTTTGGGAGAAATGGCTGAAATAAGGTTTGGAAGGTGAAAAACTGCTTAACCGGGCCAAATAGGGTGATTAGTGAATTGGCCCATAACCCATTTCGGGATTAGGGTTATGGGGAGGCTGAAAAGAGTTAGGGTTTCATTCCATTTCAGTTTTCTAGCCTCCACTTACCTCTTAGAAACCCTAAAAATGGCCTCCAACCTCTAAATCACCTCCAAATCACTTTCTAATCAAGGACTAAGCTTAGCAACATCAAATCAAGGGAGATCTTCACCAAATCAAGATTAGAGCTGCTGTTTGGCATTGGTATTCGCGCCATATCAGAGATTTATTTCAGACCTAAGGTTTATTTGTGGCTAAGGTGAGTGATATGCATAGTTCCTCACTAATTATGGTCAACTAAGGGTAATTAGACAAGATTAGCGAATTTATGCATTAATAAATTCTGGAAAAATATTTATAAATTCTTAAATAATGTTTTATACCTCTGTTAGAAATTGGGTTTAATTTGGTTAAGTTTTGCTAATCCTATCATTAATTATGCTTGAACGTGCTTAAGGAAAAAATATGGGGTTTTGGCTATGTTTGATCCATTTTAACCTATCATATTGATGTTTTGGTTTTTGAGGTCACTTCTATTTGTTGCTATGACTTTGTGGTATGCTTTGTGATTGATTAGAATAGTTAGAGTGGTCGAAAACGCCGTCGAGTGGCGTAAACAACTCGCTGGACAAAATGCAGGAAATGGACAGGGACCGGACCGGATCGGATGGGGAGGTCCGAACCGAACAGTTCGTGTGGCCCATTCACGATCTGTCTCTTGCACCCGAACCGAGCCTGTAAGCTACGAGTTGACTGGAAACCTGGAGGAGATCACGACCGACCCGATCCACCAGAAGTACTCTGACCCGATGTACTTTGGAAGAGGCCGATCCGAACCGCCACCAGATGAAGACCACGATCTGATCCAAAGAAGCTTGGCACGAATCGATCCAGTGGGGATACTGAAGGCCGAACCGAACCGATGGCTGTAAGGAGATCCGTACCGATCCGGTGATAACCAATAACCTGAGATACAAAGGTAGTCCAAATGGAAGTTAGAGCTCAGGATCCAGTTGGGAACCAATGAGTTCACTTCATGATTGGGCTTTGCTGCGGGATGTGTGCTAAGGAGTTGTCGACGTTCATAACTTCGATTCACCACTGTAAAGGAATGATGGGCTATGTATCAGTGCAGTAGAGTCTCCATGACTCGAGGGGCAAAGTGATCGTAGTAAGACTATGAGCCAGTGCAGTGGAGCCACTGTGACTCCATGGGGCAGAGTGGACATAGTAAAGGATTAGTAAGGCTATGAGCCAGTTCAGTGAGGTGTGTACGACTCAATGGGGAAAAGTGGGCATAGCGAAGGATTAGTGGCTATGGATCAGTGCAGTAAAGCCGTTGTGACTTCATGGGGGCAGAGTGATCATAGCAAAGTATTGGGTGATCGAAGTGGTGGATATCGTATGCTTTACGCATTGAGTGAGAGATGTGAGGATAGTTGCTATGTTTGATTGTTTGCCATCACTATGACATGCATACACCCACCGCCGTATGCTTGTACATCATATGTTAATGGCACCTTAGAGTGTTGTACAGTATGTAGTGCTAACTCTTTGGTTGCAGGTCCAGGTTCAGGTATGGTTTAGTATACCTGTTATTGTTATGTTTAGCTGCTTATCACTCACACCAAACTTTTGTCTGACCCAGAGTTTTATGTCTCTTCTTATTACTCAGGGTGCTCCTAAACGAGCAGACTAGAGACAGGTTAGCTGGTGATGCACGAGTAGCTCATTCGAAGGCGAGCAGGAGGCTTCCACATACGATATATATACAGATATTCTCCCTGTGTCGTTGGTGGTCACTACTTGGGCATTAGTAGTGTACCTTCCTTATCTTGCTTTTAGAGATAGTTTTAAAAGTTTTAATAATGATGTTGTGGAACATAAGCTGTATTTGGATTTTCCGCTGCTATGATAGTTTGTTTTCAGCTTATGCACTGTCTCACCTGTTTTTTGTCCAGTATGTTGTTATTATATTTTGTTCTATGCGCTGTGAGACATTCTACAGGTTTCTTGTTAGTTCATTCCCTTCTTCCTTTTCTTCTGACAACCGTCCCGTGCTAACTGGACATGTGTACAACGCACTTTTGGGGGAAATGTCGGTTGGTGCGGGGCGGGCCGTCACATTTGGTATCAGAGCTCTAGGTTGCGCAGTTAACCTAGGAAAAGATACTAGGGAGAGATAGTACGTATATGTGAGTGCATATTTGTGATTACTTTAGTTTTCAAAAGCTATATATATACACTATTAGTAGTATAAGGATGAAGTCGTACTGCACTAGCACCACTATGGATATAGTTAATCGTTTTCTCTTTACAGATTAAACGATGAGTCGAGACACAAGGGGTGCTGGTAGAGGGGTCAATAATGGGAATGCTCCTGACATGAGGACGATGTTCACTGACATCATGAGAGAGATGCTTAGGGATGCTCAGGGAGCTGTTCCCAATGCCGGTAATGGTGGTGGTCCAGTAGTGCAGGCGCCTAGGGCCGATTTCGCCAAGCTGTGCAAGGATTACACTAACCTTGGTGGGAAGCCGTTCCACGGAACGGAGTCGGCCACGGATGTTCAAGATTGGTTGGATAGCTTTGATCGTATCTTCGACGACTTGGGTATCGAGGATGCGATGAATAGAAGGCTAGCGTCTCGTCAGCTGCAAGGGCGAGCGATGAATTGGTGGAATGTTATTAAGACAGCCACTCCGTAGGATCAGGTTACTTGGGATCAGTATAAGGCTCGCTTTAGCGACAAGTTTATCCCAGCAGCTCAGAAGTCGGAGTTGTTTAGGAAGTTCTTGGAGCTTAAGCAGAATGGTAGGACAGTCTCATACTATATTGCTGAGTTCGGCACTTTGTCGAAGTATGGATTATCCCTTATCGATACTCCTGAGAAGAAGAATGAGAAGTTCATTACTGGTTTGGATGGATACTTGGGGGAAAGGCTTATCAACCACATTGATGAGACTTTTGAATCGATTGTGGGGAAAGCTTTGAGATCAGTGATTCTTTACCCTAAGTCAAAGACTGAGGTTGCATCTGCAGAAGGGCTAAAGCCGCAAGCAGGCGGTGGAGGCAAGAATAATACTCAGAACAAGAGGAAGCAGAACCAAACTAAGGATGGCCAAAAAAAGAGCAAGAAAGATGTCGAGTGCTTCAGGTGTGGTAAGAAGGGCCATTATGCCAAAGAATGTCGGGCCAAGCCAGCGGATAGGAAGTGCTACAACTATGGCCAAGTGGGACATCATAAGGATAAATGCCCACAACCTCTTAAGGAGAAGCAGATTGTGAAAGCATATGCTATCAGTGCTATTCCTTCTTCGTCGAATGCCCCAACTACGGTGCAGAAAGGAAAGAATGTCGTCATTCAAGGTATGCTTTCTATTCTTGATGTACCTGTTCGAGTTTTGTTTGATATTGGGGCTTCCCGTTCCTTCATATCTAGTGACCTGGTAGATAGGTTGGGACTGGAACCCGAGATAGTCGATAGACCGTTGGTTATGATGAACCCGATTGGTGGTTCGACTAACCTTAGTATGATTTGCCGAAATTTGGCCTTATCGAGTCATGGATGTATGTTCGTATGTGATTGCTTTGTTTTGGGCTTTACTGGGTATGGCATTATATTGGGGGACGATTGGCTCCAAATATACGGGGTGGTGGTAGACTGTGAGGGCTTTTAGGTGACAGTGAGGGCGGATGATGGGCGGAGGGTAGTGTTTGGTAGTCTACCTAGTGATGGGGTAATGGCTAGTTTTATAAATTCCCTCGACATCCCGCATGATGAGTTGTCAGATGTGCCCGTGGTTGGCCAGTATCCGGACGTCTTCGAGGAAGTGACCGGACTTCCACCACACCGAGAGATTGAGTTCCGTATTGATTTAGTGAAAGATGCCAGACCTATAGTGATGCCACTTCGTTGTATGGCACCAACGGAGCAGCGAGAGCTCGGGGTGCAAGTAAGTGATCTTTTGAAGAAGGGGTTTATTAGAAGTGTCTCCGAGTGGGGAGCACCAGTTGTGTTTGCCACTAAGGCAGATGGTTCCCTTCGTTTGTGTGTGGACTATCGCGAGTTGAATAAGGTGACGAGGAAGAATAAGTATCCTCTACTGCGGATATATATTTTGTTTGATCAACTGGAAGGAGCAAGAGTGTTCTCCCAGTTGGACCTCAAGACAAGATTTCATCAGCTTCGAGTAGCGGCTGAGAGTGTTCCAAAATTGGCATTTAGGACGCCGTTTGGATTTTATAAGTGGTTGTTCATGCCATTTGGGTTGAGTAATGCACCAGCATACTTCGTGGATCTTATGAATCGGGTATTCAGAGATCAGTTGAATAAGTTTGTTCTTGTGTTCGTAGACGATATCCTTGTTTACTCGAGGATAGAGGAAGAACACAAGGGACATTTGAGGATAGTGATGGAGGTGTTGAAAAAACACCAATTGAAAGCGAAATTTTCTAAGTGTCACTTCTGGAGGAGGGAAGTGAGATTCTTGGGCCATGTTGTTTCAGAGAATGGTATTGCCGGGGACCCTACGAAGGTGGCTACGGTACAGGATTGGTCTACGCCCAAGAATGCAACAGACATAAGAAGCTTCTTAGGGTTAGATGGATATTATCGTAAGTTTATCCAGGACTTCTCCAAGATAGCAGCACCGTTGACTCAGTTGACTAAGAAGAATCAAGCCTTCGTCTGGGACGGAGTGTGTGAGAATGCATTCAAGAGTTTAAAAGAAAAGTTGACGCGTGCACCAGTGTTAGTCATTCCTAAAGGGAATGAAGAGATGACGGTATACACGGATGCTTGTGGTACCGGACTAGGCGCTGTATTGATGCAAGGAGGTAGGGTTGTAGCTTATGCTAGTCGGCAACTAAAGCCGCATGAGAAAAGGTATCCTACCCATGATTTGGAACCGGCAGCGATCGTGTTCGCGTTGAAGATGTGGAGACATTATCTCTTAGGAGAGAGATTTGAGTTGTTTACCGATCATAAATCGTTAAAATATCTTTTCTCTCAGAAGGATCTGAATCTCCGTCAGCATAGATGGTTAGAGTTCTTGGCTTCGTATGATTTTGATATCGCATATACACCTGGGAAAGGCAATGCGGTAGCCGATGCCTTAAGTAGGAGACATGCCAGTTTAGGGGCTATGTTTCTTGAATGGAAACAACTGGAGTATATCGCAAGGTATGATTTCAGACCAAAGTGCGAATTGGATCCAGAGATGTTGGCTAGTTTGACGATCAGACCCACTTTGATTGAGCGGATTGGTTCCAGTCAGAGGGACGATCCTAATCTATTGGAAATCATCTCCAAGTTAGAGATGAATATCGACGGTGAGGAGATGAATCTGTATGGGCTTGATCAAGAAAGATGGCTTCGAAAGAATGGAAGACTAGCTGTACCCAACGTGAATGGTTTGATAGATGAAGTGCTTAGGGAATGTCATCACTCAAAACTGACTATACACTCCGGTGGTGATAAGATGTATCGAGACATGAAACAGACTTACTACTGGGAAGGGATGAAAAGAGACGTTGGGAAGTTTATATCCAAGTGCATGAATTGCCAACTAGTTAAAGCCGAGCAAAAGAAGCCTAGTGGTTTGTTGCAACCATTAGAAATTCCCGAATGGAAATGGGAGCAAGTCTCGATGGATTTCATTGATGACTTACTAAGGACTAAATCGGGACATGATAGCATTTGGGTAATTGTGGATTGATTGACCAAGAGTGCAAGATTTATACCAGTTAAATCGACCAGAACGGCAACTAAGTTAGCAGAACTGTATATGAAGTGAGTAGTGAGATTTCATGGAGTACCTAAAAGCATTGTAAGTGACCGAGACCCGTTGTTTACTAGTGGGCTTTGGAAGAGCTTACAAGAGGCTCTAGCGTCGGAATTATATCTCAGTACCGCATATCATCCTCAAACCGACGGTCAGACAGAGAGGGTGAATCGTATACTGGAAGATCTCTTGAGAGCTTGTATATTGGAATTTGGTGGATCATGGGATGACCATTTGCATCTAGTAGAGTTTGCATATAATAATAGCTACCAATCCAGTATCGGTATGGCTCCATATGAAGCTTTGTTCGGAAGACCGTGCAACTCGCCATCATGTTAGATAGAGACCGGTGAGAAGTTTGTGCTTGGACCGGATGTGGTAAGGGAAACTTCAGATAAGATTAAGATCATTCAACAACGGATGAAGGCTGCCTAGGATAGGCAGAAGAGTTATGCTGATAAGAGGAGAAGGGACTTAAAATTCTTCGCTGGTGACTTGGTGTTTTCAAGATTTCTCCGTTGAAGAGCGTGATACGATTTGGCAGGAGAGGCAAGTTAGCACCAAGATTTGTTAGCCCATTCCCAGTTCTCGAACAAATTGGGAATTTGGCGTATAGAGTTGACTTACCCGAGAAGATGGCGGGAGTTCACAACGTATTTCATGTTTCCCAGCTAAGGAAGTTCATGCATGACGCAGATATGACTATTTCACCTGATTAGTTAGAGGACTTCGAAGTAGAACCCGAGACGGTTGGGAACCGCAAGCCGATTCGTATTGTCGAGCACGATACGAAGAAACTTCGCAGGAAGGCGATGAAGCTAGTCAAGGTTTAGTGGGGCGAGAACGAGAATGACTATACTTGGGAGACAAAGGAGAGCATTAGGAAGACGTATCCAGAACTCTTTGCCTGGTAAGATTTACTTTTCAATATAGTTACTCTGCATGCTAGGATAGACTTGTTCTGCTTGTTTTGCATATTTGATTGTTGTTTCATGGCTGATAGGCATGCGGGACCCTTTGTGTGTTTTGGTTAGGGAATTTCGGGGGCGAAATTTCTTAAGGAGTGGAGAATGTAACAACCTGCATTCTACGCATTAGAGGATCATAGAATGTTTCTTTCTTTCTTATACGAAATCGTATGGTCATGTACCTTTGGGAGACGACTATTGGGGTCATTTCCCATGTTCATGATTTTTGCCGATTTTTAAATGATCGTTTTGCCCCTAGCTGATCTTGTTTCGGTCATAACTTTTGAATGGAAAGGAGTTTTGACCTAAAACCACTTCCATTGGCTTCGGATGATGGTTTACCTTTCCGTATAGTGGTCACATGTTGAAAACGAACTTACCGTTTGGGAGAAATGGATGAAATAAGGTTTGGAAGGTGAAAAACTGCTTAACCGGGTCAAATAGGGTGATTAGTGAATGGGCCCATAAACCATTTCGGGATTAGGGTTATGGGGAGACTGAAAAGAGTTAGGGTTTCATTCCATTTCAATTTTCTAGCCTCCACTTACCTCTTAGAAATCCTAAAAATGGCCTCCAATCTATAAATCACCTCCAAATCACTTTCTAATCTAGGATTAAGCTTAGCAACATCAAATCAAGGGAGATCTTCACCAAATCAAGATTAGAGCTGTTGTTTAGCATTGGTATTTGCGCCACATCAGAGATTTATTTCAGACCTAAGGTTTAGTTGTGGCTAAGGTGAGTGATGTGCATAGTTCCTCACTAATTATGGTCAATTAAGGGTAATTAGTGAAGATTAGCGAATTTATGCATTAATAAATTCTGGAAAAATATTTATAAATTCTTAAATAATTTTTTATACCTCTATTAGAAATTGGTTTTAATTTGGTTAAGTTTTGCTCATCCTATCATTAATTATGCTTGAATATGCTTAATGGGAAAATATGGGTTTTTGGCTATGTTTGATCCATTTTAACCTATCATATTGATGTTTTGGTGTTTGAGGTCACTTCTATTTGTTGCTATGACTTTGTGGTATGCTTTGTGATTGATTAGAATAGTTAGAGTGGTCGAAAACGCCGTCGAGTGGCGTAAACAACTCGCTGGACAAAATGCAGGAAATGGACAGGGACCGGACCCGATCGGATGGGGAGGTCCGAACCGAACCGTTCGTGTGGCCCATTCATGATCCGTCTCTTGCACCTGAACCGAGCCTGTATGCTACGAGTTGACTGGAAACCTGGAGGAGATCACGACCGACCCGATCCACCAGAAGTACTCCGACCCGATCTGACCCGGTGTACTTTGAAAGAGGTCGATCCAAACCACCACCAGATGAAGACCACGATCCGATCCGAAGAAGCTTGGCATGAATCGATCCATTGGGGATACTGAAGGTCGAACCGAACCGATGGCTATAAGGAGATCCGAACCGATCCGGGGATGACCAATAACCCGAGATGCAAAGGTAGTCCAAATGGAAGTTAGAGCTCAGGATCCAGTTGGGAACCAATGAGTTCACTTCATGATTGGGCTTTGCTGTAGGACGTGTGCTAAGGAGTTGTCGACGTTCATAACTTCGATTCACCACTGTAAAGGAATGATGGGCTACGTATCAGTGCAGTAGAGTATCCATGACTCGAGGGGCAAAGTGATCGTAGTAAGACTATGAGCCAGTGCAGTGGAGCCATTGTGACTCCATGGGGGCAGAGTGGACATAGTAAAGGATTAGTAAGGCTATGAGCCAGTGCAGTGGGGTGTGTACGACTCCATGGGGCAAAGTGTACATAGCGAAGGATTAATGGCTATGGATCAGTGCAGTGAAGCCGTTGTGACTTTATGGGGCAGTGTGATCATAGCAAAGTATTAGGTGATCGAAGTGGTAGATATCGTATGCTTTACGCACTGAGTGAAAGATGTGAGGATGGTTGCTATGCTTGATTGTTTGCCATCACTATGACATGCATACCCCCACCCTCGTATGCTTGTGCATCATATGTTAGTGGAACCTTAGAGTGTTGTACAGTATGTAGTGCTAACTCTTTTGTTGCAGGTCCAGGTTCAGGTATGGTTTAGTATACCTGTTATTGTTCTGTTTAGCTGCTTATCGCTCACACCAGACTTTTGTCTGACCCAGAGTTTTATGTCTCTTCTTATTACTCTGGGTGCTCCTAAACGAGCAGACTAGAGACATGTTAGCTGGTGATGCACGAGTAGCTGATTCGGAGGCGAGCAGGAGGCTTCCACGTACGATATATATACAGATATTCTCCCTGTGTCGTTGGTGGTCTCTACTTGGGCATTAGTAGTGTACCTTCCTTACCTTGCTTTTAGAGACAGTTTTAAAAGTTGTAATAATGATGTTGTGGAACATAAGCTGTATTTGGATTTTCCACTGCTATGATAGTTTGTTTTCAGCTTATGCACTGTCTCACCTGTTTTATGTCCAGTATGTTGTTATTATATTTTGTTTTATGCGCTGTGAGACATTCTACAGGTTCCTTGTTAGTTCATTCCCTTCTTCCATTTCTTCTGACGACCGTCCCATGCTAACTGGACATGTGTACAACGCACTTTTGGGGGAAATGTCGGTTGGTGTGGGGTGGGCCATCACAAACGCAAAAATTTAAAATATTAATTTTATATTAGGTCGTATTATTCATATTTCCAAGAGATAGCTACTAAAGGTATTTCTCAATTTTAGATTTGTTTTTCTTTGATTTTCCTATGACCATTTTAATCTTGATTATGTCTTATTTTGTCCATAACTTTTGATTGGAGTAGAATTTTGATTCAGAATGATGGTTTCTCTTTTTGCGGAGTGGTTATACGTTGAAAACGGACAAACCATTTGGGTAATTTGGCGTTTGAAGGATTTTTTTATATGTTAAAAATGGACAAACTGTTTGGATAATTTGACTGTTTGAAGGATTTTTAGGACTCAAACAGCCCATTTTCAGGTAGGCCTAGCTAGGATTTTGAGACTAGAAGGACAAAGGGCTAAAATGAGTTATTTTAACTTATTACTGGCAGTTTATTTTCTTCTCCTTCTTCCCAGTGCTTATATCTCCATTAAAACCAATTTTATCCATCTGAAACTTAAATTTCTCCATAAAATCAAATTTAAAATATAAAGTTTTGTAGACCCAGACTAGAAAGTCATATTTTTAACTGCTATGAGGGGAGATCCATTCAAATTAAGTAGTTCTATTAAGATTTGAAATTTAATAGGCACGGGTGAGTGTTATTAGTCTATTTATAGAAAATATCCTAATCTTAAAATAATTCTGAAAAAGTTAATCATGTTAGGAATCTTACAATTTTAGATTAAAATTGTGAATTTAGTGGTTAGGAATTAGATTGCGACATTTTCCTAAGAAACCACTTGCAGACCTGTGCAAATCTATGACTTTAATTTTAAATATGGACTCTATAAAATAGTTGGTGTGATTGATTGCCATTGTATATTATTTTGGATGATTTTTATGCTTGGACTATTGTTGTTTAAATGTTTGAAAATGCTATGAATGGCAACCTAGAACTAGGATTTTACGAAAATGTCCATAAATCAAATTACTTGGAATCACACCAATATTGGAGGGTATGAGTTGGAAGGTCTCCATAGGTAGTTTGAAAGATTAGGAATCTTGTGGTGTATGAACTGGGGAGTTATAGCCAAATATGTTCTGATCGACTAAAATTCAAAATCGTCCAGAATTGGATGAATTTTTTGTGGGATCTAGTGAATGTCCTGAGGATCATACTTTTCAAATTTCATTCCGATTGAAGCAAAGACGAAGGAGATATAGTGGAAATACTACGTGTCTGCCTAAGTGATTGCCTCGGGTTAGTAGGGTGCTCGGATCGGTGTGGAACTTTTGGAGTGGGATTGAGTTAGTGCACTTGGTGTTATGGATCAGATCAATATAGAGTTGGTATAATGAGATCAGAGAGGCATGAAATTGGATCGAACAATTTGGGATGTTGAACCAAATCGATGTAGTTACACCAATCCAGATTTGGATCGATTCAGCACTGATCCTAACTATGGGGATTGGTATCGATATGGTTACACCGATCTGGACATGATTGGTTCGGCGTCGATCCCAATTACATCTATTGACACCAATCCGAATAAAGGAGGTTTAAGGTCTTATTACCCAATTCGAGCGATGTACCACTTTGGTATGACTTCTACGATCAATGATGGTAGTTCGAGGAAGTCCTATTTTGTAGCGATATCGACATAAAGACCTCTAGTTTTCATAGCTCAAAGGCCACTTAAACTCATAAGGTATGACTCCAACAATGACCAATTGAAATCCTAAGGGCAGAGCAATAAACTATGGATCAAGGAGGGGAAGCTGTAAGAGGGTTTTAGGGAGCATAGTTAGACGACATATATAATTATCAAGATGGTTCCTAATGGTAAGACTACATAGGGAGTACAAAGGCAGTCCCAAATAGCTCTGTACTGGAGATACATATGCAAAAGGGATCGTTAGTATGTAGGTTCGGACATGTATTTGGGGAGTTGAGGCTTGAGCATCTATCAAATCTTTGACCTGATATAGGATGTAAACCAGTTCAAAGGCTGATCATTGGACATCAAACCAGACTACAGGTTGTTTATCCAAAGGGGCCTCACAAATTCCAATTATGCTCATTCTCAACCAGATGGATATTGTCGGTCTGATGTAGACTATTTTAGCTCAGATATGCTATAATTACCATGGAAAACGTAATATATATCCAATGCATTGAGTGAGTGAATG
Source organism: Allium sativum (assembly GCA_030737875.1). NCBI lineage: Eukaryota > Viridiplantae > Streptophyta > Magnoliopsida > Asparagales > Amaryllidaceae > Allium > Allium sativum. The sequence continues at coordinate 967,894,431 of CM060913.1, forward strand.
TGGGGAAGGATGATGCTTTCTATTTTGTTTTGTTTTTATCACCTCAGGGATGTCATTAGATGTTTGTAGCATTCACATGGATGTAGATATTGTAGATGTAGACATTTAGACACCTTAGTGCTCAGATGTAGAATACATTCGTATTATTGATTCTATTAAAGTAGTATACACTTTCATGTGCTACATCTTTAGATGTAGGGAAAAGTCTAGTATGGTTTATCATACTACGTGTTCCATTTATTTCTGTACTTGGGATTGTATCACTCACACTAGACTTCGTCTGACCTAGTTTTTTATGCTTTGATTCTTAGTACTCTGAGTACTCTCATATGAGTAGACTAAAAGCAGGTTAGGATTAAGCATGAAAACATGATCGAAAGTAGGATGATATTGACATGTTTTTTATATGTACTTTATCTCTTTCCGTTGTTCACTACCGTGGGGCTCAATAATATCTTTATCATTTTGTCTTAGAGACAGTTTCTGTTGGAGCAACTTCTTCCATATAACTTTGTGACATTGTGGTTTATTTTTTTGAATTCGTTACTTTGATTTTTGGGATTCATTTCAGTTGTTTACTGTCTTGTCTATTTTATATCGGTATGTTTTACTATTATATATTATTACATGGGCTGTGAGATATACGATAGGTTCTATGTAGTTTTAGTTATTTCCTGCGTAAATGGTCAATTTGCATTGTCCAAACACTATATTAGCACACTTTTCGGATTTTAAGTGTCGAAAGTGTAGGATTGTCATTTCTATTGTAGTTGGAAAGAAATAAGTATGCCGATCCATTTTTGGTAAGAAAAAATAATGGTAATCACTAAATCGACGTACTTGATACTTGTTAGCATACTTTGTAGTTAGGCTACACAAAGCTAAGGAGCTGTTCAACAAACGTACTTAAGAACAAAGAGTACAACAGACAGTCCTCAGGATCGGATCGGTATTCTCGAACCGAACCCCTTCTCTTCTACACGCATGAGACAGGAGACCAACTCCAGGGAACGTATTCGGATCAGTTCGGTGTAGACTTGTCCGACCCGAATCACATTCCCTCAACCGATTCGAACCAAAGATGGAAACTGCAACAGTCGTATCACACGTTCCAACAAACCCGGAGCTGTTACACTACATTATCCCACATTCTTAATGCGCTGTCAACATCCCAGAGCTACCGGGTCCGAAATTCACGAGATGAGCCCCACGTGGCACCCGAACCGTATGGATTTTCATCCTATAAATACCCCTAAACACTCCATTTGGGGGGATCTTTTGGCAATTGGTCAACTCTAACTTCATCACTAGCAGATTTCTTATATCATTTCAGATTGCACTCAGAGTCTTAAAGTATAATTCCACGAAATTGAGAGAAATCATCGTTATACTTGTGAGATTCAGTGGAAACCATCATTGTATTTGTATTTAAATCATCAATCAAAGAAGTATATAAGTGGATGTAGGCTCGTTAACGCCGAACCACTATAAATCTTGCGCTCTTATTGTTTTTCATTCTATTTTATTTGGAATTATCATTCAATTGGGTGTTAGAACCACTTTTTGGTCTAATATTTTCATGCTTTCACTAAGAACGTTGAATTCTTAGTATTTTGGTTTATCATTCTACTATTTAGATCCTCAAGTCCAAAGAATTTAGTCCACTTTCTTCAGTATTTTTCAAAGCTTTTGCTAATCTCAAGAGGATCATATTTTATGACTAAAGGAAAGGGAAAAGAACCGCAAGTTCCTCGGGAAAACGAGGCGGGTAAAGATCAGCAAGCGATGGATGTCACCATATCGAGGGCACACGGTTCAGGACCGAACCGGTCTGGAAGAGGGTCACCGATCTGACCCAAAGTCGATGATCTGAACCGAATTGATGGTACAAACCCAAACCGAACTAGAAGCTTGAACATTTCTAGTAGCAAGCCCCCGATCCGAACCGAAATTGCAATTACAACCCGAACCAAACCAGCTACATTTGAGGCTAGTACTTCTACTTGAGCTCCTGTAAATGCTCCAATGCCAGCCGCAACAACTAGTAATCAGCCCACTCCTTCTGCACCCGTCTCACACATGGATTTCTCACGCTTACTTGGTATGTTGGACAGAACCAATAATGCCTTAGAGGCCCAAAGACACGGTAGTGTTCTTATGCTGGAAAACATGAATGACATGAGTCAGCAAATAGACGAGCTATGCAGGCAGAGAACACCGTCTCCGACTCATTGTCTTGATGCAGACCATTCATCATCTTCGGACGAGGGGCATCCACGTCAGAGGAGGCTGTGCAAAAGGCCCGAGAATCTCGAACAATTAACTTTCGGATTGTTGGGATCTCGCGAAGACGCGGCTCGTGTGTCAGGACCTAATGACCCGAGCCTGAGTGATCCAATGTTGTTACAGATGCGAGGATCTCACGTCCTTCCCAGAGATCCTAACATCACTAACCCTAAATAGGGACAACTCCTTCAACCTCTTCTCCCCGTGAATGACCGAGATCGTAGAGGACATGGGAGCTCAGCTGCTGCCAAAAACCGAAGAGCATCGCCAGACGTAGGGACCAAACATGTCAGAAATACCAGAAGTGCAGATCCCGAGCTAGCACTGACCAATGCCAAGTTAGAGGTGATGGTGCGCCAGATTATGGCTGATAGCAGACACTTCACAAACGAAGATTGGGGCATTGAGCACAATCATACCCCTTTCACTGATGATATCCTGGACTTCCAATTTCCCCGGTGATTTAACCTATCCTAAATAGACCGATACAGAGGGAGAACCGATCCAAGGCATCATCTAATGAGGTATTCGTGGTATATGAATGCCACAACAGCACCTGATGATATGAAGTGTAAAGCTTTTCTCATTTATCTAGAAGATGTTGTGTTAATGTGGTTCACACGACTCCCCCTCGGTCAATATCTAATTTCAAAGAGTTAGGCGAGAGGTTTATGAAACAATTTCGACTCCATGCATGGAAGTCCAAAAGTGTCATTGAGCTATCAGGGATTAAGCAAGCTCCTGGCGAATCTCTAAAGTCATATTTGGATCGTTTTAACCTAGCAGTCACGGAAGTGAGTGATCCGCATGAGATGACCATCTTGATGGCCTTAATAGATAGGGTTGACATGGACAAAATTCGAGGGATATTTAGTTGGAAAACCGCCATTGACCAGGGAGTTGTTCTACGAAAAGGCAAATATTCGCCTACATTGAGAGGAAGTTCATGCTAACCAAAAGAGAAAGCCTGATGGAGCTCCCAGGGAAGACATCAGAGTAATGTCACTATCAAGGAATCCGTAGATAGCCCGGGAAAGGTCGAAGTGAATGTTGGTAATAAAAATGAAGGACATAGTAATCAGGGCGGAAATAGTAGTGGAAGAAACATGAATCGGAGGAATAATTCCCAAAAGAGGCCTCAATTTCAAACTTTCGAGAATTACACGCTGTTAAGAGACACTCTGGAAAATATCTATATGGACACTTATAATGTTTTACAATACAAGAAACCTCTACCCATGGACTCCACTGAAAAGGAGCGCGCAACTAGGAAATTCTGTTTGTTTCATGGAACTCACGGTCACTTTACAAACGAGTGTCATCAACTAAGAGACGTTGTAGAAAAATTGCTTCACGAAGGAAAGATGGATGAATACAAGGTTCCCCCAAGAGACAAGGGGCAAGGAGGACAAGCTTCGAATCAGAACCAGCCTGCCTCCAAACCTACTGCCCAGTAGAAGGGAAAGAATATTGTCATCAATACCATAATTGGTGGACCACATTCAGCTTTATTTAGCAACAGAACGATGAAGCAATACGTTAATGCAGCCAAACACCTAAAAATTGGAGAATATAGTAGTATTGAAGAAACCGCACTAGAAAAGCAACAAAAAACGGCTATAGATGATGTTGTTTTTCGAGATAGAGAGAATGTTGGTATTGAAGCCCCTAATACCGATCCGTTAGTGATAACTACCATCATTGGACCTGCGGTAGTTAAGAATATCCTCTTGGATAATGTAAGTTCCATTAATATCTTATTTAAAAAGGCTTTTGACTAGATGAAATTGGAGATGAAGGACTTGAAACGATGTGGAGGTTGGATCCGTGGTTTTAATGGATCATCAGCCACCCCCATCGAAATGGTAGATTTTCCTGTAGAACTAGGGAAAGGAGAACGTAGGGGATTAAGGATCCTCCAATTCGTAATCATGGGCATAGATTCTCCTTACAACGCTTTCTTAGGTCGACTGGCCCTTGCAGATTTCAGGGCCTACATTGTAACCTGGTGCCTGTTAATGAAATTCCCGACTGAAGCTGGAGTGGGAATGATTCGTTGTGACTAAGTCACTGGAAGGGCTTGCTATATGGAAGAATTAAATATGTTGCACAATGGAAAAAATGCAGAATCTAAGGATACTTCTCCTCCTGCTAAGGAGAACTCAATATAGCAATTCAAGGCAATGTCGCCAAGGGAATCATCTGACAACCTGCTTGAAGATATCGATCCTAGAGAGGACGAAGAACCAGGGAGCCGAAAGGCGACACTTAATGAGGCTACCGTAGACATTCCAATCGATAATGATGACCCAATGAAGGTTTTGAAGATCGGTTCTCACTTGGATTCTTTTCGGACGAAAGAATTGGCAAACATTTTGAAAGTAAACCTTGATGTGTTTGTTTGGACCCATGCGGACATGTGTGGTATTTCTCCCTCGATCATGAGCCATTCACTAAGCATAAACCCAAAGCATCCTATCGTGAAACAAAAAAGGCGTATGTTAGGCCCAGAAAGTTCAGCAGCCTTGAAAGAAGAAGTGGAGAAGTTAAGAGATAATGGGTTCATCAGAGATTCAACGTATCCTGACTGGATACCAAACCCTGTCCTAGTTAAGAAATCCAACGAGAAGTGGCGAACATGTAATGACTTTTCTGATCTAAACAAAGCCGGCCCGAAGGACAACTTGCCACTCCCCCAAATTGGCCAGCTAGTAGATTCAACAGTGGGACACGAACTTCTCTTCTTCATAGATGCATATTCAGGTAACAATCAGATCCCTATGCATGTGCAAGATTAGGAACATACCAGTTTTATCACAGACTTGGGGTTATACTATTATGTGGTAATGCCTTTTGAACTGATAAATGCCGGAGCTACCAATCAACGCTTAGTGAATCGAATGTTCTACAACCAGATCGGGAGAACAATGGAAGTTTACGTAGATGATATGCTTGTGAAGTCCAGGAGGTCGTTCGATCATACAAAGGACTTGGCAGGGATGTTTGGAATCCTACGACGATACGGCATGAAGCTGAACCCATTGAAATGTTCATTCAGGGTCGCATCAGGAAAATTCCTTGGTTTCATAGTCAGTTCGCGTGGAATCAAGATTAATCCTAATTAGATTGCAGCAATCAAAAACATAGAGGAGACGCAAAAGATCAGAGATGTTCAAAGATTGGCGGGGAAGGTTGCGGCATTGAGAAAGTTTATTTCCAAAGCCACGGACAAGTGTGTTCCTTTCTTTGACTTAATCAAGCGAGGGAAACGCAATTTCGAGTGGACCCCCGACTCTGTAGAAGCCTTTCGGAACTTATTGGATCTGCTAGAGAAACCCCTGGTATCCAAGCCAGTGGACAATGAGGACCTGTTCGTATATTTGGCAGTGTCGTCTCATGCCATCAGCTCATCCCTGGTACGTAAAGAAGACAAAGTTCAGAGGTCGGTATATTACGTAAGCAAGAAGTTAGCGACAACAGAATGCAATTATTCGAGAATAGAGAAACTTGCCTGTAGCCTCTTGATTGCATCCCGAAAGCTTCATCATTATTTCCAAGCTCATCCAATTGTAGTGTACACTGATCAACCACTCTGATAGGTACTGCAGCGGCCTGAAGCATTCGGACGATTGCTTTAATGGAATATTGAGCTAAGCAAGTTTAACTTAAACTTCCATCCAAGGAGATCGATAAGGGGGCAAGCACTAGCTGACTTCATCGCTGAATTCATGATCCCCGAGGAGGATATGTTAGACGATATGGCAGATCCCTCAGAGCAGAATTTAAAACTTAGCCCCTAGAAACTATATACAGAGGGAGCTAAGAATGATTGACGATCCGGCATCGGAGTCGTTTTGATGACTCTTGAAGGATGATCAATTTACTATACTTTGCAGTTGGAATTCTCCGCAACCAATAATGATTTCGAATACGACGCCCAAATTGCCAGGTTGAAACTCGCTAAAGAATTAGGAGTGACCACGTTAGATATTTTCTGTGATTCTAAAATAGTCGTTTGCCAGGTTCGAAAGGAATTCCAGGCTAGGGGACCTTGACTCGTCACTTACTTTGAAAAGGTAGAGGAGTTGTTAGACAACTTGTAACATTATAGCATAACTCACATTCAGTGGACAGAAAATCAAAAAGTGGACAAATTAGCTAAGTTAGCAAGTTCTGACAATCCAGAGAAGATAGAGATGGTTCCGATCGAGGTACTAGAGTCCCCAAGCATCGACCAGATGGAAGTCGATCTGATACTGGAAACCGAGCCAGAGAGAGATTCATGGATGACGCTGATAAAAAACTTCCTGCAAAACGGAACACTTCCAGCAATGAAGAGCGAGAGACGGGCAGTGGTTCGTGAAGCTGCAAGAGATGTTATGCAAGATGAAGTTCTTTATCGTCAGGGATTTTCAATGCCTTTGCTCTGGTGTATAGCACACGACGACATCAAGCGTGTACTAAGAGAAGTACATGAGGGTGAGTGTGAAGATCACACCGATGGTCAAACAGTGGCAAAGAAAGTATTGCGGTGTGGCTATTTTTGGCCTACCATGAATCGAGATACAGCTGATTATTCACGAGCTGCGACATGTGTCAAAAATTTATGAAATTTTTTAGAGCACCCCCCAATCAGCTTAAGACAATGTTGAGTCCATGGGCATTCGCTAAGTGGAGGATAGACATCATTGGAAGCCTGCCAATCGCCAAAGGAGGAGCAAAATATGCAATCTTGGCCGTATATTATTTAACAAAATGGGCGGAAGCCGAGCCATTAACTATGATTACTACAAAGCAAGTGATAAATTTTGTAGTCAGGAATATCATCTATCAATTTGGAATCCGAAAAACAATCATAACTGATAATGGAACCCAATTTGATAGTACTGAATTCAGGAATTTCTGCCAGAAGTACAAGCTTGATAAGAGATACACTGCAATAGCCCACCCGAAATCAAATGGACAGGTTGAAGCAATAAATAAAATTATTAAGTCCATCCTGAAGAAGCGATTGGAGTATGCAAAAACCATGTGGGCCTACGAATTACAATTAGCATTATGGGCTTACCGAATGACTTACATGACGGCTATGGGTCATACCCCTTTTTTACTTTCCTTCGGATCAGAAGCGGTCATTCCAGGGGAGTTGAAAGTTCCCTCTCACAGGACAACGTATTACGATCCGATGACAAACAAAGCGCTTATCCTTGAATCCTGGACGTGGTTGATGAGAAAAGAGACGAAGCGGATTTGTGTGCCTCGAGGCATAGACGCCAAGTGACACGATACTATGATAGGAAGGTTCTACCTTAGACCTTTGAACCTGGAGACTTAATACCGAAACGCGTCTTCCTGACCCTGTCCATCTGGGTCCGAAATGGGAGGGATCTCGCACCATTCAACGGAAGCTTGACACAGGAGTTTCAAGTTAATGACCGTGGATGTTGAAGAGATACCCAGAGCGTGGAATGCCCAACACTTGCGGTAGTACTTGACTTGAATTTGTACTGTTTTATCTTTTGTTTGATAGACCATGTAAAAAGGCACGACTTGCCTAGAAAAGTCTAGTTGATATAAATAAAATATTATAAAGTGGACATAGGCTATGACTTGGCCGAACCACCATAAAAATGTCGTGTGTCATTCACTTTTCCTGCATTAGTCTCGTTATATTTCGTGATTGCTTTGCTCTGGGTATAAAACATTAAATTTTAATTGAATGTAGAAAACGAATACAATACTCAAACTAGTGAGATTCTACCTTAGGAAATTATATGTGGAGAAAAAACCGAAGAAAATAAGACGACTGTTTGCGTAACAGAGTGAAAAGGACGGGAAGACGATGTCCCAAACTCCAACTTTCATGATTCGAGAGACAGTATAAAGGACAGGAATACGATGTCCATAAGGCATGAAGGTGCACCATGATAAGAGACTGCCTTGACCGCACTCTAACCTGGTCATACCACAGGAGAATAAAGGTGCTAAAAATAAGCACTAATGAAAAAGAATCTAGACCCCACTAAAGGACTAGGGGAAATCTAACGTCGAACCTAATCAACCTCGAATGAGCCCTGGCCAGGCATTTTATTCAAGATTGATTTGGGGCATACACATCAATTCACTTCTCAATGTAGTTCACTACTCAGTTTAGTAATGATTTTTATGTTGCACCAACTATTGTTTGCAGGGAAACTCATATACGACTTCTTGCCTGATCTGTGATATGATTTATTGTTTGTTACTTATAGTAATAATGTTTTGACTATTAGTGCATTTAATTGATATGACTGACAAACTCATAAATATTCAACATCACAGGAAAGCAAGATACTTTATTTACACTAATGCAGGTTCATACACCAAAACTAATCAAAAGGTGCGAGGGCCGCATTCGCTACAACAACAACAACGGGCTAATGGAAAACAAAAGGGAAAAGACTGAACTATGTTTTACTTGGGCTTCGGGGAAATTTTAAACTTTTTGAAAGCATTGAGCCTAGCTTTCTCCTCTCGCTCAACATCAATTAGGATGCATTTCTTTCTACCTTTATCAACTGGAGGTGCATTTGGATCAGTTGGAGACTTCTGGTTTAAACTCCCAGTTATTGATCGGGTATAAAGCTTTAGAACTAATCCTAACTGAGGAGCAATGGTTTGAAGAGGGTTGACATTAAAGGGCTCTTCCTTTTCGACTTTGACTTTTAAAACCACAAACTTCTTTGCCTCCATTTCAGCCAAAGTTATGTCATTGGCTTCCCCCGAGCCTTCAGTCACCACAACATTGTCATCTTCTTCGTTTCCATCATTGCCGCCATCATCATTCAAAGCGTCTATCATATCCTCATCCTTAGGAGTCTCAGTGCTAGATGACATGAGAGCTTTGTCAGTGACTTCTTCTTTTTTATCCTCGGTCTTCTCCACAAATTTTGAGTCAGTGGCTTCTTCTTCTTTCTCCTGAGCCTTCTCAGCAGACTTTTCATCAATGGTTTCTTGTTGCTGTTCATCAGTCTTTCCGGCGGGTTCTGTACCTACAAGACAAGAAGCGACGGTTATTAACTCAGGAGAAAACTAGGGTTCTTCAATCGTTTGTCCAGCAGTACGATGAAAAGTTGAAATAGCCCTAATAAATTGAGGTGAAAAGGTAGAGATACCTTCAAATGATTTCTCAACATGAACAATAGGAGTCTCTAGAGTCGTTTCAGCAATAGGAGACAAGAAAGATGCCATGGAATTCCTGGATTCTCTGGGTCATATCCCTCCGCTTCAGTAGCCCCGGGGGTAGCGGAAGAAGACCGACTTCGATGGTTTATTTTCCTTTGGCCTGACGCTTCTCCTCCATACCATCAACAATAAGTTTATGCCCTTTAGCTAAGCGTTCCAGTTCCTCGCCCCTAAGATATTTTTCCATGAGCTTTCCCTCATCGATGGTTTCTACTCTAAGTTGTTTTTCTCCCATTCAACAACTTGATTCCATGCATATACCAAAGTTGTCAGGTAGTCTTTAATCCATGAAATATCTCGATAGCGGATAACCTGAATGAAGAACTATATCATGGTTTCACCAACATAATCCAATTCTTTTTTAGCAACAACAAGTTGTGAGTTAGCGTCCTCAGTGGACTTAAGAGCGACATCTGTATTTCCCTCAGCTAGAGCTGCCCTTGATTCAGATTCTGCTATTTTGACCTCTAACTTAGCATTCATTTTCCCCAATTCAACCTTCTCCTGCTCCAGATGAGCACAGGTCGATTTTGCCTTGATTTTTCTCAGACTTAGCATCGTTAACCTATTTTTTCAAATTTATGCGCTCCTGACTATGGGACTCAAGCTTGGCGTGGTATTGCCACTGTGATTATTCATATTGCTTCTTATAACCCTCCATGCCACGTTGTTCCAGTGGAAGCTTGGCTTGATCATCCTCAAGTTCTTTCTCGGAATCCTCAATGGCTTTTGCATCGAAGTCAGCATTATCCTTCTTGTATTTAACATCGGCCAGCAAGTATTGAATGATCTTGGAGAGAGTCCATGAATATTTCTTCATCCCTCTATATTGAGTATCCACAAAAACAATCTTGGATTTAACCTCTTTTTCCCAGTCGGAGTCTACTGGCTTAAGAGTTGTTACAAAATGCATGTTCCAAAATGATGATCAGGAAATTGCTTCTTCAAAATCTCCAATTTGGCCTTGTTCTCATCATCGAGTATGACTGGACTTGCTGTAGTAATGTCAATGTTGCAGCGTTTAGATGGCATGATGGATGTTTTACCCTTCTTTCTTTACTTGGTTCCTTTTGTTTCTCTTTTGGATTAGAACCTTTCTTTGACGATTTCTCCTGATAAGTTTTCTCCGCGGAGGAAGGTGTAACTTTAAGAGCATATTTATCCCCCTCCCGATGTGTAGAATGACTTGTGTGTTTTTCCGAGTCTTGATAATGCGGAGATCGGGAGCGGGAAGATCGGTAAGGTTGAGGAGGGTGATTCCTCCTATCATTTCTACCACGACTTTCATACCGATCATGTTCGGTATCGGAGTCAAACCTGGGCATGCTTGAGAAGATTTTTCTGATATCGTAGCGTTGACGTGTCATTTTTTCTACAAATTTACACAAATAAATATTAGAATTGGGATTAGTATGGTACATGAGTGATGTGACATGCAGTGCAAGTGTGTTGTGCCTATCCTAAATGATCCCCCCAACAAAGCGGAACCTGGAGCCAGGACTATCTGTGTAGTAACCCCGACTTTCATGGGAGTAACTTCTTCTTCGAAAGTGGGAAAGAAAGAATACATTCCAATATCTTGTGAAGTGTAAATGACGTCGGGTAAGGTAAGATTCCCCAAACCCTGATATATAGAATCATCCAAAAAAGAATCATCGCCCCAAGACTTGGCCGATGGCAGCACTTTTGGAGAAGTTGGTTTTTCAGGAGTGGGTGCATCCTTAAGGGTAATGTATTTATGCCTATCTCCAGCAACTATGTTCGCTAATATGTCGTCTTAGGTTGAAGTAGGAGAAGGACTTTCTCGAAGTACAGTTGGATCCTTCGAACTTCCTCCCTTTTTAACACTAGCATTAGCTGGCCCCTCAACTAGGGGCACGTATACGTAAGGACCTTCTCCTTGTCCTATGTTATGAGTCATAGCAAGTAAGCGATGGCGATGAAGATATTCATTTATTAGACATTCTCTGATAGTCAGAAACTTTTGATCACTATTAAGCTGGCAATTCAGGCGATCCAAGTACACCTGGTGAACTTCTTGCTTGGGATTAGCAACTGCAAATAAAGATGAGATATATTAATGCATTGGCAGCAAAAATTAAAGTCAGAATATTGGGACTTGAAACTTACTCGATTTAAGGTATCGCCTAGCACATCCCAGTTGCTGTTTAATATAAAACCAATTAGGTTTCACATCACCTACTTTGCTGCTGAACGGTATGCTAATTATCTTCCTTTTTTGCACCGATTCAAAATATACAAAGGAGGGAGTATCTTGTGTTCGGTGTTTGAAATTGTAGAAGAAGCATACATCTTTGAAGGTGAGCTCCGTCCCAAGAATTTCCTTATAAGCGATGTATAAAGTGTACAGATAAGCATATGCATTGGGGAGGAGTTGCATGGGAGCGATTTGCATTCATCTCAGAACATTGACGACGAATGGAGGAAACAGAGGTATCGCCCCAACAATGCCTATTAACCTACTAATCGTTATATACCCTTTGGGTGGATTATGAGGTCGGTCTGTTTTGGTGGGTAGCTCAATGTCTTTACGAAGATTCCACGCTTTAAGCATATTCGCGTAAGTTTAGGGTCCGCCAATTGTCGATTCAACGGAGTCACCAGGTGATTCTAAGACAATGGAATTTTCGAATTCGTCAGGAGTGCGATTGTCTACTCCTCCTCCCTCCTCTTCTTCATCCATAGACTTTACCTCCGGATGATGCTGCACTTTCATGAATTTCTATCTCATAGTCTGAACCCGCATTGTCCAAATCTGGGTCCGAAGTAGAGGATATGTCTTCGATAAGGGGATTTTCAGATGACCCTGTGTTTTATTTTCTCTCTGCTAACCTGGTTGAACATCTTTTAGTCATGATCACTATGCTATTCAAGAGATAACAGAGATTAGAGTGTAGTTACTAGTGTCCCTCGTATGTGTATGTGCTAATCTGTGCTGATGCATGCAAAATTGAAATCAGAAAATGTAAAAGCACAAATAAAAGAATGTGGTATAAAGAAGAGTTAGCAGTCTTTTATTCGTTTAGTCCATGATGTTCAAATATGAAGGGGCCTATCCTAACTGTTCATGAATTTATGAAATATCCTTGATTATAGTTATATGCAAGATTGTGTCATGGATTCACATCCCCAAAGTTTTGATTTTATCCAAATTCATGGGTATTAAGTTATCTTCTTGCTCCATAGTGAAACTAACGGTTCGGATTGGGTCCTTAGGGTTAACACATCGGATTGGTTCGATAGTCTAGGCGATGCAACAGAATCGATTTGAAGGCATATATATCGAAAGTATAGGGTCGATTCGGAGATCTAAGTGTTGGAGCTACAGATTGATTCGAAAATTCGACAATAGATGGGACCGGCTCAGGTGGAAAATTATGTTGGCAATTCCGTTCGGATCGGTCAACACCAAACCGAAGCGCTCCAACATTTTAAGGCCCAACTTCTCCACTTAAGCATTTTTGAGACTCCATCCAACATTAGCCTATCTGATCCGGATGCCACCCAGTCATCTCCCTTTCTTCTACCCTATCAAAGTTGCACTTCCATACTCATTTTCCATGTCCAAACGCGAATCCATGGTCCAGCACTACCACCGGTGGATGCAGGTCGCCGGAGTTACCATCTTGAGGAGACGAATGAGTCACCATCGACGATGGCAAATCAGACAATCTCGATCATATCGGAGCCATTGATTTAAAGGCATGACATGGCTTAATGCGTGAACCTAAAAATTATTCATACAAAATTAAAGAGTAAGTTACACGAAATAGGAGATTCAAACCTACCAATATGTGGATTCAGGATTCAGATGAAATTGATAAAGAGGAATTAGGGTTTTTCTCTGAGTAACAAAAGATAAGAGCGCAGTAGTAAAAGGTAAAAATAAATGAGGGGAGATTGTTTTATATAAAGGGTATCAAAGGCTATATATATTCCTTGAAGTGATGGGTTAATCCGACCCATTTTCCCTCAAAAACGGTGATGGCCCAGAGGACGGCCAGTTCAGATGCGTAAGTGGATTGAATAAGCCAATCTGATCCACCGTTTAAGCCCCAATACGAGGTTGGAAAAATGGATTCGAACCAATCTAAAAAAAAGGAAATTCAGATGAATTATTTAAGAATGAAAATTGTCGAATTTACCTGGAAGAGATGCTTGAGCCTTAAGTGAAGTCCTGAAGTTTTTAGAAATAACAGAAGAAATTCCAGACCTCATGATGTATTTATAGACCCTACAGATACCAAAAGATACGACTTCATGAAGTTTCGCGACCCTATGGACAGATGGAAGCAACTATTAAATGGCACCGAATCAAAAACAAACAAGTTGACCATTTCGAAGCATAATTTATCTTCAATAAACGCGTACTTCGAGGGGAGAAAATGTTAGCCTACTTTGTAGTTAGGTACACAAAGCTAAGGAGTTGTTCAACAAAGGTACTTAAGAACAAAGAGTATGGCGAACAATCCTCCGGATCGTTTCAGAATTCTTGAACCGAACCCCTTCTCTTCTACACGTGCGAGCTAGAAGACCAATTCCAGGTAATGTATTTGGATTAGTTTGGTGTAGACTTGTCCGACCCGAATCACATTCCCTTAACCGATCCGAACCAAGGATTGAAACTACAACAGTTGTATCACACGTTCCAACAAACCCGAAGCGGTTACACTCCATCATCCCACGTTCTTGATGCCCTATCGACGTCCCAGAGCTACCTGTTCTGAAATTGACGAGATGATCCCCACGCGGCACCCGAACCAGATGGATTTTCAGCCTATAAATACCCCTAAACACTCCATTTGTAGGGATCTTTTGGCAAATGGTCTACTCTAACTTCATCACTAGCAGATTTCTTATATCATTTCAAATTGTACTCAGAGTCTTGAAGTATAATTCCACGAAATTGAGAGAAATCATTATTATATTTGTGAGATTGAGTGGAAACCATCATTGTATTTGTATTGAAATCATCAATCAAAGAAGTATAAAAGTGGACGTAGGCTCGTTAATGCCGAACCACTATAAATCTTGGATTCTTGTTGTTTTTCTTTCTATTTTATTTTGGAAATATCATTCAATTGGTTGTTAGAACCACTTTTTGGTCTAACAATACTAATTCAATATAAAACTCACGGATGGTCACTCCTAATTAGCCTTATTCTCCATATTAGCCTAATTGTGTCCTTAACCTTTTAATGCTCTTTGAGGGTAGATATAAGGGGAAATAGGTCGTGGAGTGTTATTTTTAAATTCCATATTGAGTTCATTTAATAATATCTTACCCTTGTGAATAATCCTTATCCTTTTTAGTCTTTTAGCTAATCGATGAAAAGGACAACATAGACGTCTTCGGTGCTGGGCAGACCAACGACTTGTGCCTAGAAGGAATCTATATATGTACTGATCGAATCTTGGAGCTTATTAGGAGAAAACATCGTCCAGCTCTAGCTCGTTCCTCTTCTCCATGCAAATCGGCATTTGCATGTATGTGTAGTGATTTTTCTCATCTTAGAGATAATTCGTTCAAGGGATCCGAGTCTATATTGGAGGTTCAAGCGTATCTTTGCACATGCACTTGTTTTTTTACTCGTACAAAAATATCTGACTACCACTGCGTTCATATTGAATCGAGTATATTGCAAGAACCTGCATTGGACTTGCATGAATTGCTTGTTGTTGAGATTGATGAGTCCATCTTACAGTTGAAGAAGTTTAGAGAGCGGTTTGGACTTATGTTCATGCCTAAATCCAAGGTGGCAATCATTGCTCGACATTTGCTTGATTTAAAGCAAGGGAAGTCGACTGTTTCTAAGTATGTTGCATCCTTTGAGGTCTTATCCAAATATGGACTTGAATGCATTGATTCTGCCTACAAGAAACCTCAAATTTGAGACCTATCTTAAGAAGTATTTGAAGAAATCTTTGATATTGCAACTCAAATTGCCTTTTGAGGAGCTTGTTGATGTGACCCTTCATCTCGAATCGATTGAGAATGAAAGCTAAAGTGGTGATGAGGCTAAGGATGGCAAGAACCTGCATAAAAATAAGTTTCTTTTCTCTAAGTCCAAGTCCATCCCTTATAAGAAGAAGAAGTCCATTGGTTCCAACTCTCAGCCTAGTGTAGCATCTCATAGTAAACCGTGGCGCTAGTGATCACTTGATTCATGACTATCCTATGCCCTATATATGTCATTACTGCAAGAGGGAGGGGAATCTGTCGTCTTCGTGCCCTACTACTCCTAAGAATGCTACGCTGGTGAAGTTCAATTTAGAAGATGCTTCTGGTGGTTTATTTGAACCTTGAGGTGCATCTCCTTTTGTCCGTGAGGGCTCTCTATTACTCTGTGACCAATCTATTTGAGTTTTATTTGATATGGATGCGTCGCATTCATTCATATTGAAAGAACTCGTTAATATTGTTTCTTTGGATGTTACTTATTTGATGCTTCTTTACGGATTTCGAATTCTATCGGGGCATCCATAATCCTTAGCATTCTTTGTGAGGAGGTCGAGATATTTATTTAAGGATTTTCTTTCCATGCGAATCTGCACATGATTCATTACCATGTCTTTAACATTATTTTGGGTATAGACTGGCTAGTTAGAGACGAAGTCATAATTTTATTTTCTAAGAGGATTTTATATCTTCGACATCCAACTCACCTGATCATCTATCTCTTATTCTTTGGAACGTTAATTATGAGTCTGAAGCATTTCTACATGCTTTTAAGTCCCGAGATGAGGATGGAAAATCTCGATTTCCTGTCATTTGCAACTTTGTTGATATCTTCGAGCCTGTTTCAAGTTTGCCACCCTAGTAGGCTATTGAGATTTGCATCGACCTTGTTCCAAGTTCACATCTAGTTAGTTGGCCTCCTACGGGGATGTCAATTAAAGAGAATGGGGAACTCAAGAAGTTTCCATCTGAGCTTGAAGCGAAACAGTTTATTTAATCTAGATTTTCACTGTGGGGTGTCGCGATTGTGCTTGTGAAGAATTCTGATGGCACTCTTAGACTTTGCACCAATCACAAGTTAACAAGTCAATCATCAAGAATCGTTATCCATAACTGAAGATCGACAATATATTCGATCAGTTGATTGGAATTAAGGTCTTTTCTTAGCTTGGCCTTATCATGAGCTTGCATTAATTGCAATTTTCTAAGTCCACACTGAATCAGTCCAACATAAATAAAGTCCTAGGCACCAGTCCCCCTTCCCTCATTAGTCGGGTATGAACTTTGAACTATGGTTCTTAGCATCAGACACTAGTCTCCGACTTTCCCCCAAATGTTGGGTCCATTGGCTGCAGGGATTCCATGAATAAGTTTGCCAAACATAAGAACTACCCGACCTGGTCCGCTGAGCACGGGAGTTCCTTATCGCAACCCTCTCATCGTATGAACCTTAACAACCTGGCCCTCCATACACATAACACTACACAACTTGGTCCGCCAAGTGCAAAACCCTCTTTTGCAGGAACATATTCGCTCCAGCAAGTTTCAACAAGCCCATGACTCCTTATTTTCTGGATATTGAGTGTCCCGGACTCGACAGTCCATTTTAAGTATGATCTCCGCGATTATTGGATTTCCATTCTAGTATGGTCCCAACGGCCACCAGACTTCTACTATTGCGATATTAGTGATTGTTGTTTCCCAACGGATTTCTATTAAATACGGTCTGACATGATCATGACACTTTGGCTTTCTAAATCACAGGAGTTCACTTTGGACTTCTCCTAGCTTTGGTTTTCTGGATTTCTGGTCTTCTTGCAAATCACATCTTCCTTTGATCAAGCAAGTCATGTTTGGGGGAGGGGAAAATGTTGACATGTTTTTTTTGCCAAAGTCATCACACACACCAAGTTTTCGACTAATAGCACGTTCAAGCATCAGAAGCATCGTCGGAAAACACAAAATGATTTGGTCAAAGTCATGTTACAAACATAAAAATGGCGCAAAACCCCTCTAGATGATCTCTTTGGGACTAAAAAACATCAATTACGGTGCTAAGCACTTTAATTCTTGTAGATCTTTGAATTAGCTTCAGGTACAACTTTCATTTGGCCCAATCCGACTTACGTTTTGAAAGTTATGCCCGTTTCCGTGAACGCATGTCAATCAACTCAAGATTTTCATATCCCTCTCTACTTTCGGATCCCTCACCTCTAAGTTCTTATGATTCAGATCCCTCAACACCAGGATCTCATCTCCCCCTCCCTCCTTTTCATACCCTTAGAAGGATACGCAAATTCAAATCACTCAGGGGATGCATATTTTCGTATCCTCTAGAGAGATACAAAATTTGTATCCCTTAGGGGATACAAATTTCGTGTCCCTCACTAGAGGGATACGAAATTCCTTTTTTTGGCCTCTTCTAGGATCCAAATTTCTGCTACATGGTCCCCACTTCCTACCTACTCCATTACCAACCTTCACCTATAAATATCCCAAGCTTGGCCTTCATTTGGATCTTTTACCCTTGGAATTTTGGCCTTCTAGAACTCCAAAAGCCTTACTAAAGGTAGCTACCTTCTTTTCCATGGCCAGTGGACATGGCATGGAACATTAATACGTTGCACAAATGTTTTCCCATCACTTTTTGGACATCTAAAAGGACAAAACACCACTTTTGGACAAGTTTGGACTTCTTGGACATTGAAGCTAATTTTGGACATAATTGACCAAGTCAACTCATCTCAACGAAGAAGAAGGACATTTTAGTCAAAGTTTAGAATTAACAATCTTCTTTTATTCTATTGTAATGCTTTGTACCTAAACATTGTTCGAACTTGTACAATATTGTAATCGATGAGTATATGATGAATAATTACTATGAAGTGGACGTAGGCATTAGTGCCGAACCATTATAAAAAGTTATGTCTCCCGCATTTACTTTATTTCATTTTTGGATTACTATGTTGACAGCACACACATATTGGGTGTTGGCGTGCGACAATTTTCCACGTCAACATTTTGGCGCACCAGGGAAGGGAGCGCACAGCTTTGGCCTCTGCTTTTGACTTAATTCTCGACTTCATACCACACTCGCTTTTCGCCATGGTTAAGCGAAAACTAGTAATTCGCTCGGAAGGAGCAGGTGTCGAGGAAGAACAAGAACTTTCCTCGACCGGAAACCCATCTAACTACGTCACCCGAGACGACATCGACAGAGTTGTCAAAGATCTGACCAAAGATCTTACCTTCTTCTTGGAACAACATGAGGAACACTTCCGTCGTCAGGAGGCCTCCATGGCCACTCTTCTCACCCTACTTAAAGGATTTACAAGGAAATTTTGTTAGAACTAGTGCTAGTGTTCCGTAAGGCTAAGCTCGGGACTTCGGGGCTATTCCCAAAGAAAAACCCAGCGTCGGCACCAATCCACAAACAACTACCTGATCGGCTAGGCTCGAGGGCAATACCCCCAATCTCATTCAGAATTTAACTCAGATTGTAGCCAACCAAGCTTTAGGATCAGGCACTGGAAATTCCACTCAAGCGCCAGTGCACTCAACTTTGGACATAGGAAATTCCGTAGTTCCTAATCTTGGATTTGTGCCCGCCGAGGCACCTTAGGCTAGGATAGAGCCGGATATTCTATGGGGCGCTCGACCTTTTGCAAACTTTGGACTCAATGGTGGGGGAATCGACGTCGATTTACCTAACCCGAACCCATTTCTTGGCTTGGGAAGTGAAAGCCAAGTCGTTGATGTCATCCGACGCTACGCCCATGGCGGGGCACCTCATGCTATCTTGGACTGTGTCACTCGCAATCCCTTCACTCCAGACATCAAGACTTCTCAGAACCCATAGGACTTCAAGTTGTCAATGTTAGAACCTTTTGATGGTAGGACAGACTCTATTATTCATCTCATGCGCTACATGCGCTACATGGAGGTATATTCAGCTTCAGAAGGCGTCATGGCTAAGTGCTTCACTCTTTACCTCACCGACATTGCTGCTCTACGGTTCAGGCAGTTGGAACCAGAGTCTATCAACAACTAGAACATATTAGTCCCTTGATTCATCAAGCAATTCAGAGTTCACCTCGCTCAACCAAGGAACATCATGACTCTGACATCCATCAAGCAGAAAACAGGCAAGACTCTTCGCAAATTTCTTGAGAGAATCAACGCGGCGGTGGCCTCTGTCAACAGGCCTAATCCATTCATGGTCTTGATAGTTGCCGTCTCTGGCATGCTCGACAAAACTGACTTAAAGGTCTCATTGCGATAGGACCCGCCGAGGGATCTCGCTAGGTTCTACTTTGAGGCCGAAATGTTTTGTGGGAGGAAGACTCCCACGATGAGAAGCCCGTCCAACAAACCAACTCCACGGCAGACTTAGGGCTATCTTCCCTCGACAAAGGCAAGGGTAAGAGTCGGGACAACAAAGACTCACGGCCTCGCTTCGAGTAAAAGTTCCCAGCCTATACCGAGCTCAACCAAAGCCTAGAAAGGATCTACCTCGACATTCAAGAGACTTTGCTTTTCCCGAATCCTGCCAGGAGATACCCGACTCCACAGCAAGCAACCTCCGATTAATAATGCCTCTTCCATGAGCTGCCGTGTCACGACACTGATCATTGCAGGTTGTTCCACGATCACGTTGAAGCCCGCATTAGGTGTGGTGAGCTACAACAGTATGTCTTGGATCCAACAACAGCTCCACCTCTTGCTATACCCCTACAACATCAGAGGATCGAGGCAGAACTGGTCGTCTCTAGGGAATCAACATCAGCTAATCCTGCTCAATGGATCTTCTTGATTTTCCCGGACCCCGGTCCAACACTTTTGTTGTTCTTACTGTTGGCGATTTCTCGCCTTTTATTTCCTTTTCCATGTAATCAAAGAGGCAATGTCAGCCCACACGCACGGAATCAGTTTTGGGTCTCCAGTCGTGTTCGGGGTTGGACTAACGACCGTTGTACTCATAAGGAATTGATAAAATACTGCTTTCGAGCTTTGGATCGCATTGGACCAGTCCAGGATAAATATGATTGGAGCTTCGGCTCACACAAGACCAATCCAGGATAAATATGATTAGAGCTTTGGCTCGCACTGGACCAGTCCAGGATAAATAATGTTCACACCGGACCATTCCATGATACATATGATTAGAGCTTCGGCTCGCATTGGACCAGTCCAGGATAAATATAATTAGAGCTTCGACTCATACTAGGCCAACCCAGGATACATATGGTTAGAGCTCTGGCTCGCACTGGACCAATCCAGGATAAATATGGTTAAAGCTCCAACTCGGACTGGACCACTCCAGGATAAATATGATTAGATCTTCGGCTCGCATTGGACCAGTCGAAGATAAATATTATTAGAGCTCCTGCTCGCATTGGACCAGTCCAGGATAAATAAAGTTCGTACTAGATCAGTCCAGTATAAATAAAGTCCTAGGCTCTGGTCCTCCCTTCCCTCATCAGTCGGGTATGAACTTCGAACTCCTGTGCTTAGCTTCGGACTCCAGTCCACGACTTCCCCCAAAGGTTGGGTCCATCAGTTGTTAGGATTCCACGAATAAGTTTGCCATACATAAAAACTACCCAACCTGGTCCGCCGAGCACGGGAGTTCCTTATCGCAACCCTCTTGTTGTAGGAACCTTAACAACATGGCCTACCATACACATAACACTACACAACGTGGTACGCCAAGTGCAAAACTCTCTTTTGTAGATATATATTTGCTCTGGAAAGTTTCAACAAGCCCATGGCACCATATTTTCTGGATACCGAGCGTCCCGGACTAGACAATCCGTTCTAGTATGATCTCAGCGATTATCGGATTTCCATTCTAATACGGTCCCAAGGGCCATCGGACTTCTACTATTACGATCTCAGTGATCGTTGGCTCCCAATTGATTTCTATTTAATACGGTTCAATATGATCGTGGCCCTTTGTCTTTATAAACCATAGGAGTTCACTTTGGACTAAGGGTGTAAATCGGTCGGATCGGACCGAACAGAGGTGTGTTCAGTTTCTGTCCTAAAAAAATCGGACTGAAAACAGACTAGACCAAAAAAAATTCTCGGACAAATTTCGTTGTCCTAATTCGTGTCCTAAATAAAATCGGTCAGACGTGGACATATGTTTGTCGGACATGGACACGATTAGAATTGGTCGGACATGGCTATTTATATCACATTTTGTACATTGTACTACATTTTCCCTAAACTATACGCCAGATTACAAGTAATTCGGACGAATTCGGATGAGCTCGGACCGAACAAGGTTTTTTCTTGTACAAATTTTGTTGTCCTAACTCGTGTCCTAAATGAAAATCAGATGGACTCAAATGGACGCATTTTGAGCACGGACACGAATGAACGTCGGACATACGGACAAAATTTACAGCCCTATTTTGGACTTCTCCCAGCTTTGGTTTTCTGGATTTCTGGTCTTATCGTAAAACACATCTTCCTTTGATCAAGAAAGACATGTTTTGCGGGGCAAATATTGACACACTTTTTTGTCCAATCCATCACACACTAAGTTTTTGACCAGTAGTGCGTTCGTGGATTAGAAGCATCGTTAGAAAACACAAAGCGATTTAGTCAAAGTCATGTTACGAACATAAAAATGGCCCAAAACCCTTCTAGATGACCTCTTTTGAGCCGAAATCATCAGTTATGGTGCCAAGCACAATAACTCTTGTAGGTCTCTGAATTAGCTTAAGGTACAACTTTTGTTTGGCCCAATCTGACTAATGGTTTGAAAGTTATATCTGTTTCCGTGAACGCATGTTAATCAACTCAAGATTTTTGGATCCCTTTCTACGTTCAGATCCCTCGCCTTCGAGTTCTTATGATTAGGATCCATCAACACCAGGATCTCGGCTCCCCCTCCCTCCTTTTTGTATCCCTTAGAGAGATACGAAATTTCGTACCCCTCTTCGTATCCCATAGGGGATACGTATTTTCGTATCCCTTGGAGGGATACAAAATTCCTTTTCTTGGACTCTTCTAGGATCCGAATTTCTTCTGCATGGTCCCCACTTCGTACCTACTCCACTAACAACCTTCACCTATAAATAACCCCAAGCTTGGCCTTCATTTGGGTTTTTTACCCTTAGAATTTTGGCCTTCTAGAGCTCCAAAAGCCTCACTAATGGTAGCTACCTTCTCCTCCATGGCCATTGGACATGGCATGGAACATTAATACATCATGCAAACGTTTTTCCACCACTTTTTGGACATCTACAAGGATAAAAACACTACTTTTGGTCTATTTTGGACTTCTTGGACAATGAAGCTAGTTTTGGACATAGTTGACCAAGTCATCTCATCTCAACGAAGAAGAAGAAGTAAATTTTAGTCAAAGTTTAGAATTAACGGTCTTTTTTATTCTATTATAATGCTTTATACCTAAACATTGTCCGAACTTGTACAACATTGTAATCGACGAGCATATGATTAATAATTACTATGAAGTGGATGTAGGCGTTAGTGCTGAACCGCTATAAAAAATTGTATCTCCCGCATTTACTTCATTACATTTTTGGATTATTGTGTTCAATCCACCCACACACATCAGGTGTTGATGTGCGACAATTTTCCACATCAACAATATGCATGGTTGTCTTTGCAAGAAGAATCGTTTAGTCGGGCCTTCTGTTTATGATCTTAGGTGGGACATTCTCGCTGATTGTTATCGTACTAAGAATATTATCCATCTTAGCCGCAACAAGACATATTATATGTTCCGCCTTTATTACTGGGATGATATAAAGTGAGACGTGGCAAGTTATGTATGTAACTATATGACTTTCAGCTTGTGAAGGCCAAGCATCAATGACCATGCAGTCTTCTTCAGGCTTTGGAGGTCTCATGGTGGAAGTGAGGTTAGATTTCGATGGACTTCATTGATGGTATACCTCGTTTGAAGTCGACCCATAATAGCATTTGGGAGATTGTGGACCGTCTTATCATGTATTCACATTTCATTCCTATTAAATCTAATAGGATAACATCTTGTAACAACCCGGAAATTCAGAACCAATTTAGAAATTTTATTTTTGCTATTTTAATAGATTTTGAATATTTAAAATGATTTATTTTAAATAATAACGACTAAAAATTTATTTTAATTGAAGTTAGAATGTATAAATTTATTTAATTATAAAACGAGCCTGAAATGGCGTGATAGTTTGAAAATCCGATTTCAAATTTCAAATGAATGTATAGGATTCAAAATAAATCTAATTTTAGTAAAACCAGAAACATTTGAATCGTTTAACAATATCTTTCTAAAGAATGTGAAAAATCCAGATTTCATAATGAGAATTGAAAGTTATGTCCAGTTTAAAACTGAAAATAGTCGTTATGGAATTTATATATATTTTAATATAATATATAGCCCTTAAAAATAACCATTTTGCAAATGACCTCCGTTTTCGACAAAACTACTTTTGTTGAATCTGGAATGTGAAATTATTTCTAGATTCCAATTTTCATAAATTTTGGAATTAATATGTAAGCGTGGCAAAAGAAAACGTGTTTTGTCAATTTTAGTTGAATTGGATCGACTGGAAAATGATTAATTTTCAAACGGTCTCCAAATTCGACGGAATTAGTTTTATTAGGATCATATCGTCAAAACATAGCTAGATTTATTTATTTTGGAATTTTTGGAGTCAGTATATGGCCCCGGTAAATTAAAATGTACGTTTAAATTAAATATATATTAATTTATATTTTTATTTAAAGAAAAACTGTTCAAAACGATAGAATTGGCTTACAAAACATATCCCATTGTGTCCGGAATGGGGGTATTTAGGTAGGGACGACATTTGTTGGGTTTGATTTGGAGGACGAATACAAAATCACACTTTTTGGAATAAAATAATAAATAAGTATATATATATATATATATAATCATTTCTAGCTAAACCCTAATTCACTTTAAAGAGCCGCTGTCAGTATGAAATAACTGGCTGAAAAGCTCTGAAATTCCTCCCTTTCTTTCTGTCAACACAGTTCGAATTAGTGGATGATTCCAAAGGGAAAACAGTAAAGCAAGGCGAGATCTAACTAATGTACGGTGGTGACAGGATTTTGCAAACTGAATTGCTTTAATTTGGTCCTGGAACCGCTGCTGTTCGCAGCTATTTTCAGGGCACAAGGGCCCATCGCGTCGGCCAATGTGGTCAGTGCAGGGATTGCGGCTCTTCGACGGAGCTCGCGGAGGCACCTGATTGGAAGACGGCAGCTTAATGAAGGTTCGGCAAGGAACCCTAGAAGAAGAGCGTGTGTTTCCTAAAGGTCTGAAGGCGTCACAAAGAAGAAGAGATTAAGGAAATGGGTTTAATTAATTTATGTAATTAGTTAATTAATTACTTTAATAATATATTCAATGTTTAAATAACAATAACTTATCCAAACCAGATCAGAATTGGATGATTTTCGAAGCGTTGGAACCATAATGATGATATCTACACAATGGAACCAACCAGAAGAGAAACATAGCAAATTACGATTTAAGGCAAATTCAAATCCGAACCAAAGTGAGAACTCCTTCTTACTAAATTATATTTTATCATATTATTGTATCCATATATAAAAACATATAGAATTACCAATGTAGATTTTTGTCAATTTTAATCATTATAAATTGTATACGGTGCCTGTTACCTCATCTCCCTCGTCCGCAGACCATGGGCGATTTAATTGACTATATTGTGTTGTGATTGTGATGTGCAATGTGAATAATATATATATATATATATGAAATGTGAATAAAATATATATGAAATGTGAATAATATATATATATATATATATATATATGAAATGTAATATATATATATGAAATGTGAAAAATATATGTATGAAATGGGAATTATATATATATATATATATATATGAAATGTGAAATAATATATATATGAAATATGAAAAATATATATGAAATGTGAATAATATATATGAAATATGAATAATATATATATATGAAATGTGAATAAAATATATGAAATGTGAAGCGATGTGAATAAAATATATATATGAAACGTGAATAATATATATATATATATATATATGTTGTATAAATCATATATATGCGTTGTATAAATTATATATATGCGTTGTATATATTATACATGAGATATATAAAATGGTCATGTATTGAAATAAAAATTGGTTTGCTAAAAATATAATTTTTAAGATATATATATGCACTGTATAAAATTGTCATGTAATGGAGTATTCAATTTTGACTTAAAAATTGAAATGGAAGTGGAAATCGTTTTTAAAAAGAATTTAAAACAATTTACAAAATACGTTTTAAATGGAAATCGACGATGTATGCATTATATATATTATAATGGCCTGAATAGAACGCACTGCGTAGCGATTATTCGTGAATTTCTACCATTGACTTCAAATTGACGTAACGGGAGATTCGATCATCGGATTCTCCTAAAATCGGAAGCATTGGGTTCGTATCGGAAAGATCTTTTGTAATGAATATAAGAGATTTGAAATTTAACGGTTAGATTTTGAGATATGTCCAAATCAATTTTAGAAAAGGTCGTTATGGATGTAGTTCGGTGGCCGTTATTGGAAACCAACTTTAAGGGCCTTAATAAAATTATTAAAAATATGGAAAAATTGTGTAGAATCATAATAAATGATTTGGAAAGATTATGGATGAAAAATTCCCAGTTTTGAAAAGATAAAAATATAATTTTATCAAAATGAACTAGTTATTAACTAGAACAAAATCCAATGTTTTTAAATAAATAAATTGGACTTGAAAATGGGTTTTAAAATAACCAGAATTTTCCAATGAATAAATTGGAATGGATTTGAGTGAAAATAATCTTCGGAATATTTCGATATTGGATTCCATGATTATACGAATATCGTTGAGGAATTCGGAAGATATTGATATCGTTATTCCAATATGATATCCGTTAGTTTTAGAATTTGGTGTTAATATAAGTTGATATTATTTCTATTTAGAGCCTTATATTTTATATCAAATTGGGTTTTGGGGTTTATAGTGAACAATGTTTTAAATAACAGTCGTTCTTTAACCCAATTAACAGTGAAGATATGATTTGGAAATAATAATCGTTTAAATAAGATTTATGGAATTTTCCAAAGAAAAGTTTTCCAATTTAATATATTAAATTGGAACTGAATGGAATTCGATTTGGTAATAATCGAGATGAGCTTCTGTAAAAGAAGATTGTTACTATTATGTGGAATTTAAAAGGCTTTGTCGTTACTCCATTTATAGTATTGATTTGATATGGAAATTTATATTGATTATATACCGTTATGATTTCCGTGAAGATTCCATTTAAATGGAAGATGATTTTGGGTTTATCGTGAATTTTGTTTTAAATGATATCGGTTCTTTAACCCACTTATTGACAGGATTTGTGACACCCCACGTCCGCTAATGTCACTAACTGAGGGAACGCATTAAGTTTCATGAAGCGTTATAGGTAAAAAGGAACATAATAGCACAAGACAGACATGTAAAATAGCAGTGAAATTAAAAACTTTATTTAAATCAAAACATCATGGTCCCAAATACTGAATTTACATCATAAGTAACTAATTCTATTAATAATCTGTCTTGCCAAAAGTATCAGAGTACAAAAGCATAAAACCATATTTCCCATGTGAAGCCATAAGAGAGTTGACCAGAGGTCAAAGCGGTACATCTATATCCAAAATCCAAGTTAAGTTGAAAGAATCCAAATAAACACTAAGAACTTCCACCCTGAGAACCGAGGGGGGGAGGGGAACGGAAGAGAGAGAAAAGGAAACAAAAAGGGTCAAACATAAAGTATGACGAGTCCAGTTACTTTTAAATATAAATAAATAAAAGTATCATGGCAGGTATATAAAACTGGAAGAACGAGATAACGGTGACAATAACAAGTGTGAACTGAGCAAGATAAGATGAACATGATATATTGCGCTTCCTAAATACATTTCTCTGCACCACGCGGATACTAATATATCATAAATAGAATGTTCCCTACCAATATCGTTCCATTACATTTTCTTAATTATTAGGTTACTTGGGTTAATAACACTCAAGACTTATACGCGCATCGTACCCATTCACTTTCCCATGGATTCACCTAATATAATATATGTAGCTATCTCTCAATATTGAGATACACCCCATGGTAACCCACTTGCATGGTCTCCACCGTAATGAATGCAGTCCCTCATCCTATGCCGGAGTGACGTACGGATCTCTATATAAAATGTTATGTTTCGCATATATCTATCATTACTATGCTACGTAAGCGTATGGACTGCCACCACCGATGAATCAGATTCCTTATCAGAATAATGCCCTCTAGTCTACTATACACCACCCAGAGAAGATATGCATGTATCAAGACTGTCCCACGTATGTATAGTAATTGTAGCTCGATGCCTCAATCACGCGTCCTCTAATGTGCACCGAGTTCCGCGGTAGGGCGATACAAGAAAAACGGAACTCAGTCAAGAGCTTTTCCATATTTGTACATGCCCGTCTTTAAAGAGCCTCTATATACAGATATACTTAGGGTCTGTTTTCGTTTTGGGTATGGCCCCACCTCGGCCCCTCCCTCAACTAGTAAAGACTACATGAGCTAAGAGACCGCCCCTAATAACAACCAATCTAAACATCCATGCGACATCTACCCTCATCCTCGTACCTCGATAGTGAAAGGTGAAATGGTATCTTGGGTTTAGCTCTTGTCTTTCGCACCCCGCTGGCTGTCGATGACGGATATTCGACAGTCTACTATCCTTGTTGGTCATAACCCTCTCTACCTCCTCGTGAGGCAACCTTCGAATCACCCTGGTGTCACCTTGTCATAACATTTTGATTGCATAGCTACATATGCAGTCAAGGCCCACCCACCTACACCATCGTGGGAGGTGGACATATATATATCGAGTTGGTAAGGAACGTACCCTTTGCCTTGTCGATGGGGAGCACGATATTTCGTTGCATACTTGTTTGTATGCATTGTGATGTTTTGGAATTCATATCTCCAAAGATTTTGGTTTGAGACCCCAAGTGAAATCTACTTTGATATAAAGCTAGATATGTATTTCAAATGATTTGAAATAAGAATCGGAAAATAAAGTCCAAAGGAATAATTTTTGTAAAGTGAATTGGATTTGGAAAATCTAAATTTGGGGATTAAGCCTAAATGGGTAGACTAAGAAAATGCATGTTGTATGATGCATTATAGATCCATATGTCTATCATTGGTTATTGTTTATGCACTGGTATTCATAGGGGTAAACTCGTTCTGAGACATACGGCGTGGTCCCGTGATTTACCTTATTTTAAACTAAAGTTTAATAACTGTTTTGAGTTCTCACACCAATCCCATGACTAACTCAGGGTTTATTGTTTTCACCTAAACCCTGGTTGTCCATATTTTCAATACGGGCACCTTGTAGTTTTGGTTTTTGCATATTATTTCATTCAGCAGGATTTTGGATCGAAGCTTAAAGCTGTGTCCAGAGCATTGATAGTCTTCCGCTGTGTTAGTTTATTTGTTTCCGCTACATTGTATTACATTTATTGAAAACTTATTTTCTGCTGTATATTATTTTGGATACTTTGATATTCTGTACTCTGATGTAACCTTATTATGATGCTTATAAAAGTCTTCTGTTGTTTGTTCTGATGTGTTGTGCGCCCAAAGTTAGCGTATCCGCTTTTTTGGTTCAATTTAAGTTGGTTTAACGATCGATTTGGATCGACCGAGAGGGAGGGTCGTTACACATCTTCTCTTTCGAACCTATATATTAAGGAAATCGTGATATTTCAAAGTATTCCTAGCTCTATTGTATGTGATCATGATCCACTCTTTGCTAGTTATTTTTGGTAGACTCTTCAAAAAGATTTGGGCACAAAGCTTGCTTCAGAACAATTTACCACCATAGTCGTATGGACAGACTAAGTGGGTAAACTGTATACTGGAAGACTTACTTTATGTGACACCTCACATCCATTAATGTCACTCTATAAAGAATGCATTAAATTTCGTGAAGTGCTATTGGTAATAAGAACATAATATCATGAGTCAGACATGTAAAATAGTAGCGGAATTAAAAACTTTATTTAAATCCAAACATCATGGTCCCAAATACTGAGTTTACATCATAAGCTTGAAGTAACTAATTACATAAATAATCCGTCTTGCCAAAAATATCAGAGTACTAAAGCATAAAACCATATTTCCCATGTGAATCCATAATGACCAGAAGTCAAAGCGGTACATCAATATCCATAAATCCAAGCTAAGCTGAAAGAATCCAAATCAACTCTAAGCACTTCCACCCTGAGAACCTGGGGGGAACAGAAGAGAGAGAAGAGGAAACAAAAAAGGGTCAGACATAAAGTCTAGCGAGTCCAGTTACTTTTAAATATAGATAAATAAAAGTTTCATGGTAGGTATATAAAACTGGAAGAACAAGATAACAGTAACAATAATAAGTGTGAACTGAGCAAGATAAGATGAACAGGATATATTGTGCTTCCTAAATACATTTCTCTGCACTGCACCGATACTAGTATATCAGAAATAGAATGATCCCTACCAATATCATTCCATTTCATTTTATTGATTATTAGGTTACTTGGGTTAGTAGAACTCAAGACATATCTATGCATCGTACCCATTTACTTTCCTATGGATTCACCTAATACAATATATGTAACTGTCTCTCAATATTCAGATACACCCCATGGTACCCCACTCGCATGGTCTTCACCGTAATGAACGTAGTCCCTCATCCTATGCCGGAGTTACGTATGGATCTCTATATAAAATGTTACGTTCCGCATATATCTTCCATTACTATGCTACATAAACATATGGATTACCACCATCGATCAAATCAGATTCCTTATCGGAATAATGCCCTCTAGTCTATGATACACCACCCAGAGCAGATATGCATGTATCTAGACTGTCCCACGTATGTACTATAATTGTAGCTCGATGCCTCAATCGCATGTCCTCTAATGTGCACCGAGTTCCATGGCAGGGCTAAACAAGAAAAACGGAACTCGGCCAGGAGCTTTTCCATACCTGTACAGGCCCGTCTTTAAGAACCTCCAAATAAAAATATTCCTAGGGTCTGTTTTCCAGGGTGGCTATGGCCCTACCTCGGCTCCTCCTCCAACTAGTAAAGACTACAAGAGCTAAGAAACCGCCCCTAATAACAACCAATATAAACATCCATGTGGTGTCTACCCTTAACCCCATACCTCGATAGTGAAAGGTGAAATGGTATCTTGAGTTTAGCTCTAGTCTTTTCGCATCCAGCTGGCTGTCGATGACGGATATCCGACGGTCTACTATCCTTGTTGGTCGTGACCCTCCGCCTCCTCATAAGGCAACCGCCGATCTACCCTAGTGTCACCTGGTCACAACATTCTGACTGCATAGCTACATCTGTAGTCAAGGCCCACCCATCTAGTAGTTACGCGCAGACCCAACCTCTGCGAGTACAGCCTTAGACCTCTGTCACCGCACAGAGGACTACTAGGAGCACCTTACATACTTCAGGAAGCCGCGTGCTTCCCTTTCCAGTCCTATGGAGCCGTCATAACAATCAGATGAATGTGTGCTCGCGTCGTGTCTTATAACACCTCGATGATCTACCCCGTTGGGTTATTCACCCTCAAATGTACGGACTGGTCCAAGCGCCTTTCTTTAATATGTTTTTAGACCCTATGTCTAAACATTCTTTTACGCGCTTGCCTTACCTCACCAGGTTCCCATTTAACTTGGTTATTCCCATTAATATTGAATTCTTATTCTAATTTACCAAGTTTCTCTTGCTTATCAATTTCAATCATATAACTTAATCCATTTAAGTTTATTAATAAGCCCACAACATGTTATTCTCTAGATTGTGGCCCAAGGTCTGTAATCCACAATCTGTTTTATATTCTTGCTTGGTTACATCATTACAATAACATGTTCTCCTTAATACGTTATTAAGTATATCTCAACTCACATGTTTCCTAATTTACGTGTGACTTACCATTTATGATTAAATATAACTTATTTATTTTACAAGGTTTCCTCATTCTTTCTCATTTAATCATAAATTCAATTTACACCGTCAGTACAACTTATCGTTGTCTACTTAGCAGATTATTACGCATATGTAATTCTATCATTTCTACAAGTTATGCTTACCCAACAAGGTGTCTTCCAATTACATAACTTTATTATTTCTATCGGTTATGTATACCAATAGGTGTCTTAATTACATAACCTTTTCGGGTTAAGTCTATGGGTCTATAAGTAAATATTACCCACCCCCTCAAATTTACTTAACCCACCACCGTTCAACCAATTTTACTTAACCTCATCTTTACTTTATTCATACAATCCCTATGGATTCAACTAGGTTAAGTATTCAAGATTTATTACCATATTTTCATTTATGGTTACAGTATGCTAGACCACCCACATTAAACATGTTATTTGTGGATGCTGGATATGCCGGGCGGGTCCATGCAGACTTATTCCACAAATTGCGCTTAACCTCGTGTCTAAGCACGTCTCATACTTGCCACTTAGACCTCTCACATTAGGTTCAACATCAGTGATTGCTGGATATGCTGGTCGGGTCCGGGCAGACTTCCACTACTAATGCAACCTAACCTCATGTCATAAGTACAATTACAATTTCTTATTGTTATCCTAGGCATTCATTATTATCCAATTTTACCTATGTCCTTATAGGTGCTCATACCCTTTTTCCCCACATTTAATTATATGCCCAATTCACTATTCAAATTATAGACTTTTACGCCCCTTTTCATTTCACCTTTTAATTATGCATCATATGCTCTTTTTCCCAAGTTATAAGTCAAGGCATATATATGTTATGCACAAACCCAAATCTACATATTTTCCAATTTATGTCCCTAGTTCATATTCACATATTTCAATACAAGTTGTGCCCAAATTCATATTAACATATATTCCAATTTACACCCAAGTCACATTTTACATAATTTATGCCAATTCATATTTTCCAATGTTCGCCTAAATTCATATTCATGTTATACAACACGATATATGTCCCCAAATCCATATCTGTATATTTCCACATTTTTTGCCCAAACTTATATTCATATTTCTTTTCCAATATCAATTATGCCCCAAATTATGTCTTTCCCAATCATTCCCAATTTCGCACGTTCGCATTTTTCAACGTTAGGCCTAGGCTCGAAGGTAGCCTGGCTAAATAAAAAGGGAAAAGAGGGAGAGAATAGAATCAGAACAGGCATAATAACGAATCAATAACATAACGGTAGAAATAGCCATAAAAACTGAATGGACATATTATGACAAGGTTAGACTTGGTGACGATATAAACATATAAGAACAGATCAGAGGAATAAGTCATAATAGAACTGATTAGGCACCGACTCAAGATCCAATTTGTATATACATATCACGATTACTATTTAAATATTCAGATCTAAAAATAAAATGAACTCACAGTGAATAAATCTAAGGAAATGGATCCAAATTACTACGAAGAACACGTTGAATTTGTTGTTGTAGCAATTGCTGAATTTTTATAATGCTTGCTGAATTAGATTTGGAGTTGATTATGCCATTCAATCTTTGTTGCAGTAGAGCTCCGTCGTCGTTACTATTTTTAGATGAATAAAACCTAGGTCTAGGGTCCTTTATATGGCCTAGGGTTCAATGAATCTTGCTTAGAAAGGTGTCCAGATACAAAACGAAGTATTTCGCCCAGATCTGTCAGGGTTGGGTCAACCTCCCCTTGAGTGGGTCGAACTAGGGGTCGACCCCCCTTTGGGTAGGTCGACCTATAGGTCGACCCCCCTTTGAGTGGGTTGACCCACCTGAGCGGGAAATCTGCCGCCTACCCAAATTTCGAATTTTGAACCAAATTTCAAATTTCTGGACCCATTTTTGAATTTCTGAACCTATAATATATATATTTATATATACATACATATATATATATATATATATATTCTTCCTGTTCATAGAAACTTCAAACCTTAATAACTTCTTCATACGGTGTCCGAATTTACACAAACCAGTGTCTATTTTGACCTGAATTTCGAGACGGACGCAATGGCACAGTTCGTTTTACTTAATTCTGAATATTAAATTAAGTTTTCCTTAAATCGTTGTTAACAGTGTATTTCACACTAATTTTTCTTTAATTCATTATGTTTAGTGTCATTAAAATTTCGCGATGTTACATTCTCCCCTACTCAAAGGATTTCGTCCCCGAAATCTCTAAGTTAAGAAGAACATATATCCTAACATCCAACAATCATACATGCATCTAGCAACCACAGGCATCCATTGTCCTTAAGGATTTTCTAATGCTTTTATGAACAAACACAATAGTGTGTGTATATGTCTGTAAACTAATGCGAAAGGTCAGGCGATCTACTGATTCAGTTGACCTCCTTAATACAATGTATGTTTGTGCCATGCAACCAAAATGTATGCAAATCATCCTAATCCATGTAAGTTCTATATGTATGCACAATCATCCATCCAAATGCAACATCATTGTAACGATAATCCATTAAAATTTGAAATGTACACACATCAATATGCAATATGTAAGTGATTGAGCCGATCTACTGCCTATTGTATGTGTATATGCATCCACGAGCAATCACTAGCAACCATTTGCATCCATTATACATAACACGTCTCAAACACATGTTTACATTCATTAGTTTTCAACCTAAAGACTCGATCTATAGGAGATATTCAAACGATACATACAAGTATTAATTCGAAGCTTGGAAAAAAAGAAGAAGTTAAGAATATATTCTCGAAAAGGAAAGGATATGAACCGCGAATCTTGTCTTCAGCCTCCCAAGTAGCGTTCTTGCGGCCCTTTACCCATTGCACTCTTACTAGCTTCGCTTCTTTGTTGCAAAATTTCTTAACCTCCGATCCAAGTATGCAAGTCAGAACTCGACAAATCATTGCTTCCTTCTCTACTTTCACTTCTTCTCGCAAGTTTGGCTTCACTACCTCGAACTCTATGCATTTTATCGCCTCTTGAATGAACAGTCGTCTTAGAATGACGGGCTTCCTCAAGGACTGTCTTCAATAAGTTTCCCATTCCGGTATAATTCGCCTATCAAAACTCTTCTCAAGTAGCTCGCCTACTTGCTTACAAAGTTCCCTCTCTTCTTTTAGGAGTCATATGTCGCACTGGCAATGCAACTCGCTTTGCATTGTCCACCAAGTATATGCGGAAACCAATCTCGTGCCTCGGAGTAAACCCTAAATCTCATCAAAAACAACAGGATACTCACAACTATTGGTACAAATCGCAAATCATTGATAGATATATCAAGAGGTTCTAGGAGTTTAGCATGACAGGCTCCTTTGGGGTCATAAGAAATCTCGAGTGTCTTTCTATGGCAAGTCAGAAGTCTAACGACTCTCCTCTCACAGTCTAGAATGGCTCCATATATGCAGTTAACCAATCCATCCTTAGAATCAACCGTATCTTATGAAATCAAGAACATATGTGTTGCAATCAAACTCGATGCCTAACACAGAGATTCTCAAAACCCGGCAAATCTTCGATAAATGAGTCGTACCTCCAATGGGGGTTAAGGCAATAACGAGATCTAAAACCATACTAGTATCTAGGTGCAGAGACTCAACTAAAGGATTAGATATAAAAGAATGTAAAGAGCCAGAAAAAGAATCCTAACAGGATGATCAGAAATATAAATCAATCCTTCGATGGAAACTTTCCTACCCCTATCCTGTCCACCAGCTATGAGACAATTAGCTTGCCCCCAGAAGTTCCTGCCCTCTGGCCTTGTCTTTGTCTCTTCGAGAACTCCTTAATGAGGTGTCCTGCCTTACCAAAGTGGTAACAAACGCCTTTTCTCTTCCCGCAATCCTTTTCCAGATGACCCTTTGTGCTCCTTAGCCCCAAATCCCTTATTCTCCGTTTTACCATCCTTGTGCAACATGCTAACAAGTCTCTTGAAAGCGGCCTCCATCGCATGGAAATCCTTTCGAGGCTTGAGAGAAAATAAGATGCCGGTGAAACCACTGCGGCTAAAGATGGAGGTTGGGCACTTCTTTGCCCTTCGACATGTACCGTAGTTTTAACATGCCTACTGAACCATGCCGAAATAGGGATGCACTTTCGAGAGGAAATGGTTTCACGATCAAAAAGGAAAAGAAATCAAGCGGAGAATCGAGAAGATATTTATGGCTTTAGGAAATATGCTTTTCAAAAATAGACTTTTTATTTTAAAATACTTTGTTTTTGAGACCTTTTTCAAAACCATTTTTAAAATATTTTATCTGATCTTATAACCATATGCTCTGATACCAAATGTGACATCCCACGTCCGTTAATGTCACTCTTTAAAGAATGCATTAAGTTTTGCAAAGCGTTATTGATAAATAAGAACATAATATCACAAGACATACATGTAAAATAACAACGGGATTAAAAACTTTATTTAAATCAAAAACATCATGGTCCCAAATACTGAGTTTACATCATAAGTTTGAAGTAACCAATTACATAAATAACCTTTCTTGCCAAAAATATCAAAGTACAAAAGCATAAAACCATATTTCCCATGTGAAGCCATAAGAGAGTTGACCAGAAGTCAAAGAGGTAAATCAATATCCAAAAATCCAGGCTAAGCTAAAAGAATCCAATTCAACTCTAAGCACTTCCACCCTGAGAACCTGGGGAGGAAACAGAAGAGAGAGAAGAGGAAAAAAAGGGTCTGACATAAAGTCTGGCGAGTCCAGTTACTTTTAAATATAAATAAATAAAAGTATTATGGCAGGTATATAAAACTGGAAGAACAAGATAACAATAACAAGTGTGAACTGGGCAAGACAAGATGAACAAGATATATTGCGCTTCCTAAATACATTTCTCTGCACCGCATCGATACTAGTATATCAGAAATAGAAAGATCCCTACCAATATCGTTCCATTTCATTTTCTTGATTATTAGGTTACTTGGGTTAATAGAACTAAAGACTTATCTGTGCATCGTACCCATTTACTTTCCCATGGATTCACCTAATACAATATATGTAGCTACCTCTCAATATTGAGATACACCCCATGGTACCCCACTTGCACGGTCTCCACCGTAATGAATGCAGTCCCTCATCCTACGCCGGAGTGACGTACGGATCTCTATATAAAATGTTACGTTCCGCATATATCTACCATTACTATGCAACATAAGCGCATGGACTGCCACCATTGATCGAATCAGATTCCTTATCAAAATAATGCCTTCTAGTCTACGATACACCACCCAGAGCAGATATGCATGTATCTAGACTGTCCTACGTATGTACTGTAATTGTAGCTCGATGCCTCAATCGCACGTCCTCTAATGTGCACCGAGTTCCATGGCAGGGCTAAACAAGAAACAAGGAACTCGGCCGGGAGCTTTTCCATACCTGTACAGGCCCGCCTTTAAGAGCCTCCAAATACAAATATTCCTAGGGTCTGTTTTCCATGGTGGCTATGGCCCCACCTCGGCCCGCCTCAACGAGTATAGACTACAAGAGCTAAGCGACCGCCCCTAATAACAACCAATCTAAACATCCATGTGGTATCTACCCTCAACCCCGTACCTCGATAATTAAAGGTGAAATGGTATCTTGGGTTTAACTCTAGTCCTTTCGCGTCCCGCTGGCTACCGATGATGGATATCCAACTGTCTACTATCCTTGTTGGTCGTGACCCTCCGCCTACTCGTGAGGCAACCGCCGAACTACCCCAGTATCACCTCGTCACAGCATTCTGACTGCATAGCTACATCTGCAATCAAGGCCCACCCACCCAGTAGTTACGCCCAGACCCAACCTCTGTGAGTAAAGCCTAAGACATCTGTCACCGCACAGAGGACTACTAGGAGCACCTTACTTACTTCAGGAAGCCGCGTGCTTCCCTTTCGAATCCTTTGGAGCCGTCATAACAATCAGATGAATGTGCGCTCCCCTCGTCTTTTATAACACCTCGATGATCTACCCTATTGGGTTATTCACCCTCAAACGTACGAACTAGTCCAAGCGCCTTTCTTTAATATGTTTTTAGACCCTATGTCCAAAATTCTTTTATGTGCTTGCCATACCTCACTAGGTTCCCATTTAACTTGGTTATTCCCATTCATATTGAATTCTTATACCAATTTACCAAGTTTCTCTTGCTTATTGATTTCAATCATATAACTTAATCCATTTAAGTTTATTAATAAGCCTACAACATGTTATTCTCTAGATTGTGGCCCATGGTCTATAATCCACAATCTATTTTATATTCTTGTTTGGTTACATCATTAAAATAACATGTTCTCCTTATTATGTTATTAAGTATATCTCAACTCACATGTTTCCTAATTGACATGTCACTTACCATTTCTGATTAAATATAACTTACTTATTTTACAAGTTTTCCTCATTTTTCTCATTTAATCATAAATTCAATTTACTCCGTCACTACAACTTATCGTTGTCTACTTAGCAGATTATTACGCATATCTAATTCTATCATTTCTACAAGTTATGCTTACCCTACAAGGTGACTTCCAATTAAATAACTTATTATTATTTCTACCAGTTATGTATACCACTAGGTTTTTTAATTACATAACCTTATCGGGTTAAGTTTTCGGGCCTATAAGTAAGTATTACCCACCACCTCAGATTTACTTAACCTACCCACCGTTCAACCAATTTTACTTAACCCCATCTTTATTTTATTAATACAATCCCTATGGATTCAACTAGGTTAAGTATTAAAGATTTATTACCATATTTTCATTTATGGTTACAGTATGCTAGATCTCCCACATTAAACCTGTTATTTGTGGATGCTGGATATGCCTCGCGGGTCCGGGCAGACTTATTCCACAAATTGGGCTTAACCTCGTGCCTGAGCACGTCTCATGTTTGCGCACTTAGACCTCTCACATTAGGTTCAATATTAGTGATTGCTGGATATGCCGGTCGGGTCCGGGCAGTCTTCCACCACTAATGCAACATAACCTTGTGTCATAAGTACAATTACAATTTCTAATTGTAATCCTAGGCATTCATTATTATACAATTTTACCTATGTCCTTATAGGTGTTCATACCCTTTTCCCCATATTTAATTATATGCCCAATTCACTATTCAAATTATAGACTTTTACGCCCCTTTTCAGTTCACCTTTTAATTATGCACCGTATGCTCTTTTTCCCAAGTTATAAGTCAAGGTATATATATATATATATATATATATATATGTATGTACCTATATATATACACACATACATATATGTTATGCATAAACCCAAATCTTCATATTTTCCAATTTATGTCCCTAGTTCATATTCACATATTTCAATATAAGTTGTGCCCAAATTCATATTAACATATATTCCAATTTATGCCCAAATCACATTTTACATAATTTATGCCAAATCATATTTTCCAATGTTCGCCTAAATTCATATTCATGTTATACAACACGATATATGTCCCCAAATCCATTTTTGTATATTTCCACATTTTATGCCCAAACTTATATTCATATTTTTTCCAATATCCATTATGCCCCAAATTATGTCTTTCCCAATCATTCCCAATTTCGCACATTCGCATTTTCCAGCGTTAGGCCTAGGCTCGAAGGTAGCCTGGATATATAAAAATAAAAAGGGAAAAGAGGGAGAGAATAGAATCAGAACATGCATAATAAGGAATCAATAACATAACGGTAGAAATAGGCATAAAAACTGAATGGACATATTATGACAAGGTTAGGCCTGGTGACGGTATAAACATATAAGAACAGATCAGAGGAATAAGTCATAATAGAACTGATTAGGCACCGATTCAAGATCCAATTTTTATATACATGTCACGATTACTATTTAAATATTCATATCTAAAAATAACATGAACTCACAGTCAATAGATCTAAGGAAATGGATCCAAATTACTACGAAGAACACGTTGAATTTGTTGCTGTAGCAATCGCTTAATTTGTATAATGCTTGCTGAATTAGATTTGGAGTAGATTAGGCCATTCTATCTTTATTGCAGCAGAGCTCCACCATTGTCACTATTTTTAGATGAATAAAACCTAGGCCTAGGGTCCTTTATATAGCCTAGGGTTCAATGAATCTTGCTCAGAAAGGTGTCCATATACAAAATGAAGTATTTCGCCCAGATCTGTCAGGGGTGGGTCGACCCCCCTTTGAGTGGGTCGACCCCCCTTTGAGTGGGTAGACACACCTGAGCGGGTAATTTGTCACCTTCCCAAATTTCGAATTTTGAACCGAAATTCAAATTTCTGGACCCATTTTTGAATTTCTGAACCTATTATATATATATATATATATATATATATATATTCTTCATGTGCGTATATAAACTTCAATCCTTAATAACTTCTTCATACGGTGTTCGATTTATGCAAACCAGGTGTCTATTTTGACCAGAATTTCAAGACGGATGCAATGGCGCAGTCCATTTTACTTAATTCTGAATACTAAATTAAGTTTTCCTTAATTCATTGTTAATAGTGTATTTCACACTAATTATTCTTTAATTCATCATCTTTAGTGTCATTAAAATTTCAGGGTGTTACACTTTGTACATTTATCTTAAACTTTGGTGATTCTTGACAGGATTATCTTCCTTTCATAGAGCTTACTTATAATAACGACATCCAGTCTAGTATTGTCCTGGCTCCTTTCGAAGCCTTATATGGAAGGTTGTGTCAATCTCCTTTATATTAGTTGAAGTTTGGGGGAAGCTGATATTGGACCTTGACTCCATTCGAAAAACTTTACAGAAGACTATATTGATTCGAGAAAGGATAAAAAAGGCATAGATTCTTCAAAGACCTTATGTGGACAATCACAGGAAGCCTATTTAACTCTTTGTCGGTGATATATTCGTGCCTCTCCTTTGAAAGGAGTGGGATGCTTTAGTCAGGATGGAAAGTTGGCTCCCCGATATATAGGTTTGTTTCCTATTATTGAGCGTATCAGTCCTGTAGCTTATCGTGCAACACTTCTAGCCCAATTTTCTGGTTTTCATGATGTGCTTCACATCTCTCAATTGTGAAAATGTTTACCTGATATAGATTTTATTTTTAATGTTGTGTATTGGAGGAGCTTGAGGTCTCACCTGATTTATCTTTTGTGCAACACTTTGTGCATGTACTTGCTTCAAAGGTTAAATGCCATTGAAACAAGAATGTGTCGCTCATAAAGATATAGTGATCCAACAATCCCTTTGACTGCACTTGAGAAACCTAAGAATTCATCAAGCGATCCTATCTGTATTTCTTATCTTCTTATGATCGGATAAGAAGTTTTAAACTCAAGATTATCTTTTCATTGTCTAATTCTCATGTTGACAAAATAAATTGAGTTGATGTAATTCTTTCCTAAGGAAATTGCGAGATGCAATTTTTATAAGGGGGAGTCTGTAATAACCTAGTTTTGCGATTGCTTGTAATAATGGTTAATGAATCATAATGAGGATTTTAACTTATTGGTTATAAAATAAATATGGGGGAGATAATTTAAATAATTATCTAAGTTGAATTTGATTTTGGATTTGAGTTTACTTGGGAATTTGGATATATTACTTGATTCATCATCTAGAATGATTAAATAAGGAGTTCATATATATATTGGATTTAAGGTTAAATTGAAGTAAATAAATATAAATATGGAAATTAAAGCTTAGGGAAAAAAATTATGATGTGAAATTAAGATAAATTAGGTGCTTATAAGACTTTATTGTGTTACATTACAATAAGTTGCAATATATATATATATATATATATATATATATATGCATGTGTATAATGATTTTTAATGCAAAATTATGTCTTTCAAATATAATTAAGATGCAAAAATAAAATAAAATATAAATATCGCTGAAAAAACAGTATTTATATATAAAAATAACATACAATTTATTTATATTAAAATATTATGTTTTGTACAATTTAATATCGAATTTGTAAGTTTTATATAAAATGGTAAAATACATAATTTATTTGCAAAATGTAAATTTTGTATTAATATGTACAAAATTTATGTTAAAAAGTCCTAAAAATATTTTAAAAATATTTGTATAAATTTTAGTAAGGCTAAACAAGGTTAAAACCATGTATTTGGATGGTTAAAATGGTAAAATCTGGTGATTTATGTGTTAAATAAGCCATTTTAACTTAACATAGCCTAAGTTTATTACTAGTAGCCTAATTAGGTCTTAATTAAGCCTAGTAGCAAAGAAATTAGGGAAGGAAAAGCCTGGAATCTAAGTCCAGTATGTACTCTTCCCTCAGAAGCATGTTTTCCTCCTCCTCTCAAAACACTACAAATGAAAACTAGAAAACATCTCCTAAAAACCTAAATCTCCACTCCAAACTTAGATTAAAAGCTAAAGACAAGTTGCAAAACCAAACTACAGGAAAATAATCTCCTCAAAACCATGAGTTTATTCGTATTTGTTGATAATTTGTGAAGTTTCAATCATTATGTTCTTATTACCTCTTGCATGTTATAGTAAATTGTGTATTGGGTTGCTCAAAGCCTAATCCAAGCCTAAAAGCTTAATCAGTGTGCAGGACCTTTGTTGTAAATTCCCCAAATTACCAAATATGTGAGTATAACTCACGCTATCTATATTATTCAATTGTTTGTGATCATATGTAGTTGTTTCAGTAAGGAAGTCTCTGTAAACATAAAACTGAGTTTTATGTTTACGGTAGAAAATCAGCTATCTATCCAACTTTGTGACGTTATATCTTATTCCTGTTTGGTTAAATCGTCTGAAACCTTTTCTGAATGATAGTGTTGTTGCTAGCGTATATGCATATCAAGTTTCATGTTATTCTGAACTCTGGATCATATAAAAAATTTGTGTTAAACTTTGAATCAACGACGTAAACTTAGGTGAACTTCCTGTCACTCAGGTCGACCTGGGCTTTCTCAAGGTCGACCCAGAGACCATTAAGGTCGATATAGGAGTCAACCGATGCACAAGCATGCGTCGACCTATGTTGTTTGTGTGAATGTTATTTCCTGCTCTTGTTTCCAATAGCTTTCAAGCTATTTTATGAATATATTGGTAAATTCTTGATTATTTCTAAAGCAGTTTTTGATGTTGATTTATTAAGGCTTAATCCTGTAAAAGATGATCCAACAATGTTAACAATTTCTACGTCTAATTAGTGAAGATTTTTGTTGTTGATTTCATGAGATTTCTGACATGGAGAACGTCTTATAAAACGATTTCGATAAGAAAATTTCTCTCTCTGTATATATATAGCTTTGAGACAAATGATTTTATAAGTTTTGTTTTATAATCGTCTAAAAGCTATATAATGTATAATATTTTGTAATATACAGGGATTTTCAAGGACACAATCCAGATGGTTTTAAAATCATTTTAGAAGCTCGTTTTCTCAAATCTAGTATTTTCAATATATAAAACTGCATGTTTTTACACATTTCAAGAAAGCGAAAATGTAACAATCTGTATTTTTAGTCACTTTAAATGTGACGACCGCCCACAGCCCCCGTACTATACAAGAGAAATAATGCTCTAAAGGGCGTACCCTTGGAGGATCATCAAGTTATGGTATATAAGTGAAACCTGTCGTAATCTCACAGCACCAGGATAAAATATAATAGAACATATACAACAGGTAGTAATAGTGAAGCTGAAACACTAAACTTTCATGACAACTAGAAAGTATTTCCCATACACGTGGATAACGACAATAGTGTTTGTACAATTTGCCTTACTACAACACTCGGAGAATAGCAAACAGCGGAAACAAATACTAGATAGTAATAAAACTAGTACGTGAGCCTCCTGTTCGCCATCGATCGGCATCGTCGTCCTCACTAAAGCAATACCTGCCACCTATTACTCAGTCTGCCCATCGACAACCGAATAAACAGCCCAAAGTAATAAGAGGAAACATAAAA
Source organism: Allium sativum (assembly GCA_030737875.1). Classification (NCBI taxonomy): domain Eukaryota; kingdom Viridiplantae; phylum Streptophyta; class Magnoliopsida; order Asparagales; family Amaryllidaceae; genus Allium; species Allium sativum. Next base: position 967,938,007 of record CM060913.1, read on the forward strand.
CTTTAAGTCAGACAATAGTCTTAGTGACCGATAAAAGAGCTAACAAATTTCATCAATAAAGTATATGAGAATGGGTAAATAATCAACTAATCTACCCAGCTCCAGAGAAGAACTCTCAATTTCCTTCCCTATTACATGACAGTGATAGCCTTTACAATCCATACACCTAAAGGAATAACAATTCAACCACGACAATTAAAGCATCCACTCATATATGGAAAAGCAACTCAATCATGATCACAACATGCATTCAAACGTCCACGACTGACTCTGGCTATCACCGCCAACCTTGTTTTAGAACCCTCATTATCGTATGACTGGCTAACAATTTGCCGTCAATTGTCAAGGACCACACACGACGCCCCAGTTCTAGCAAAACTCCACATGCTATACTCAACACGTGCTACACACTATACTCAACACGTATCTAGGCCATACACGACGCTAAGGCACTTAACCTACAATTGGTCTTCAATTGTACCTCTGCTTTGAGTCCGCTAGAACCTACGACAACGATAATTCCTCTGCCTTCGTCTCTTTAGTCGTTATCAATTACGACTATTAATTAGCTCAGAACACTTTAGAGTTGTCACTTCACACGAACTCAATATATCCTTGAGTTGTCATACCATTCGTTGTTTACGCCGATCAACGAACACTTTTCAACACTTCAAAACTTCCCAATTGAATTCACTTTGAAGTCACATCATTGCCGGAAATACCCGAGCAGAAATAGCCGACCAGAAGTGGTAGAAATGGCTGACCTAAAATGGCTGTAATAACCCGGAAATCCGAGCCAATTTAAAATTTTCATTTTGGCAATTTTAGTGAATTTTGAATATTTAAAATGATTTATTTTAAATAATAACGACGAGAAATTTATTTTCAATAGAATTAGAATGAATATATTTATTTGAATCGACGTTAGAATATAAATATTTTATTTTAATTATAAAAGGAATTGAAAATGGCGCGGTAGTTTGAAAATTCGATTTCAAAGTTCAATTGAATGTACAGGATTCAAAATAAACCAGATTTTGGTGAAACGAAAAATATTTGAATCTATTTGAAAATATCTTTCCAACGAATCCAAAAAATTGAAATTTCATAGCGGGGATAAAAAGTTATGCCCAGTTGTTACATGTGGTATCAGAGCTCTGGTTTACAGAGCTCGAGAACAAGACACGTTAGAACCGAGCGAAAGAATTCATCAGAGATTGGATTAGTAATATCTAATGAGAATGACTCGTTAGAGACGGGATCAGTAGTATCCTAGAATGTGTTGGAAGAGTGTTGTTTTTCAAATAAAAATGAAAACGAATTTTGTTTTGAAAAATTAAACTTTATTCAATGTATTTGAATATTTATTTGTATTGAATTTGGACAATCAAGTATATAAAGACTTTGCATGTACGTCTGATCCGCGTGTGTTTGAAGTTTTAATATACTGGATAGATATAGAGTCACACTATAGTCGCCCGGAGATGATTCTGGTGATTGTATCTACATCACCAGAATTTGTGTTCGAGTTTAAAGGTGTGATATTTATATATTTCCAATTGACTGGTGTGAGAACCAAAGCTAGATAGGGCTTATTGTTGTGATTTGGCACCAAAAATGTGATTTTTGACTATATATCAAAATTATGAATTTGAAATGATAATCAACTAATTGATTGCTGATTGTGTTGTTTGATTATTGGTTGACTAATTAAAATTTGAACCATATAACCAAATTGATCAAATATTGAACTGTATTGGAAATTGTTTGAAATTGCATGCATATACATGTATATCCATTGAACAGGTTATAGCAAGGAGGCTAGAGAAGGGGAATAAAATTGTTTGCCCGACAAATAGGTACATGTTTATTGTATTTCTTGGGTTTTGAATGATTTTATGAGCCGATTGGCTAGCCGCTTGGCTGTTTCTTTTTCTTTTTGGGATTGGAAGGCCTATATGGCAATTTCGAGATTTTCCCGGTGCTCCCGTGCAGGGGAGGTTATGGCGAAATTTTTCGAAAATTTAGGGTGTTAGCCAAATTTTGAAAAGTTCTTAGAAACTGAAAAGTTGAAGAACTTAAGCCATAATGAAAATAATGAAAGTTGAGTTGATTAGTTAAACAACTTTCAGCTTCATTCCTTTTCAGGGACGAAAAGTTTTAAGTGGGGGAGATTGTAATAACCCGGAAATCCGAGCCAATTTAAATTTTTATTTTGGCAATTTTAGTGAATTTTGAATATTTAAAATGATTTATTTTAAATAATAATGACGAGAAATTTATTTCTAATAGAATTAGAATGAATATATTTATTTGAATCGACGTTAGAATATAAATATTTTATTTTAATTATAAAAGGAATTGAAAATGGCGCGGTAGTTTGAAAATTCGATTTCAAAGTTCAATTGAATGTACAGGATTCGAAATAAACTGGATTTTGGCGAAACGAAAAATATTTGAATCTATTTGAAAATATCTTTCCAATGAATCCAAAAAATTAAAATTTCATAGCGAGGATAAAAAGTTATACCCAGTTGTTACAATGGCTGACCAGAATAGGCCGACCCAACTTTAGTCCGACCCTACTTCGGTCCGACCCAACTTTAGTCTGACCTAACTTCTTCTGACTAGGCCGAGCCACATCTGAATGACTAGGCCGACCCACTTTTTCTGACTAGGCCGACCCAACTTATGGCCGATCCAACTTATGGCTGATCCAAAACCTGCATATTGCAATTCAACTCCAATTTCAACCAAAACTTCGGCAGACGATAAATCCGACAAAACTAACTCATCTAATTCATCAAAAAGGATTACAAACATTATGAAATCAACAATATGACAATTCTATCAAGGATAACGTCAAATTCACCGAAATCATCACAGATATCCATATGAACAAAAACCATGGATCTAACTTGCACATTCGTATGAAATACCATAAGAATTACCTATCTAAACATGCTAAATCAGATCCTAGGGTGATTTATATGAAAATGAACTTACCAATGCATAGATCTAAGGAAAAACACTTGAATTTGATGAAAAACATGATCTACTAATCATACACTTTATTGAATCCATGTGAGAGATGTAATCCACTCACTGATTCTCCAATACCAGCTAAAATGATAGAAATAAGAATCCGGATAGCAAGGACCTCGCACCAAACACCTTGATCCAATGAATCCTTGCTTCAATTGATGTAGATCTAGCCTCAAATGGTGTAGATCTATGATTTCCCTCCTTGGATTTGGATTTAATGGTGGAAAGGTGTTAGAGGAAGAAGGAGATCAATGCCTACAAATGGGAGAATGGGAAAGTAAAAAATTTCCCTCCACTCTCACTCCCTATTTAAAGGATTCCATCAACCCACTAATGGGCCTTCCCAAGTTAGCCCATTAAGGCTTCGCAAAACCTGAACAGCCAACTGAAAAACCTTAAAACAACGATTCCACCAAACCGCTGAACCAAATCCTTAATGTGACCACTCTACGGAAAGACAAACATCAATTCCTTTCCAATGGCATAGGTCTCACCCTATGATTCGACCTAAGTCAAAAGTTTTCCTCTGCACAAGACTGATAGGGGAAAATGGTCACAAACAAAATCGGTAAAAATTATGGACATGTCTCACATCCCCATTAGCAACATATTAAAAGATGAGAATGATCCAACCCTCAGAGAATAAAATGAAAATATTTTATGATCTTCTGATACGTAAAATGCAGGCTGTTACATTCTCCCACCCTTAAGAATTTCGCCCCCGAAATTCCAAGCAAACACAAGCAATCACAACAATTCCGCGTGCCTATCATCCATAAGAAGCCAATTCTATCACCCAAACTAGCAACCATCAAGCCATGCGTCCATAGCCTTATCCTAGCACATGGAATTCTATCAAACACCAACAAAGATAACAACAAAATCAACAAGTAATAATGATGCGTGATATCAACGGGTCATACGGATGAAGAGTTTTGGATGGGTCGTCTTTATACTCTCCACCGTCTCCCACGTAACATCGTCGCACTCCCTGCTCCATTATACCTTAACTAAATAATCACTGTATATGCGAGCATTTCGATTTGCTCGTCTATCAGAAACGATCCAATAACCCATAGCACTTAAAAATCAACTTTCCAATATCTCGCTTCATCCCCTCCCAGTATTAAACTCGCTTCATATCCTGATACATCTTATTACCACCAGGATGAATCGTCAATTCGAGTGGTGACATTCCCTCAGAATCTCATCTCTCAATCCGTCGATATCAGGAATAACTGATCGCCCTTCCTTCCGAAGCCAACCTTCTCGATCAACTTTGAACTCATTATCCTCTGGTTCCAATCCCTGGATAAACTCGAAAAATTTTGCATCTTTCTTTTGGCTTTCGCCAATCCTTTCGATAAGAGTAGGTCTTATCGAAAAGCTTGCCAACATTTCAGGTTCCAACTCTCACTTTGTCCTGAACTCAAACCTTGCCAAATACTCAAGGCTCTTCCATTTCGAAAACATCGCTCCCAAACTTGCGTGTCTTCGACTCAATGCATCTGCAACTACGTTGCCTTTGCCAGGAGTATAGGTTATACCAAAATCATACGATGCCAGAAACTCTAACCATCTTTGTTGCCGAAGATTCAAATCCTTTTGGGAGGAAAGATACACAATGACTTGTGGTCCGTAAACAACTCGAACCGAACTCCCAATAGGTAATGTCTCTACATCTTAAGAGAAAACACAATTGCCACCAACTCTAAATCATGAGTTGGGTAATTTCTCTCATGTAGCTTCAGCTGTCGACTCGTGTAGGCCACTACCTTATCCTTCTGCATTAGTACTGCTCCAAGTACAGTACCACAAGCATCTGTGTATACCACTATCTCTTCATTCCCACTTGGAATGGTCAATACAGGTGCGCTCGTCAATCTCTCCTTCAGGATTTCGAACGCTTGTTCACACTTCACATCCTATGTGAACACTTGGTTCTTCTTCGTTAATCCTGTCATCGGTGCAACTTTCTTGGAGAAATCCTTGATAAGCCGTCGATAGTATCCTGCCAACCCAAGGAAACTCCGAACATCCGTCACATTCTTAGGTTTATCCCGGTCCTGGATTGTTGCCACTTTAGCGGGGTCAACTGCTATCCCCTTTCCAGAAACTACATGGCCTAAGAATCTCACTTCATCCTTCCAGAAGTGACACTTTGAGAACTTAGCTTTCAGCTGATGCTTTCGTAAAATCTCTAACACAACTCTCAAGTGTGTCTTATGTTCTTCCTCATTCCTGGAGTTAACTAGAACATTATTCACAAATGCAAGCACAAACTTATTCAATTGATCTCTGAACACTCTATTCATAAGATTCACGAAATACGCGTGTTAATCAACCCGAATGGCATCACCAATCATTCGAAGAATCCGGATGGTGTCCTAAAAGCAGTCTTCAGTACACTATCCTTAGCCACCCTCAACTGGTGAAATCCCGCTGCCAAATCCATTTGAGAAAACACTTTGGCTTCGTGAAGCTGATCGAACAAGTCATCTATCCTTGGCAACAGATACTTGTTCTTCTTAGTCACCTTATTCAGCTCACGATAATCCACACAAAATTTTAACGAGTCATCCGACTTGGTTGCATACATCACTGGTGCACCCCATTCGGAAACGCTTCTCCAAATGAATCCTTTTCCCAAAAGTTCATGAACCTGCACCTCTAACTCTTGATGTTCCTTAGGCCCCATCCGCTTAAGAGGCATAACGATTGGTCTAGCACCCTCGACCGAATCGATTCTAAACTCGATCTCACGATGCAGCGACAACCTTTTGACCTCGTCAAAGACATCTTTATACTCCTTAGCGATTGTCACAGATGACAAGTCTTCTTATGGAATCATAAGAAGATATAGATAGCTAACGAAGACACCCTCTTCACACTTACACTTTATCAACACCTTTCACCCTTCCACATCTCCGAATCTCACCTCTAGATTCTCGCAATTCACTCTTGCCGCACACCTCTTGAACCAATCCATGCCCAAGATGATCCCAAACCCAGCGAGGTTAAGAACAAAGCAATCACATATAAAAGAGTAACCATGACTCGACAAGACTAGACCACATCACAACATGCACAAACTGCACGAACTCCCAACTGGATTAGTCATGATAATGGTCTATTACAACTTCAAGTTCTGAACCATTCAACATACAATCTTATTATATGTAAAAGAAGACGATTCTCTAGTACCAAATAGAACTCAAACAACTTCACTGGCTGGATGTATATCTAGACAACAACTTCTTCTAGTTATCATCAGGAATACAATAGGAAATTGGAGTAGCTTCCACAACACATGCTTCCTCCAGTTTCTTTTTCTTTGGAAGGTCCGGAAAGTATTTCTTCTTATGTCCAGGCTTGCCGCACTCAAAGCACTTCCTTTCGGTTTTCGGCTTCTTACAATCCTTGGCATGATGACCCTCCAATCGATAATTAAAGCAAGTGACATTCTTCTTAAATTTCTTCTTCTTGATTTTCTTCTTATTAACACTGGGGCCAATAAAGGTTTCTTCATCCGTAGGAGAATATTCCCTTTGTCGCTAGCTGAATCCCTTTTGGGTACTTGCGCAGGAACACCACGCTCTACTGACGCTTCTGGAACGGGCATCCTTAACATGGCTACCGCCATCATGGTCGCCCCGGACATAACTAGATATTCCGGTGCAACAGCTAAAGTTTCCAATCGGCTTCTTCCATCTCCTACTCTTTCTGTCTCAGGCTCACTCCTAGAGGTTTGACGACGCATTCTAAATCTAAAATAGAATGATTAGTCCACTTACAAGATAAACTTCTAAAGGAAAACAACCGCTACTACTATATATGCTAATATATATATATATATATATATATATATATATATATATATATATATATATATATATATATAGTAAACATCCAACTAAAATATGCAAGTACACCTCTCATACGTAATTACGTCTTCGAACGTTGCCACACTCGTTGACCAAAGCTCTAATACCAAATGTGACAACCGCCCACAGCCCCTACACTATACAAGAGAAATAATGCGCTGAAGGGTGTGCCAGGAAGCTATGGAGGATCATCAAGGTATGGTATATAAGCAAAACATGTCTTAATCGCATAGTGCAAGGATAAAATATAATAGAACATATACAATAGGCAGTATTAGTGAAGCTGAAACACTAAACTTTCATGACAACTAGAAAAATTTCCTATACACGTGGATAACAACAATAGTGTTTGTACAATTTGCCACACTACAACACTCGGAGAAATAGCAAACAGCGGAAATAAGTACTAGATAGTAATAATTCTGGTATGTGAGCCTCCTGCTCGCCATTGTTCAGCATCGTCGTCCTCACTAAAGCAATACCTGCCACCTATTACTCAGTCTGCCCATCCACAATCGAATGAACAACCTAAGGTAATAAGAGGAAACATAAAACCTTGAGTCAGACAACAGTCTTAGTGAGCGATAAAACAACTAACAAAATTCATCAATAAAGTACATAAGAATGGGTAAATAATTAACTAATCTACCCAGCTCCAGAGAAGAACTCTCAATTTCCTTCCCCATTACATGATAATGATAGCCTTTACAATCCATACACCTAAAGGAATAACAATTCAGTCACGGCAATTAAAGCATCCATTCATATATGGCAAAAGAACTCAATCATGGTCACAACATGCATTCAAACGTCCATGACTGACTCTGGCCATCACCGCCAACCTTACTTTAGAACCCTCGTTATCGTGTGACTGGCTAACAATTTGCCGTCAATTGTCAAGGACCACACATGATGCCCTAGTTCTAGCAAAACTCCATATGCTATACTCAATACGTGTCTAGGCCATACACGGCGCCCAAGGCACTCGATCTACAATTAGTCTTCAATTGTACCTCTGCTTTGACTCTGCTAGAACCTACAACAACGATAATTCCTCGGCCTTCGCCTCTCTAGTTGTTATAAATTACGAGTATTAATTAGCTCAGAACACTTTAGAGCTGTCACTTTACACGAACTCAATACATCCTCGAGTTGTCATACCATTCATTGTTTACGCCGATCAACGAACACTTTTCGACACTTCAAAACTTCCCAATTGAATTCACTTTGAAGTCACATCATCACCGGAAATGCCCGACCAGAAATAGCCGACCAGAACTGGCTAACCAGAATAGGCCGATCCAACTTTAGGCCGACCCAACTTTGGTCCGACCCAACTTTGGTCCGACCCAACTTTGGTCCGACCCAACTTTGGTCCAACCCAACTTCTTCTGACTAGGCCGACCCACCTTTGAATGACTAGGCCAACCCAGTTTTTTGACTAGGCCGATCCACTTTTTCTGACTAGACCAGCCCACTTTTTCTGACTAGGTCGACCCAACTTATGGCCGATCTAACTTATGGCGGATCCAAAACCTGCATAGTGCAATTCAACTCCGATTTCGACCAAAACCTCATCAGACTATAAATCCGACAAAACTAACTCACCCAATTCATCAAAAAGGATTACAAACATGTTATGAAATCAACAATATCATCAATATGACAATTCTATCAAGGATAATGTCAAATTCACCAAAATCACCACAAATATACATATGAACCAAAACCATGGATCTAACTTGCACATTCATATAAAATACAATAGAAATTACCTGTCTAAACTTGCTAAATCAGATCCTAGGGTGATCTATATGAAAATGAACTTACCAATGCATAGATCTAAGGAAAAACACTTGAATTTAACGAAAAACATGATATACTACTCATACACTTTATTGAATCTATGTGAGAGATGTAATCCAATCACCAATTCTCCAATACAAGCTAAAATGATAGAAATAAGAATCCAGACAGCAAGCACCTAACACCAAACACCTTGATCCGATGAATCCTTGCTTCAATTGATGTAGATCAAGCCTCAAATGGTCTAGATCTATGATTTCTCTCCTTGGATTTGGATTTTTAATGGTGGAAAGGTGTTAGAGGAAGAAGGAGATCAATGCCTCCAAATGAGAGAATGGGAAAGTAAACTTTTCCCTCCACTCTCACCCCCTATTTATAGGATTCCACCAGCCCACTAATAGGCCTTCCCAAATCAGCCTATTAAGGCTTCCCAAAACCTGAGCAGCCAACTGAAAAACCTTAAAATAGTGATTCCTCCCAAACCGCTAAACAGATTCCTTAATGTGACCACTCTACGGAAAGGCAAACATCAATTCCTTTCCAATGGCACAGGTCTCACCCTCTGATTCGACCCGAGTCAAAAGTTATGCCCTGTACAAGACTAACAGGGGCAAAACGGTCACAAACAAAATCGGTAAAAATTATGGACATGTCTCACATCTCCATAAGTAGCATATTAAAAGATGAGAATGATCCAACCCTCAGGGAATAAAATAAAAATATTTTACGATCTTCCGATACGTAAAATGAGGGATGTTACATTAAATTATAGGTTTGTGCTATAATTTAAATGGAGTTTTACATACATACACACACACACACACACACACACATATATATATATATCACTAATTTGAGAATATGTTATTTGATTTCAAAATTAAGTAAATAATGAATTAATATAATATTGTTTGGAAAATAAATGGTTGATATTGAGAGTTTGATGTAGTAAGCAGCTAAACATTTTATTTAGTAACTTAATATTAAATAGATTACTTAAGCTAAAATTTAGTTAAACTAACTTAAAAAAAACAAATCCTAAGCAAATAAAATAAAACAAGCCATGTGATAGGCCTTTTGAGGTGTCACTTTCTTTCTTTCCTTCCATTCTGTTTCAACACCTCATCCTCCATTTTCCAAAACTAAGGACCAAAGCATGTGATAGCTTTTGTTTTGTCATTCTCTCCCTAAAAACTCACTTTTGAGTTGTCAAATTTTTTTTCCATTCTCCTTCCTTTAGAAGACAACACATCCTCCTTCCTTTCATTTCACTTTCCACTTCATTTTCTTTTCTCCAAGCTCACAACAATGTCCTTCTCTCCTTTGTAATTCATGGCCAAAGCATTTCCTCCCCCTTCTCCCCACTTTTCTAACTCCAAACGACCTCATTTCATCCCTACTCCTCCTTCTAGCACCTACCTGCATTCATTTGCAATCTTAAACCCCAAAACACCCTAGGCCATGCCCTAATCTCCTAGGCCAAGCCTTATATAAGCCAAAAATCCCCTCTTCTCCACTTTAAAATACTCATATACTCCTCTCCTCCATAGATCTAGGGTCCTATTACATAAAAACCAACATCTACTATGTTTTTACCGAAAAGATTCAATCTTTGTGCTTGTTTTTCAAAGTTAAATTCCTACGCTTAAAGAGTGAAGGAGTGGATCCCTCGGTGAGAAAATTATACTTTTATGTGTTAAAATAGTATATAGTTGCTTATATGTATGCTTGGTTGAATGTGATGATGAAAGGTTAGACTTTGGGTTGATTTGGTTGTAACTAAGTATGAAAAACATAAATACTTAGTGTAAACGGTTAACAATATCACCTTTGTGTGTTTAAAGTGTAAATGTGTTTAAAGTGTAATCACTTATTTTATAGTGTTAAAATTGTTGTCTTTATGTGTTAACTATGTACACATTTAGTCTAAAGTGTTAAAGGTGTTACTTTTATATGTTAACAATGTGGGCACCTAGTTTAAAGTGTGAAAAGATCACCCTTATGTGTTAATGATGTGAATCCTTAAGAAAATGATACCTTATGTTGTTATTGGATGTTAATTGGGTTAATGGATGCTATGATGAATAGTAATTGGGTTATTAGATATATGATTGGGTTGTGTACCTTAATTGTTAAGTGTATTAACACTTATGTTAAACGATACCCATTTGATAATTAAGTGTTAAATATAATAACAATTAAGTGAATGACACATATGTATGGATACATATATGCTTATGAAGTCTCTTTCGAAAAATCTCAAAACATTCTAGGATGACAGAGAGGATAGTGTCTAGGCTTAGGTTTGGAAAATATGGTTTCTACTCTCCCTGGCTATCCCTAACTGATCCGGCCGATGAGATGGTTAATTCAAAATTTAAATTGAAATTTATTCGATTTTAAAAACGATTAGAGTTTAAAATGTGTATCGGTTTTATAAAACACTAATTTGATTTTCTAGAAAGATTGAAAACCAGAAGATGATTCTGGAAAAATAATAATAATTTATTATTTAAAAATAATAATATAATATTCATAAATTTGAATATTTGATTTTAATTTGAAAATCTAAAAATATTTTTTTCAAAGGTCTTATAACTTTTTTAAATCAAATATCGACCAACTGGAAGTGAATCGGAGGACTAGTCGCACAACGGTAGTTTGCAAATTTTGACCGTTAACTTTAAATTGACGTTTCAAGAGATCTGATCATCGGGTGTTCCCGAAATTGAAAACGTTTGGTTCAAAATAAAAGGAATTTTCAAATGCAAAAGAAAAATTTAGGATCCAACAGTTAGATTTTTAAATAAGTTAAATACATTTTTCAATAAAAATCGTGAATTTGCTGTTTAAAGGTCAAAATAGAATTTTTCTGAAAAAGGTCAGATAAAATAATTTAAAAATAGGGAAAAATATTGTAAAATCATGATAAATCATTTGAAATTAATTTGAGTTGGAAAACGAAATTTTATTTAAGAATTTGGGAAACTTATAGATTTTAATCTAAAAGCTAAGTGGATAATTTTCCAATTTAAAAGAAAGAGAGTTAGGCATGTATACGTTCCATATAAATTCTTTTTATATTTGCGCTTATTATTTTGGAATAGTGTTTGGATACGTAAACCATTCCGAATAATAAACGACGTGTTGGAGTAGATCAAATGCTGATTGAAAGCGGTGGTGAAGACTGGGAACCTTCACATCGAAAGGACTGCTTATTGAATGTCTCAAGTGGATAGCTTACATTTGAAGATGGATTTGTATCAGTTAAGTGGCAGTGGTGTGGACGTATTTATAGGAATTCCATATTTGTAAGGGCCTTTCTTATTTATTGGACGAGGAATAAGGTGCCTTCAGTTTTGTTGAGACCTAAAACAGACTTGTATGGATGTATGTATGACATTGTATTTTACAATATAACCAGTTGGTTTCTATTCATGTTATATCAGTTGGTGGCGGAGAATTTATTCTCTTATCTTAACACCCTCCCCTGAGATTTATGTACCCAGAGGGTTATACATTAATAGACACTAATTATATGTTGTGAATTGACAGTGTGGCATGCTAAGTGATCATCTACCAATGATCCAACCATGACATTGAGTAAGCGTAGCTTTGTGTAACGAGACTTCGACAAGCCTTACATCCCGGAAATGATCGAAAGCACGACAAATGCAGCAAGGTTATGGGGTTTGCAACACATAGGGGATGACCATTTCCTTCTAGAAGCAACACTATGGTATAGAGCCCAGGTATTTGCTATGTGGCTTTGATAAGGTAGCGCTATGGTATGAAGCCTTGGAATTTTACTTTTGTGGTTTTTTTGGAAATTCGAGATCCCATAGAAAAGGTCGGTAATGACCGGAAAATGGCATAATTGTGTGGCATGGCTTGGATAGCACCGACGACCTTGTGTTGGAACAGAAGGGTTTACTTCTTGGGACATTTACTAGAAGCGTACCCATTCGGTAAGGAAGTTTCTTAGCCTTGGTCATTTGATTGAAAACCCAAAATTATCCGCTATGTTCCCATACAGTTTTCTATTGTAGATCCTGCGTAAAACGCGTAGGAGGTCAGTATAATATTATGGTACCTATGTTGGCTAAGATTGATATATTTATTTGCGAAAGTGATTTTCATATGATGCACAAATAATAATATAAGAATATTTTCACATATCAAGCATATTTTGGTTATTATAAGGGAATCCTCGCCCAAGTGTGCGTTTGCATTGTGTGTGTGGCGCTTATGGTAGCTTCATTTTCCAAAAAAAAGCATTGCGATTTTTTATGCACTGGTATTCATGAGGGTAAACCCGTTCCGTGTTATACGACATGGTCTTATGAATTTCCATACTTTTAAAATGATTTAAACCTATTTTATTTTCTTACACCAGTCCCAGGACTGATCCAGAGTTTATTATTTCCCTCACATAAAATCTGGGTCCCTAAATTTTCCACACAGACAGCCTAGTGTTTTGGGTTTTTCAATTAACTGTTGGAGCTAGGATTCTAGATAGATGCTTATCATGGAGTTGCTAATCTTTTGAAGACCCTATTATTTTTCTTTCCACTGTTTATATTGTAAATGTAGCTCGTGTATCATTTTATGGGATACGTGTTATTGTAATATGTTCTTGTATCAGTTCGTGTGCGTCTCTCGTATGACTATATTGTATTTTGAACTTGATTTAATCATTAGAAGTTTATCTTTTAACTATGTTTTAGCTTTTCTTCTGATGTGTTAGTATCCAAAAACACTAACGATCAGGATTCCAACGTTTGGACTTACGGTAGTAATTATCTTCAAGTACATTAATTGTAGATGTTCGAAGGTCGAAAATTTGGGTTGCTTGTGGAAGATCGAGAGCTATTAACCAATTGGATCGGAGTTGTGTGGTTTATACTCGAAATGGTATGAATTTTCTAGTCATCACAGTTTGGTGATAAACTCTGCATGCCATATTTTCCACATGGGAAACTAGTAGTTAAGGTTTTACAGTTATTCTGGGAGCATTCGTATTTGGAGCTTGGATAGAGTTCATGGCATTTTGTCTTCCATGGAGCATTGTATTTTTCTGCTGTGTTTATTTTTCCGTTATGTATTATTTATCTGTACTTTCATATATTCTTGTACTCTGATGTAAAATTTTGTAATAATAATGAAAATTTCTTTCTGGTTGTTCCAATGTGAAAGTACCCATAACAATCCTCTTTGAGAACAGTTTAGGTCAGTTAATTACCGAGTTGAACCGAACTCGAGAGTGGGATGTTACAAGAATGGTATCAGATCTTTGGTTTGCAAAGCTTTGGGGAATGACTAATTAGAACAAGATGAAAAGACTAATCAAGTGTAGGATTAGTAACATCCTATAAAAGAAAACTCATTAAAGATGGGGTTAGTAATACTCTAGAATGAGTTTGAAGAGTATACACAGAAGAAAATGAATTAATGTATATAAAAGAAAATGAATTTGGTTTTGAAATATTATATATTATAATAAGAGTTTGTGTGTTTATTTGACATTAAGGTTGGACTATCAAGTGTAAGAAGATTTTGAATATACGCCTGATCAATGTATATACGAAGTCTTAGATATACTGGGTAGATATATAATCACACTCTAGTCACTTGGGGATGAACTGATGATGATTGCAACATCATCAGTATTTATTATTGAGTTTTGAAAGTGGGACGTTCTATCTTATTAAAGCATTCCCTGGATACCCAAACCAAACTTGACTTTTTCAACTTACTATTCATTTTCAATCTAAATTTGAAACATGCATTTATTAATTTAAAATTAATTCAAATCAAATTCTTATATTTTTATAACGTATTCGTGATTACTTAAACTATATTCCCAAATTATTTTGGATTTAAAATTCGAACTTTTATTTTTAACTAACTATTTTATTAACCAATGAAAAATAAAAGTTTGAATTTTAAGTCCGAAACAATTTCGAATTATAGTTTAAGTAATTACGAATACGTTTCATTAAAAAATAAGAATTTGATTTGAATTACTTTTAAATTAATAAAGGCATGTTTCAAATTTAAATTGAAAATGAATAGTAACTTGAAAAAGTGAAGTTTGGTTTGGGCACCCAGGGAATGTTTAAAATTTTCAATAAATGACCAAAACTAAGGAACTTCCTTACCGAATGGGTACCCCAACGACTGTTGTTACAATCTCAGGGGTTGGTTAGGCATGAGGCCGCGACAATCGAGAGGTTGGACGTAAAACATGGTGTTGGGGTACCACTATAATGCCACAGTGGGTGGTATCCACTGGATGATGGTTGAAAAGCCTACAACCTGTTATAGTAATTGCATCAGAGCTTTGGTTTATTTAAATCTTTGGGGTACGACTTTGTTACTACCAAAATTAACCCTTAAACAGGCTGACATTGAAGGGGTATTGGATGAACACAAGCACAGAAGAATCCTCCGAAAGCAAAAAGCCAAACACCAGAGAGTACTCAAAAGCTAGAGAATACCAACAAGGTCTATCCGGCAGGGGGTATCCGAGAGGGTCTATCTAGCAGGGTGCATCCAGTAGGGTGGTTCTATAACAAAAGGTCATCTAAGTCAGAAGCTAAGAAAGAGGGAGGTAAAAGCTACGCTAATCAAAACCAAGAAAGAGGAAGGGTTGTCGGTACTAACCTTCTTAATACCGATACATCAGGGGATAAAGGCATTAAAGATACCAAGCCTAAAGCGCCCAGGGGTTATCCGGAACTAGCTCCCAAAATATTCAAGCACCAGGAGGTCGTTCTATTAAATGATGGGTAAAACACTAAAAGCTACCCTCCGGAAGGCTAAACTTCATCCGAAAGCTCCAACGGAAGGCAAACTGAAAGCCTAGAGGGGATACAGGCTATCCATACTAATCTGCCTAGTGCCGACACCGACAGGGGTTCCGAACCGACAGCTATTTACATACATCATGAGGGCAAGCTCCTCAAAGTATTCATGAGAAAACCGAAAGACTACACCCGGAAGCCACAGACGGGAGCAAAAATGTCTTCCGAAAACCATTTAGGTCGACAAGCTCGTATCCATCTCGAAGAAGCTTCAATTGATCGGGACCCTCACTCCGGAAGCTTAATCAGCACCAGAAAGGCGGCTTGAAGCTAAACATCCGAGACCAAGGAGAAAAGCGGATGACAGAAGGGGCACCAAGTTATCTATAAATAAGACCCCAGGGGTCATATTTTGAGGGAGGAATTCTTCATTTCTCAATCTTGTTTCTTCTTCTTTGAGGAGCAAACCCTAATTTCCAAATCGGATTGGGGATTTCTTCAACTCTTGTAATACATCTATTGTTTATGAATGGAGAAGTCTAAGACTTAAACGTCTTGTGATTTGATAATCATGTTGCGCCATTTATGATGAAAAAGGGAGTTAACACTAACCTTTCGTGTGAAAGAGTTGTTCGTGACACCTTCATAAAGAGAAAGGGCTTCGTGTAAACCTAAAGCCTTCCTCCTTTATTTTGAGGGTTGGCAACGTGAATCGGCCCTCTTACAATGAGCCTAATGCTACTCAAATTCAAAAAAGAGGTGACTACAAGCTTAAGATATGAACACTGACACAACCAAAGCCTTTCAGGCTGGCTCGATGCGGAAGGATCATTTGAGTTAATAAGTGTTGCAATACCCCTTCCATCCGAATATTGGGAAGCATTAGCATGTTTTCCTCCTATCACAATGTATATCATTTTGCACATGATCTAAAAGGTAACTGATTGCGCAAGGCTTCAGCTGTGCTAAACAAAATAAACCTTTCTTCAAGGTACTTCTGAACTCCCTAGTCCTGTAAGCGTGATATTCATCCCCTGAGGGAAGGATAACTAGTCTTCATAACAGAGATCTTGATACTTAAGAAACAATGGATTTAGCTAAGAAGCACTGATGCCGGATTGTTGTTCAGTAATATTAGGTCACTGCTGCACCAATTTTCCTAAATATACGCTTTATATAACTTATTGCAGGAGTTGACAGAAAATATCGTGAACAGACTCATTAGAACAGAAGGAAAGAACTCAACGGAGCTAAGATTAGTAATATCCTAGTAGAAAAACTCACTAGAGATGGGGTTAGTAACTCCCTAGAGTGAGGTAAGAGTATTGCGTATACAAGAGAGCGTATTTGTAATAAGAAATTGATTTTAAAAGATTATTTACTTTTATTATAAAAGATGTGGAATAGAAATTGAAATATCGACGATTTTGGACCGTTGATAAGTTCTGAAACCCGATAGGTAAGAAAATTCAATGAGTAGGTAGTTACGAATACCTGGTGAATTAAGTTTCACAATTTTGACTAAAAGGTATTTGGTAAATAATTAGGAAGGGTTATCTAGATGGGATTATAAATAAGTTTACTTATGTTTACTTTCATTTTCGAGGACAAAAAGATTTTAAGTAAGGGAGATTGTAATGACCCGTATATTTAGTCAATTTAAAATATGAAATTTTAATTGATTTTTAGTGGACTTTAAAGGGTCAAATATTGAATCTAGATACGGAAAACTATTGACATTGAATTATAACATTGTTTTATATTTTTATAAAGATAAAACAAGGTTAGTGAACTTCTAAAATTGATTTAAAAGTAAATATATTGGAATTCGATATTTTAATATTATTTTAATAACCTAAAAATAGACTGTTTTTGAGATAGTCTCAGAATTGGACGAAACCAGATTCATTGAATCTGTATTAGTGAAATATAGTAGGATTTCAAATTTCACAATCACTATTAACATTTCAAATATGATTTCTCATAATTAAATCATCCATTAACACATAAATATATGCATATATATACACACACAGAGGGTGTGTATATTTACACACATATCATGGCATAAATCATTTGGTATAAGCGTTAGACAGTTAACGCATATAATTTGTAAATCAATAGATTAACCGCAATTATCTAATCATCAATCAATCATAAGCATTCGATAACATCATACAACATCCAATAACAACATAGGTTGTCATTTACACAAGGGTTTATACCATATTCACAAAAAGGTGACATTTTTAACACTTTTAACTAAGTGTCCATGCTTTAAAAATGCAAAGGTGACATTCTTTTACACCAGGTGTTTCATTTTTAACACCTAAAGGTAACATTTTTAACACTTTAAACTAAGTGTTCATGCTTTAAACATGCAAAGGTGACTTCTTTAATCTCATAAACCAAGTGTTCACTACTTTAACACTTGTTTACACCTAAACCAACTCAATATCAAACCCATCCATCATCACATAAAAAACCAGCACATACATAAGCAAAACATACACTATGTTATATTGTATTTGACAATATAACCAATTGGTTTTCTATTCACGTTATATCGGTTGGTGACATGGAATTTTTTTCTCTTAGTTTAACACCCTTCTCTGAGACTTATGTACTCAGAGGATTATATATTACTAGATGTCGATTATTTTTTGTGAATTGACAATGTGGCATGCCAAGTGATGAGCTATTGATGATCAAAGCTTGGCTTATTGAAGCATAGCTTTGTGTAACGAGACTTTGACAAGCCTCACATCCCTTAAATTACCGAAACCTGAAAAGATGCAGCAAGGTTATAGGGTTCGCGACCTTTAAGGATGACCATTTCCTTCTCGATTTTTTGAAGCAACACCATGGTATGGAGCTTATGTGTTTGCTATGTGGCTTTTATGAGGTAGTGCAATGGTATGGAGACTTGGCATTTTACTACTGTGGTTTTGTTGGAAATTCGGGATCCCGTAGAGAAAAGGTCGGTAACGACCGGGAAATGGCATACTCGTGCGGCATGGCTTGGATAGCACCAATGACCTTGTGTTGATAGAGAAGGGTTTACTTATCAGGACATTTGCTAGGGGAATACCCATTCGATAAGAAAGTTCCTTAGCCTTGGTCATTTGATTGGAAACCTAAACTCATCCATTACGTTCTCATACAGTTTTCTATTGTACATCTTGCATACAACGCATAGAAGGTTAGTATAATACTATGGCACCTATGTTGGCTAAAATTGATGCAGTTTTTTGCGAAAGTGATTTTCACATTATGCACTAATAATAATAATAATATAAGAGGGTTTTCATGTACCAAGCATATTTTGTATATTATAAGGGAAACCTCGCCTAAGTGTGTGTTTGCATTGTGTATGTGGCACGAGATATCATGGTAGCTTCATTTTCCAAAAAAAGCATTGTGAGTTTTTATGCATTAGTATTCATGAGGGTAAACCCGTTCCGTGTTATACGGCGTGGTCTTATGAATTACCATACTTATAAAATGATTTAAACCTGTTTTAGTTTCTCACACCAGCCCTATAACTGATCCAGAGTTTATTATTTCCCTCACCTAAACTCTGGGTGCCCATATTTACCACACGGGAAGCTTAGTGTTTTGGGTTTTTCAGTTAACTGCTGGAGCTAGGATTTTGGATAGATGCTTATCATGGAGTTACTGATCTTTTGGACTTATCTTTGGAAAACCCTAGTCTTTTGCTTTCTGTTTTTTATGTTGTAAAAGTAGTCCATGTATCATTTTGTGGGACACGTGTCGTGTTATTGTAATATATTCATGTATTAGTTCGTGTACTTCTTTCGTATGACTCTGTTGTATTTTGAACATGTTATAATATCATGAGAATTTTATTTTTTCCGTTGTGTTTTTTCCTATATTCTAATGTGTTATTACCCAAAAACACAAATGATTAGTATTTAGACACTTGGACTTACGACAGTAATTATCTTCGAATACATTAATTGTCGATGTTTGAAGGTCGAAAATCTAGGTCGCTAGTGGAAGGTCGAGAGTTCTTATCCAATTTGATCACAGTTATGTGGTTTATAGTCGATTCAAATGGTATGAATTTTCTAGTCATCCCATAGAATGTGATTTAAACGATATAATAAATCACATGGTTATATCTGAAATCACATGGTTATATCGGTTAATTCAAAACTCATTGAATGAAACTATTTCTATTTAGAGTGTGGTGTAGGCTGACTAGTAGTAAATCGATTAATGAAACATGCAGTATGAAAGGCATTGTTTTTACTTTTCAAGTTATTATTTGGAAATTTATGACACATGATTTTTGTTTGTTGTTGTGATTATTTGCTCTATAAGGAGCTAGGCTCGAGTGGGGGGGTCTTATATATGCATATTCACTTGGGCCAGCAAGGGAAGGAGAGGGCTCAAGTTACACACAGCCCAAAGGGCAATGGTGATGGATGCGTCTGAATATGTATATAGAACGCGACAAAGCTTAATGGGAGCTATTATAACAGAATAAAATTTCAAGAGTTACCATCTACAAGAAGTTTATAGATTGTGCAGCACTGCATGATGAATAAGAAAATCACTCGGTAAATTGACTTATCATTCATGTAACGACCCAGCTTCTAGACTTTTGAGAATCACACATAACACCTCCCCGGTGTCCATGTGCCATAACCAGGCATATGAAAGATGAGTTGTCATGCGTTAAAGAAAAAAAAGAACAAGATAGGATGGGTCATCTCAAAGCAGAATAGTTAGATATAATATACAACCAAAATATTGTACCTAAGGTTACTCCTTAACATGGAGTCATTAGAGTTCCAAAAAAAAAAGTACTACCACTATCAACATAGACAGTTATACAACCTACCTTTACAGTTGCTGATTTTAAATATACATTCGTAAAACATAAACAATGATAAATAACTAGATAAATAAGTGATCCTCCTGCTCAACCACCATTTTCAAAGAACCCTAAGAGACTTGTTACTCTCGGAGTACTCAAATATAAACGAGTACTCGAGAGTTTAGGGAAAACAAACAACTCGGTTCTGACAATAAGTCTAGTATGAGCAAAAACTCGAAATAAAAGGTGGGGATAAACAATAACTATGTGAGACCACGCCTGAAATGGGTTTACCTTAAAATATCAACCTTTTATCAATATCATGGATACAAACAATTAAATATTACACACTGATCATTTCACTTCTAATGAATCAAGGAATATATACAATTTAAAACATTGGAATCAAAGAAAAAGAAAAGAAATTTCCAACAAATGACTAGGTCGCCCCCTAATCAAAAAGTATACCTCTAGGAATATACTTAAGAGGATCATTTTCTCCTGTGACACCACTCAAAAATGTACAAGTCAGACCCTGTCAACTTTTCTAAGTATCCAAGTATTTCACCTCTTACTGCACATATAACCAACTCATTCTATAGTAGACATGAAAATACCCTAATGGGAGCACCCCACATAGCTCGACGTCAGTTTCTGATTTCAGTCATTTCCGACAATGGACTAAAAGCTCCAATGAGCAATAATTTGTCTTATATTAACAACCCATAAAAGGGAAAGATGAATCAATAGTCGATAATCCAACTATCGAGAATATTCAAAACGATCGTATATGGAAATTAAATCTCATGCCCTTACCACTCGCCATCGATTTCGAAATTGTACTATCAATTGGTTAAAAACAAAGTCATGTAAGTGAAGGTGGTGTTACCTCTAGGCACTGCTTGGTCGTCATTTTTAATCCTTAAGATAGGGATGCGTTTCCATACCTCGATGATCAGTGATAAGAGAATGACTAAGTGCTTTACGTATAAGCGATATCGTTTATGTAAATTTCTTTCCATACCTGTATCAAAACCTCTAACTTTTAAAACCAAACTTGTACTAGGATTTTACTTTTACAAAAAAAAAATACTTACTTGGAAATCACTTTATCATGCTAGATTGATTAACCTATAAACCAAATTTATAACTTCATATCACTATTTAAAATGATAAAATCCCTTTAAAATTCACAATGAATTATTTCAAAAAATTATTTCAAATAATTAAATAACTTCCATTATGTAAAATTACTTTAAAAACAATACTTAAAAAGATTAATTAACTTCAATTACCTTTGGAAATGGTAATTAATTTAAATTTATTATTATTTAAATAACTAACTAATTTTAAAACATCCTTAATAAAGTAGCTAATTAGATTTAAAACTTTGTTATTAAAGTAAATAATTAATATAAAAACATCATTAACATTGTGATTAATTAGTATTAGTTAAATACTTAAGTATCCATACTTATCATTAATTAAAATGATTATAAATCTTAATCACATCATTAACACTTTATTAATTAATGTTAATCCTATCATTAATAATTAATTAATCCTAATCAAATAATTTTTACTTAATTAATTAATCATAATCACTTCATTTTTAAATTAATTAAAATTAATCATCATTACTAAAATAATTAATTAACTATGATTTCATTTTAATTTTATAACTTAAAATTCTTTGTAAAATCTAAGCATAAGTTCTAAAGAAACCCAAATTCCAAAGTGGTAATAAATTCAAAAGTGTCGATATAGCGATAGTCGCCATACAGACGCTTCCATTACAATATTTCACATGTCGTCCATTAGTTAAACCATTAAGTAGCATGATAACATATGTATATAGCAAACATATAGCATATAAATCATTACTTCCAAACAAGAGCATATTTTTCTAAAGTAACCACAAACTTGCTTACTAACTTTTCAAACTTCAACTTTTGGATGGCATAGCCCAAAAAAATACCACATTACAGCAAACAAACATAAATATAAGGTAATACCATCAATTTAAAACAATAAAATAAAGGTTAAAATTTTATTTGCGAAAATGAGATTTTTACTCACAAAAAAGCTACCAAGTATGCTAAACTTTCACTAAACTTCGAAACGACACTAGGATTTGCACTTGAACTTGGTTTTAGACAATAATAGAAGTTTAAAGATTCAGTCTTGGAGGGTTTTAGATGGGCAGATATGGGTCTTGTTTTGCAATTTAGGTGATGTAGAGAAGGAATATGAGTGCTTGAATGATTTTACATAAGGAATAAAAGAAAAGATTGGATTTTTAAACTTTTGAAATATGTGGGAAGCCATTAAAGGTTTTGAAAGAAGAAAGGGAAGATTTGAGAATGAATAATCGAAATGAAAAAGGGAAAAGAGAAATAAGAAAGTTGTTTTTATTAAAAAAGACTTAACCAAATTACCAAAATGACTCTCCTTACATATCCTCCACTCATTAAGCTCCACATTATCACCTCTCTCCCTCCGTACCTTACTTTATACGTTATCCATCGCTTCCTTACTCATCCGTCGTTTCATACCTTTTTAAGTGTACTTGTTTTGATTTGTGTGCTTAAGTGTACTTTTATTTAAAGGAAAAGTCAAATTTCTACTTTATCATCTTAAGTGCCTTTCTTAAGCTTAATTTAATATAATCATATTATCTACACAGGCATATGTCATTTATTTACCTATGTATATGTTAACTTTAGTGTAGACAACATCTCTTACAACTTTTATATGATTAAAAATGGAAAATTCGAAAAACTATTTCCAATCACATTTTCGATTTTTCTTCGAACTAAGGATTTTTGTAAATAAGTTTTTGAAACAACACCACCATCATTAGTAATTATTAAAAATAGGTTTATTTGAGTTATAAAATCCATTATATAAATATTTTAAATATTTAAAAACAAAGTGATCATTTTATAAGTTGTTACACCCTTCCCTCCTTAAAGGAATTTTCGTCCCCGAAATTTATCACACATAACAATTCACGCCAAAAGTACACGGATGATATCATTTAGTCAAACAAATGCATACATAACGAATGGCCCCACTGCAGCGAGTGAGTATGCCAAAAGAAACAACCAACAAAAGACCAAGATGACAAATCGGGATACGCATCTCTAGTATAATTATCGGTTTCCCAAGTACAGTCCTTATTATCCTCACTCCATTGAACCTTAACAAGTTTTACTTTGTTAGTCCTCAGTCGATTCATATCACGACCGATGATACAATGGGTGCTTAAGAATGGTTTGGTAAGACAACACTTTCAAATCATCTTGTTGTGCCAGTTCCACTGTCATTGAAGGATCATGTACAAACTTACATAAATACGACACGTAAAATACATTCTGCACACCTGATAGTTTATCTGGTAACTTCACTCTATAAGAAAGTCTTGCAACCCAGTCCAATAAGCGAGCGGCTAGCTTCCCCGATTTACCAAACCTCATAGCACTCTTCAACGGAGAAACCTTAAGAAACACAAAATCTCCAACAGAGAACTCGAGATATTTAAGCTTCGATCTGCATAACACTTCTTTCAATCTTGCGCATTCTTCATCTTCTTCCTAATATTAGCTACTTTATTAGTTGCGTCCAAGATTATGTCAGGTCCAAGAATAATCCTATTTCCAGACTCAACCTAACATGAAGGAGAACGACATAGACGACTGTAAAGAGCTTCAAAAGGTGCCATGTCGATACTTGCCTGATAGCTGTTACTATAAGTGAACTTGACTAAGGCTAAATGATCTTACCAAGAGCCTCCAATGTCGAGAATGCACGCTCACAAAAAATCCTCCACGTCTAGTTAATTCTCTCTGTTTACCGATCAGTCTGGGGATGGTAAGCAGTACTTAGATTCAGTTCAATCCCTAAGGCAGTTTGCAGTCTCTCTTAGAACCTACTAGTGAATATCGGGTCTCGGTTACTTACAATACAACAAGGAATACCCTAGAGCCCTAACAATCTCCTTCATTACCTCTTCTCGATCTAGGAAGCTCATTAATAAAATCTATGTAAATTTGGTCCCACTTCCATTGTGGAATCCTAACTGGTTGAAGCAATCCAATAGACTTAGTTGGTCACCCTTGACCTGTTGGCAGTTCGCACAATGACTTACAAAGATTGAAACATCTCGCTTCATTCCTTTCTACCAGAACACTCTCTTCATATCCTTAAACATTTTTGTCGCTCCTGGATGAAAATATAGCTTTGAGCGGTGACACTCAGTCAACACCTCCCGTCAAAGACCATTGACATTTGGAACACAGATTCGTCCATTCAACCTTAGTATACCCCGTGAATCAATCTCAAAACTAGAAACAATACCATTCTGGACATCCTTCTTGAGTTGGACCAAAATTGGATCTTCTTCTTGACTACATGCAATCCTTTCCAATAATACTGGCTTGATTTCTAAGTTTGCAACCATTGCAACATTCCTACTTAACGCATCTGTAACAAGATTTACCTTCCTAGATTTATAAAGAATCTCTAATCATATGCAGCAAAAAAATTCCGGTCATCTTTGCTGTCTCAAATTCAAATCCTTTTGGGTAAAGAGATATTTTAGGGACTTATGGTCCGTGAATAAATCAAACTTTTTACCTAGAAGATAGTGCTTCTATTAGGGAACACAGAATGCAGATCTTAAGGCAAGACTAACACAAGAGGGGGTGAATAGTGTTCATAAGGAATTTATGAAAATCTAAAAACTATATGATCTACTATATGAATCACACACACTAGAGATGATCACAAACACATAATCAAACACAAACACAGAAAGAAACAAAAATAAAATGCAGAAAAGGAAAGAACATGCCTAATTTTATACTAGTTCGGATTACTTCTACGTCTAGTCCCACACAACGCTGGATTACGCAGAGTTTTATTACTAAATCAATATTCAAGTATAATCCCCTTGATTTCCCGGCTACAAGGTTAACACCTCTCCAACCACTCTTGATTTCATGGCTAGAAGGTTACCACTCTCCTTTTCCTTGAATTTCAGGGCTACAAGAAACACACCCTTTCCCAAACACTTCCAGATGATTACAATAGCCCTATAACACTTCAATTCAGAAAGTAATGAGTAGAGAGTGAGAAAAGAAGATGTTTATGTAATTAGAATAGATATTGGTAAAGTAGAAGTGTAGAAATCAATAAATAAGAAATATTAATGGAGGGATGAAGACGGGTGAAGATAGAGAAGAAAAATGGTTAAAAAATTCGAATTCAACCCCAATTTATAAGATTTGAAAGGTTGCAATGCTTCTGTAACGTTACAAATAATGAGAAGACACTTCCTTTGAAAATTGAAAAAATTACAGTTGTATGTCTACATATACATATATGTATGTTGACATATATACTTAAAATATTTGAATTTTTAACATTTTCAAGTGTTTAAATATACATACTATTCTTGAAATTCTTAAATTAAAACATAGTGATATAAATGATTATTATAAAGTATAAAATCGTATGAAAACATAAGTACGAATTATATAAACATATTTATAAAATTATAAGATTTAAAAATGTATAAATATAAAACTATATAATTACATAAATATATATTAACTTTTATAAACTTTAAAACTTACATTTGAAATCATAAGTAAGATAGAAAAACTATTTGAAATTAGAATTTGAATTTTGAAAAAAAAATTTGAATTTGAACCTGGAGTGCTATTCAGAGTCTTACATATAAAGTAGAATTTATTGCTATATATGTCTTGAACTCTTGAATTATTGATAACTTGATTACTCACGAGTCTTGAATCTTCTCTGAATCTTGAATCTATTGAAACTCTAAAACTGTATAGTCTTTGGTATTAATTCCTGTATATAAATCCTACATATACATGTATATATATTCTAGACAGAAATATTAGTATATATTTTATAATCAATGATAATTGAAATAAGGTTGTTGTCATTAAAACTCCATTCCCCAACATTCTCCCCTGTTTTGATGATGACAACCTTAGTTTATAAAATATTCATACATGTTCAAGCCCGTTGATTCTGATCCTTCTAATACTCTCTCTATCAATATGAATCCTATATACTCTCCCTTAAATTCAGTCTATATTTTATGATTTCTCCCACTTTGTCATTATCAAAAAGAAATTCTAAAAATACTCCCCCTAAATCCTGTATCTATGTATCCTACCATTATACTAAAGTAAATAACTCCCCCTAAATTCATGACTATATAAAATAATCAATACCAAGTGTTTAATATTTACAAGTAAATCAATCTGTATACATACATGTGTTTAAATCCAAGAAAACCAATCTAAGCAATACATACATATGTTTTAATCAATATATATATATATATAAGTTTTAAGTCAAGCAATCCAAACAAATTCAAACAAATCAAACCAATCAAATCATACCAAACAATCAAATGTCTTGTGGAACTTCTACCCATCCATCTCTTCTAGTGATTGGGTTCTACTTGATGTCCTTCCAGTCTTCTTCATTGGTGTGAGTTGCTTTGTTGTTTTCATCTCTAAAATGAGAAGAAATTGACCAACGAATTACGTCAAAGTGTTTCTCTTGATACTCAACCATTTGCATCTGAATTAGTTCTAGATGACAGTGATTTCGTAGAATTATGGAAAGGTTGATCTTGAAGGAATTCAAAGTCTCTTCAAGATTTTCACTCAAGTTATGAATTGGATTTGCCATATTTTTGATAAGAATTGAATAGAGAGGAAAGAAGAATGATAAAATGATTTTTTCTGGAAGAAATAGGTATAAATAGGGTTTGGAATTCATTGGATTTGAATGGACATGAGTTATTTATTTAAATTTAAATTTTGAACAATTTTGAAAAGTTGGTAGTTATTTGTTGACATATAGATATATGTATGTCGATATACTCTTATAAAAAATCTGGAATTCTCAATTTTGAGTCATTTTTTATTATATTTAATTCTAATATTTTGACACTAACTTAAAGATGATTTTGACATAAATAAAGCTCCATTCATTACTTCTTAAAAAGCAAATACATCCAACTAATTATGAATACTAAATACAAGATTCGAAAGCAAAATCCAGCAAATATTAAAGATAACTTAAACTAGATAGGCTAAATTTCAGTGGATGATGAGAAGGAAGATTAAATTTCAAGTTTTCTTCCTATTTTGCCAATGAACTTAGTCATTTTTGTAAGAGTCTTCTTGAGCTTCTTTTGGTTCTTGGCTAGTTTCACTTGATTTTGAACAATCGTCTCTTTGGAAATGGTTCTAGTGTTGAGTGGACACTCTACACTTTCTAAAGAAGTTTCTTCTTCTTCTTTGATATCCATAGGCTCTTGTTCTTGTTGCATTCAGGCATGTTTATCTTCGAATGTCTCATAGGGCTTGAAAGTGAGTGGAATTTGCATTAGGTGTATATTAGTGGAGCCAAACACCTTTCTTGATACAAATTCTTCTCCCTTGAAATCAACCCTGAAATATTTGAAGATACAAGTAAGATCAACTCCATAATATAGAGTGTTTTCATGAGTTGACATTTCTTTGAGCTTAAGTTCGTATAAGATCATATCAGCCCAATTGATGTCATAACCACCAATAATAGCAAAGAGTGCCTTTTGGACTTTGAGAGTTGGGTCATTGAAGTTTTTCAGAATGAGGAGCGATTGTATGTTGAAGGAGGAGGTTTATGATTCTTGTTTTTGGGCAGAAAAACAATTTTTGTATTCCATGAGCATCGCTTTCAAATATGTGATGAAAAGTTTCTAAATCCATTTTATCGATTTTCGATTCCGAAAAAACTGTCCCCGTACTTTTGCAATTTAAGATATTGCCTAAAATTTCACATACTAGAACGATTTGTGTTCCTTTTACGCTACTCCAAATTTGATTTCATCTCCTTCATAAATGCCACGATTAAGATTTGCATAGAACATTTTGATGCACACTTCATCGTTATCTCGAGCGTCAATCAAGCTCAATACTTCATTATGATTGAAAAGAAAAGGAAGATCATTAGATGGAAGAACTCCAAAGATGGCGAAAGCACCCGTATTGACTTTTGCATTTGCTACATAGTCAACATAGGTATTGATTGCTTCTTTATCATTGTAGAGATATCCTTTGATGGTTTTGAACAATCTCATTGTTTGAGGAGTGCTAGAGGAAGCCATTAGAGATTTGTTTTTGAAGAGAATAGATATGAAGAGAGTTGTTTGAATTTGAATGAAAGGTAGAGAGAATAAGATTGAATAGATATAAATTGAATGGGAACAATTTTTCTGAAATCAATGACATCTTTTCAGTCCTTGCGAGTTGGGGTAAAGTTGAAGGGAAGTTTGAAAGCCTAAACCCTTGAAATTCAAATTTTGAATTCCATTTTACAGGCCTTTATGTTGACATGCCCTTCTTTGTATGTCGACATACATGCATAATTTCAAAGGACATATGGTTTTGTGACTTTTGGTTTTAAACTACCAATTTATATTTTGGGTTTTAACTATTTCCTGAAATAATATTAATCCTAACAAATATCCAAAATTTATTTATTATTTTACTAATTATTATTTTACTATTATTATTTTAAATTTACAAATTCAAATTTCAAATTTGAATATTAAATTTCAAGTTTGAATTTTAAAGTTTAAATTTCAAATTCAAAACAAACAAACAATCAAAGCATCCATTCAACCAAAAAATATAAAAATTAATTAAGGTGTACCCAATTTTTAGATCCATTTCTTCGATATTTTCTGAATTCTGAATAGTTGTGAAACACATATTTGAATTTCCAGTTTCTAGCTCTTCATTGCCTGATGATGAATCTGAATCGTCTAAAGTTGCCGCGTATGCCCTCTTTCTTTTTTGCAATTGGACTTCAAAAGACATCAGATTTCCAATTAACTCCTCAATTTTCATTTCACTGACATTATGAGCATCTTCAATCGCCAGTGTTTTATGATCCCATTCTAAAGTCAACACTACACCAAAATGGCCATTTGGTAACCCTTTTTTTCCAATTGCCAACACTTATTTGTGTTGTAGGGTAGTCACCGTAATATGCGTTGCTATATTAAAAAAGTGTTGCCGAAAATACATAATAATAATTTTTTTAGTCCTAACGCTTATTTGGGTTGTTAAGGGTGTTTTCTGAGGGTAAAAACGTAAACTACCATCTGTAACCCTATTTCTCATCTATCCTTCCTTTGGCCAACGCTTTTAGCAAGAACGGCCGCCTAAATCACAAATCCAAATCTCATGATTTCAGAAGGAAAAAGAATCGCATCCAAATCCCTCGAATCCCAGCACGTCTAATATTAAAAAAAATCAAATTCGTTCCTCTCTAATCGGGTGTTGGGCTCGCTTTTGCGAACAACCCGCGTTCAATTTTGGGATCTTTGTTCGATTTGTTCTGCATTCAACTCGCATTTAATTCGAATTCAATCGCTTCAGGTATAAATTTTGTTCGATTCGTGCTTTGTTGATTTCGGCTATAAATTTCATTTATCCAGTTTTTAGGATTCACAATGAGTTAGGTTGTATAAGGTGTTAGGTTTGAATTTAGATGTATAAAAGCAATAACCACAGTAAATAATCATTGGTACAAAAGGAGCAGCAAAACGCTGAATCCCAAATTCAGATGCCGAAGAACCTCCAAATCGGTGACAGCTATAGAAAGTTCACCGACGACTGTCCTCACTGTCTATTTCCAGAAAGCTAAGCTTGTGAAAGAGCCCGACGAAACTGCCAACACTGCGGCTGATGCCACAAAATCTGAAGAAATTCTAATTCTTAGCCAAGATTTCTTTAGGTATTTTACCATTTTTGTCCATTTATTTTCATGGATTTCTTTTTAATTTAACCTTTTTTATTTGATTTGCAGTACTCTTGATTATATAACGCCTGAAATGAACAAATCTGGTTTTAGTAAGGTGAAAATCATACTGAGTTTAGAAGTTTGGGCTTTGATTGGTAAATTGTGGTTAAGATCTGACCTTTTAATTGCTTTGTGTGTTTGTAGGAGATTGATGTATGCCCTAACTCGTCGGGGAAATCCGTTAGAACCAAGGCTAAGAGGCACATAATTGGTATGTTTTATTTTATGTGGTCAAATTTTTCTTTCATTATTATAAGCTCGTTTAGCTGATTTGTGAGTTCATCGTTTTCTTACCCGTCCAACATTTTTTACTTAATGACAAAGATGGATGTACATGCAAAACATTGATTTTGCATTGACGTTTTATTCTACGTGATGTATATAGTTTGAAGTGCGTATCATTTTTGTTGTTCGAGTGGTGAGATGAAAAGTGCATCCTTTTTCTTGCCACTTAACAGTATGAAAAAAAATATGATGGCACTCAAACTATTATTTACCAGACCAGAAATTAACAATAAAATGAAGATTCTGAAGATATTTAGTAACTATAAATCCATAAAGCAAACATTTTGGTGTCCTTGCACTGTTCAAAGCTTAGCCCTCGATTGTTTTGGGCAAGAGCTAAGAGATTTTGACCTTGGATATACTTCATTATTTCAAGATGTGGATGCTAGTTACATGATGTGAATGGATAAGCTATCTTTCATGGGCACAAATGATTTGTTCTATGGTGTATGCTCTGATTATTTTTTAAAACATTGTAGATCTGGGGAAAGGGCAAAAAGGAATGGCATTGTTTCAAAAGCTCAGAACATTGATGGTTCTTATAATTGTAGGTGCAGTTTGCTTGCAATCTTTTTATGGTTATTTTTCCTCTATTTTCTTTTCCCAAACATTGCTAATGGAGGTGACCATCCATGGTATTCTATCAAGTTGTATCTTTTTTCTTGGTCACCTGTCTTGAGCAGCGCGTGATTGTGACGACATTCAATGCGATCCACATTAACCTCTTTCATAATAAATTTATCTCAAAGCTCACCTAAATTGCTAATGATGTTTCCTTGCTGCATTCTAGTATCACACAGAATAATGATCTTTTTGCTGCATACTCGATATATGAGAATTAAATTTAAGTTGCTTCTTTTGTTTCTAGCAACAAAATCAGGTGGACAATCTTCCACTGATATAAACAAATGTGAAATCATGGGTGATCATATGACTTAACATAATGTGGTTATCACATTTCTAATCAGGAAGGGAAAATCGAACTTATTGAAGGCAAACAGGTCTGTCTTCATCAACAACAATTGGAAGCAGATGCATAACATGCAACATATGCCTAATGTTGATTTAATGTTTTATTTTGTTTTGGAAGGATGTAACCAATGCTAGCATATATTATCTGAGCCAATTTGCTGGGGGGGATAAAGGATGAAATTTGTTACAAGTTTGTCGATGTGAGTACTTCTGAAATTCATTTATTTTCTTCCACTGCTAGTCAAATTCTGCTTAGCTTGTCTGTTGTTGCTGGTCATAACACATATGATCATTAATGTTTTTATTCTCGATGTATTCTGGTCGTAACACTGCAATTTTTACTGAACCTATATTGGTAAAACATCTGTGTTTTCCAGGAGTTATATATATAACTGGTGTAGAATTTGGGTAGAGGAAGGACATACATACATTGGTTTCCAAGAATTTGCCATTTTAGCATAGTTGCGTCACACACGCTTATGGCAGATGAGGCTTGGCTTGTTTCATTTCCCATGCCTATGGAACTTTACTGTCATGGTAATCAACTAATACCATACTGTTTTGTTGTACAAATTATTTAAGTATTTTGTTGTAGAGATCCTTTTGGCTCGCCAGTGAATGAATATGTTAATTACTTTTTTCCGTGAAAGTTCTTTGATAAATTTACAGTATTTATGAATCGTAAATGAGCATTTCATTTATAAATATCATAGTTTAACATGGATCAACCCTTGAGGTTTTGCTGAGCCATAAGCTCAGAAAAACTGAGCCTATGGCTTAGGTTAACTGAGCCGTAAGGCTCAGTTTTTGTGAGCTATAAGGCTCAGCAAAACTGAGCCTATAACGCTCAGTTTTTCCAAGCTTATAGTGCTCAGTTTTGCTGAGCCATAAGCTCCGAAAAACTGAGCCTATGGCTCAGGTTAACTGAGCCGTAAGGCTCAGTTTTGCTGAGCCTTATGGCTCAGTAAAACTGAGCCTATAGCGCTCAGTTTTTTCGAGCTTATCGGCTCGGAAAAACTGAGCCTACAGCGCTCAGTTTTGCTGAGCCATAAGCTCAGAAAAACTGAGCCTATGGCTCAGGTTAACTGAGCCGTAAGGCTCAGTTTTGCTGGGCCTTATGGCTCAGGTTTCTGAGCCATAAGGCTAAGCAAAACTGTGCCTATAGCGCTCAGTTTTTCTGAACTTATCGGCATAAAAAAACTGAGCCTATAGCGCTCAGTTTTGTTGATCTATAAGCTCAGAAAAACTGAGCCTATGGCTCAGGTTAACTGAGCCGTAAGGCTCAGTTTTGCTGAGCCTTATGGCTCAGCAAAATTGAGCCTATAGCGCTAAGTTTTTCCGAGCTTATCGGCTCAGAAAAACTGAGCCTATAGCGCTCAGTTTTGCTAAGCCATAAGCTAAGAAAAACTGAGCCTTATGGCTCAGGTTAACTGAGCCTATGGCTCAGTTTTTCTGAGCCATAAGGCTCAGCAAAACTGAGCCTATAGCACTCAGTTTTTCCGAGCTTATCGGCTCATAAAAACTGAGCCTATAGGGCTCAGTTTTGCTCAGCCATAAGCTCAGAAAAACTGAGCCTATAGTGCTCAGTGCTGAGCCATAAGCTAAGAAAAACTGAGCCTTATGGCTCAGGTTAACTGAGCCTATGGCTCAGTTTTTTTGAGCCATAAGGCTCAGCAAAACTGAGCCTATAGCGCTCAGTTTTTCCGAGCTTATCGGCTCAGAGAAACTGAGCCTGTAGCGCTCAGTTTTGCTGAGCCATAAGCTCAGAAAAACTGAGCCTATGGCTCAGGTTAACTGAGCCGTAAGCCTCAGTTTTGCTGAGCCTTATGGCTCAGCAAAATTGAGCCTATAGTGCTCAGTTTTTCTGAGCTTATCGGCTCAGAAAAACTAGGCCTATAGCGCTCAGTTTTGCTGAGCCATAAGCTCAGAAAAATTGAGCCTATGGCTCAGGTTAACTGAGCCGTAAGGCTCAGCTTTGCGGAGCCTTATGGCTCAGCAAAACTAAGCCTATAGCGCTCAGTTTTGCTGAGCCATAAGCTCAGAAAAACTGAGCCTATGGCTCAGGTTAACTGAGCCGTAAGGCTCAGTTTTTCTGAGCCTGTGGCTCAGCAAAACTGAGCCGTATGGCTCAGTTTTGCTGAGCCTTATGGCTCAGAAAAACTGAGTCGTAGTCGTTTGGTATTATTTAGTCACTCTGAAATTTTCTGTTCTGCGAGATGTAAATTCATGTTTTTCTGTTTTTAACAAGAAACCGAAATTTTCAATTTAATGTGATATTCATTAAATGCAGGCACTTCTAGAGGCAGCAGAAAATTAGGTGGTAGTTCTAATGGTGCAGTACAAGTTATGTGAATTTTCAGAGGCAGCGGAAAACCAGATGCACTAATTTATGATGCTCCTCAAAGTGGACTGTACAAGTTATGTGAATTTTCAGATGGAGGCTTCGTTATATGGTCAGAGTTTCGTATTCGGTATTTGTAGAATCTCATTTATGTCTTGAATTTAGCAAACTAATTATTTATTGAATTTGACATCTTAATTATGTATTGTGCTTGTTTATTGTTAACTGA
This sequence comes from Allium sativum, assembly GCA_030737875.1. NCBI lineage: Eukaryota > Viridiplantae > Streptophyta > Magnoliopsida > Asparagales > Amaryllidaceae > Allium > Allium sativum. The sequence continues at coordinate 967,972,124 of CM060913.1, forward strand.
TATTCTATGTCGTTATGTGATTATGAATGTTATCTATTAGTATGCATTGAGTTTAATATTAGTTTTTGATTCATATTAAATATCGTCTATATTATCATCATGTTGGTTATTAATTGACTATTAATGTTAGAATATGCGAGTTGTGAATACATATTTCTGTTATTATTAAAATTTATATTTCTTGTGAATTAAAATTTTGTAACATGTATAGGTGTTGCAAACAAATATATTGCAACATGTATAAGCGTTGCGCACAAAAATCTTACAATGCTTATAAGTGTTGGTAAAGAAAATCTACCAACGCTTATAAGCATTGTTAAAGAAAATCTACCAACGCTTATAAGCGTTGCTAAAGAAAATCTACCAACGCTTATAAGCGTTGGTACTAAATTGCCACGCCCTCGTAGCAACGCTTATAAGCGTTGTGGAAATTGTTAGCGATGGTTATACTCGTTGGGAATCACCTGTTTTAGTGTAGTGCAATGAACTCAATATTTTTCTGACTTGGTCTTCTTCTGAATAAGTTTTTCCCAGTGCTATCAATGAATGCACTATCTCTTGGAATCTACAGTACATATAAGAGATAGATTCATTCTCGTTCATTTTGAATAACTCAAACTGACTAATTAGCATTGATATCTTAGTTTGTTTAACTTTATTGGTTCCTTTATGAGTAACTTGTAACGTTCTCCATATTTCATAAGCAGATTTACAAATTGACATTCTATTAAATTCATTTCTTTCTAATGAACAGAATAACATATTCATGGCTTTATAATTGCTTTGTGCAGCAGCCTTTTGTTCATTAGTCCATTGTGCAAAATAATTTGTGGGTTCTACATATTCAGTCTGTGTGATATTCCATGTGTCTAATCCTACTAACTGTAAATATATTTTCATTCTACATGCCCAATATGAATAATTATTACTATTAAACAGTGGTTGTCAAACAACATACTGACCCTCTACAAAAGAACTATTATTACTGTTAGCCTACTTTGTGAACTAGGCAACACAAAGTCAAAAAAACCAAACATTGAAGGGCATTTTTAATTAAAAAACTTCGGTTCGGATTGGAGAAGAACACTACAATCTAGATTAGATAGCAGCAACTATTCGGATCGGGTCAGAGAAAACCATCGGTTCGGGTCGGAAAGAGTCCTCTGTTCGGATCGGTGAGCTCCTATTGAGTAAATTGGTAAAGCATGTCTAACCGGATCGGAGGGCAACTAAATCTCGATTGGATCGGAAAGCCACCTGTTTGCCACGAAAATGGATCGGAGCGGAGCAGATTAGAGAAGAAGAAAGCATTGCATCCAAGCCAATCCGGTTCGGATCGGGTATCCCGATCCGAACCCCTTATCTGCGTGTCTCCGACCCGAACCTATGCTCCCTGTTATTCTCCTGCAAAGTCGCCTGGATATCCGGACCGGCTATGACCAGTTCCTACCCATAACGTCTGTTCCTTTGATGCGTTGTCAACATGATAGTTCATCCGAACCCGAAGAGAGTGCGATGGATGACTCGTGGCCCGACCCGGATCAAGTCTCAAGCAAATTCACACCTATAAATACCCCGTCTGGAGACAAAGAGAAGGATCTTTTTTGAGCACTTTGAGAATTCAACTACCTCCATCATCCGAACTCCATTACTCCCGGAGAATCCAAATCATCTTTCATTTCTTGTTTTAGTCAATTGAGTGAACAAAAGTGAGTTGTGAGTGAATCTTACATTGTATTTGCAACTGAATTATTGAATATAGTGAAAGATAAGTGGACGTAGGCATTTCTTCGCCGAACCACTATAAATCCTGTGTGTTCATTTTTATTTTTGTCTCATTTAATCTTGTTTCTAATCAATTTGGGTGTTAGAACCACTTTTGGGTCTAACATTTTGGTGCTTTCATTGAGAATCCTCATCTAAATTCTTTATTTTCCGGGATCTCTTTCTACTTTTTGGACCGTTGAGTTCAAAGAAGTGAATCCTTAAGTTTCTCCGCTTTTTTAATATTCGTTGAAGTGATTGTCAAAAACTCATGGCCAAAGGAAAAGGCAAGGAAGTTCAACCTTTTCGAGGAAATGGAGCTGGCGAAGATCAGCAAAATGCTGTTGTAACAAGGTCTCGGGGGCAGAGTTCAGCAGCAGGAAGAATCAATGCAGGAGATCCGAGCCGACAGCAGGGGGAGAGCTCCGATCCGATCCAGGTAGGAGACTCTAAAGCGGTGCATTCCCACAATCTAAACCGACCCGAGCTGCCCGCTGCGTACCGATCCGACCAGGCACCCCAACTCCGATCCGACCCGACTTCCTACCTCCGATCCGACCCGATGCTTGGTGAAGTTGGAACCTCTACTCGAGTCCCTACGAATGCTCCAATTCCAGCCACCAGGGTTGGTGATCAGGTCAATCCATCTGCGCCCATCACCCAAGGAGATTTCTCGCGCTTGCTTGATATGCTTGAGAGCACGAGAGAGGCCATGAAAGTTCACGAGCGCACTAATCTCATGATGCAGGAAAATATGAGGCTCATGAGTCGGGAGATCAGTGAGCTCCATCGACAGAGAACTCCATCACCAGTTCGTCACACACCAGTAGATCAATCTTCATCTTCCGAGGAAGAGAGGCCCCGTGAACGAAGGCCACTCGAACGACCTCAGAACGTGGAGCAGCTGACATTTGGATCTTTGGGATCTCGCGAGGATATCGCACGAGCATTAGGAAACGATGACCCCACTCGGGGGCAAAGACTCCAGTCCCCTCTTCCCGAGATCGACCGGGAACGCAGGGAACGGAATCGAGCAGAGGCAGCTCGAAGAAGAAGGGCATCTCCTGAGCAAGAGCCCAGAAGGAACTCGAATACTAGGGCCAGGGAACTTGAGCAGCCCCTAACTAGTGCTGATGTACAGGCAATGGTTCGCCGAATTATGTCCGAGAGCCGGAATTATACAAATGAAGATTATGGCATTGAGCGAAGCCATACTCCGTTCACCGACGATATCCTCGACTTCCAGTTTCCCCGACGCTTTAACTTGCCACAGATGGACAAGTATAACGGAAGGACTGATCCAGGACAGCATTTGATGCGGTATTCATGGCTCATGAATGCCGCTGCTGCCCCTGATGAAGTGAAGTGCAAAGCATTCCCAATCTACCTAGAAGATGTGGCATTGTTCTGGTTTACCCGACTTCCTCCTCGTTCGATTTCTAATTACAAGGAACTAAGCGAGCGTTTCATGAACCAGTTCCGACTACATGCCCGAAAGTCCAAGAGTGTTATTGAATTATCGAGAATTAAACAGGCACCAGGAGAATCTCTAAGGGCATATCTTGATCGTTTTAACCAAGCTGTAACTGAGGTCAGTGACCCGCATGAGCCCACTATTCTGATGGCATTGAAGGAAGGAGTTGATCCTGAATCTGAGTTTGGAGACTACCTTTCTGGGAAGACACCCCCACAAGGGAGATATTCTACGAAAAAGCCGATATTTATTTACGGCGAGAGGAGGCCAGGGCAAACCGAAAGAGAAAGTCTGAGACGGTTTCAAAGGAGAATGTGCAGAGTAATATCGTCGTGAAGCAGTCGGGGGAGAATTCTGGCAAGGTTGAAGTAAATGTAGGAAACAAGGGTGGAAACAGCAATACTGGAAGTGGGGGAAACAACAACAATAACCGTAATTCGAGCGGCAACAGAAGAAATAGAAATAGGGGAAGTGACCCTAATAAGAGACCCCGATTCCAGAACTACGAGAATTATACACCATTGAACGACACCCTGGAAAATATTTACCTGGATACGTACAATGTGATACAGTACAAAAGACCGCCACCTCGTGATTCGACCGAGAAAGAAATGGCGACAGGGAAATTTTGCTTGTTTCACGGAACTCATGGGCATTCAACTAATGAATGTCGGCATTTAAGGGATGTGATTGAGAAACTGTTGCGTGAAGGGAAGTTGGATGAGTACAAGGTTGCCCCGAGGGACAGGGGGCAAGGTGAGCAGGCTCCAAAACAGATTCTACCTGCTCCCAAACCTACAGCGCAGCAGAAAGGTAAAGGAATTGTTATCAATTCCATAGTAGGCGGACCTCACCCGGCAATCCGAAGTTTCAGATCAATGGATCAATATGTGAATGCCGCCAAGCATCTAGACGTGAATGAAGGTGATGATTTGGAAGATGTCACCCCCATAAAACAACAGAAGACCATGTTCGACGACGTGGTATTTCGCAGCCGAGACAATACTGGGATACAATCACCCACCAATGATCCGTTGGTTATTACTACCACCATTGGGCCGGCCCTGGTCCATAAGGTATTAGTAGACAATGGAAGTTCCGTTAATATTTTGTTCAAGAAGTCATTTGATCAGATGAAGCTTGAGCCCGAAGATCTGAAACCTTGTGAAGGATGGATTAGAGGCTTCAACGGAGCGACGACAGCTCCCATGGGATACATAGAGTTGCCCGTAACCCTGGGGCAAGGAGAACGTAGAAGAGTGTGAATGCTTCAGTTCGTAGTATTGGACGTAGATTCGCCATATAACGCATTTTTGGGGAGACCTGCCCTCGCTGAATTTAGAGTTTGTATCGCCCCTTGGTGCTTGTTACTTAAGTTCCCAACCGATGCTGGAACTAGAGTAATGAGAGGGGATCAGGTTTCTGGACGGGCCTGCTATGTGGCCAAGTTAAAGATGTTGATGAAAGGACTTAACGTTGAAAGTAAGGATGCCTCGTCTCCCTCAAAGGGGGACTCGGCATAGCAATTAGAGAGATTGACCTCGAAGGAGTTGCCCAAAGGAACGCCTGAAGACCTGGATCCCAGAAAAGACGAGGAACCAGAGGCTAGGAATGCAACTCCTAATGAAGCGACAGTGGAAATTCCCATTGATAAAGCTGATCCGACGAAAGTTTTGAAGATTGGTTCTCAATTGGATCCACGTCGTGCTAAAGAATTAACGGACTTCTTGAAGGCAAACTTAGACGTGTTCGCCTGGACCCATGCTGACATGTGTGGGATATCACCATCCATTATAAGTCACAAATTGAATGTAAATCCGAAGCATCCGCCTGTGAAGCAGAAGAGACGCATGCTGGGCCCAGAGAGGTCGGCTGCTCTCAAAGAGGAAGTAGAGAAATTGAAGCAGAATGGATTTATTCGAGATTCGACATATCCCGACTGGATATCGAATCCCGTATTAGTAAAGAAGCCAAACGGAAAGTGGCGGACTTGCATTGACTTTTCAGATTTAAATAAGGCTTGCCCGAAAGATAGTTTCCCACTTCCCAGGATTGACCAGCTTGTAGACTCGACAGCAGGTCATGAACTTCTTTCTTTCATGGACGCATATTCTGGATACAACCAAATTCCTATGCACGTACCAGACCAAGAACATACGAGTTTCATTACGAATTTGGGGTTATATTGTTATGTTGTAATGCCATTCGGGTTAAAAAACGCTGGAGCTACTTATCAGCGCTTGGTAAATAGAATGTTTTATGATCAAATAGGAAAAACTATGGAAGTTTATGTGGATGATATGCTTGTCAAATCAAAGCAGTCTTCCAGTCATACGCAAGACTTAGCGGAAATGTTTGGTATCTTGCGAAAGTACCGGATGAAATTGAATCCTCTGAAATGCTCATTTGGAGTGGCATCGGGAAAGTTCCTTGGCTTCATTGTGAGTTCCCGAGGAATTGAAATCAACCCTAGCCAGATAGCAGCGATTAGAAACATCGAAGAACCGAGGAGAATTAAAGACGTCCAAAGTCTGGCAGGGAAAGTAGCGGCGCTGAGTAGATTCATCTCCAAAGCCACTGATAAATGTGTTCCGTTTTTTGATTTGATAAAAAGGGGAAAGAAGAACTTCCAGTGGACTCCGGATTGTGTTGAGGCCTTTCAAAATCTGTTAGAGCTGCTAGAGAAACCGCCTATTTTATCAAAGCCCGTAGATCACGAAGAATTATTTGTTTATTTGGCAGTCTCGGCTCACGCTGTCAGCACAGCCCTGGTTCGAGAAGAAGACAAAGTACAAAGGCCGGTGTACTATGTGAGTAAGAAATTAGCAGCAGCAGAGCGCAACTACCCAAAAATTGAGAAGCTCGCTTACAGCCTCCTGATCGCATCCCGAAAACTTCGTCACTATTTCCAAGCCCATCCAATAACCATATACACCGACCAGCCCTTAAGGCAGGTATTGCAGAGACCCGAAGCATCGGGAAGGTTGATCAAATGGAACATAGAGCTAAGTCAGTTTGATTTGAATTTTCAACCACGAAAGTCAATCAGGGGGCAAGCTCTAGCAGACTTTATTGCGGAGTTCACCATTCCAGAGGAGGAAATAATCAATGACCGAGTGGTTAAATCTGAGGAAGAGCTAGAAATGAATCCGTGGAAATTATATACAGATGGAGCTAAGAATGACCGAAGGTCCGGAGCTGGAATTGTCTTAGTTACTCCCGAGGGACGGTCGTTATATTACGCCCTGCGATTAGAATTTTCGGCAACTAACAATGACTCTGAATATGAAGCCCTGATTGCCGGGCTGAAACTTGCTAGAGATCTTGGAGTAAAAATGATAGACATATTTTATGACTCTAAAATTGTTGTTTGTCAAGTGCGAGAGGAATTCGCGGCTCGAGGACCTCGACTTATCGCCTACCTCAAGAAAGTGAAAGAGCTATTGAATAGCTTAGAGCGATACAACATAACACATATTCCCAGAGTTGACAACCAGAAAGCGGATAGACTGGCAAAACTGGCTAGTTCCGACAATCCAGAAGAGACTGAGGTAATTCCAATTGAAACGTTGGAGTCCCCAAGCTTTGAGTCAATGGAAATTGAATTCGCTTTTGAAGCGGAACCAGAGAAGGAGTCATGGATGACTCCAATTAAGAATTTTCTTAAGAATGGGACACTCCCATCGAAGAAGAGTGAGAAAAGAGCTGTAGTTCGCAAAGCTACCAGATATGTCATACAAGATGATACTCTCTATAGACAAGGATTTTCTATGCCCCTGTTACGATGTATCGCACACGACGACATCAAGCGTGTACTAAGAGAAGTACACGAAGGTGAGTGTGGGGATCATACAGGAGGTCAAACTTTAGCAAAGAAAATATTGCGGTACGGATACTTCTGGCCTACGATCAACAGAGATGCAGCTGATTATTCACGACGCGACGATAAGTGCCAGAGATTCGCCAAAATCCCCAGGGCACCGTCAGCCCAGCTTAAATCGATGGTGAGTCCTTGGCCATTTGCCACATGGGGAATTGATATCATTGGAGTTTTACCGATTGCTAAAGGAGGAGCTAAGTATGCAATAGTGGCTGTGGACTATTTTACGAAATGGGTGGAAGCTGAGCCCTTGACCAAGATCACAACAAGAAAGGTGATAAGTTTTGTGGTCAGAAATATTATATGCCGATTCGGGATTCCAAGGACGATCATAACTGACAACGGAACCCAGTTTGATAGTACTGAATTCAGAAATTTCTGTCAGAAGTATAAGATAGACAAGCGATATACTGCAGTTGCCTATCCGCAATCGAATGGACAAGTAGAGGCAATAAACAAAGTTATAAAATCCATTCTCAAGAAACGGTTGGAACGTGCAAAGGCAAGATGGGTTGACGAATTGCCCCTAGCTTTGTGGGCATATCGAACAACATTCAAGACAGCCACCGGTCATACCCCTTTCTCTCTCTCTCCTTTGGCTCAGAAGCAGTAATTCCAGTTGAACTGGAAGTTCCTTCCCACAGGGTGACATATTATGACCCGATGACGAATCGGGCGCTCTTACTTGAGTCTCTTGATGAAATCGAAGAGAAAAGGGACGAAGCAGACTTGCGTGCAGCAAGACATCGGCGTCAGATGGCACGCTATTATGACAAAAAAGTTCGCCTCAGAACTTTTGAACCAGGAGATTTGGTGCTAAAGAGAGTTTTTCCATCCCTTCCTCACCTCGGCCCAAAATGGGAAGGACCCTTTGTCATCCAACGGAAACTTGAAAAAGGAACCTTCAAGTTAACGACCGTAGATGGCGAAGAAGTCCCTCGAGCATGGAATGCCCAACATTTAATGCGATATTTGGATTAGAAATGCTGTACTTTTTGTTATTTTTCCTGTGAACTCTGTAACTAGGCACGACTTGCCTTGGGAAGATCTGACGATATGAATAAAGGGCTATAAAGTGGATGTAGGCTACGACTTAGCTGAACCACTATAAAAATATTGTGTGTTATTTACTTTTATGCATTTACATTCATCAGTTATTCTGTTGTAATTATAAAATACAGGATAACTCAGAGCCTAAAAAGGTTGAAAACAGTTTAGACATAAAAAGAAGCACAATGATTATTTGTGCAATAAGACGTAAAAGAATGAGAAAACGACATTCTTAACTCTAACTCTCCAGAGAAAGAGAGAGAGTATAAAAACGTCTCCGACTGAGCGCTGAAAAAGAAATTATATTCCTAACTCTAACTCTCCAGAGAAAGAGAGAGAGTATAAAAGCGTCTCCGACTGAGCGCTGAAGAAGAAATTCTACTCTTAACTCTAACTTTCCAGAGAGAAAGAGAGTATAAAGGCGTCTCCGACTGAGCGCCGAGAAAGAAATCTTTCCCCGTTGAGAGACCGGGGAATGAATAGATGACTAAGCTCGAACTCTAACTCTCAAGAGAAAGAGAGAGAGTATAAAAGAAGTGCCAGAAAAAACGACAGGTATTGACGACACAGGAAGGGCTATCCCATCAGAAATTTGGGAGCAATCAGATTGCTTGGTTAAGCATTGAATAACTTGTGGAAATTGACTGGGGACACATATGCATACACATATTTCCCCCCTCCACAACTTCGTTTCATAACTTCAGACATGCATTTTTATATAAGTGCAGAACTACTAACAAATAAACATTGCAAAAAGTGAATTATTTTTATTTACAAATGAATGAATTTGTACAGGGAAATAGCTAAAAAAGAAAGTGCAGGAGCTGCTTTTGTAGCAGCAATTATTGGTTCACAAAGATGCTAAAAAGATACAGGGGGACCCACTATTTGGGTTTAGAATGAGCCTTAGATTTCTTGGCGGCTTTCTCCGCGTCCTTTGCTTCCTTCTCGGCTTCAGTCAAGATTCGTTTTGATTTCTTTTTCCCTGAAGATGCGGTACTGGAGCCAGTAGACTTCTTCCCGGAGGGCGGGGCACTAGAATCAAGAGAAGATTTTTTAGCAAGTTCTTCGGTAATAGATCTAGTTGAGAGCTTAACAACTAACCTTGAACCCGCATCCACAACTGCGAGGGGCTTGAGGAACTCAGGGTCTAGTTCTTCGGCCTTTAATTGCAAGCGCTTGTCTTGATCAGCCTTCATGGCAGCCAAGGTAACGTCATCAGCGCTTTTCGAATCCCCAGTTATTGCAACCTCCGGTTCCTCATCATGCCCCCCCCCCCCCGTCTCCTCCGTCGTCCTTTAAAGCTGCAATCATTTCTTCATCATGGGGAGTGGTGATCTTAGTTGGCTCATTTCCTTCTCCCAAGTCTATAGAAGCAGCCTTGTCTTCCCCTTTTTTGGCCCCATCTGCGGGCTTTGTCCCAGCGGTAGCTCCTTGAGCTACGTCTGTCTTTTCGGATGATTCGACACCTACAGAATGAGAAGCAACAGTTATCAGCTCAGGCGAAAACAATGGGTCTCTCATCGAACGTTCAATCACGTAGCGAAAGGTAGTAATAGCTTTGGCAAATTGAGGAGAAAGGATAGGGATATCTTCCGAAGACTTTTCAGCGGGGGTGGCTACTACCTCTGGGGTTATTTCAGGAATGGGAGATAGCAGGGTTGTTCGGGGAATTCCCGGATTTTCGGGATCATACCCTTCTACTTCGGGAGTTGCAGGAGCAGAAGAAGAGGAACCAGCTTTGAGAATGGTTTTTTGTCTAGACTTCCGTCTCTCTTCTTCCATGGCCTCAGCGATGAGGCGGCGCCCTTCAGCTAGACGCTCCGGTTCATCATCTCTCAAGTATTTCTCCATCAGTTTATCTTCATCAAGGGAATCGACCTTAAGTTCTTCTTTTTCCCACTCAACGATTTGATTCCATACTTGAACCAGAGTGGATGGATAGTCCTCGATCCAAGAAATGTTTCGACGACGAATGATGTGTGCGATGAATTCAATCATTAGCTCGCCGAAGCCCTGAATATCAGCCTCCGCCTCTGATAGTTGCTTGCGGGTTTCCTCCGCAGATTTAATAGCACACTCCACATTGCCCTCGGCCAGAGCAGCCCTGTTCTCTGCCTCCAACAGTTTTGAAGCCAAGTCAGCGTTCTTCTTTTCTAAATCAGCACTCCTCTTTGCTAACTCGGCGTTTTTCCGCTCAAGCTCAGCATAAGCAATGCGTGCCTTAGCAGCCTCTGACTTGGCCTCGTCAGCTTGCTTTTTTAATTCAGAACGCTCCTGAGTATGAGATTCAAGCAAATCGTGATAGCGCTTTTGCATATCCTCGAATTGTTGTTTGAAATTAGAAGCGTCCTTTTGAGCGACCGCTAGCTGAGCTTGAGTGTCTTCCAAATCTTTTCCTAAAGCTTTTAAGGCCTTAGCATCATCCTCCGCGGTCTTTTGCATTGAATCAGTATTTGTGATTAGAGTGCGGATGATTCTAGAAAGATTGCGCGAATATTTGAACATCTCGGTATATTGTTTTTGCACCGCATCAATCTTTGCTTTGGCCTCTTCTGCCCAATTAGACGAAATAGGTTCAAGGGCAGGTAAAAAAGTCAGAGTTTCGAAGTAGTGTTCGGGAAATTGCTCTTTCAAATATGCCCGCTTTATGGCAGTTCCCGCATCTGATGGGGGAGGAGCGAGGATTGTCAATTCGGTGTCCCTTCCCGAAGAGGATTCTGTAGTCTCTTTGTCTGTCCTAGATCGTTTAGTCGTAGGGACCTTTTGTTTACTTCGAGACCCGGTTTCCTTTGGAGGACTTTTCTCTCTACTGCGTTTCTCATAGGAAGAGGAGGAGTCTTTGGATTGTGGTCTGTCCTCCTCCCTACGGCTTTGGTAACCTTTGTATTTCTCTTGTTCTGGCCTAACTGGTAAGCGGGAACGTGAGGGTCGAGAACGATAGGGATCATAAGGTCTTCTCTCCTCCCTACCACGATCATCCCGGCGATCATACTCGACATCCTGAGGAGGATTAGACATGCTACGACGAAGTTTTCTTATATCGTAGTAGGATCGAGACATTGTACCTGCATGATGAAATAAACGAAGTTTAGAATTAATGGATTCATGGAGAAAGAAGCGCAACGAATGCTAATGCTGTGGTGTAAAGTGCATCCTAAGTGGTGTGTGTCCCCCCAACCAACCCGAGTCTGAAGCTAGACTAGTGCGGGAAGGCTCTTTGGCCTTAGCGGGAGTAGTTTCTTCAGAAGAAGTGAAGACTAAAGGATCCTTCCCGAAATCCTCTGAAGTGTATATAGTCTCAGGTAAGGGGAGATCCCCCAAACCCTGAAATATGTGCTCATCGGTGCTAGGAACATCCCCTTCGGAAGCATGAAGTGGCGACTCTACTGGGGATTTTGACTTGTCTAGAGAAGTAGTTTCCTCGGGGGCAATATACCCTTCACGATGTTTTTCGGCTATGTTGGCCAATTCATCATCTTGTGTGGAAGACGGAGAAGGTGAAGTTTGAAGAGGCGTTGTAGGAATTCCCGAGCCCTCTCCTGTTTCTGGAACTATCTCCACTGGAGGGATGTATGCATAAGGTACCGTCCCATGACCGATGCTACGAAAAACGGATAGCAGCCCATGAAAGTGAAGGTATTCATCTTTAAGGACCTCGTCGATAGTCAGGAATTTTTGATCGCCATTAAGAAGACGGTGCATCCGATCAAAGAACACCTGATCTGATATCTATTTGGGATTGTCGACTGCAAACAAAAAGGAAAACAGGTCAGGGTGATGATTCAAGTGTATAGAGTCCGGGTTCAGAAAATCAACGCTTTACTTGATTTTGTCCATCTCCTGGCGCATCCAGACTGTTGCTTTATATAGAACCATTCAAGTCTGGAATCTCCAGCTTTACTGCTAAATGGTGTAGAGATTATCTTCCTTTTTGGGACTGATTCAAAGTAGCAGAAAGATGGAGTTTCTCTAGTCCGATGCTTGAAATTATAAAAGAAATGAACATCATCGAACGTGAGCTCTACGCCTAGGATTTCACGATATGCTATGTACAAGGTGTGCAAATAGGCATATGAATTGGGATGCAGCTGCATGGGGGCAATCCGCATTTGTCTTAAGAAATCAACGATGAAAGGAGAGAATGGAGGAATGGCGCTGACCATGCACATCAATCGAGTGACCGTCATATATCCTTCTGGAGGGTTGTGGGGACGGTCAGAGCGTGAGGGCACTAGGGTGTCCCTTTTCATTATTCCATATTTTAGACAAATTCGAACAAGTCGATCGTTGTCAATTGTTGATTCAACGGAGTCCGAGGGTGATTCCAATATGATGGCTGATTCAAATTCATCGGGTGCTCGATTGTCACCAATCCCTCCTTCCTCCTCGAAACCCAGAGAAACTTCATTCTCTGAAGACACCTCGTCGCTTTCCCGATGACCAACCCCGTAATCTGGACCCTCACTGTCCCATTCCGGATCAGACGAAGAAGATATATCCTCAAGAGTGATTTTGTTAGAAGTTTCCGGGGCTTCTTTCCTCTCAGCTAGACGGGAAGAGCGTCTGGGCCTCATGGTCATAGAACTATTGAAGAAGCAATAGCACGGATTAGAGTAAATTATCCCGTGCCCCCCTGTGTATGTGTGTGAGCTAAAATGTGTACAGCAAATGTGAGAAATGCGAAATAAAAGTACAGCAATGTAAGACGAAGCTTTGAAGAAAGAGTGATCGTCAGAGTTGTTCTTAATGCTCGTTTATGTCCGCAAGGCACTATCCTAACTGTTCATTGAATTGAAGATTATGTCAAGCATTGATTAACCCTGGTTGGATAAAGTCTAGTGCTTTAAGTTGGAATATGCATATCATTCAGTTCGGGTAGGGTGTGCTTATGGTTCGGTTCGGATCGGACGTGCATAAAGCTGGGATCGGCTCGGGTCTGCATATGGTTTGGTTCGGAGAAAACTTTCGTATTTGGCAGTTTAAAACCGGATCGGAATAAGCATTCGGAGCGGTTCAGCAAACGAAAGGGTCCATACGTTCTTTTCCTCTCTCTATCTCTTCCTCCAATCCGACCTGGTCGGGTAAGCATGGCTTTCTTCACATTGCATTTCATTCCGACCCGGTCCCAACATATGACCCTGTCCTCTCCTCTGCTGCTCCAGCACTTCCTTCCCCGAACCGAACCCAGTTCCTATTCTCCCCTTTCTCGTCTTCAAATTTCACCAGACCCAAACGAAGTTATGCGTCTATATGCTTGAGTGTTTAACGCTGGATCCCAACGACCCCCGTTGCTACCTCGAGACGGCGAAGACGCCATCAACGACGATGATGAACGGTGGAGGAGATCCAGGCGTCGGAGTTCAACAAATACCACACTCCAATCGCTTGATTTAAACGCAAATTCTAGTTGAAATCAGTTATTACATAAATAATTGAAGATTTAAAATACCTAGATGTGTTATTCGAAGATTGAAACAAGGAGTTTGGAGTTTTTAGATTTTTTTTTAGGAAGTGGGGTTTCGGTGTAAAAATAGGAGAACAAGAATTGTGGGAGTAAAGAAGAAAGAAGAGTATGGGTGGTCGAGTTTATATAAGACATGAGATGGCTCTTTGTATTCCCCGTGTTTTACTCTGTTCGGACCGAGTCCAAGCTAGCCCACACCTTCTGTTCCATCAACCCAGTGCAAAGCGAAACAGGAAGAAAAGGTGCTCGAGTCGGATACCGAACCGAGCCACGCCACCGAACTGAGTCGCACCACCGAACCGAGTAGAAATCTGTGCATTCCTCTAGCATTCAAATTGGATTTAAAAGAAAAATTAGGGAAGAACATACCTGAGAAGAATACCGTATGCCGAGAAGAACTTCTGGACTTGACTCAAAAATGAAGAAAATGAATCAAGTATTTCACGACATATATATAAGTGATAAGAGGCATGTCCTCATGAAGCAACGCATCTTCGCAAACGAACAGAAGTGACTTTCTGACTGTTCTGATTCAAGGACTAGCATTCAAACGACATCAAAGCACGCTTCGTATACAACAGAAGCATCCTTTGAGGGGGCAAAATGTTAGCCTACTTTGTGAACTAGGCAACACAAAGTCAAAAAACCAAACATTGAAGGGCATTTTTAATTAGAAAACTTCGGTTCGGATTGGAGAAGAACACTACAATCTAGATTAGATAGCAGCAACTGTTCGGATCGGGTCAGAGCAAACCATCGGTTCGGGTCGGAAAGAGTCCTCTGTTCGGATCGGTGAGCTCCTATTGAGTAAATTGGTAAAGCATGTCTAACCGGATCGGAGGGCAACTAAATCTCGATTGGATCGGAAAGCCACCTGTTTGCCACGAAAATGGATCGGAGCGGAGCAGATTAGAGAAGAAGAAAGCATTGCATCCAAGCCAATCCGGTTCGGATCGGGTATCCCGATCCGAACCCCTTATCTGCGTGTCTCCGACCCGAACCTATGCTCCCTGTTATTCTCCTGCAAAGTCGCCTGGATATCCGGACCGGCTATGACCAGTTCCTACCCATAACGTCTGTTCCTTTGATGCGTTGTCAACATGATAGTTCATCCGAACCCGAAGAGAGTGCGATGGATGACACGTGGCCCGACCCGGATCAAGTCTCAAGCAAATTCACACCTATAAATACCCCGTCTGGAGACAAAGAGAAGGATCTTTTTTGAGCACTTTGAGAATTCAACTACCTCCATCATCCGAACTCCATTACTCCCGGAGAATCCAAATCATCTTTCATTTCTTGTTTTAGTCAATTGAGTGAACAAAAGTGAGTTGTGAGTGAATCTTACATTGTATTTGCAACTGAATTATTGAATATAGTGAAAGATAAGTGGACGTAGGCATTTCTTCGCCGAACCACTATAAATCCTGTGTGTTCATTTTTATTTTTGTCTCATTTAATCTTGTTTCTAATCAATTTGGGTGTTAGAACCACTTTTGGGTCTAACAATTACTAATGTTGGTTGCCATTTAATATTTTCAAAAATCAGATTATGAACTTTTTGAAAAAACCTTGCTCTGATGCCAATTGTTAGGGAACGCAGAATGCAAATCTTAAGGCAAGACTAACATTAGAGGGGGTGAATAGTGTTTATAATCAATTTATGAAAATATAAAACTTATATGATCAACTGTATGAATCACACATACAGAGATGATCATAGACACATAATTAAACACAAACACATAAATAAACAAAAATAAAATGCAAAAAAGGAAAAAACACACCGGATTTTATACTGGTTCGGATTACTCCTACGTCCAATCCCACACAACGCTAGATTGCGCAAAGTTTTATTACTATATCAATATCTAAGTACAATCCCCTTGATTTCCCGGCTGCAAGGTTAACACCGCTTCAGCCACTCTTGATATCACGACTACAAGATTACCACTGCACCTTTTCCTTGATTTCGGGGTTACAAGAAACACACCCTTTCCCGATCACCTCCCAAATGATTACAACTGCCCTATAACTCTTCAGTAGCACTTCAATTCAGAGAGTAATGAGTATAAAGTGAGAAAAGAAGAAGTTTTATGTAATTAGAATAGAAATCGGCATATTTGTAAGATTTGAATTTTGAACATTTTCAAGTGTTTAAATATATATACTATTCTAGAAATTCTTGAATTAAAACATAGTGATATAAACGATTATTATAAAGTATAAAATCATATGAAAACATAAATATGAATTATATAAACATATTTATAAAATTATAAGATTTAAAACTATATAAATATAAAACTACAAAAGTATATAACTATATAAATATATATAAACATATATAAACTTTAAAACTTATATTTGAAATCATAAGATAGAAAAACCAGTTGAAATTAGAATTTGAATTTTGAAAACTAGAATTTGAGTTTGAACTTGGAGTTCTGTTCAGAGTCTTACATATAAAATAGACTCTATTACTATATTTGTCTTTAACTCTTGGATTCTTGATAACTTGATTACTTATGAGTCTTGAATCTTCTCTGAATCTTGAATCTCTAAAACTGTATAGTGTTCAGTATTAATACCTGTATATAAATCCTGCATATACATGTATATATTTCCTAGACATAAATGTTAGTATATATTTTATAATCAATGATAATTGAAATAAGGTTGTTGTCATCAAAACTCCATTCTCCAACAGCCTCCACATATTAAGTGCGAATATAATAATTAAAAGTTCCAATTCATGTGTAGCACAATTTTTCTCATGTAGCTTCAGTTGTCAACTTGCATATGTTATAACCTTCCCTTGTTGCATCTAAACTGCTTCCAATCCAGAGCCCCCAGCATATGTATATACCATTAAGACTTCACTCCTTTGTGGAATAATCAAAACATGAGTGTTTGTCAACTTTTCTTTCAACTCCTTGAATGCTTGATCGCATTTAGGCATCCATACGAACTTAACATCTTTCTTTATTAACTTCGTCAAATGAGAAGCATTCTTTGAGAAATCCTTAATGAATCTTTGATAAAACCTACCATTCCCAGGAAACTTCTAACTTCTATTGCAGTTACCGGCCTCTACCAATCTTGGACTGCAACAACTTTAGCTGGGTATATTGATATACCTTCTCCTATAACAACATGGTAATGGAATCTAACTTCAAATTTCCAAAAATGGCACTTGGCAAACTTAGCCTTCAACATATGACTTCTTAAATATCTAGTATGACTCGAAGATGGAACTTATGCTCTTCTTCCGTCTTTGAGTACACGAGGATGTCATCAATAAAGACGAGGACAAAATTATTTAGAACATCTCAAAAGTCTCTATTCACTAAGTCCACTAAATAAGAAGGTGCATTAGTCAAGCCAAATGGATAACAAACCACTCATAAAAATTATGAGCAGTCTTAAAAGCTGTTAAGGGAACATTTTTCTATGCTGCCCTTAATTGGTGAAAACCAGTGGCAAGATCCAATTGAGAGAATATTTGAGAACCATGGAGCTGATCAAACATGTTAATCCTTAATAGAGGGTACTTATTTTTTATAGTTCTTTTATTTAACTCCCAATAGACCACACACAATCTTAATGAACCATCCGCTTTTGTAACAAAAACAACTAGTGATCCCCAACTTGAAGTAATACCCCGAATTTACCCTTTCATCAACAAGTCGAATGTTGACTTTCTAACCCCCTTTTCTCCTTTGAGGATAATATTTGAGGAGGTTAGACAATATGTCTAGTTCCTAGAATTAAATCAGCATGGAACTCCACTCCACGGCAAGGAGGAAAATCTTTCACCTCATCAAAGATATCCAAGAAATCTTGAACAATTGGTATATCCCTTAACACTTCCTTAGCAAATTCGAGTGAATATAGAAAAATAATCATCAACTCCTCAGGCTCTTCACAATGTAAATCAATTATTCTTCCAACTGCATACACCATAATAACCCACCTTCTACCGCAATCTAAAATGGCATTAAACTTGGAATGCCAATCCATTCCTAATAGAACTTCAAAAATAGAACTTCAAAACCCATGTACCTTAGAACAAACAAATCAGAGAAAAAAATGATTTCGCTTAGAGATGGGCACATCAAGACACATAGTGTCAAGATTTGTCGGATCCCAACAGGGGTAGACACCCAAAGAAGTTTGTTTATAGTAACATAATTAAGGTTTATTTGGTTCATCAGATCATAAGAAACAAAACTATGGGAGACACTAATATCATGGATGAATAAAGTACCTTGTAAAACTTGCTTCCCCTTTTGTCCTGAAGAAGTAGATGGTATCTCTTCAATAGCAAAAGCTTTCCCTACTATCCCCTTCTTTGGAAAAGGGCATTCATTCTTCACGTGTCATGACTTACCACAATTGAAACAGGTCAGATTCTGCATTGATTTGCAAATTTTTGTGGCATTTAAAACAAAGAATATTAGAGAAGTCATGTTGCTTCCTCTGCGTTGGTGCTCCAACTACATGTTTCTTTCCTGACCACGACTTCTTTCCCTTGCGCTTGAAATTTTGTTTTCCCCTAACTAGAATAACTTACAATGGCTGAGAACTAACTACTGGCACTCCGCCTTTCTGAACACCTTGCTCAATATCGATAACTTCAAATCTTAGAGCCATACTGATCGTATTGATGAATGCACCATTACGATGATTAGTCATTTCCTTATGAAACTCAATTTGCATCCCTTTCACAAACCTTTCAGTCTTCTTGAGGGGTGTGTCTATCAATCATAGTCCAAAGGTAGAAAATGCATTGAATCTATGCTCAAACTATACCATTGTCATATCTCCTTGCATAAATCCGTGAAATTCCTAAACAACTGAATTTTTACGGCCTCAGGTACAAACTGCACCTCGAATACTTCCTTAAACTGTTCTTAAGAATACTAGTCTTCTGAAGTATTAGAAATCACAGAAGCCCACCAGTCCATTGCTGACTTCTGAAGTTGTCGCAAGGCCAACAACCACTTCTCTGCATCTTCCAAATGAAGATCTCCAAATATCATTTCACAACTAGGAAGCCATGTCTTAACCCCAAGAATATCCTGAGTATCATATAATGGTTTCCCACCCAATGTGGTTTAGTTATTGCACAAAGTTGCAAAGTTCAAAAGGAGGTGGCAATTGTGCTACCTCCATAAGGCCTGCAGTTGGCACATCTCTAGTTCCCCTATCGTTCATAGCGGTGCTTGCTCCAGATCCTCTTCTTCCACCTATTCTTTTACCCATTTTCTATTACCTAAACAGATAACATGTATCTTTAGAATACAAGAATAAGATCGAAATTGTTTTAACAAAGAATAATATAAAAAGATCGAGATGGTGATTAAGAGGATAACTAGTACTATTACAAAAACTAAAAATACGCACCTCTAAAGAGTAGCTCATTCTAGGGAATCTGTCACCCTATCTCTAGTAAGTTATACCCTAATAAGGCTAAGGTGTTCGCTCAACAAATGCTCTTGTAACACCCCATAATTTAATACACATATAAAAAAGATAAAGTGAATATTAATTAAATATTATGAACTAAGTAAAATAAAATTTACCTTTTTGTTCGTTGCGAAATTTTGGTTAAGATAGACTCTTGGTTCTCGTAAATCGGATAAAATATAAAGAATTTATGAGATAAAGTGGTTTGAACATGATTTAAAAAATTAAATAAATAATCAACTCAGGAAAGCAATGGTAAGCGGGCGACCCAACCCCTTATCTGGGTCGACACGGGGGTCAACCCAGGTCTAAAGAGGGTCGACCCATGTGTCGACCCAGGTAGTAGGTGGGTCGACCCACCAACATGCAGGCTAAGTTCCTACGCCTGAATCTGGGCAATTTTGTTTGCTATGTTCACACGCTGACTCAGCTTGAATTGTATGACTTTATTTATAAACCTAATATATAATGGTTTTAAATTATCCTAGTTAATCTATAAATAGGCTAGAAACCTCACCATTTTCTAACACACAAACAGTCTTCATTCTTCTTATTACAAGCTATTTCTAAATAAAAATAAGAAGATGTCGAGGTGCTACCAAAACGTGGATTAAAGGGGATAATTCTAATTTTTCTATAACAATAAATTTAAAGAGATATTTTCCGAAACTAAATCAAATCACTGTGAGTTCTAGTTATTTTTGGATTTGCTTTTAAATAGTATTTTGAAATTAAATGAATTGGATATGGAAAGTAACAGTGTTTGTATGTTTATATGTTATTGTTTTATTGTAAGTTATATATTCAGTTTACAGTTATTATATGTTTGATCGTCGCTTTCTATGAATCAGAAAAGCGCGACATTTTAAATTAAGTACTGCAAGCGCACAGGTGTGTAGCATACAGGTCGAACACAGGGAGGAAAGTTAAATTTTATTATTTATATATTTCATGGGCGAGGTAGACGAAGCTTGGAGGTTGATTTTGCAAAACAAAATAAAATTTGAAACTACAAATAAAAGATGCAATTAAATTCATTTCAGATTCGAATCTAATCGGATCTGTAATAAATTCAAAGATTAAAGATAAAATAGAACAATGGAAATAAAATTACAGAACAGAATTAAACGAACAGAAAATAAAACTTAGGATTACCGTTGAATCTAATCAGACGGTCAATCGCTAATGAAAATAAGTAAAAAATACAGTTAATGCTCTACCGAATCTAATCGTGTAGACAACACTAATTGCTAAGAAATTAGAAAATTGCAGAAAAATAAAAAGAAGAACTTTGTTAATGGCAGAATAATTACAAAAGAAGGGACTCCCCTTTACAATGAATACAATGGGTATTTATAGGGGATGTAGCCTCCATCCTATGTGACTTTTGGGCCAAGAAATATCTCTTGAGATATTCTATTTACAAATAAAAGAGATATGGATATAGATTTGAGATATTCTATGAAGATTCTCCCTCCTTGATTGCTGACATGTGGCATTTGATTGAGTTGCATTCTGGTAAATATATGTCAAGTCTTCTCCTCAATGGCAAGTAAATATGCAAGATTTTCAATTGATTTCTTTGAGAAGAAAATGTCTAGCTCTTCAAATCTTAGTGCATATGTTATATACATATAAATAAATATATATATATATATATATAATATAACACTAGTCTCTTTATTCTTCAAAGCGATGGAGGCAATGTATATGTTCTTTTCTTCAGTAAAAAATAGGGCTTTGATGGTGACTGAACTCAAAACACTCTATCCAAATTTCCAGGCTTTATCAATGTGCTACAGCTTCCTTTATGATTGAAAATTTGTTGATTCCAAGAAGTAGCATTTCCTCTGCAATTGGTCTTTAATTGAATGAAGGAGACATTTATTTAACAACCTGTGAAAACACACGAAAATTCCCAAAGTAATATTTATTTATTTACAATAAAGATAAGATATGAGCGTAAAAATAAACACATTTCTATGTCAATCAAATACCCCCACACTTATCTTTTACTCGTCCTCGAGTAAAACAAGAAATGAAAAACTAAACTAGATAGGTCACACTTTCGTAGGAAACACGATTGCATTGAGCATATGCAACAAGCCGTTAAACCTCTAGGTGTCCCTAGTAGGACGAGTGGTGTCTCGTGAGGGTTTTCAGCGGATACTACCCACAAAATCCAAATGCAGTATGCTATGATTCTAATGAAACTACATGAATGCAATGGACATATGCAAATAAAAATGAAAAATGAAAACACGACTTATTTCAGGAAAGTGGTACAACAAATTAAGTTAATAATTTCTAATCAGTTGATTGTACTTTAAATACCTCAACTTATCACAAAATTTCAATATAAATCAAGTTTTCAAATGTTAAATTCCAGTTTGGCCAGTTAGTTTGGTCGATAACATAGTGCAGCCATGAAATAAATTCTTAGTTTGCTTGGCACAGTTTGTAAAGTGGTATTCTAATTTCCTTGTGTATGGCTAGTCAAATCAATAAGGTCAAGAAGTGTTTGGGCATCATCGCTTATTCTCTACCTCTATAAAAGTTGAAATTTATGATTAATTACACACACCTAACTTAGAAGACCAAGGTTTACCACCCATGCACTGCCTCGCGGACTAACGGAGAGTGGGTAAAGAGCTTGGCGGATTGTGCAGGCCGACTTTGACTTTGTCAACAACGTGTCGTAATCCTTAGGTGTCCAATCTCATAAAATGAGACCAAGATATTCCAACGCTGACTTTGTCAACAACATGTCGGATAGAGCTTGGCGGGTTTGCACACCAACGCTCGATATACAAGCAATGTTGGATACCCTTGGATTACTATTATTATTATTATTGAATTTATAAGCACAAAAAGAGAGTTACGCGAATTCAACTTAACACAACTTAGTTTTAAAGGTTTGACAAGCCATTATAAGTATTTTAAGTCCTCCACTTATTTAAACAAAGTCTACAATATAGAATAGATTTCATGGCCATCACCTAAGAATCTCCCTATGTACCGGTTACACTATTATCCCTCAAAATTAAACTTTTCATTATATTTCATATTCGGTCTTAGCTGAGAGAAAAAAAATACTATCAACTGATAACAATCCTTAACTTATTTTGTTGTATCAATCTAAAATGAGTCGTATTTAAAAAAAAAATGGTATGTTACTACGATCTAAAATGCATGATGGTCCTAATTAAATAGCTGAAAATAAAAAGAAAGAAAAACAAAGAAAAATGAAAACGAATGAAATGCTGACTCCCCCCCCCCCACACACTAGAACTAAATAGTGTCCACACTGTGAACGTTTCCTAAATTTGAAAGATCGTACCCAAAGGTGAATGACTTGTAAAATTATTTGTAAAAGGAAATGAAGTTTAGCCACTATATGCGAGTGCTAATCATAAACAAAATGAAATCTATAATGATGATGATTGTTATGTGAAAAATGAGATTTTCTTTTCCCCCCACACTTACCTCTATCGGATTTGGTATATGATGATTTCGTGTCTGATTTTTGAGGAACCATAGGCATATCAATGAAATCAGAAATCAGAATCCTTCCAATGAAAATTTTATCGTGCCAATTATTTAAATCATTCAAGAGAAGATTATCGTAATCCCATAAACTCGAGTTTTTAGCAACAATTTCATTCGATGGTATGGAACTAAAATTATCTTCAAGACATACTCCCGATTCGTCTTGTAAAAAATTAATCTCGTCCTTAAATAGCTCTTCGAAAGACATAACAGATACGTTCGTTGAGGAAAGTGAAATTTTCAAAGGAGATAAATCAAATGTGTCATCTACAACTGTTTCTATCATGTCGACTTCTCCTATTTCAGAATATTTGGGTTGATGGAAAATATTCAATTCAATGGTTTAAGTGCCCAAACAATAGTCGAAGTTGGCCGCTCCTACAATTGATGATAGCATTTGAGGTGGCTAAGAAGGGACGACCCAAAATCAATGGAATTTGACTACCATGTCTTAAAACAGGCTCAGTTTCTAGAACTATGAAATCGACAGGAAAGTAAAATTGTTCGATTTGTATCAAGACATCTGCGATCATGCCCAATGGCTTTTTGACAGACCGGTCAGCTAGCTGAAGAGTGATGTTTGTTGGTTTAATCTCCCCTAGTCCTAGTTGACGGTAAACAGTGTAGGGAAGAAGATTGACACTTGCACCAAGATCAAGTAAGGCATGACTGATGTGAGTATTTCCTATTTTACAACCGATTGTAGGGCAACCGGTGTCCTTGTACTTGATTGGTGATGCATTTGAGAAAATAGAGCTAGTGTTTGCAGTTAAGAAGGCAGTTTTAGGAACATTAGTGGCTCGTTTTCGGGTGCATAGCTCCTTGAGACACTTAGCATATTGAGGAATTTGTTCGATGGTATCTAAGAGCGGAATATTGACACGAACTTGTTTGAAAATTTCAAGAATTTTTTCGAAATTGGTATCCTTCTTCTTATTTTTAAGTCTATGAGGATAAGGAGCTACTGGTTTCTAGACTCTTTCAGAATTTTGATCGTTCGAAGAAGAAGGTTTCGATGTGGAAAGTGAAGAAGGTACAGGAATAGAAGGTGAGATGCTGGGATTGCCAACATTAGAGGATGAGATATTATTGGGGTTGCCGACATTAGAAGAAGAGATGTTGGGATTGCCAACATTCGAAGAAGATGGGGTTTCAGAAGGTTCCAAGGAGTTGGAATTGGTTGTCATCGGGTGAAACTCAAGATGTTGATTTGAAGTTGAGATCGAAGGATTACCGGGATTACTAACATTATTGTCAACTGTCTTTCCGGACCTAAGGGTGATGACAGAGTTAACTGAATTATGGTTTTCGTCCTCACAAGAATTCACAGTACGAGAATTATATTTTGGATTCACCTCGGGCTGACTAGGCAAATTTTCATTCTCGTTATTTTTCCTTAGTTCCTTTATCATATTCATCATTTGTTCCATTCGTTTCTCTAAACGCACAATTTCTGGTGACGATTGAGAAGATAGAGTAGATTGAAAGTTAGAATGTCTATATGGTTCACTCGAAGGCTCGGATTGAGGTGAAACTTCAGAAGTTTGAGGACTAAAAGAAAATGGAGCTTGGTAATTCGAATTCGGTATCATGTGAGATGGATTTGCGACATTATTTGGATTAGACCATGAGAAATTTGAATGATTTCTCCAACTAGGGTCAGATGTGGATGAGTAAAGACCATTTTGAGCAATGACATTGACTTGGTCTTGAAGGTAATATTGGGGTAGTCCATTGAATCGAGGAGTTTGAGTCTCTAAGGGAATATGAATTGTATCCACAACATGCACTCCTCTAATGGAAGCACGGATGGGAACACAAATGGACTCCCATTGCATGTCCTTTTCATAATAGTCCTCTAGGAATTTCCAAGCTTCATCGGCCGTTTTAGAGATAAAATCTCCCCCACACATTGATTCTAGTTTGATAGTTTAGACCCTCATATACAATTTGACATAAGTAATCTTTTATGATTCCATGATGAGTAAAACTGTACAGTAATTGGTTGAACCTATCAAAGTATTTTGAAAAAGTTTCCCCCTCATTTTGAGAAAATTGATTTATTTCAGTTCGAATTTTCAAAGTTTTGTGAAAAGGAAAAAAACTTTTTCAGGAATACGCTGACGAATTCATCCCAACTTCTTATTGACTGTTTGGGAAGAGAATTTAGCCATCTTTTAGCGCTTTCAAGTAGTGCAAATGGAATTAGCCTTAGCTTGATTGATTCATTAGATAATTGTTGCATTTGAGTTGTGGATGAATACAATTCAAATTCACTTAAAAATTCATAAGCATTTTCAGAACCAGTAAATTTTGGTACCCCTTGAATAAAAGAATGTTTAAGCTCAAAATTTCCTTCAACTGGTGGAAGTACTATGACAGAAGGTTGAACGGTTCTAGTAGGATAACATCAATCACGAAGAGACAAGGGTCTATCCATTTGGATATTAGGATTTTGAAAATTTTGATTTATTTGATTTTGATCCCCAAAGTTTGGAAAGTTTTGATTCACTCGATTTTGATCCAATTCGGTTGGAAAATTTTGGTTGATTCGAGAACCCCTAGGAGAATTTTGTTGGCTAACACTTTTTTCACTCATTGTTGTTAGATGCAAGCACAGAAATTAGCTACAATGAAGTTTTCTGTCCTTATTGGCTCCTAACCCAAAATTATAAAGTGACGTGTTTGATTACTTAGATCAAAAGATTTCTCGGCCAGTTAACGGACAGGAGTTATCGGTGCACCAGGAATCACCCTAGCAATGCAGCCGAAGGTTTAAGTACCTTCAGAGTAACAACCGATATAATATTTACGAATCACCGTAATATATATAAACAGTTATTTCTCTGCCGTAGTCTAGACACCAAGAAATAATTCGTTCCAAATGAATCAACTATCACAATACAATTAAGCCCTAAATGAGCCCGTGACTCCCTTAAGTCCAATGTCTAACCGTTATTATTAGTCAGATTCTACGATGAAATGCAATTTGTGGGCTAAGGAAAGGGTGATTAAATCCCTCACCTTATGTGAATTGGGGTGTTGCCCTTAACAGAATGAATAAAAGGGCAGAAATAACAACAATCACACAAAATAATTGCAGAAATTAAAAAAATTACATTCAAGCGCTGCCCCTGCAGAATTTTTTTACAACAATTGTCTATATTTTTTTTCTTTGCGGCAGAGCACCTGTAGAGTTAAAAGAAATTTACAGTGGGGTATGGCAGCCTGTCCAGAGAAGTTGATTAGCATGGCAACGATTCAAATCCTTGCTTTGCTCCTTGACTGTTTTTGCTTGGGCACTTTTCGCTTTCCTTTTAATTTTGAATTTGGTCTTTCTCCCTCTCTTTTTTTAAGAAAAGAAAACAAAATTAAAACAGAAGAACTAAAAGAAAACTGATTCGGAATTAAAACCAAAAACTAAAATAAAGACCGACTAGTCAAAATAAAAATAAAAAACTAAACTCAACTTAAAAAAAGAACTAGGTTAAAAAAATAAAAACAAAAAAAAACGGTTTTAACAAAAACTAACTAAACTCACAACAGTAAGAGAACCAACAAATACAAATTGACTCAACTAGACCAAAACCAGGCAGATAAGTTAATACAAGGACCCAATTCAAGCCACACCCTCGTTACCCAAACTCAAAGAAAAATAACTCATACAATCTAAAAGAAAATGAATGCAACCCGTCCACTCGAAACCACGCACTCACCTAAATGAATATAGCCTCAGATCTATGGTCTCGAAACAAACTAAAACGCAAAATTACTACGTGAAAACCCACAAAGAAACGCGCCTCTCTTTTATTTCAGAATCAAATAATGGTCTTTGATTTTCGATTTTTGAATTGGGTAGGTGGATTTTGGAATTGGTTGTTGTATTGCGATCGACTAAAAATGGTCTGCAAGTTTTTTACTTGGGTGTATGTGGTTTTCGAATCGGTTTGGGGAAATTGGGTATTGGTTTGGTGCTGATGTTCAAATCGGTGGTTCTAATTGTGGTTTGCGCACGAATCCGTGTTTGAACGTATTCGATTTGGGCGAATTTGATTTCGATTTCGATGATTGGGGAGTTCGATATTGATTTGCGGGTTGTTGAGAAGAGAAGGCAGAGCAGTTTGGGCTTCTGCGGTTTTTGAAGAGATACGGTAGGTTTGCTGTTCAATTTCAATATGGGTTTCAGATTGGGTTTGTTGTTTTTTCTAGTGATGAGTTCGATCGCTTGAGGCTGAAGGGGTGCGGTTTTCTAGGTGCGTTGGTTTCTAGATGATGAAGTTGCGAGTGAGCAGAGGAAGAGGGGTTGTTGGCAACTTCGGGTATGAAGGTTTCGAACTGCAATTTGGGTGCGCCGAGGTGATTGGGAGTTAGGGTACGGTCTGTAGTATGGTGGGGGCAGGAGTTTGACGTGAAGCGGATTGTTGATGCTGTGTTTGGGCGTGGGGCAAAGGATTTATGTTGAGGATAAAGCGTTGTTGGAGTTAGATGAGAGGATTGGGTTGACTGAACACTGAAGACTGAACGTGAACTTTGTGGTAGTGGCTAAACTTGGTTGCGGGATGCTGTAGCGTTGTGATGATGAATGGTGGTGAACCAATCGATTTGCAGTGGTGAACTTGTCTTGTTAAGGGGAGATGTCGAACGGTGATGCTTTTGTAATAGCAGTTGCGTGGTAGGAACGTGGTATTGCGTGGGTCAGGAGATGACTGGTAGAGAAGGTTTGGTAATGATCGTCGGCTGAATTGGTTGGTTTATGGATGGTCAAATGTGGTATACGATTGTTTGGACTGTATAGATGGCAAAGGAATTGATGACGGTGAGGTTGCGGTAGGACCGAGTCTTTGTGGTCTGGTTGTCGGTGCTTGTAGGAAGTTGACACAGAAACTTTCGAACAGAAGAGATGGTTGAATTTTTGAAGTGTATTTATTACATGAAATCGGCAGAAGAAAATAGGATCAAAGAAGGCAGAAGAAATAAAATGAAGAAAGAAATTTTGGAAAGATTTTTTTTTTTTTTGGAAACTTGTATTAGAAAAAGAGAGAGGAAGTTGTAAAAGAAAAAGAAAAGGAACTGATTGGGAAAGCAGAAAGAAACAAAAGAAAATTTGGTAAGATTTTTTTTTTTTAATTAAGAATTGTAGAAGAAAAGAAAGAGGTTGAGAAATAAAAAGGAAAGATATCAAACAAGAAAGGATTTTTTTTATGAATACGCACAAACAAGGAAAAATAAAGCTAACACGAATCAGAAATAAGTAAATAATAAAATTTAATCGTTACCTCCCCGGCAACGGCGCCAAAAACTTGATCGTCGCTTTCTATGAATCAGAAAAGCGCGACATTTTAAATTAAATACTACAAGCGCACAGGTGTGTAGCATACAGGTCGAACACAAGGAGGAAAGTTAAATTTTATTATTTATATATTTCGTGGGCGAGTTAGACGAAGCTTGGAGGTTGATTTTGCAAAACAAAATAAAAATTGAAACTACAAATAAAAGATGCAATTAAATTCACTTCAGATTCGAATCTAATCGGATCTGTAATAAATTCAATGATTAAAGATAAAATAGAACAATGGAAATAAAATTACAGAACAGAATTAAATTAACAGAAAATAAAAATTAGGATTACCGCTAAATCTAATCAGACGGTCAATCGCTAATGAAAATAAGTGAAAAATACAGTTAATGCTCTACCGAATCTAATCGTGTAGACAACACTAATTGCTAAGAAATTAGAAAATTGCAGAAAAATAAAAAGAAGAACTTTGTTAATGGCAGAAGAATTACAAAAGAAGGGACTCCCCTTTACAATGAATACAATGGGTATTTATAGGGGATGTAGCCTCCATCCTATGTGACTTTTGGGCCAAGAAATATCTCTTGAGATATTCTATTTACAAATAAAAGAGATATGGATATAGATTTGAGATATTCTATGAAGATTCTCCCTCCTTGATTGCTGACATGTGGCATTTGATTGAGTTGCATTCTGGTAAATACATGTCAAGTCTTCTCCTCAATGGCAAGTAAATATGCAAGATTTTCAACTGATTTCTTTGAGAAGAAAATGTCTAGCTCTTCAAATCTTAGTGCATATGTTATATACATATAAATATATATATATATATAATATAACACTAGTCTCTTTATTCTTCAAAGCGACGGAGGCAATGTATATGTTCTTTTCTTCAGCAAAAAATAGGGCTTTGACGGTGACTTAACTCAGAACACTCTATCCAAATTTCCAGGCTTTATCAGTGTGCTACAGCTTCCTTCATGGTTGAAAATTTGTTGATTCCAAGAAGTAGCATTTCCTCTGCAATTGGTCTTTAATTGAATGAAGGAGACATTTATTTAACAACCTGTGAAAACACACGAAAATACCCAAAGTAATATTTATTTGTTGACAATAAAGATAAGATATGAGCATAAAAATAAACACATTTCTATGTCAATCAATGTTCATTATACATCTTTCTGCCTTACTAGTGACACCCCATGTCCGTTAATGTCACTCATTAAGAGAATGCATTAAGTTTCGTGAAGCGTTATAGGTAAACAGAAACAAAAACATTACAAGACAAATTAAAATAGCAGCGGAATTAAAAACTTTTATTAATCATAAAGCATCATAGTTCAAAACATGGTTACATCATTTGTCTTAAAACATAAAACCCAGTACATCATAAAAATTATGTCTTGCACTTAGAACATCAGAGTACAATAAAAGAAGCATATCAACAAAACATAGCCATAGTAGAAGAAATAAAAATAAGAACTCGAGCAATACATTTATGCAGCTCCAAGCAAGATGAAAGCAGAATCCTGATCAGGCTTGAGTATTCCCACCCTGAGAACCTAGGGGGAAACGGAAGAGAAAGAAGAGGAAACAAAAAGGGTCAGACATAAAGTCTGGCGAGTCCAGTTACTTTTAGCATAAAAATAAGTAAAAGTAACATGACAGGCATATAAAATGGATAAGATGGTAGACTTTGGTGTACTTCTAGTGAGATGTTTTCACCCCATACAATCAACAAGTATCCCAACATACAAGAGTTACTCATAAGGGTATTATCAGGCTCCCAAACATACCGGAGTCAAGTGTACCCTAATTACTACCTTAATCGATAGGCTCCCTACTCCGTAGATACCCTGTGCTGGCCCCACAGTAGGGTGTATCACTCCCTAAAGTGGCAACCCTTCATTTTCAGGATGTGCATAACCATATTTACAGGTACCACGGTCCTCTGTCCGGACCATGCACGCACATGACCCGGTCGGTATGCGCCGCCCACACCGTCCCCCACTTTTGGATCTCTTATAATCATCCCAGTAAGCATGCCTCGACTCCGACCTAGTTCGGAGTATTCGTTTAATACCTATATATGGGTTACTGACTGAAACGGGTCCCACACTCAAGACGATGCAAGCTCTCCCCTTTGTCTTGCATCCCCACTAGGTTTTCCACAGATTATGCCTACTTACCGGTGTCATAAAATTGCATAATCCCAACAAGTTAAGTTTGTGGACCTATATATAAATATTACCTACCAACCCAAGATTTACTTAACCCACCCACTGTTTCAAACAAGTTTACTTAACCCCTATTCAGTTTATCATATTCATACAATCCTTATGGATTCAACTAGGTTAAGTATTCAACTTCATAGCCATATTCACTTATGGTTATAATGTACTAGACCTCCCACATTAATACTGCCACTTATGAATGCTGGATATGTCGGTCGGTTCCGGACAGACTTCTTCCACAAGTCAGACCTAACCTCGTGTCTTAGCACGTCTCATATTTATGCACTTAGACATCTCACATTAGATTCACCACTTGCGGTCGCTGGATATGCCGGGCAGTTCCGGGCAGACTTTCACCACTAGTGTAATCTAACCTCGTGTCTAAGCGCGGTTACAGTTTCTAATTACTGTAATCCTAGCCATTTCAATTATTAACCAATTATTCCTATGTAGTTA
Organism: Allium sativum; assembly: GCA_030737875.1. Classification (NCBI taxonomy): domain Eukaryota; kingdom Viridiplantae; phylum Streptophyta; class Magnoliopsida; order Asparagales; family Amaryllidaceae; genus Allium; species Allium sativum. The sequence continues at coordinate 968,002,766 of CM060913.1, forward strand.
TAGGTTTTCATGCCCCTTTCCCAATTCATGTTCGTAATGAACCATATGCCCCAAATTAAGGTCCTTAATCATAAGTTGATTTATATCCCCAACTTCATGTTCATATATTCATTCAAGTTATGCCCAAACTTCCAATTACAAGTTATGCCCCAAATTATACCGTTTTTTCTGTCGTTCCTATTTTAACGCACTTGCATCTTTTAGCGGCATGCCTAGGCTCGAAAGTAGCATGGCTGTATAAAACAAAAGGGAAAGGACGAAGGGAAGATGACAGAAATGATCACTAACAAGGTTGACATGTAATGGCATAAACATATAGTGGCATAATGACAAGATAAGTATATAGGAACAGATCCGATGAACATGTGACAATAGAACTAATTCTAATATAATAGGGACGTCATAACAGGCATGATAAGATCTAATGAATTAGATAACTAACTAAAACAGATTTGATTTAGCCATAATATAATGGTAACAAGCATGATGTGATCTAAGCAATGGACTAGATCTACAAAAATGGCAGGTCTGACATGATAGAGGTTAAGATCTAAGTCATAGTCATGTCGGAATATCATATATACACAAGTTATAAGAAATCTGATATGATTCAAGTAGTCACATGCATAGATCCAAATTATAGTCATGTCAAGATTAACTTATTAATTATTTAGATCTAAAATTAACATAGACTCGCAGTTTTTGGATCTAGAAAAATAGAAGAATCAAATCACATATCTCTAAGCTTGAATAACTTGATTGCAGAAGAAGAAAAGACTTAATTTAATCTGGGCAGAGGCAGCATCTAGTTCCCCATTATTTTTTGTGTGCAAAAACATGAGAAATGAGGCCATATTTAAAGCCGAACCCAAAACCCTAATCTGCCAGATCTGCCGCAGGGGGTCGACCCCCCTTATGGTGTTGACCCATGGGACGACACCACCCTTAAGGGGTCGACACCCCTAAGCAGGATTTTTGCCGCCTCCCCAAATTTTGAATTTCAAACTGATTTTTGAATTCTGGATTTAACTATATATGTATATACTTCTTGCGTGTATACAAACTTCAATCCTTAATAACTTCTTCATACGGTATCGATTTTACGCAAACCATGTGTCTATTTTGACCAGAATTCTGAGAAGAACGCAATGGCGCAGTCCGTTTCACTTAATTTTGAATATTAAATTAATTATTCTTTAATTTATCATCTTTTAGTGTTCGTTAAAATACAGGGTGTTACATTACCCCTTCTTCGTCTTTTATTTATTTACAGTCTTTTCTATGCCTATTTATTCAGTTTGAGTTTGGACCTGTTTTTTCCATTTCCTTTTTATTTTATGTTGAGTCAAGGTCATCGACAGCCTAAGCCATTCTTCGTTTGAATTGCGTATAATTGGGATAAATTAGAATAACTCATAATGACAATAAAAGGAGAATTAAGCATTTTATGACTTGAGAAACTTTGACCATAAATTTAGGGTAACTACACAAAAGGAAGAATATGCAAACATGTTAATCTGAATAGGTTGGACTTAATTTAAGATTAAGTAGAACATGTTATGGGAAATACGTGGATCAAATGTAATTAAGTAAAATGAGTTACTGTAATTTATATACATCTGAGCAGGTGCTTGTCTGTTTAGGGAGGGGTTGTACACAGAATAACATTTATAGGAAATGTCATTTACAACCATGCTTATTAATGAACTTAAATCAGCTAATTTAAACCCGTTAATTAATAAGCTAATAGGTCCCACGTCTTGCTATTTATATCCGGTTTAGGACTCTTAAAATCCTAGTTACTTGGGGGCACAAGCCTAAGGGGTGTCTTGTGTCAATCTTGCTGTGTGGAACCTGTATCAGTCAGTATCCCTGTTGGTATCATAGAGGGGTAGCACTAGGTAGGGGTCAAGGCACGCTTTACTGATCTGGATTTTAAGAGGTTCAAAGGTTGGAAGGTGGGTACGGGTGCGTTCCTGCAGAGTCATGAGCATACATGAGTCTGACAGAGGAAATAAGACGATGTAGCACCAGCGAATAGGGCTATGTCTTATAAGTTGACGGGTTAGAAACTGATATACCCTACTGTCGTGGCTGGCACAGGTTATTCACGTAGCCGGGAGCCGATCGCATGGGTAGTAATTAGAGTAACACCTAATCCTGATATGTTAGTGTTTGGTACATAAACTTGTTCTTGGGATATAAATGAGAAGCTTACTTGATCAATACCTTGCCTTATTATCTCGTTAACTCCGTACTTGTATATTTTACTGTATTTTCGTATCCAGTACCATTTATCTATCTTGATACTTGTTATCTTATGCTTATGATGAATATCACTGTAACTCGTCAGACTCTATGTCAGACCTATTTTGTTTTCCTTCTCTCCCTTCCTTCCCTCCTCAGGTTCTCAAAGTGGTGGCAGACAGTGGTAGAGACCGTGATTCATTCATCTTAGACTTGGATTACTTCTCTTTCCACATATTACTTCAGTTTCTTTTATGTTTATTATTATGGCTTGTGAGGGATATTATTTTATGGTTTTGTACTCTGATGGTTTTTGAGATAGATGTTTATAACTTTATGACATTGACGGTTTATTCTGGAAAATGTAATGTTGAATTTGGCTTGAAATAAAAGTTTAATGTTTTTTTGCTGCATTTTAAATTATGTCTTGTTAAAATTAGTTTCTGTATTATTATTGCGCTTCACAGAACTTAATGCATCCTCTTATGGGTGACATTAAGGGACGAGAGGTGTCACATTTGGTATCATAGCCTATGGTTACAATATCAGAGGGAATTTTTTGAAAAAGAATTTTCAAAGTAAATATTTTCAAATAAAACCAATTTTTGGAGAAATGTATCCCCTCAAGTCATTTACAATATTCCTTCGATCTCTTTTTGAATCATTGTTTCTTCTCATTTTTAGCATGTTTGGACTCTGTAACACCCCGTAATTTTAAAATATTAAAATTAACAGTTTAAAGAATACTTAATTTTTAGAAGAAGAATTAAGGGAAACGGGCTACACCATTGCATTCGTCTCGGAATTCTGCTTGGGATAGATTCTGGGTTTGCGTAAATCGGATGTCGTATGGAGAAGTTATAAGCCTTAGAAGTTTGTATACGCATAAGGAAATATATATATAAAATAATTCCAGGACCTTCAAAATAGTTCAAAAATCAAAAATCCGACTAAAGCGGGCTTAGCGGGAAAATTCCAACTCGTAGGTGTCGAGTCCCCCCAGGGGGTGTCGACATGGGTGTCGACCCCCCTTAAAGGGTGTCGACAGGGGTGTCGATCCCCCTATAAGGGTGTCGACCTCCCACCTCCTGGGCAGATCTGGGTAGAATTCATTTTACGTACTTGGACTTGATTCTGGGTCTGATTCATTTGTTCTAGGCTATAAATATGGTCCTCTATTCTCTTGTTTTCTTCATTGGAGATCATGGGAGCCATATGCTGTCGGGTTGCAAACTGAAACAGAATCAAGTTCTACAACAACGGTTTAGCTAATCAAATTCAGAATTCAGAATTCAGATTTATTCTCTCTCAATTCTCTAAACCTAACATTGTGAGTTTCTAGTCACTTTTAGGTTTAAATAAATGACAGTGAATCATGAAAGACAATGAATTGGATATGATTGTAAAGTATGAATCTATGCCATTATTAAATCTTAAACTATGTAGATCAGAAACAATTATAGTTATTCTATGATGTTGCCTATGTAGATCTTGATAGATCTTTTTCTCTAGATCCGAAATAATTGTGGTTATTCTATGATGTTGCCTACGTAGATCTTAACTTGTAATTGTATTATGAAAAGGTGAATATGTTAATTTGGACAAGTTATGACATTGATTAGATCTGGTTCTTTATGTAAATCACCTTTCACCAGTCATATTGTGGTAAATCTGGACATGTTATAAATTGGACATGTGAATTTATCCTTAGATCTAAACATGCTACTATGTCACTGTTATTATGCTGGATCTGAATTGCTAGATATTTAAATGATTAGTTTAGATCTCACTTTTGTTTACTTTAACATAATAGAAATTGTCACAAGTTCATATGACAACCTTAGGACTATGTTAATCTATGTTATGCCAAATCATATTCAATGATCACTTGTGTTACATCCCTATTAGCTTTCCTTTTCATCGCTTATGGCTAGGCTAATTATTTATCCTTGGCATGCCGTCAATTTTGTGAGGACGTAAGTTAGAAACGGGGGAAAAAGTAAATATTGGCATAATTGGGAAATAAACATTATTGGACTAGTAACTCAAATTGTTGATAAAATGGGCTGTAACACCCAAAAAGGTAAGATTAATTAATTGGTAAATTAATTAATAACTGGAATGTCTAGCAACTATAATTAGGAATTATATTAACACTTATGACACGAGGTTAGGTTACATTAGTGGCGGAAGTCTGCCCGGACCCGACCGGCATATCCACCAGCCACTAATGTTGAACCTAATTTGAGAGGTCGAAGTGTGTAAATACGACTCGGGCTAAGACACGAGGTTAGGCCCAACTGTGGAATAAGACTGCCCGGACCCGACCGGCATATCCAGAATCCACACATTGTAGGCCTAATGTGGGAGGTCTAGCCCAATATAACCATAATTGGACATGGTAATGAGAAAGGACTACTTAACCTAATAGAACTGTATGATTATGAGCAAAAGTTAGGGTTAAGTGAAATGGATTGGATAGTGGGTGGGTTAAGTATAACTGAAGGGGGTGGGTAATATATATATATATATATATATATATATATATGCCCACAAACATAATCCGGTAAAGTTATGTAATTAAAGATCACCCTTTAGGGTAAGCATAACTGGTATAGGGCTATGTAATTAAAGATCACCCTTTAGGGTATACATAGTCAGTGGAAAACCTAGTAACTTAGTAAAGTTATGTAATTAAAGATCACCCTTGTAGAGTAAGCATAACTGGTATAGGACTATGTAATTAAAGATCACCCTTTTAGGGTATATATAGTCAATGGAAAACCTAGTAGGGATACAAGACAAAAGGGGAGAGCTTGTGTCATATTGTGTGGGACCCATTTCAGTCAGTAACCCATATTCGGTATCAGAATAGTGAACTCCGTACTAGGCGGAGATGGGGCACGCTTACTGATTGTTTATAAGAGATCCAAAACATGACGGGTGGTGTAGACGGCGCAAACCGACCGGGGACATGTGTGTGCATGGACCGGACAAAGGGGGACAAGACAACCGTGACACCAGTAGATATGACTGTGCACCTCTTGGGTTACCACTTTAGGGAAGTGATACCCCCTACTGTAGGACCAGCGCAGGGTATCAACAGAGTAGGGAGACGATCAATTAGGGTAGTGGTTAGGGTACAATCAGATGTATGCCCTAAGTCTACCAACTTATAGTGGAAGGGATCACCTCATCTTAAATTATATAATGCAGAGTAGTTATTAGTGAAGCATGTATACACCTTACCTTATCTGCCTTATCACACTTGCAATTTGTATAGTGATCTCTCTTATCCATTTTATGCCTGTCATGATTATCTTTATTTATTTACTGGCTAAAAGTTACTAGACTCGCCAGACTTTATGTCTAACCCCTTTTGTTTTTCTTTCTCTCTTCCATTCCCCTTCCCCCTCCCCCTCCCCCCCCCCCCCCACAGGTTCTCAGGGAGGAAACACTCAGGCTTGACCGTGATTTTGCTGGAGCTGCTGATATGTATGGATCAAGCTCCTATTCTCGTTACAATGGCTATATTTTTTTATTGGGGAGTTTTTCTTTCTTTTATGTACTCTAATATTTCTGAAGTACAAGATAGTGTTTTTTATGTTGTAATGGGTTTTTATATTTCAGACAAACGATGCTTTGGACCACGATATTTTGATGATTAATAAAGTTGTTTATTTCCGCTGCAAATTTTTTTATATCTATCTTGTAATATTCTGTGTCTGTTTACCTAAAAGCTTCACGAAACTTAATGCATTCCCATTGCGAGTGACATTAACGGACGTGGGGTGTCACACTTGGTATCAGAGCTGAAGGTTACTAGATTAGATAAGATTTTTTGAAAAATATTTTCAAAATGAGTTTTAAAAGAAAGAATTTTCAAAAAGAAAAGTTTGTTTTAAAAATATTCCCCAAAAAGCCATATGTAATATCCTTCGGTCCTTTATCTAAATTTCTTCCTTTTCCCTTTTTTCAGCATGTCTGGGGAACAAAACATCCCGAATATCCCTGAGGGCGTCACTATACCCGGATGGTTCCGTAGGTATTTGGAGGCCATGGCGCCTGCCGAAGGCCAAAGAGACGTTCCTCCCCAAGTTGCACCCGTCATTCCTCCTCCTCCCCTTCCAAGAGCAGATAACTTCGCCAAGATCTGCAAGGACTTCCGTGCTATGGGAGGGAAGCCATACCATGGGAACGAGACATTCATAGAAGCTCAGAATTGGCTAAAGGAGATCGAGGATTTATTCGTAATCTTTGAAGTGGAGGATCGAAGGAAAATTCAATTAGCTGCTTGGCTGTTAAAGGACGAAGCCTCATTTTGGTGGGAAGTCACTCAAGCTGGACGTCCGGTAGAGACTTGGGAAGACTTTAGACAGAGATTCGAAGTGAAATTTCTTTCCCAAGCGGAGCAAGGCATACAGATGGAGAGGTTCTTAGCACTCAAACAAGGAAATTTGACAGTGAAGGAATATGTGAACAAGTTCAACCAGCTGGCAAGGTTCGGGCTAGAGTTGTAGACACACCGCACAAAAAGGCCTTGCGGTTTGTTAAAGGGCTGAATGAACCTCTTCATGGTTTAGCTATATCCCATCTTCCAATGAGTTGCCACGTTTGAAAATTTTGTTGATATGGCCCTAATGCATGAGGAGGACAAGGGGGAAAAGAAGGAAGTGAAAGCTGAAGAGTCATCGCAGAATAAGAAGGTGTGGCCCAAGAAGGGGCAGCAGCAGCGTCAACGGCAACACCAACAACAACAGCAACAACAACAGCAGAAGAAAGGAGGAAAGAATGAAAAAAAGTCAGGGATAAGAGAAAATGTCACCATTGTGGGAAGGAAGGTCACTTGGTTAAAGATTGTAAGAAAAGAAAGATCAGTTGCTTTAATTGTGGAGTGCTTGGACACTACTCTAAAGAGTGCCCAAAGAAACAGGGACCGCAGGGACAAGGTCAAAGAGCTGGAACTTCTAGAGGGCGGGTGCATGCTCTCGTGATGAGTGCCCCTGAAAGAGGTAGAAAGTTTAGTTTCTCTTTCAAATCATCCAGCTAGAACACTTTTTTATTATTGTGCTTCACACTCGTTTATATCTAGTTCTGTAGTTGAATCTCTGCACTTAATTACTAGTATCATAGCAGATCCCGTAGTTGTTTCAAACTCCATTGGTGGTTCGGCTCATTTATCGATGATTTGTCGGGTTTGAAATTATCTATGTTAGGCATCGAATTTGAATGTCACGCTTGTGTGCTCGGGTTTATGGGCTATGGGTTGATTCTAGGAATGGACTGGCTTACTACATATGTGACCATTCTAGATTGTGAGAGGAGGGTTGTTAGGCTCCTGACTTGTCATGGGAGGACCCTCGAAGTTTCTTATGACCCACAAGGGTCTGTTATGCTTAGTTTCTTAGAATCTCTTGATGCATCTATAGAGGATTTGCAATCTATCCTAATAGTCCGAGATTTTTCTGATGTTTTTGATGAGGTACGAGGTTTACCTCAGTGGCGCGAGATCGACTTTCGTATTTATCCGGTGGACAATGCAAAACCAGTTGCATTACCCGTGTGCCACATGTCTCCAAGGGAAAGGAGGGAGCTGAGTAAGCAAGTAGGAGAGATGCTTGAGAAAGGGTTCATCAGACGAAGCATATCCGAACGGGGTGCTCCAGTAGTATTCGCGACTAAGGCAGATGGTTCACTTCGTTTGTGTGTTGACTACAGAGAGTTGAATAAACTCACTAAGAAGAATAGACACCCGCTTCCGAGGATTGATGATTTATTTGATCATCTTGTTGGTGCCTCGGTATTTTCTCAGTTAGATTTGGCTACGGGGTTCCATCAGCTGAGGGTGGCTGAAGACAGCATAGATAAAATTGCTTTCAGAACTCTGGACGGTTTCTTTGAATGGCTAGTGATGCCTTTTGGGCTGATAAATGCACCTGCCTATTTTGTTGATTTAATGAGTAAGGTGTTTTGGGAATACCTAAACAAATTTGTCATAGTCTTCATTGATGATATTTTGATCTTCTCCAAGAACGAAGAAGAGCATGCCCAACATCTGAGAGAAGTCTTGAAAACTCTCCGTGACCATCATCTTGAAGCAAAGTTCTCCAAATGCCACTTTTGGAGAAAGGAAGTGAGATTTTTGGGGCATGTGGTCTCCAAAGAAGGGATAGCTATAGATCCCGCGAAGGTAGTTGTAGTGCAAGATTGGCAGATTCCTAAATTTGCAACCAAGGTGAGAAGCTTCCTTGGGTCGGCAGGTTACTATAGGAAGTTCATTAAGGACTTCGCGAAGATATTAGCCCCTCTCACCAGGATGACAAAGAAGAATTTGGTGTTTTCATGGGATATAGACTGTGATGTTGCTTTCCAACGACTGAAGAGGGCTCTGACAACAGCCCCAGTCTTGGCCTTGCCAGATGGAAGTAAAGTATTTACCGTTTACACTGATGGGTGTGGTACAGGGCTTGGTGCGGTTCTAATGCAAGAGGGGAAAGTAATATGTTATGGGGGTAGGCTGTGCGGGTTCATGAAAAGAACTACCCCACCCATGATCTAGAGCTAGCTGCCATAGTATTCGCGTTAAAGACATGGCATCATTATTTGCTTGGAGAAAGGTTCGAGCTGTACACCAACCATAAATCTCTCAAGTATCTATTCTCACAGAAGGATCTCAACTTAAGGCAACAGCGATGGATGGAGTTCTTAGCTTCATATGATTTTGAGATTGCTTACACCCCCGACAAGGGTAAAGTGGTGCCAGACGCACTAAGTAGGCAGTGGGTGGCCCTGAGTCCTCTGTTTGTGGAAAGAAAGAACTTGGAGTTCATATCAGCTTTTGATTTTAGACCCTCCATCGAAGTTGTACCTGATTTATTTGCATCCTTGGAGATACGACCGACTCTTATGGAGAAGATAGGAGCTTCACAACAAGGTGACCCACAGATTCTAGACATCATGGATAAGCTCAGAAGAGGGGAGACTTCTAGTCACCTCAGTAGGTATGCCATAGACAAAATTTCGCTAATGACCTCCACCTTCTAAACTACCTCCTAATCACTTTCTAATCCAATATTAAGCTAATCAACATCAAATCAAAACAAATTAACATCAGATTGAAGGTAGAGTTGTTGTGTTACATTGGGATTCGAACCAAATCAGAGATATTTTCAGATCTGAGATTTATTTGTGGCTAAGGTGAGTGATTAGCATGTTTTTACACTAACTACGGCTAATTAGGGGTGATTAGTGATCATTAGCGAAATTATGACTCAGAAAAATGTGGGAAAATATGTAAAAATTCTAGAATATTATTTTATGTCACCGATATAGATTTGGGTTAATTTGGATTAAGTTTGCTAATCGTATGGTCAAACATGGTTAAGGGGATCAAAGGGAAAATCATGCTTTTTGGGTGCATTTGAATAACTCATATGCTTGATGTTTTAACCTTGTTGATTGATCTTATATGTTCCTACTGTTTGGAATGTTCTATGATTGATTAGAGAAGTTAGAATGGTTGAAAACGCCGTTGTGTAGCGAGAAAGGACAGGAAATAGCTTGCTGGAAAATGTTAGGAATTCAGATCGGATCCCCAGACAGGCTCGTGCTTGCTCCTCCGAGTCGAACCGATCCACTAGTGGAACACCCCGATATGCTCGCATCTGAAGTCCTCCGACCCAATAGTCTTCCACAAACCGGAGCACCACGAACCAGAAGCTCCGAACCGTGAGTTTCTTGCACCACCCGGACCAGAGCATCCATGAGCCGATGCCAGGGAATGAACCACGAACTGTTGGTCACGAACTGACCCACTGCTCCGAACCCGAACCGGATGATGTCACGAACCGATCCGCCCCTGGTAAAGTGCCACGACCTGATGAAGATGACCACGAACCGAACTACTTCAGGAGGACCGAACCGAACTGGAGGAGACCAAAAACCTGAGATGCAAAAGAAGTCCAAGTGGGAAGTTATTACTCAGGATCAAGATGGGAACTAACAAGTGAACTTCAAGGGTTGGACTTTGCTGCGGGACGTGTGCAAAGGGGTTATCGATATATATAACTTTGATTCACTATTGATGGGAGGAGCATTGACTATGGACCAGTGCGGTGGGGTCGATGTTGTATGGAGTCGAACTCCATCAGGACCCCCAAGGGAAAAGTGGTCGTAGTAAGGTTTGGATGGAGTTGGACTCCGTCATGGCCCCAAATGCTTCTGGTGATCAAAGCAGTGGATATTGTATACTTTACGCACTGAGTGAGAGATGTGAGGAGGATTGCTATGTTTGATGTTTTCTATCATCACGACACGCACACTCCCATTTTTACACCATATGTTAGTGTTACCTTAGAGTAAGTACTATACATCCTGTTGTGATAACTCTTTGGTTGCAGGTCCAGGTTCAGGTAGGGGTGAGCATTTCTTGGTTCAAACCGAATAAACCGACCGAACCAAATTAGTTTGGTTGGTTCGGTTCGGTTATATAATTAATTGGTTGGTTTTGGTTTTTAATTTCACATTTGTTCTGTTTTCCGGAAGGTTTTGGTTTTTAATATTTACAAATCGAACCGACCGATTAAACCGAATAAGAATTGCATGTTTCAAGTTTTAATGTAACCGTTTAAATTTTAATATGTTACTCATTTTTTGAAATGGTAATCAATCAATATATGCTGCAGCATAATTAAAATTTTCAATTTTCCATAACAGTAATAAACACCTACCTGGAATACAAAGCATAATCCTTTATACGAGGCATCAATTCATTTCCCAATTTACACATCATTAATTCTTTAAGTGGACCGCTATAATTTATGGCTTGCCACTTACGCACTTGACCAATTCACAGAAAAGGTTATCTTAGACACGCATTTTACCAATTCACAGAAAAAGTTATCTTAGAAACGAAATCCTCTCAAATATTTTCAACACAAACCTACAAATTCTTCTATCAATCTCTTGTTGCATTGATTTAAGCATGTGAGATCTACAATTCATCCATTGTTCACTTTCCTGCAAGTGGTATTTTTTAAGAACTATGAGATTTGCATTTATTTTATTATAGTATGTGTGTTTGAATCTAGTGTAAGAAAAATATGTTTTTGTTGTAATCATGTATTTTATGAAATGTGTTGCAATTGAAAAGATTGGAATAAAGTGTAACCAAATTCATTTTAGTTTTTTCAAACTATCCAGAACTTGCTAAATCTCAGCAAATCTGATTATACACAAGTCCCATTTGATAAAATTCCTACACCAACTTTTTATTTCATAATACTTCTAGTTTCTGCCTACACAAAAAACATTAATTCTAGTGAATACGGAATCCAGTTTTAGAGTTATTAAACTTGTATGTACTTTGAATATGATGCAGGACAGTCAAACTTGAAATTTGTCGAACGATGAAAAAACTCCAGCTATACAAGATGTATGTTACATTACTTAGCGTTTTCCTTTTTGCTTTCTGTTTTTCTAGTTGTAGTTAAACAAAATAATGGGCACATATGTAACTATCATAATTAACATTTTCATCAAATTATGTGATCACTGCTATGTGTACAATATGCAATCTACATAATTGTGTATCCTTTTATTATATTCAAATTATAAATGACTACCATATGCGCCAAAACTGATATTATTCATTGATATATTTTACAATTTGTGAATTTTATTTTTCATTTTTATGTGTAGGACAATTAATAGGGTACATGCAAACTACAATTAGCAACAAAAAATGAGACTAATCCATCAAAAGCTAGAGTAAAAAGAAAGAAAGGAAAGATCAGAAGTTTGGGATCACTTTGATTCATTTCAGGATGAAGAAGCTAACTTCAAAGCCCGCTGCAAATACTATAAGAAAGAATATCACTCTGATACTAATAAAAATGGCATGTCAAGTTTAAAAACTCATATGACTTTTTGCAAGGAGTTTCGGCTAATAAGGATACTAAGCAAGCGCAAATTAATCTTAAAGTTGGAGAAAATGGTAAACCTATAGTTTTAAGTGCATGGAAATTTGTTGCAAGCGATGTTAGAAAAGCATCATCGTATTTTATAATTTTGGACGAGCTTCCATTTAAAACTGTAGAAGGGGTTGGATTTAAATATTTTTTGTCTAAAGCACTCGGGCCTCAATTTCATTATCCATCTCGATTTACATTTCAAAGGGATTGTTATGAAATATTTCTAGAAGAAAAGGCTAAACTAAAATTAATTTTACAAGATTCTTGTTTCATGCTTTGTCTCACTATCGATACATCGACATCAATACAAAGAATTAATTATATGTGCATAACTGGTCATTGGATAGATGATGATTGGATATTAAGAAAAAGTGTGTTAAACTTTTGTCCTATTTCAAGTCAAAGAGGTGAAGATTTGGGTAAAGCAATTGAAAACTGTTTAATGGATTGGGGTATTGATAAAGTGTTCTCAATAACTGTTGATAATGCTAGCTCAAATAATGTCATGGTTAGTTACTTGAAATGTAGATTTACCAATTCAAAAGGAACCATGTTAGAAGGTAAATATTTACATATGCGATGCATTGCCCACATTATTAATCTAGTTGTGAATGATGGTTTGAAAGAAAATGGAGAATCGATATAACGCATAAGAGCTGCAGTTAGATATGTTAGCCAATCACCTTCTAGATTTGAAAAATTCAAAAATTGCATTTCACTTGAGAAATTGGAACACAAAAATGGTTTACGCTTGGATGTCCCTACTAGACGGAATTCTACATACTTAATGCTTAATGCACCACAGCAATATGAGATTGCTTTTGAAAGGTTTGATATGGAAGATCGATTTTTTAGAAGTGAGTTGGAAAAGGGGGGAGGGGTGCCTACAGAAATTGATTGGGATAATGTTAGATAATTATGTGTGTTTTTGAACAAATTTTTTGAGCTCACTTTGCTTGTATCTGGTTTGTCATATGTTACAAGTAATACTCATCTACAAATAATAAGTAAAGTTGTTGAATGCTTAGAAAAACGGCAAATGAGTGCAGATCCTAATTTACAACGTATGGCCAGAAAAATGAAAGAAAAGTATGATAAATATTGGGGGAAAATGAATATGTTGACCTACATTGTTGTTTTTCCTGATCCTCGATGAAAATTTAGCTTTATAGAGTTTTCACTAGAAGCATTATATCCCTCCACATATATAGAAAAGGTTCAACTGGCTAAAAATGCTGCTTTTGCACTGATCAATGAATATAAAACAAAACAAGGAAGCTCTAATCAGTTCAGTGGAGTGGCTAGTGTATTCGAAAGTGAGGAAAATGCGATTGACTTAAGAGTTCATTTTAAAAAATTGAAATCCTTGAATAATTATGGAGTAAGTAGGTTAGAATTGGAGAAATACCTCAATGAAGAAAATGAGATCGATTCTATAGAGTTTGGCATGTAAAAATATTGGAAAGGAAGTTGTTTAAGATTTCCCATCCTTTCGAAAATGGCTCATGATGTGTTGGCTGTCCCGATTATCGTCAATTGATTCACGTTAATTTTTCCCACGACCACGTAACAATTCCAAATGGCTCGAAATTTGAAATATTACAATAACAAAATATTCCAAACATGATGGAACTGGTTTCATCGAAAACGGAGGTTGTTTGCAAAACAGCCATTTTTAAGGCTTAATATATCAATTAAAATATAAATAAATTCAAAAACAATTCAATTAAATATTAATAAAGTCTTACTATCGTATATATCCGAAAAGAATATCATATAGCCCCAAAATAGACATATTTGGATTAATAACTCGATATTTTAGGAATAAACCGACGTTCGGATTATTTAAAATCGATTTATTTATATAATAAACAGTTAAAATTTATAAATGATTCCATAGCGACTATTTGAAATTTTGATTTGAACATAGCTTACAATCTACAAGATGAAATCTCGAATTTTCACTACATTAGAAAAATACAATCAAATAAATCTGACCGTTTCTTGTTTCAAAGAAATTCGACTTATATTGGATCTTGTATAATCAATTGAAGTTCAAAACATTAGATTACGAACTACCACAACATTAAGGGCTCGATTTAAATATAATTATAAATTATACGTTCAAATTTCGTTTTAATAAATAAATTCCTTATAAAAATCGTTTTATAATCCAAATATAATATTTAAACAAATTTAAATATTCAGAATTAAATGACAAAAAATCCGATTGTTACATTTCTCCCTCCTTAAAAGAATTTCATCCTCGAAATTACTAAGGTAGGAAAAATGTTACGAACCTTATTAACTAGATTAATTTTTTTTTGGGTTTTCACTTCTTAGCTTCAGTTTCAACTGAACCAATTTATATCGCTAAAAATTCAAATTTATCCTTACAAATGAAAATTTTCAAAAATTCTGAAGAACTTCAAACACCTTAAATTTTCAATTTTTTTTGCAGAGTCTCCCCTGTACGGAGGGACTTCTGCGATATCGTTGGAACAACAAATATATATACATTGACCTACACGGTCGAAAAATAAAATTCAAAACCCAATTTTGTATTTTGCGTAGGCGTACCTTATATAAGCATTATTAAGCAACCTCGCTCAATTCGTAGGCTGTATACGCAGCCAAAATCAAGCCATTCAGCTCCAAATCTGTACTTACTCAATTCAACAGGTGAGTTTGAATAATCGATGGTTTATATACTCATTCATTCCTTTAACCTATATAACCACATTATCGTTTGGTTTTGAATGATTTTAATCCATAATCCACATAAATCCATTCATATTATCCAAGATGATTCAAATCAATTGATTCACGTTCCATAAGTTACTCAATTTAATTTCCAATCCAATACAATTTTGTTTGACTTATTTTATGTTAAATTTTAACTCATTTGATTCACTTTCACCATTCCATTACATATAACTGACACAAGTTAAATTTAAATTCAAAATTTAAATTCCCGTCTTTTATTTCCAAATCGGTATGGAATCATATAATTATACACATATATTTACAATCATCTGCAAATTAAAAACATTTGAATTTTTTTAAACAACACGTTCTTTTCAAACAAATTTCCATTAACAAATTATTATGGCAGCAATCCGTCACTCAGAAACTTGAAAATAAACACCGATAATGTCGCGATCCATTATCAGAATTATTTTCTTGCCAATGAAGTGATTTCAGTGCTTAATCACTTTCAAAATGTGACGGCCCTCCCTGCACCAACCGACATTTACTCCAAAAGTGCATTGTACACATGTCCAGTTAGCACGGGACGGTCGTCAGAAGAAAAGGAAGAAGAGAATGAACTAACAAGGAACCTGTAGAATGTCTCACAGCGCATGGAATAAAATATAATAATAACATAATCTTGACATAAAACAGACGAGACAGTGCATAAGCTGAAAACAAACTATCATAGCAGTGGAAAATCCAAATACAGCTTATGTTCCACAACATCATTATTACAACTTTTAAAACTGTCTCTAAAAGCAAGATAAGGAAGGTACATTACTAATGCCCAAGTAGTGACCACCAATGACACAGGGAGAATATATATATATATATATATATATATATATATATATTATACGTGGAAGCCTCCTGCTCGCCTCCGGATCGGCTACTCATGCATCACCAGCTAACATATTTCTAATCTGCCCGTTTAGGAGCACCCAGAGTAATAAGAAGAGACATAAAACTCTGGGTCAGACAAAAGTCTGGTATGAGCGATAAGCAGCTAAACAGAACAATAACAGGTATACTAAACCATACCTGAACCTGGACCTGCAACCAAAGAGTTAGCACTACATACTGTACAACACTCTAAGGTGCCACTAACATATGGTGTACAAGCATACGGCGGTGGGGGTGTGCATGTCATAGTGATGGCAAACAATCAAGCATAGCAACTATCATCACATCTCTCACTCAGTGCGTAAAGCATACGATATCCACCACTTCGATCACCCAATACTTTGCTTTGATCACTCTGTCCCATGAAGTCACAACGGCTTCACTGCACTGATCCATAGCCACTAATCCTTCGCTATGTCCACTTTGCCCCATGGAGTCATACACACCCCACTGCACTGGCTCATAGCCTTACTAATCCTTTACTATGTCCACTCTGCCCCATGGAATCACAATGGCTCCACTGCACTGGCTCATAGTCTTACTACGATTACTTTGCCCCTCGAGTCACGGTGACTCCACTGCACTGATACGTAGCCCATCATTCCTTTTCAGTGGCGAATCGAAGTTATGAACGTCGACAACTCCTTAGCACACATCCCGCAGAAAAGCCCAATATGAAGTGAATTCATTGGTTCCCAACTGGATCCTGATCTCTAACTTCCATTTGGACTACCTTTGCATCTCGGGTTATTGGTCATCACCGGATCGGTTCGGATCTCCTCACAGCCATCGGTTCGGTTCGGCCCTTAGTATCCCCCACTGGATCGATTTGTGCCAAGCTCCTTCAGATCGGATCGGAGGGTACCATCGGGTTCGGGTCGTGCTCCATGTTCCAGCTCGTTGTGGTTCGGATCGGCCTCCTCCAAAGCACACCGGGTCGGGTCGCGGTCTCCAAGTCCAGTCGTAGTACATCGGTTCGTGTCGGGGTACTATGGCGGATCGGGTCGGAGTACTTCTGGTGAATCGGGTCGGTCGTGATCTCCTCCAGGTTTCAAGTCAACTCGTAGCATATAGGCTCGGTTCGGGTACAAGGAACGGATCGTGAATGGGCCACACGAACGGTTCGGTTCGGACCTCCCCATCCGATCAGGTCCGGTCCCTGTCCATTTCCTGCATTTTGTCCAGCGAGTTGTTTACGCCATTCGACAGAGTTTTCGACCATTCTTACTATTCTAAACAATCACAAAGCATACCATACAGTCATAGCAACAAGTAGAAGTGACCTCAAATACCAAAACATCAATATGATAGGTTAAAATGGATCAAACATAGCCAAAAACCCATATTTTCTCTTAAGCGTGCTTAAGCAAAACTAATGATATGATTAGCAAAACTTAACCAAATTAAACCCAATTCCAAACAGAGGTATAAAACATTATTTAAGAATTTATAAATATTTTTCCAGAATTTATTAATGCATAAATTCGCTAATCTTGACTAATTACCCTTAATTGACCATAATTAGTGAGGAACTATGCAAATCACTCACCTTTGCCACAAATAAACCTTAGATCTGAAATAAATCTCTGATATGGCACAAATACCATTGCTAAATAGCAGCTCCAATCTTGATTTGGTGAAGATCTCCCATGATTTGATGTTGCTAAGCTTAATCCTTGATTATAAAGTGATTTGGAGGTGATTTAGAGGTTGGAGGCCATTGTTAGGGTTCCAAGAATGAAAGTGGCAGCTGAAAAATGAAAATAAGATCGTTCTCTAACTGATTTCAGCCTCCTCATAACCCTAATCCCGAAATCCCCCATTGGGCCTAGCTGCTAATCACCCGGTTAAGCCCAATTAAGTTGTTTTTCACCATCTGAAACTTGTTTCAGCCATACCTCCCACACGGTGAGTCCGTTTGGCTAACGTGACCCCTCTACGGAAAGATAAACCATCATCCGGAGCCAATGGAAGTGGTTTCAGGTCAAAACTCCTTTCCAATCAAAAGTTATGGCCAAAACAGTACCAGCTAGGGGCAAAACGGTCATTTAAAAATCGGAAAAATCATGAACATGGGAAATGACCCCAATAGTCGTCTCCCAAAGTTACATGACCATAGACTCCGTATGTGAAAGAAAGAAATATTCTACGATCCTGCGATGCGTAGAGTGCGGGTCGTTACACTCTCCCCCCCCCCCCCCCCCAAGAAATTTTGTCCCCGAAATTCCTTAACCCAAAACATACAAAGGATCGTGCATGCCTACCAATCATATACAACAATCAAACATGCAAAACAAACAAACAAACAAGCCTATCCTAGCATGCGGAAAGACTAAATCAAAGTTAAAATCTTACCAGGCGAAGAGTTCTGGATACGCCTTCGTAATGCTCTCCTCTGTCTCCCAAGTACAGTCCTTCTCATTCTCGCCCCACTGGACTTTGACTAAATTCACCGCTTTCCTTCGAAGTTGCTTCGTATCATTCCCAACAATACGCATAGGCTTGCGGTTCCCAACCGCCTCGGGTTCAACTTCGATATCATCCAACTGATCAGGTGAAATAGTCACATCTGGGTCGTGCACGAACTTCCTTAACTGGGAAACATGAAATACGTTGTGAACTCCTGCCATCTTCTCTGGTAATTCAACTTTGTATGCCAAATCCCCAATTTTCTCAAGAACTGGGAATGGACAAACAAATCTTGGTGCTAACTTGCCTCTCCTGCCAAATCATATTACACTCTTCAACGGAGAAATCTTGACAAACACCAAGTCGCCAATGGAGAACTTTAAATCTCTTCTCCTCTTATCGACATAACTCTTCTGCCTATCTTGGGCAGCCTTCATTCGCTATTGGATAATCTTAATCTTATCTGAAGTTTCCCTTACCACATCTGGTCCAAGCACAAACTTCTCACCGGTCTCTATCCAACATGATGGTGATATACACGGTCTTCCATACAAAGCTTCATATGGAGCTATACCGATACTGGATTGGTAGCTATTATTATATGTAAATACTACTAGATGCAAATGGTCATCCCATGATCCACCAAAATCCAATATACAAGCTCTCAAGAGATCTTCCAATATACGATTCACCCTCTCTGTCTGACCGTCGGTTTGAGGATGATATGCAGTAATGAGATATAATTCCGACCCTAGAGCCTCTTGTAAGCTCTTCCAAAACCCACTAGTAAACAACGGGTCTCGGTCACTCACAATGCTTTTAGGTACTCCATGAAATCTCACTACCCACTTCATATATAGTTCTGCTAACTTAGCTGTCGTTCTGGTCGATTTGACTGGTATAAACCTCGCACTCTTAGTCAGTCGGTCCACAATCACCCAAATGCTATCATGTCCCAATTTAGTCCTTAGTAAACCATCAATGAAATCCATCGAGACTTGATCCCATTTCCATTTGGGAATTTCTAATGGTTGCAACAAACCACTAGGCTTCTTTTGCTCGGCTTTAACTAGCTGGCAATTCATGCACTTGGATATAAACTTCCCAGCGTCCCTTTTCATCCCTTCCCAGTAGTAAGTCTGCTTCATGTCTCGGTACATCTTATTACCACCGGGGTGTATAGTCAGTTTTGAGTTATGACATTCTCTAAGCACTTCATCTCTCAATCCATTGACATTGGGTACAACTAGTCTTCCATTCTTTCGAAGCCATCTTTCTCGATCAAGCCCATACAAATTCATCTCCTTACCGTCGATATTCATCTCTATCTTGGAGATGATTTCCAATAGATTAGGATCGTCCCTCTGACTGGAACCAATCCGCTCAATCAAAGTGGGTCTGATCGTCAAACTAGCTAACATCTCTGGATCCAATTCGCACTTTGGTCTGAAATCATACCCTGCAATATACTCCAGTTGCTTCCATTCAAGAAACGTAGCCCCTAAACTGGCATGTCTCCTACTCAAGGCATCGGCTACCGCATTGCCTTTCCCAGGTGTATATGCGATATCAAAATCATACGAAGCCAAGAACTCTAACCATCTCTACTGACGGAGATTCAGATCCTTCTGAGAGAAGAGATACTTTAACGATTTATGATCGGTAAACAACTCAAATCTCTCTCCAAAGAGATAATGTCTCCACATCTTCAACGCGAACACGATCGCTGCCAGTTCCAAATCATGGATAGGATACCTTTTCTCATGCGGCTTTAGTTTCCGACTAGCATAAGCTACAACCCTACCTCCTTGCATCAATACAGCACCTAGTCCGGTACCACAAGCATCCGTGTATACCATCATCTTTTCATTCCCTTTAGGAATGACTAACACCGGCGCACGCGTCAACTTTTCTTTTAGACTCTTGAATGCATCCTCACACACTCCGTCCTAGACGAAGGCTTGATTCTTCTTAGTCAACTGAGTCAACGGTGCTGTTATCTTGGAGAAGTCCTGGATAAACTTACGATAATATCCAGCTAACCCCAAGAAGCTTCTTACGTCTGTTGCATTCTTGGGCGTAGACCAATCCTGTACTGTAGCCACCTTCGCAGGGTCCACGGCAATACCATTCTCTGAAACAACATGGCCCAAGAATCTCACTTCCCTCCTCCAGAAGTGACACTTAGAAAATTACGCTTTCAATTGGTGTTTTCTCAACACCTCCATCACTATCCTTAAATGTCCCCTGTGTTCTTCCTCTGTCCTCGAGTAAACAAGGATGTCGTCTACGAACACAAGAACAAACTTATTCAACTGATCTCTGAATACCCGATTCATAAGATCCACGAAGTATGCTGGTGCATTGGTCAACCCAAATGGCATGACCAACCACTCATAAAATCCAGACGGCGTCCTAAATGCCGTTTTTGGAACACTCTCAGCCGCTACTCGGAGCTAATGAAATCCTGTTGCGAGGTCCAATTGGGAGAACACTCTTGCTCCTTCCAGTTGATCAAACAAATCATCTATCCGCAGTAGAGGATACTTATTCTTCCTCGTCACCTTATTCAACTTGCGATAGTCCACACACAACCGAAGGGAACCATCTGCCTAAGTGGCAAACACAACTGGTGCTCCCCACTCGGAGACACTTCTTCTAATAAACCCCTTCTTCAAAAGATCGCTTACTTGCACCCCGAGCTCTCGCTGCTCTCTTGGTGCCATACGACGAAGTGGCATCACTGTAGGTCTGCCATCTTTCACTAAATCAATACGGAACTCAATTTCTCGGCGTGGTGGAAGTCCGGTCACTTCCTCGAAGACGTCCGGATACTGGCCAACCATGGGCACATCTGACAACTCATCATGCAGGATGTTGAGGGAATTTATAAAACTAGCCATTACCCCATCACTAGGTAGACTACCAAACACTTCCCTCCGCCGATCATCCGCCGTAACTGTCACCAAAAAGCCTTCACAGTCTACCACCACCTCGTATCTTTGGAGCCAATCGACCCCCAATATAATGCCATACCCAGTAAAGCCCAAAACAAAGCAATCGCAAACAAACATACATCCATGACTCGATAAGACCAAATTTCGGCAAATCATACTAAGGTTAGTCGAACTACCAATTGGGTTCGTCACAACCAACGGTCTATCGACTATCTCGGGTTCCAGTCCCAAGCTATCTATCAGGTCACTAAATATGAAGGAACGGGAAGCCCAAGTATCAAACAAAACTCGAACAAGTACATCAAGAATAGAAAGCATACCTTGAATGATGACATTCTTTCCTTTCTCCGCCACAGTTGGGGCATTCGACGAAGAAGGAATAGCACTGATAGCATATGCTTTCACAATCTGCTTCTCCTTAAGAGGTTGTGGACATTTATCCTTATGATGTCCCACTTGGCCACAGTTGTAGCACTTCCTATCCGCTGGCTTGGCCCGACATTCTTTGGCATAATGGCCCTTCTTACCACAGCTGAAGCACTCAACATCTTTCTTGCTCTTTTTCTGTCCATCCTTAGTTTGGTTCTACTTCTTCTTGTTCTGAGTGTTATTCTTGCCTCCACCGCCTGCTTGCGGCTTCAGCCCTTCTGCAGATGCAACCTCAGTCTTTGACTTAGGTTAAAGACTCTCTGATCTCAAAGCTTTCCCCACAATCGATTCAAAAGTCTCATCGATGTGGTTGATAAGCCTTTCCCCCAAGTATCCATCCAAACCAGTAATGAACTTCTCATTCTTCTTCTCAGGAGTATTGATAAGGGATAATCCATACTTCGACAAAGTGTCGAACTCAGCAATATAGTCCGAGACTGCCCTACCATTCTGCTTAAGCTCCAAGAACTTCCTAAACAATTCTGACTTCTGAGCAGCTGGGATAAACTTGTCGCTAAAGCGAGCCTTAAACTGATCCCAAGTAACCTGATCCTCTGGAGTGGCTGTCTTAATAGCATTCCACCAATTCATCGCTCGCCCTTGCAGCTGACTAGACGCTAGCCTTCTCTTCATCGCATCCTCGATACCCAAGTCGTCAAAGATACGATCATAGCTATCCAACCAATCCTGGACATCCGCGGCCAACTCCGTTCCGTGGAACGGCTTCCCACCAAGGTTAGTGTAATCCTTGCACAGCTTGGCGAAATTAGTCTTAGGCGCCTGCACTACTGGACCACCACCATTACCAGCATTGGGAACTGCTCCGTGAACATCCCTAAGCATCTCTCTCATGAAGTCAGTGTACATCGTCCTCATGTAAGGAGCATTCCCATTATTGGCCCCTCTACCAGCACCCCTCGTGTCTCGACTCATCGTTCAATCTATAAAGAGAAAACGATTAACTATCTCCATAGTGGTGCTAGTGCAGTACGACTTCATCCTTATACTACTAATAGTATATATATAGCTTTTGAAAATCAAAATAATCACAAATATGCGCTCTCATATACGTATACTATCTCTCCCTGATAACTTCCCTAGGTTAACTACGCAACCTAGAGCTCTGATACCAAGTGTGACGGCCCGCCCTGCACCAACCGACATTTACTCCAAAAGTGCGTTGTACACATGTCCAGTTAGCACGGGACGGTCGTCAGAAGAAAAGGAAGAAGAGAATGAACTAACAAGGAACCTGTAGAATGTCTCACAGCGCATGGAACAAAATATAATAATAACATAATCTTGACATAAAACAGGCGAGACAGTGCATAAGCTGGAAAAAAACTATCATAGCAGCGGAAAATCCAAATATAGTTTATGTTCCACAACATCATTATTACAACTTTTAAAACTGTCTCTAAAAGCAAGATAAGGAAGGTACACTACTAATGCCCAAGTAGTGACCACCAACGACACAGGAAGAATAACTATATATATATATATATATATATCATACGTGGAAGCCTCCTGCTCGCCTCCGGATCGGCTACTCATGCATCACCAGCTAACCTGTTTCTAGTCTAGCCGTTTAGGAGCACCCAGAGTAATAAGAAGAGACATAAAACTCTGGGTTAGACAAAAGTCTGGTATGAGCGATAAGTAGCTAAACAGAACACTAACATGTATACTAAACCATACCTGAACCTGGACTTGAAACCAAAGAGTTAGCACTACATAATGTACAACACTCTAAGGTGCCACTAACATATGGTGTACAAGCATACGGGGGTGGGGGTGTGCATGTCATAGTGATGGCAAACAATCAAGCATAGCAACTATCCTCACATCTCTCACCTAGTGCGTAAAGCATACGATATCCACCACTTCGATCACCCAATACTTTGCTATGATCACTCTGCCCCGTGAAGTCACAACGGCTTCACTGCACTGAACCATAGCCACTAATCCTTCGCTATGTCCACTTTGCCCCATGGAGTCGTACACACCCCACTGCACTGGCTCATAGCCTTACTAATCCTTTACTATGTCCACTCTGCCCCATGGAATCACAATGGCTCCACTGCACTGGCTCATAGACTTACTACGATCACTTTGCCCCTCGAGTCACGGTGACTCTACTGAACTGATACATAGCCCATCATTCCTTTTCAGTGGTGAATCGAGGTTATGAACGTCGACAACCCCTTAGCACACGTCCCGCAGCAAAGCCCAATATGAAGTGAACTCATTGGTTCCCAACTGGATCCTGAGCTCTAACTTCCATTTGGACTACCTTTGCATCTCGGATTATTGATCATCACCGGATCGGTTCGGATCTCCTCACAGCCATCGGTTCGGTTTGGCCTTCAGTATCCCCCACTGGATCGATTCGTGCCAAGCTCCTTCAGATCGGATCGGAGGTTACCATCGGGTTCGGGTCATGCTCCATGTTCCAGCTCGTGGTGGTTCGGATCGACCTCCTCCAAAGCACACCGGGTCGGGTCGCGGTCTCCAAGTCCAGTCGCAGTACATCGGTTCGGAACGGAGTACTTCTGGTGGATCGGGTCGGTCGTGATCTCCTCCAGGTTTCAAGTCAACTCGTAGCATACAGTCTCGGTTCGGGTACAAGGGACGGATCGTGAATGGGCCACACGAACGGTTCGGTTCGGACCTCCCCATCCGATCCGGTCCGGTCCCTGTCCATTTCTTGCATTTTGTCCTGCGAGTTGTTTACGCCATTCGACGGCGTTTTCGACCATTCTTACTATTCTAAACAATCAAAAAGCATACCATACAGTCATAGCAACAAGTAGAAGTGACCTCAAACACCAAAACATCAATATGATAAGTTAAAATGGATCAAACATAGCCAAAAACCCATATTTTTTCTTAAGCGTGCTTAAGCAAAACTAATGATATGATTAGCAAAACTTAACCAAATCAAACCCAATTCCTAATAGAGGTATAAAACATTATTTAAGAATTTATAAATATTTTTCCAGAATCTATTAATGCATAAATTCGCTAATCTTTACTAATTACTCTTAATTGACCATAATTAGTGATGAACTATGCAAATCACTCACCTTAACCACAAATAAACCTTAGATCTGAAATAAATCTCTGATATGGCGCGAATACCAATGCTAAACAGCAGCTCCAATCTTGATTTGGGAAATCTCCCTTGAATTGATGTTGCTAAGCTTAATCCTTGATTAGAAAGTGATTTGGAGGTGATTTAGAGGTTGGAGGCCATTGTTAGGGTTCCAAGAATGAAAGTGGCGGCTGAAAAATGAAAATAAGATCGTTCTCTAACTAATTTCAGCCTCCTCATAACCCTAATCCCAAAATCCCCCACTGGGCCTAGCTGCTAATCACCTGGTTAAGCCCAATTAAGTTGTTTTTCACCATCTGAAACTTGTTTCAGCCATATCTCCCAAACGTGAGTCCGTTTGGCTAATGTGACCACTCTACGGAAAGGTAAACCATCATCCGGAGCCAATGGAAGTAGTTTCAGATCAAAACTCCTTTCCAATCAAAAGTTATGGCCAAAACAGTACCAGCTAGGGGCAAAACGATCACTTAAAAATGGGAAAAATCATGAACATGGGAAATGAACCCAATAGTCGTCTCCCAAAGATACATGACCATACGACTCCGTATGTGAAAGAAATAAATATTCTACGATCCTGCGATGCGTAGAATGCGGGTCGTTACACAAAATCTATTTAAAACCATTCTTATTCAAAAATCCTTTAAAGTAACGTTATATTACTTTTTAAAAATACTTCATAAAATATTTCTATACATCCGGGATTTAAATTCTCAAAATCTGGTTTGAATTCAATTCCAGTTCATCTTATTTGTATATATTATCCATAAACAAGTTATATTCGGTTATATATAACCATTTCAATATTTTATAATTTCATTTGATTATAATAGCAACCAACCAAATCAATAATTTTAGAAAATTATTCCTTTTATATCAAAAATATTTTTTTTTTTAGGAAAAATTATTTCATTTACCTACTTTAAAACAACACTATATCGACTTGCTTTGTTTGAGAGTTTAGAAACACCTATCGATACAGTTGTACATTCTGTATCGATCAGAATTCATAAACCACTCAACACAATATAATATAATTTTTATACCAAATCTACAAAATACGCTCTCATATATATACACTCAAACTCAATCTAGGGTATTACTAACTCAATCTCTATTGAGTTACGCCAAGAGCCAAGGTTACTACTCAACCTTCAGCTCTGATACCAAATGTAATGGCCCGAATTTCCATGCCCTTTGAGTTGACTAATTATACCACATGTCCAACCCAAATTGCATAGAAATAGGAATCATTAATAGAAAGAAATTACAGGATGAGAAATAGAAAGAAAGAAAAGTTAGAATAGAAGAAAACGAAGAACACAAATCTCATAGTGGAACGAATAAAATATATTAAGTAACATAACTTTTGAAATACAAATCAGTAACTGTATATATATACCATCATCAGAGCACACAGCTAGTTCTGGAACATTTATAAACACCTGTTTCCAGATACAAACATAGTATATAGCGGAAAATATGATAGTCTTTAGCTAACTAGTGAAGCCTCCCGCTTCATGCTCCATCAAGCGAACCTGTAAAATCCTAACTACTTGATTGCCCGTACAAATTTAGGCACCCAAGAGTTTAGGGTGAAACAAAACAAAATAAACTCTGGGTCAGTCATGGGACTGGTGTGAGTAAACTCCAACCATTTGATTTAACTTTCAAAAACTCTTTTGAAAAGAAAAGATAATTGTAAGACCGATCCACACATAAACTCGGATGGTTTTTGCTTTACGATAACCAAAAATATTTTTTATACCAAATCTGGTGATATTATACTAGTGTCTAAATCAAATAAATAGCAATCTAGCGGAACGCTTGTATCTCATGCTCCATGCATAATATAAGATCAAAAACCGCAGGGCGCAATTGGAGAATGGATTTCCAGCTATGACAAGGTATGCGACCAACTTCCGATAGTTTATCTCTAGAGAGGAATACACTGGGTTCAACAAGAACATCTTGCAACCAGAACGTACATGATTGGCTACTCATTTAATTTGAGTGTACCAAGCATATTATCACTAATGGTTGTGATCAGCAACCATAACCGAAAGAATACAGCAGCGAACAAAATAAGAAGTAAGTTGAATTTCTCTAGATCAAGTGATAATACCCTTAATGGGAATGACCCACTTGGCCATGCTGTCTACCCGATTTTTGTCATTTCCCAGTTGATGAGGCTTGAGGTCACGACTATCTTTTTACAACACTTGGCATCATTTACTTTGAATGCCACATCATTAGATCCGTCAAATCTCTAATTGACGTCCACAAATACACTCTGGGTGTTAAGTTGAGAGAATAAATCTCTCGCTACCATACTTGGTATATTTGAAGAAATCAATGTACGTGACCGTCTAGAAATACTCTATCAAACATTCATCCATATATGTTGTCCTGGGACTGGACAAACCAAAGGCACCATCCCATCAATCCGTCTTGAGCAATTTCTACCTAGGATTAACAGAACAATCCTTGCATTTTACTCCGTCTTCAATTATCTTCAACATAAGTTGATTCGTAACGCTTATGCCAATACAGAGTGGTTTTCAGATATTAAACCTGATCCCGGTCTCTTCGTATTGACAACGGAGGTATAAAGTAAACCAAAACTTTGATAGTCGATTATTTAACAATCAAAGGAATATTTATTCAACCAATAATGATCCTATTTCCAAATGGAAATTCTACTGATCAACCATCAAGCAACACTGGGCCCCTTTAAATCAATTTATTATTAAACTATAATTTCCCAACTTCCCATATCTTTCTAGAAATTTCCCAAAACCCGTTTTAGCCTCTCCCGATCCTTGGAAAACATTTCTAAATATTATGAACTCTTCCATATTTCAGAAAATATATTTATTAACATGGAAAATATTTCCATCTTTTCACATTTCTTATTATTTTTCATTTAGAAAATATATGTTATTAATATTGGAAATCATTTCCAACTCCCATTTCTAAACTTCTCACTAATCAAATCATTTCAGTTTCTATACTTCGAAACATCTCTGATTATATTTGAAAACGTTTCCAAATTCCATTTATTTGGATTTAAACGAACGTTGGCAACTCATTTCTTTAATCATTCATTAACTAACCGTATCACTAACCAATCTTCGCTACTGAACCTTAACCATTCCTCAGTCAATCATGAAGCCAATCTAGTTGGGGTATAATTACCTCTCAGATCTTGACTAAACATCGTTCTCAACTTCGAAACAGTCAAGTTCACCACTTCAAATCTTTAACAGTCATTGCTCACGCAACTCACAAATTCAATTTAAGAGTCCAATTCATTTACGGAAAACATTTGATTATAATGATAGTGTTATATTCCCTACTTCCGAAATATTTAAATTTAAAGTATAACTTTAATACATTAATTTAAATAAATAAATCATAAACAATTAAATCTCGATTAAAATGGAAAATAAAAAAATATCCCCCTGAATTTGATAGAATCGAATTCCAATAAATAACTCTCCCTCGAATATTCTATATTCGATTAATATTCCGAACTTCGGAATAAATCTACCATTTCGGGTCATCTCAAATTCTACTTTATATCCCATTCATGAAACATTTACTTTTCCCCCGTTATTCCTTTCCAAATATGAATGCTTTCCTTAATTGGAATCTAGACTCGTTATCAAATCAACTTGATTTTTATTTGTAAATGCTATTATAGTTTCAAATATCACTTATCGAGTCACTCTATCATACTACACTTTATTTAAAAACTCCATTTATAAATCCGCCACTGAATTTATACTTTCCTGTTTTTCTTAAAGAAGTTGGCCTTTCTGTTTTGAATGTATTTATGAGTTATACATTCCATAACCTCTGAAATCAACTTTGTTTGATTTCTACAAATCCCTTCTTGTTTAATAATTCTAATTTAAAATAATATTAAATCATTGCAAAGCATATAATTTTGTTTTCATATTTATAATTATTGAAATATTAGCTTCTTAACATATTTTATTTAAATTATAGATTCGCACTAAATAGAATTTAAATATCCTTCTTGAATTAAATCAATTTAATTAAATTCGACATAGTCGAATTTTAAATAGAAACCCTCGGATTTATCTCAATTATCTTCCAAACTTTGGAATAAAGTCCATCGTTTCCTTTTTGAAACGATTTTCCATTTCCCCTTTCATTCAAATTTTCATTAGAATTCATTTTTCCCAACTCAATTTTCTTTTGCAACTACTGGTTTAAATTCCACCTCAAATATTGGTGTCAACACCGATTTCCAATTTTCTTATATAAATTCAACATGAATTTATATTTTTATTTATCCTATGATAAATATTTTATTAAATTTTAAATATCGTTATAATCAACTTCTTGTTTAATTCACTTAACAAGTTTTCTATTTCCAGTCCATTTGAAATTTAATTTCTATTTCGGAAATAAATTTCCTCTTTAAATCTCAGATTTTTTTTCCACATTCGAAAACATTTTATGGTATTTAAATACCAAAATTCCAAGGTTAGGGTAATTCAAACACAGCATAATCAATCACCAGTCATTTATCACATCATATATCACAATAAATAAATAAAATGTTGAGGAATCTTGTTGGATCCCTCTAACTTGTTTCCCTGCATCTAAGATGTTAATCAACATAAATAACATCAATAATAATAATTTCACATCAATATGAAATATCATAGTGAAAATAGTTTATAATCGATCAATGATATAACCATATCAACCATTTCAACCAATTTTATCAACCATTCATCCAAACAGCCATCACACAGTATAAAATTACTATAAATATTTTTAAAACTCGTTTATATAAAAATATAAACGAGCTAGAGTTAGTGATTTTACTCACATTGTTTTGCAGTTTACGATTCTGTTTTATTTCGTTTAAAATCAACAGACATTTGATGTACAATGAAACATTAGTAGCTCCGTTCTCAGTGAAATCAGTTCCAAAATATAGCTTTCGTTGCTACGATTCCAACGAAACATGTTTCGTTAAATTCTGCTAACATATGAAATAATTATCAGCGTTAAAATGATAATTAACTAATTATTATATTGATTTTCTCCTTAATTACCCTTAATATAGAATTAGGTCGCGTATCCTCTTCCTCCTCCAGTTCGAAGCTGCTATAACCTGCACCACCATTTCAGTGCACTCGCAGTCCCCTACCTTCCTTCACGATTCACGAAACCTTAATCTGTTCACACCAATCTTCTCCCCTTCGTCTTCTCCACAATCTCAACACCTCGCCTTTCATCATGTATTACCCTACTAAAACGCGATGCCTGAACAGTCTCCATTGCTACAGTGACTTTCGTCACTCCTTTTGTCTGTATTCCACAAAAATATACAAGTGAAGCCTTGCATCCCCTTGATCCCAATTTCAAACTCCAATCCAACATTGATACACCCAAAAACCCAAAAACAATGAACCCTTATTCGCTGTGTCTGAAATTTTGGGTTACGGTGTAGCCGTCACACTGAATAACTCACATACCAAGTTGGAGCTCTCTTTCTCAGTGATTCAATGAATCGAAGATTACCTTTTTATTTCGAAATCGATTTTTAATCAATTTTAGCAATGGCGATTTTCCCGTTGATGACTGGAAAAAAAGTTTTGAACTGAAAGTGGAAACGCGAAAATGGATTGAGGAATTTAAGGAATTGTTGCTTGTGAAGAAGGGAATTAACAATGTACATTTCTCGTTTTTATTTTCTAAAAGAATGACTTACAGTAAGGTAATGGGAATCAAAAAGAAAAGAAATGGGGCTTAGGGATTTACAGAAGAAGCGGGTGGTTTATATAGAGTATTTTTTTATTTTCTTATTATAATATTATATTAATTTATAATAATTCATGCCTATCACCAATTGTTGCTCGACATTTTAATTTCACAAGATTATATATGATATCCGTTTGCGATAAAAATGGATCTTTAGCTATAGTTCGATATTCCAGACCCAACAAAACTTGTTTCATCGAATTCCAACTTTGTTTGAAAAAATAACGAAATTTTGAATATTAAAATCGTCGATTGATTCACGTTAATTTTTCCCACGCGCACTTAACAATTCCGAATGGCTCGAATTTGAAATCTTACAATAATAAAATATCCCGGACACGATGGAACTGGTTTCGTCGAAAACGGAGGTCGTTTATAAAATGGCTATTTTTAAGGCTTGGTATATCGATTAAAATACAAATAAATTCAAAAACAGCTCAATTAAATAAAAATAAATTATGTTATCGTATATATCCAAATAGAATATCATATAGCCCCAAAATAAACATACTTGGATTAATAACTCGATATTTCAGGAATAAACCGACGTTCAAATTATTTAAAATCGATTTATTTATATAATAAATTGTTAAAATTTATAAACGATTCCATAGCGACTATTTGAAATTTTGATTTGGATATAACTTACAGTCTACAAGACGAAATCTCGATTTTTCAGTTCCATTAGAAAAATATAGTCAAATAAATCTGAACGTTTCTTGTTTCAAAGAAAAATCCGACCTATATTGGATCATGTATAATTAATTGAAGTTCAAAACGTTAAATTACACTCAATTTAAATAAATTATACGTTCAAACTTCGTTTTAATAAATAAATTCCTTATAAAAATCGTTTTATAATCCAAATATAATATTTAAAACAAATTTAAATATTCAGAATTAAATGGCTAAAAATCTTGGTCGTTACAAATTTATTACTATTTAAATAATTAATTAACTTTAAAACATCCTTAATAAAGTGGTCAATTAGATTTAAAACTTTGATATCAAAGTAACTAATTAATGTCAAAACATCATTAACAAAGTGATTAATTAGTATTAATTAAATACTTAAGTATCCATACTTACCATCAATTAAAATGATTAATAAATCTTAATCACGTCACATCATTAACACTTAATTAATTAATCTTAAGCTTATCATTAACACTTTATTAATTAATGTTAATCCTATCATTAACAATTAATTAATTAACCTTAATCAAATAATTTTTACTTAATTAATTAATCGTAATCACTTTATTTTTAAATTAAATAAAATTATTCATAATTATTTAAAATGATTAATTAATTTTTTTAAATGTCATTACTAAAATAATCAATTAACCATGATTTCATTTTTTATTTTTATAACTTAAAAGTCTTTGTAAAATCTAAGCATAAGTTTTAATAAAGCTCAAATTCCAGAGGAGTAACAATTTCAAAAGTGCTGATATAGTGATAGTCGCCATACAGACACTTCCATTACCACATTTCACATGTTGTTCGTTAGTTCAACCATTACATAACATGATAACATATGAAGATAGCAAAAATATAGCATATAACTCATAATTTCCAAACAAGGTCTTGTTTTTCTAAACAAACCACAAACTTACCAACTTTTCAAAACTTCAACTTTTTAATAGCATAACCCAACCAACACCACATCTTAAGCAAACACACATAAATATAATGTAATACTATCAATTTGAGATAATAAAATAAAGGTTAAATTTTTATTTGTGAAGATGAGATTTTTACTCATAAGAAAGCTACAATTAAGCTAACACTACGCCATAGATGGCATACTGCAAGGTGTTGCTAGCTAAAATGTTGCCACAACTATGCTGATTTTTGTCTATTGCAACGCACGCTTCGATGTATTAGCATAGATATCAACCAAGTGTTGCAGTAGCCCCATGAATAAAATTATCAATCCACATCAACACGATCTAACGGTCCACGTTACCAATCCGCGTCAGTCTGATTTTCCTTCACCGCCTCAGTTTCTTTGCCTCAAATTTTCATTTTTCCACTGGGACATAATTCACGCTACTTTTACTTAAGAAAAAACACAGTCGACTTCCACTTTAATGGGCGATCGAAAACTAGGGTTTTCCCCTCTTCAACAAATCTCGACGTCAGCTTCTTTAATTCGAGATGATCCTCTGATTGCTTCGAACTACAACTGCTCCTCTCGTTGAGATGAAATCGATCTCTGATATTAGCACGTGATTTACCCCCATTTTACTTTTGATTATTGTTTTGTTGTTCGGTTTCAATCTCATATTTGCCTATAATGAATTCGTGTGAATTTATAGGGTTTCGAATCCCTAAATAATCTCTTACCTTTTTATTTGATCAAATTTCGATTTTGACTGTAGAATTGATGTTGGTTTTGAATGGATTGAAATGGAGATTGGCGTTTTTTGTGTTATTTTCAGTTGCTCAACAATTTAGGGCATGCCAGAAAATTGATGGTTCAAATGCATGAAGGTAAAATCACAGAATAAGAAAGAGTTGGAATTCTTGATTAGTGGGCTTCCTGAAATTGGAAGTACTTGTAAAACACTATGATGTATCACTTAAGTACATTTCATTGTGATGTTTTGTATCACTTATCTGACAAAATAGAATCTGACAAAATAGAATGAATCATAATGATCTAGTTGTTTAAGTTTTTAATTGTCAGGGTACTTGTATTTATTAAAAATATTGGGTTGTTTTGTATCATTGTTGAATCTTAACTTTATGTTATCACATTGCACATGATGACTTGAAAGAAAATACAAATTATTCTGGTTATATCAGTGTGTCTCCTGTAATTCAATGGCTCTGGGAGGTAGTTAA
This sequence comes from Allium sativum, assembly GCA_030737875.1. Classification (NCBI taxonomy): domain Eukaryota; kingdom Viridiplantae; phylum Streptophyta; class Magnoliopsida; order Asparagales; family Amaryllidaceae; genus Allium; species Allium sativum. The sequence goes on from CM060913.1 coordinate 968,036,209, forward strand.
TGGCTTCAACAAAGTAGACAAAGCTTGTTTCCTTCAATTTATTACAGGCACCTCTAAGGTATCTTCGCCATCGATTTTTTTACCTCCCTGTTCATATGAATAAAGTAAACAAAAAGCTGTTGTTCTCATTTGGAACTAGGTGTAAATTTTATTTCTCATTTAGTTAAAAAGCTGTTTATTGTTGTTGTTTAAGGCTTTGGGTGATGATGGACTTGCTTGTGAGTTTATTGAGTTGTTATGCACTTGTATATGTTGCACTTATTTGTGTGATGCCACTGTCCATGTTTGTTCACCATGTCACATAGATTCTGCACTTGGCATGGTTGTATGCCTTGTTCCGTCATGGCCTTTGAGCTGCCTGGTCTTGAACCCTTTCTACACCATTTTTGTGCATACTTGTATATATAATATGTATATAGATATGTACATACATATATTTAATAATTGACCGGTGTGCTGATATGTAATGAGTGTGCTAATATATGTATATTCACCTCCATCTTTTACTGTGTATGTGTTTTTATAATTGACAGGTGTGCTGATGGAAGTTTGAAACAAAAAAACGTCGTTTCAAAGAAGCTTTGGTCCTCCGAAATCGGATGAATCGGGCTGTTCCCACCGAGACTGTGGTGCCCCGGACCCTACCGGCGCTGCGCCCGGACCCGCTTCTCGGCTCGACTTCGGCTCGACATATATTTGTCACTGTCAGTGTCTGTAAAAATTGAAACTGCATATGTAATGAGTGAACTGAGTGATGTAGTGAGGAATATCTGTATATGTAAATAATCGGTGTTGTAGCAAGTCATTGAGTTGTGGATAGCTGGAGTAGAAATTTGTACTATTTCAATTGTTGAAATAAAATATTTTATGTAATAAAACACTGTTTGAATTCAAATTCTATGCATTAGTATTCTATTAAATAAATATTTAATCTTGTTTGAGATGAAAAAGTGTTGCCATTAGATGGTAAAAGTGTTACATAGATAATGTTGGGCCCACTTTTAAGTAAAATTAATATCTGCCGCGACACCATGAAAATGTCGTCATTGAATCGCAAAGGTGTTGCCTTTGACTCTATGACAACGCGGCAAAATGCAACACCGAGAAAGTGTTGCCATAAATCATTTTTTTACCTATAACAGCATTTTTTGGCACTTTCTGGATCACTTCTCTTGTGTTGCAGTATGCAATATATGGCATAGTGTAAACTTTCACCAAACTTTGAAACAGCACTAGGATTTGGACTTGATAGACCCTAATGGAAGCATAAAAATTTGGCCTTGGAATGTTTTAGACTTGGCCAAACTTGTTTTGGATGGATATGGGTCTTGTTTTGCAAGTTAGGTGACATAGAGAAGGAATATGGGTGTTTGGATGATTTTACTTGAGGAAGAAATGAGAAGATTGGATTTGTAAACCTTTGAAACATGTGGGAAGCCATTAAAAGTTCTAAAAGAAGAGAGGGAAGATTTGAGAATAAAGAATTGAAATGAAACGGGGAAAGAGAAAGAAGAAAGCTGATTTTATTTAAAAAAAAAAAAAAGATTTAACCAAATTACCAAAATGACCATCCTAACAAACCCTCCATTCATTAAGCTCCACATCAGCTCTCTCCCGCTTTACCTTACTTTACGTGTTACCCATCGCTTCCTTACTCAATTCACACCTTTTTGAAGCCCATTTGTTTTCATTTATGCGCTTAAGTGTACTTCTATTTAAAGGAAAAGCCAAATTTTTACTTTCTCATCTTAAGTACCTTTCTTAAACTTGATTTAATCTACTCGCATTATCTACACAAACATGTGTCATTTATTTATCTATGTATATGTTTAGTTTAGACAGCATTTCTTGAAACTTTTATATAATTAAAAATGGAAAATTTGGAAAACAGATTTCAACCACATTTTCGGTTTTTCTTCGAACTAAGGATTTTCGTAAACAAGTTGTTGAAACAACACCACCATCATCAGTAATTATTAAAAATAGGTTTATCTGAATTATAAAATCCATTATATAAATATTAAAAATATTCAAAAACAAAGTGATCATTTTATAGGTTTTACAATTCATCAACTCAGAATCCACTACTTCAGAAAAAATTCATGACAAGCCATTTCATCAGCAATATCACTTGTAACATCAAAATACATCATATGCCTATAACCAAATACAAGAAGAAATGAGAGCAACAAGCGTTATGTGGACTCCAAAATCAATGCAGAAACAAACTAAGCAACACCCTGCAAGATAACCTGAACCCATACAAAAGTTAATTGAAACAAACTGAAGTATTTGTATGTATAAGAACAAGTCCGTCCTTGTTACAGCATGGAGTAAATGCTTTGGCTGCATAGTAATTATTTTATAGTATATACATATATACCACTCACTCCACAGCAGAAGAGAAGGCTCTATGTTACAGTGTGGGTTTACTTCAGATAATGTGGGCAACTTATATCCGTTCTTCATCCTGCTAGAATACATAATAGATTAATATTGCAGTATCATTGAGGGTTCCAGGACTTGATATTCTTCTCTAAAGGATAAAGCGATATCAGCATATTTTGGAAATTAACGGCGCAAAGTAGTTAAATGTCATACATCCCAATGACAATAGACTCGGCTTGTACCCATAAAATGGTAGTCAAATAAACCAGAGAGAGAAGTTTCTATGGAAAATATAAAGTTACGTTTCAAAATGGTTAAAAAGGATTAAAAAAACATAGTAATTAAAGATTCTCTCTTTTATATGCAATGCAGTGTCCATAACTTGGGCGCGCACACACACACATTGCATATACTGTCATAACTATTCCCGAATCCCTTTCTTATAAATAGAGCCGGCTCTGACCCAGTGCAAATTGGACGTAAGCACAGGGCAGCAAAACCTAGAGGAATCACTCATCAGAACTGCATACACGTATAGGAAAACAAATCCAAGATAACATGGGCGTTGTTATAAAATAAAAAAAAATAAAAAAAAAATAAAAAAAAAAAGGAGAAGCCATTAGAGAGAACATAAGATATTAAGTAGATACTTTTCATTTCTATTTATTTAAGTGTACAAACAATGTAAACAATCTTCTATTTGTAGAGTCTACTTCCCATGTACATTGCAATAAAGTCTGTTAGCATATTAGCAAATTCACCATTGTTACTTTTAAATATTGCAACAGGTGTCGAATTTTAATTGAGGGATGAGAAAGAAATTTTTTTTGCCATGCCCTACACAAAGGAAGGAATCTATTGGTGGACGGTCCACCTTAAAATCCAATAGTAGTAGTTAGACACTATGTCTATCTCATGTAATAATGTATTTATTATTTGTTATAATAAAAGCGTTACAAATCACTCTAAAAATCGGTCGGCCTTGCCAAAAATTAATAAAATGAATTTGCTTTTGCAAGGAAGAAAATGGCAATCCAAAGCTTTAACTTCCACCTGAGAAACCCAATTGCTTAATTCTTCTCTATTTATTTATTTCATAAATTTAGAAAGAGAGAAAGGATGAAGAAATTGGTTTCATGTTCGAAACTTGTCAACTGATTTCTAGGAGAAGGAGAAAAAAGATCTTCCTATAAGAAGTTTGGAGAAGAAAATAAATTTAGCTATAAAATATTAATATTATTGCTAAATGCTAGTTATGTTTTAAAAAAAAATACAATGGTTATTTACAATTTTGTAATAATTTTGATGAACAAAGTGTTTAATACATCATATAGGAATCGTGTTCCCAAATTATGGAAAATAAAATGCAGTCTTTTACAATTATGAAGATTATTGAATACATCGTCTTTTTGGTTTTAACTGCAAATTATTTTAGATATCAATGTTTTCAACAAAACAATCACTCGAAAGTTCTCATAGGAAATAAACAAAAAGAAGAGATCGCTAAAGCACCAAAGGTGCCATTGACAAACATTTTCCCATAAAAACAAGTTTGCTTGTCCATTTAGATCAAACCAACGTTTTTGAACTAGAAACTGATTTTGACAAATGGTAGAAAATGAGACTAAAATGAATGAACAGGTTAATGATATAGAATTTCCATTGATTTTTTGCATTAGAATTGGGAAGTGTTAATTTATATCTTATTTGTAGTTTTAGCTCATAAAAGTAGCAGTTGCTCCACGTGTGTGTGTGTGTGTGTGTGTGTCCTATACAAACAATTGTATAAATGTTATACTCGGTACTTTACCGAATTTTCAAAAATGAAAGATCACTCTTTATAAATAAAAATATTGTACAATGCTTTATGCAAAATTCATACCTTCTTTTCCATATCGTTACCTTTTTTTATCCATATTTTGTCATTTCTTTCTTTTTGTTCCATACAATAAATAATCAAAAATTATACACATTTGAAAAAAAAAAAATGAATATTTATTAGAATGATTGATGTATTCAATAATACTGTGCAAAAAAAAAAAAAAAAAAAAAAAAAAAAAAAAAAAAAAAAAAACAACAACAACAAGAGCCATCATTTAGTAAATCACATTGGACACTGCACATCCCAGAACCGGCTCTCCCTATAAATCTACCCCTCGTCCTTTTGTGCAAAAGTTTCCAGATCAAATTACACTTCTTTAGATATGTTTTGTTAATTGGTTAGGTCATTATATGGAACCGATTTTCAACATTCAACTTCTCTAAAATTGCAAGTCAATGTGAACCATTAAATATAATAGTTTTAACCAAAATGTAATGTAGAAGAGGATAGAAGTTTCCGAACAACACCAAATTTTGCATAGATGATTTACCATTACCTTTCTACAAGATTCATTTCAATCTAGACCTTTATTTCCCCCAAAAAAAAAAAAAAGAAAAAAAAAGAGGGATTTTAAAGATTGAATAAGAAAGGATCTAGATCACTCGTGTGTGCGCACAAGGGAGCGCGCATGTGTGGATCTAGGCCACCTTTCTTATGAATTTTCCCACCAAACTCTCCTTGGTACTTTTGTGCAGACAAATTCAGGGTGAAATTGGGCTTTTGTAGATAAATTGTCTTCATTAGCATATTTTCTAATCAGTTCGAAACTTCTCCTTTAAAATGACAAGTTAATATGAACTATCAAAAATATTTATTTTAATCATCGATATAAAATGAAATTTTAAAGTGGACAGAAGTTGCACTTTGATCGATAAATATATTAATATGCCAAAAAAATTCTGATATATCAAAACAGCTCACAAGGTTGTCTAGCTGGTTTGTCGTATTGACCAAAGTCATAGGTTCAAGTCTCAGCTTACTAAAGCAGGATTGATACAGAATGTGTTAGGATTTACAGTGCATACTCCCTCATAGTTTACAAGTGTACGCTTCATTCTCAGAGGTCCCCACACACAATGTGTGTATGTGCACGCATGGAGGCAGCACGTGTCGACCATTATCATCCAAACACTAATAAAGTTTCCAGTAATTTTCCAAAATTCGGTTTAATCAATAATTCTAAGAAATAATAATGGGGAGGCCAAGTGAATATTCTTCCTGAGCATGAATTTGTTAAGTTGGCTCAAGATGGCCTTCTGCCTTAGAATGGGCAGACAGGCTTGACTCACTGATTGGATTTGTCAAATTGGCTCAAGATGGCCTTATGCCTTTGAATGGACAGACAAACTTGACTCACCGATGGGAGAGTTGGCCCTGGAACGATAGGAAGCATCACCCAGTGAAGTACATCAAATTAAGGAGCTAGGATCAACCTCCCATGCGGTTCTGAAATGAAGATTTTTTGAATAAAATAAAAGAAAGACCGCAGCAGACGTTGGTTCAACCCTTCATTAAAAAATGAATTTCCATGAGCTAGAATTATTGGAATAGAGCAATTTTGATGTCAAATGGATGATATACTACCAAGAAATGTTTTAACCCATGATTACAGATTTAACAACAGGAAGGATGGGAAACATGGGAAGGCGTATTTCTCTCACACACCCTCTTCACATCCTAGCCTTTTGCATCTCTGATATGTGCCTAATTCAATTTTTTGATATCTACGACTTTTGTAGTTCGATATTTTTTGCAGGTGTGATCTACTTACTATCAACATATCTCTGCAAAAATCTGTCTTGCTCTGGTACTTTTAGTCCATCAAAAATAATTATACCTTATATTTATATGTGAAATATTTGTAATCATTAATTCAAAAAAATTCATTTTGATCATCGGAAAATATCAGAATAGGCTTATTAGTTAGTTTTTTTGCAAAGATGATATTATAAGTGGATAACACCCATCAAAATCCAATGGCTGTGAACACTAAAATGTTAATCAAACTCACATCGAGGTTATGAATATGTGTGTGAACACATGACGAAGAGAAAGGTATAAAATGCTAACGAGTGATCCCAATGCATCAGCATAACAGCGCACATGTAACTAACTGGATCGCATGCTTGTGAAAAAGAGCAACATGCACATTTTTGTGTGTGTGTGTGTGTGTGTGTGTTGTATATGTGTATGTATGCATATACCTTAGCCACCAATATGTATCATTGGCCGATTTGCTGTCTTCGCAATGTCAAACATGCCTGCATGTGCAGCTTTCTTTCTTTTCACCTGCATTTAAAATCGTATGGTTTTTAAACATAATCTTCACTTCTCATGAAAATCACTTGACTACATACAGTACATGCCTAGAAGTTGAACCTATGACATTGGACATTTTACAAAACTATCAAAAGTAATACAATTTTTATCCATGGTCGTTGGCTTTTCTTCTCACTATGCGTGTAAAACAAAACCCAAAAAAAGGCAACTTTTTGAACAGAAATGACCAGTATTATATATAATATCATACCGCAGCACCAATAATTTCCAACAATCCTGCATTGTCGACACCAGCACGAAGTGGATCTCTCAGGCTGACCTACATATAAAATCACCAAAATGCATCTTAATCTATCTTGCTAATAGTTAGGTCGTAGAGGTTTATATCTTATCAAATTTCAACTGAATTATAGTAGATCGATATCATTACAATGATTTACAGCTGGTTGAACTATGAATGTACATAATGAGAAAAATATCATACCTCGGATGGACCAAAGAGACATACTTTAAAGTTCCCATCGGCTAAAAGCCTCAATCTATTGCAACCGGCACAAAAATTCTCAGTCATCGATGTAATAAAGGAGACGGTTCCACAATGTCCATCTATCATAAAATTCTTAGCAGTTTCCGTAGGACTATCATTTAGCCTCTTAATACTGGGAAACCTTTGTTTCTGTCCCGTTAACAAAAACAAAATAACAAATTAATCCAAAGTTTAAAATACACAGAAAGATATTAAAAAATTGATCATATGTAAGAATTCTACCTTACCACTTTATCCAGTATCTCAGCATAACTAACTAGCTTTTTAACATTCCATACATTTCCATCAAATGGCATGAACTCGATGAATCGGATATTTATTGGTTTTTCTTTAGTTAGCTCCACAAAGTCATAAATTTCATCATCATTTACTCCTCGCATTATCACACAATTGATCTGCCAAAAAGAATCAACAGAGAGCAGTTTTAGCAGATGCTACGGAAATTTAGTGGTAGTATACACAAATGCATATTGCATGTATGTCTAGCATGTCAGAGGTGTTTTCATAAAATCTTCTTAAAAATTAGCCACCAAGGAGTAGGGGTCAAAACCACCATCCTATGCGGAGATGCAGGGCATAGCCTTCGTGAATAGCGGTTGAGATGGCCGGTGAGGCAGCAGGATCCAAAGTATAACGCCCCTTGGCGGGGTCCGGGGTAATGCCCCATCCGGAATGGTACACTTCAGCTGGCCTTTGGATTCAAATTCAACAGTGTAAAAAAAAAATCACTGGTCAAGTGATGTCTGTTGGCTTCAACAATCACCGTCAACAGTTCTCCGCATCTCTAGTATACGATATGGTTTATGAAACACAAATTAGTTTATATTTTTGAAAAAAGCATCATCTGATTGAACCTCAGGTGTTGTTTTAATATGTCCGACAAATCATAAACTGCACAGATTTCCTCCACTGTACTATGAAAGAACATTTTCTGCAACCCCATATGATACTAGTGTGTAACCCGTGCGTTGCAAACAATAATATTATATAATATAGTATTTAAAATTTTAGTGTCAAAATTTGAATTTAATTATACAACATACAATGAATCCAGCGAAATAAATATACTATAGATTATTAGTATTTCTTTTTATATATGGTATGCGTTATTTAACTTATATTTTTCTGAAGTAAAACAACAATTTTATTGTTCTTATTACTATCAGCAAATATTCATGTTGAAAATAACATATTTTAATTATTTTAGTTGAACTAAAATATATTATTTAACTTATTTCTATTAAACATGTTAAATTTAAAATTATGTAATTAGTTAAAATATATTGAATTAAGAGTCAATAATATGAATAAATTGAGAAGGAATTTGTAAAAATTATAGAGATCTTAATATGAAGTTATTTGAAGTTAAAAATAGAATTTTCCAATGTAGTGTAAGATAAATTTATTGTTTATGTACATAAATGATTATAGTTTATTTACATAATCAAATTTGTTATTATTGTTTATGTATATAAGTATAGTATGTGACGGGTATATCCATATAGTTAAACAAAGACTTTTTTTATTGTGTTTTTTTATTCGTATGTGTATACGTATACAACCGATATATAGATTATTAAATACATTAAATTTGTGATTTTGTGAGACATATAGATACACAGATCTAAACCTGGAAGGCTGGAAGGTTAGGAAATAGACAGTAAAGTTGTGCATAGCTATAAGAATGTCAAAATATGGACAAAGTTAAAAACTAAATTTTACAATGCAGATATATTTATTGAGATAAATGAACAATAAATTAGTTTTGTTGATGTTATTCATATATATTATTTATGATATTTGAATCACATATCTTTATATTTAAGCAAATAAACTATTTGACTACTTTTTAAGTGTTAATATGGTATACATGTTGAAATCATCATATTTAAAGATTTATTATATAAATTAATGAATACTTATTAGTTAAATTTATTCAAATAAATTAAAACCAATATTGCATGAATAATTAAATATATGTTAATGTAAATGTATGAAACTATGTGATACTGGGTGGATTTTGTAAGCAATCATAGAAATTTAAAAATATAGACGCTTCGGTTAAAATAATTTTCTTACAACGTAATACCATAGTGTACCAATATAGACGAATCATAAACTAAATTTGTAGCCATTGATTTCAATATATAATTATATTATGTTTTACACTTTTTTGCTAATATGAAAATAGTACAAATATTGAAAATTTCAAATTTTTATGATTTATTTGACACGACAACAACTAATAGTTTACTAAATTTAATTATAGTTTTAAGATTGGTGATGAACTGTAATATATGAAGTCAAATATAAAATATTAGAAGGGAACTAAGATGCCTGAGTAAAAGGCTGTAGGAATTTTAAAATTAAGGTTTTTTTGCTGTTAAAAAAAAACTTAATTTTGTAATGCATGACGAATTTATTGATGTTTTTTTAATTTTTTTTTGTTTTATTTCAGAAATTAAATTTGTACTAATCTCACGTTTTTATTTTATTTTTTTAAAAATGATTTTTCTTCGCAAAAGTGCATTTTTTTTGCAAGAGTGAAAACATTCTTCGTTTTTAATGTTGTTATTTACATATTAGCTAGAACTAAAAGTAATATTGTTTTTTAAACATGTTTTTGAGAAAGAACATTTGTGTACTTCTAAATTTAAGAGCGTATTTTACAAAAGTTCATTATTGTTTATGTTACCGTAGTGTGACTTATGTATTTTATTTGGTAAAAATATAATTTTATGCTCTACCAAAAAAAAATTATCATATTTTATTGATATGAGTATGATGTATATTACTAAAATTTTCATATTAAAAATGCAGTTTTATGCTCTGCCAAAAAAAAGCAATTTTAACCATATTTTACTGATATGAGTAAGATGTATATTATTGAAAATTTCATATTGTCATTAGTGACCGAACCAACAAACGTCACTTAATGACAATTATTTTTTTAATTTAAATTTGTAATACATATTAATTTAAACGTATGGACTAAAACGTAAAATATAGAAGAAAGTAAGGTGGGTTTTGTAAATAATTATGGTAGTTTTAAATAGGGGTAATCTAAATGTAGAATTTTATAATGCAATGCATGATAAATATATTTTAGCATTTTAATACAGATACTAAGTTAAATGATAAATGAATTAAAAAAATAAACTTGTTATTGTTGTTTTATAAGATTTATACCTTAACTGAATAAAAAGTAAATTTTACCATTTTTGTTGGTATAATAGCCGTATACCTTAAACTACGGTTCTTAAACATCTATAGAAATATTAGTTGATTAAATGTATTCAAATAATCATATTTCTATTATGTAATTAATATAAGGACCGGAATATAAAATGTTAGAAGTTAATCAATGAATTATTTTTAGATAATTATACAAATTATATATATATATATATATATAAATATACGTATGTATGTATGTATGTATATGTATATGAGATGTTCAGTTAAATAATTTAATTAATAAATTCAAAGATTCAAATATTAAATATCAAAAGAGAATTAAGCATAAGATGGAGAACTCCTAGAACCAAGGAGAGAGCAAGAAATTCTTTTGCTTTACTATTATTTAATAGATTGGAAAGTGGAAAACATTCTTGATAGACAATGGTATAATCGTACCTTGGAACAATAACCCTAGAAAAGCCTTACAGCTTGCGTGCACACACACACACAGTTTCTTATGCATATTTGCGCAAAAAATAAGCCCCAGTTTTGCCTCGTTTTTAAGGAGTAGATTAATGGGTTTTACTTTAAGTACATAATAACACTGTAGCCTACTATCATTTCGCTCTTTTCATAATTTACAGCATATGTAATACTGAATCATTATAGACACACGAAATTAAGTTTATAGTCAAATGTGTAATGATAGAAAGTGCACAGAGATATATGCAGAATCACATAGTTTCCAAGTACATATGAACTGATTCCATAGATACATGCAAAATCATATGCATTTGTGAACCAAAAATTTAAGGCACAACCGAAACTGTCACATGTCAGTATAGTATGTCTAAGAAGTGTTAGTATGTAACCAAAATGTTATTCCCACTCATTGTTGTAACACTCCACTATTCTGTTTCCACAATATTGTGCGTGTGGAGTGCTAGAAAACTTCTTGGAGCACATTTAACAAATCAGTAAATATTAGAATTGACAGAAAAAGAAAGAATAGTATATTTCATCATGCAAAAAGCAAGCCACTTACTTTGACGGGATCAAACCCGAGTTCTACAGCAGAATAAACTGATTCCAATACCCTACCAAACCCTTTACGTCTAGTCATCAGCTCAAATTTTGCAGGCACCAAAGTATCTAAACTAATATTCAGTGAATTTAATCCACTCTCTTTCAATTTCGGAAGCTTCTTTCCCAAAATAATACCATTAGTAGTCATAGCTAGTGTTTGTAATCCTTTCAAGTTAGAAAGTTGCAAACAAATGTCTTCTATATCCTTTCTAATTGTTGGCTCGCCTCCAGTAAGCCTGATTTTGTTTACTCCTGAAGAAACAAAAAGACTTGCTATCCGAATAATCTCATCTTTAGAAAGCAATTGTGGGGTAGGAGTGAGTTCAACACCTTCAGCTGGCATGCAATATTTACACCTAAGATTGCATCGTTCAGTTAAGGAGATTCTCAGGTAATTATGAAAACGGCCAAATGAATCAGTCAATGTATCCGATGCTGGATTCCCATGTAGCTGAGTTTCAGTTAAGCTGGTGCATGAGGTAGTATATGACATTGAACCGGAAAATGCAGGAGGTTTAGTAATAGATTTGTATTCAAAGATGTGAGTTCCTACCTGTTTCAGGAATAAATAAGTAGTTAACTTCGCGTAATGCAGACACACAATTGTTATACATGCACATTAAAGTCACTGGAAAAGAAGAAGATAATGGATCATGATGACGCACAGAAATGACAAAGCTCTGATTTCTATAGACCAGGCACAAATTGCATATTTGGATTATTGGTATTATTTGGGCATACTCACTTGTTTAATTTGCTGTATAGCTCTACAGCTAGAATCCAGTTGAGTTATTATGGTTAAGAAGATTTGTTCTTATATAGCCAGTGACCACTGTCTCAAGTGGAATTTGGACTACAGTTCAACTTACGGTATGCTGAAACTAGTATGATGTTCAATGATGAAAGCTCTAGGACGTACCCAAAAAATAGTAGCATCATCAATTAAAAGCAGTAGGAATTGTATGAACTGTCGCAGTTATATTCAAGCATTTATATTGCTTGCAGTTAAAAGCAAGTTCATATGATGAAAAGACCTACATAGTTGAGTCAAACTACCTTAGTTTTACTTCCATTTAAAATGTCCATTTGAATGTTCAATCATTAACCAACAATCACAGCAACTCGTATCACAGTAATACCCAACACCATTTTTCCGTGTCAAACAACAATCCGCAGATAAATGGAAAAGGCAGCATAATCGATTATTCAAAAGCCTCCATATTCAGGCTTGTCGCCATAAATATTTGAATCACTTTCGTTTTGGAATTCAATTCTTTTCACAAAAATCATTAATCCAATGCACTAAAAAGCAGCAAATACTTCTAAAACTTACCTTTTTCTCCAATCTTTGTGATTTCAAGCTCCGCCTGAGGAGTGCTAAAACACATCTGGGTGCCATAATTAAGCAAATAAATTATGATTAAATGCGTTAGATATCAAATAAGAGAAGCTCCAAGCTAGAAATAATAGAGAACGACGAAGGAGAAAAAAGAGCAAATGTTCTGAGATATTTTGGTTAAAGATTGGAAGAGATGAACTTAACTAGAAGGTGTTTAATATTTAAAATAGGAAACTAGTTAAGAGATTGGGTCAAACAGGGTTGCTCTTCCGTTTTTGATTTTGATTATATAAACACTTCCCTTGAGAATCTGGAAGGGCCAGGAAAGAAAAAAGGCATTCTTGTTGGAATTTGCAAATGAAAGCAACTTTACTAAGTACCAGCGGTTGAGATTGAGAACACAAAAAACAAATATAATGCTATCATCATCTACAAAATTGCAATAGAAAGAGCTTTTTTTTTTTTTTTTTTTTTTTGAAACAGACGCATATTTTTTTTTTTTTTTTGAAAAAGAGAAAGAACATTTTTTTTTATTATTATTAAATACCAGTGGTCCAATAGCGTTTTAGGTAGACCCATCAAAGTTAACCCCAACTCATTTACCCAATCCATTAATCCTAAAATTAAAAGGGTCGGATTTGACCCATTTTAAAATTTTAATGTATATGGCCCGGTCCGTTCAACCATTCTAATTAACGGTTCTACGCGGATCTAACCCGTCTAAACCACGTAACCCAGTTACCCTATGTTATTTCGGACTCAGCAACCCTAGTTTTATTTCTTCTCGAAATCATGATAAAAAAAAGGTTTTCGACAAAGAGAGGCACCAGATTTTCGACATAAAGAGGCGCAGCCGTCCTTTGGAAACCGCCGAACACGCAATCTTATTTGAAGCAATTACTCTTAACAGGTATCCAGACTACTAACGAATTCACAACCTTATTAGAAATTCAGATTTTTTTTTATTTCATCAAGTTTAGATTTTTAATTGTAGACATGATAATTTATAAAGTTGATGAAATAAAAAATCTAAACCTTGTTAGAAATTAAGATCTCTTCATTCAATTATTGATTAGTGAATGATCTGCTATTCGTTGACACTTTACTTTTTATGTAACAACCCGGAAAATCAGAACCAATTTAAAATTTTTATTTTGGCAATTTTAAATATTTAAAATGAATTATTTTAAATAATAACGACGAGAAATTTATTTTGAAGAGAATTAGAACGTATATATTTGTTTGAATCGAAATTAGAATATAAATATTTATTTTAATTATAAAAGGAATTGGAAATGACGCGATAGTTTCAAAATTCGATTTCAAATTTCAAATGGATGTACAGGATTCAAAATAAACCGGATTTTAGCGAAACAAAAAATATTAGAATCTATTTGAAAATATCTTTCAAACGAATCCGAAAATCCAAATTTAATGGCGGGAATTAAAAGTTACACCCAGTTAAAAATTCAGAATAGTCGCTATGGAAATATAACCCTTAAAAATAGCGATTTTGCAAATGACCTCCGTTTTTTACGAAACCACTTTTGTTGGATCTGGAATGTCAAGTTATTGCTAGATTTCAAAATTCATAATTTTTGAGACCAATATGTGAGCGTGGCAAAAGAAAATGTGTTTGACCAATTTCAGTTGAATTTAATCGACTGGAAAATGACCATTTTTCAAACGGCCTCCAAATTCGATGAAATTAATTTTGTTCGGACCGTATCGTCAAAAAATAGCTAGATTTATTTTTCTGAAATTTTTGGAGTCAGTATGTAGTCCCAGTAAATTAAAATGTACGTTGAAATCAATTTTGAACGTTATATTAATTTAAATTTAAATTTTGATGAAAACTGATCGAAACAGTCGAATTGGCTTATGGGACATATCTCATTGTGTCTAGAATGAGGGTATTTAGCTAGAGGCGACAATCGTTGGGTTCGATTTGTAGTTCGAATGAAATACTAACTTTTTGGGAATTAAAATTAAATTAAATATAAATGGTCAAACCCCCTCCAATTTCTCTCTCTTCCTCCCGTCGTTCTAAACAAAAAAGGAAAAAAATACGCGTTGCTCCTTCCCTCCTCCGCCGCGACGCCACCACCGCACCCCCCCCCCCTCCTCTGGCCGACGTGCCTCCCCTCCTCCTCTCCTCCTCCTCTTCTTCTTCCTCCTCTTTCCCTCTTTCAATTTGCAAAACACTAAACCCCAAGTCACCACCAACCACCTCCTTCGTCCCCACCTCCGCACCACCACAGCCACCCGCACCTCCCTCTCGTCCAATCAGGTCCTGCCGCTACCTCCCCTCAGCCCAATTCCGATTGTGGCCCCGTCTCCTCAAAAAAATTCGTTTTTACCAAAAATTTGCGCGTACAAAACAGCCCAAAACAGTTTTTGCCTATATCTCCCAATCCGAGCGCTTCTGGCCAAAACTCCACATCACCAAAATCGAAGAGCACGGTTTTCTCTTCGATTTGAGTATACGGAAGTCATATTTTGGACTGCGGAGTTGTTCAGAAAACTCATCCAAAATCTGTTGTCCAAATACTGTCTTTTTACGATTTCCGGCGAAATGGCACATTTTCGGAAGGAAGACCACTAGGCGAAAGTTGTCCGGCATGGTGCGTTTAAGCTAGAAAAAAAGATGGCGTGAAGATTGGAGCTCGTTTACAAATTCTGGAACTAGAACAGCAAATCCGGACGATAGAAAATATGTGAGTTTTCTCCGCTTTAAAGCTTCTATGATTTTTGACGTATAAAGTATAAAAAGTTATGATTTTTATTTATATAAAGTTATGATTTTAATTTATATAAAGTTATGATTTTTAATTACATAAAGTTATGATTTTTAGTTATGAAAATAATATCATTTTGGGTTAGTTAAAAATAGGATTTTATCGTAGGAAGGAAATATTTTTGGCAAGATTAAAAATATGATTTTTAACTAGTGTACGGCATGGAAATATTTTTAGAAAGATAAAAATATGATTTTTAGATTATATATGTTATTTATAAAATGGTCATACAAAGAAATAATTATTAGTTGGCTAAAAATATGATTTTTACCTATGTAGTAGCGTTATAAAAATATGATTTTTATGTATATGTAGCATTATTAAAAATGTGATTTTTTTATGTTATGAATAGCAATATAAAAACGCGATTTTTAAATATATAAACATCATATTAAAAATGTGATTTTTACTATGAACAGCGTGGAAAAGACTACGTTGGAATTTCGGGTGACGACCCAAACCCCGTTCCACGGTGGCAAGGGTAATCTTTGGAATATAACATATAAACAGATAACAACAGAACAGAAATAAATAAATACACCAGATAATGTACAACAGAATATACTGGATAAATATAATCATCAGAGTTACAAAGTATACAGGATCATACTTAGTACAAAATATAGTTCAGCTATACATAAATGTCTACAGCGGAAACAAACATAATATGTACAATAGGAGCTGAACAGCATAAAAAGAGATAAATGATAGAATCCATCTTCAGCTCCAGCTATCCAAAAAGAGCATGCTAAAACCTGAATACAAGGCTGCCCGTGTAGAAAAAGGGGCACCCGGGTTTGCAAGTGAAACAAAGTACGAGTCAGTCATGGGACTGGTATGAGAAATCTACTTTAACTTATTTTACAATATGGCCAATCACAGGACCACGCCGCTAACGCGGAACGGGTTTACTCCATTGGATTGCCAGTGCTTTAAAACAAGTAAATCTTTTAAACATCGCAATGCTTTTTATAAAAATGAAGCCATTATAAGACTCAGTTCCCATCACACAATGCAACACAAACCAGAGAATAAAGTTTTATCTTATAATGGCCAAAATATGCTTGATACGAATAAAACAAAAGCATTTGATATTATTACTAGTGTTTCTATGTTTCAAAAACAATTTCAATCAAAAGTATCAATCATAGACGGCATTAATGCCCCATACCACTATGTCGCCATATATAGGTATACAATCAAAACCGCACGATGTCGTATTTGGAAATTGGATTTCCGTCATGAACCAAGGTCAGGGATCGTCCTTACCGCTTTGAGACGCTCTAGCTCGTGTCTCAGGATCAGAACGCATCGACCCTT
Source organism: Allium sativum (assembly GCA_030737875.1). Lineage (NCBI taxonomy): Eukaryota > Viridiplantae > Streptophyta > Magnoliopsida > Asparagales > Amaryllidaceae > Allium > Allium sativum. The sequence continues at coordinate 968,053,029 of CM060913.1, forward strand.
AGGAGCCACAGGGTCGGTCCACCGATGTGGATTAAAATGCCTGAACACTGCGTTTCCCCGCCCTTTGGGGCGTAAGTGAGCCAAATGACTCCATATCCGAGGCGCCTCGCAACAGCAACAACCACACAGGTGAAAATAATATAAATGTCAGGGCTGGTAGGTCACTGACACCACCCTAGCTAGAAGAAAACGCATGTCCTCCCTGGATCCTTCTCCCGTTTCTGGTTCATACCGGGGTGTAAGGCTCGCGAAACGATGCTAAACACAAAGCTAGCTATTCAAAGCCGTGCTTTGATCATCAACCACAAAGGTCTGTGTTTGCGAACAAATTAAACAATTGTAAACAACGGTAAAATCCGTTCGGCTTTCCTAAAAAACAAGGAATGTTGTAGAGGGTGTCGAACTCTGGGACCAAAATATTTAAATTAGTAAATCCAATCAAGTTATTACAGGATTTTGATTGATTGACATCAATTAAATAAAAAGAGAGATTTATATAATTAAAGAAAGCAATTAGGGAGCGATGACATAAATTAGATTAATATTCATCAATAGCCAAACAGATTAATCAGATCTAATTCATGTTTCTGTCACAAACATGAATCAACGATAATTAGGTTTCTAGAAATAAATATGTGAATAACAACAAGTATAACCTATGCAGGAGCTAAGATCTTAAACAACCATAGAATATCAGGACAGATTCACTAATTTATTTCTAAAACCCTAAATATTAGATCTAAATCTGATAAACGTTAGATCGAACTCGAATATACCCTGTGAAGGAGCATAGCTCTTAAACGACACAGAGTATGAAGGTTCAGATCCAACCCTTGGTTCAGATCTAGATCTACATACATGAAGTTCTAATCTCTTTGGCTATGTGATTCCTATTGATTCCTATTGGAGCTCGTTTGCAAATTCTGGAACCAGAACAGCAAATCCGGGCGATAGAAAATATGTGAGTTTTCTCCGCTTTAAAGCTTCTATGATTTTTGACGTATGAAGTATATAAAGTTATGATTTTTATTTATATAAAGTTATGATTTTTATTTATATAAATTATGATTTTTAATTACATAAAGTTATGATTTTTAGTTATGAAAAAATATCATTTTGGGTTAGTTAAAAATAGGATTTTATCGTAGGAAGGAAATATTTTTGGCAAGATTAAAAATATGATTTTTAACTAGTGTATGTCATGGAAATATTTTTAGAAAGATTAAAAAATGATTTTTAGATTATATATGTTATTTATAAAATGGTCATACAAAGAAATAATTATTAGTTGGCTAAAATATGATTTTTACCTATGTAGTAGCTTACAAAAATATGATTTTTATGTATATGTAGCATTATTAAAAATGTGATTTTTTATGTTATGAATAGCGAAATAAAATTGTGATTTTTAAATATATAAACATCATATAAAAAATGTGATTTTTACTTTGAACATCGTGGAAAAGACTACGTTGGAATTTCAGGCAAAACCAAACGGTTCAGAAATTCAGAAATAAACTGGCGGAGTGGATCCCAAAGGTGAGAACTCCTCACTATAATTTTCTTTGTACAGTTAATTATTTTATCACTGCATATATGAACTTCTCCCCGTCGTCCACAAATCATGGACGACATGTTTGATTGTTTGGTTTGGTTGATTTATTTGTTTGAATTGGTTTGGGATTAGAATTGAATTGAATTGATTGAGTTGTTATGAGTGTATGGTGCGAGCCAATATCAGGAGAGAGGTAAGGCTAGACATTACCCGATTTCGATATCGCGCCGTTATAATGTCGAAATTTTCTGAAATAAAAGGTGTTAGTTAAAAATAACATTTTTATTGAGTGAATGAACTGTTAAAAATAGTAAAGTGTTGAAATAAATATGTTAACGTTAAAAATATAATTTTTAATGTACAAAAGAACGGGATAGAATTCTCCTGAATTGAAAATAAATATTCATTTATGAATCAGACGATTTGTTTATGTACACCCATTTTATTAATATTGATTGAGACGATAAATTTTACACATCGCCCAACTGCACAAATAAAACCTGTGTTTGATTGTTTGAAACCCCACACGGGTATTGAGATGATATATGACATACACTAGTCCCAATAATTAGTTATATGTCGATCGATTGATTGACAGGCTGTTGTAAGCGTTAAATATTTATATTTAATGCTTATGCAGTGTAAAATGCACTCTGGATGATGCTTGACTGTGTTTGATTATTGTGGTATACATGTGTGTATGAAATCCATATAATCAACATTATAAGGTAATTGACTGTGTCTGATTCCAGTTCATAAAGAATGAATATTTTAAAATAACGATTATTTTAAAATAACGAATATTTCAAAATAATATTTGGTAAAAGATCAAAATCTGATTTTGATGTCCGATTTGGGATGGACACGAAAATATTTAAATATATAAAGCCATGTTGATTAGATTAACACCATTTTGACGTGAACGATATTTATATCGATTTTATTCATTTTTATAATGAATATCGAAAAGGAAGTGATTTCAAAATCTAATGTTTTGAAAATATTATCATTTATATATGGATGATATGGAACATTCAATTTTGATTTGAAATTGAATATGAAGTTGAAATCGTTTTGAAAACGAAGTTAAAACGATTTATAAAATACGTTTTAAATGGAAATCGATGAAATATATTATATATATAATGGCCTGAATAGAACCCGCCGTGTCGCGGCAGTTCGAGAATTTCGACCATTGACTTCGAACGGACATTACGGGAGATCCGACCGTCGGATTCTCCTAAAACCGGAACCGTTGGGTTCGTATCGAAAAGAGCTTTCCAAGAATACAAGAGATTTGAAATCTAACGATTAGATTTGGAATCATGTCCAAATCAAATTTGGAAAAGGTCGTTGTAAGTGCAGTTCGATGACCATTTATGGAAATCGACTGTACGGGTCTTGATAAAATTATTAAAAATATCGATAATTTGTGTAATATCATAATAAATGATTTGGAAAGAATTGGAATGAAAAATTCCATATTTGAAAGGATAAAAATATATTTTTATCGAAATGAACTAGTTATGAACTAAATTATAATCCAATATTTTTAAATAATTAAGTTGGATTTGAAATGGTTTTAAAAATAACCGGAATTTTCAATATATGAATTGGAATGGATTTGAATCGAAATTATCTTCGGAATATTTCGATATTGGATTCTGTGATTATACGGATATTGTGGAGGAATTTGGAAGATATATATATCGTTATTCCAATACGATATTTGTTGGTTTCAGAATTTGATATTGAATATAAGCCGATATATTTTCTATTCAGAGCCTTGTATTTAATTGAAATTGGATTTTGGGTTTGTCGTGAACTGTGTTTTAAATGAAACTGTTCTTAATCCCAGTGTGAAAAGAATAAATCTTTTAATTAAGATTTAAAGAAGAATTACTAATTAATTAACATTTAATTGGAACTGAAAATGGAATGTGAATTGGGTTTATTGTGAACTGCGTTTTTAACGACATTCGTTCTTTAACCCGATTTATAGTGAAATGTGATTTGGAATTTATAAATCTTTTTATTAAGATTTAACGGGAATTTTCCAAAGTAACGTTTTCCAATTTAATATATTAAATTGGAATTGAATGGAATTCGATTGATAATAATCGATGTGAACTTCTGTGGAGGAAGACTATTAATACATAGGGAATTTAAAAGGCTTTGCCGTTATTCCATTTATATTATTAGTCGGATATGGAAATTGATATCGATTATATATTGATTTGTTTTCCTTGAAGATTCCATAATTAATGGAATGTGATTTGGGTTTATCGTGAACTGTGTTTTAAATGACATTAGTTCTTTAACCCAGTTAAAGGCATGATTACATGTCTGTCATTGTATTTCGAACTGTATGGTTGATCTCTGCTAAATATATATCTGTTTAGTGGCGGAGAATTTATTCTCTTGCTTAACACCCTTCTCTGAGACGTACGAGCTTAGAGGTTATATATCGGCAGAAATCAATAGTACGGTGTAGATTTTCGATGCAACATGTTTGTGTTTCAAAAGTTAAATAATCGTTAATATTGATTTTTGGGATGATTAAAACTAAGTGGAGTTTTAATGAATCTTTAAATAGATTGAAAAAGGGAATGTGATAATTTAAATTATCAAATTTGGGAAATGATCGAGAATGGAGTACCACCAGTTTTACTCCAGGCGATAGCTACATCTTTGATTAGATTTGAACGTGAAATGGTAATTAATATTTACCGATAACACCGTGGTGTTAGATACGGAGTATTACCAGTTTTGCTCCATAGGATGAATAGGTTGGGATTGGGAAATAAAATAAATGATTACTTCAGTGTGGTTCGCTAATCCCGACTAGTTTGGAAAACCTTAACATGGTTTGAAATGATATCCAAAGGAAGATCAAAGAATAAATCTAAAGAATTTATCTTTGATAAAATTAATGGGAACCTTTCCCAAATGATAAGAATAATTGAATAAAAGAATATTATGGATTGGAATGAGGCGTATGCTGTTTTTGTGTAACACTTGTTTATTATATACGCGAGTTATTCAGAAAGACCGGGTTTATCCCATTCTGAATAACTGATTCGATGATAAGTCAACGATGAAGACGGTGGTTGAAGACCGGAGGTCTTCACATCGTTTGGATGGTTACTGATGTCTTGATTGGGCTGTACACCTAAGACGAGGTAATAAGTGGTGATCATCTAGACGTACTTGGAGATCGACGGATATGCGAGGGCCTTTCTCCTGTATTGGACATATAGGACGAGAAATAAGGTGCCTCCGGTTTTGTTCAGACCTAGAATGAACTTGTAAATGGATTGTGTGTATGACATTAGATTTTATTCTATGTTGATTGATTTCTATTAAATATATATATCTGTTTGGCGGCAGAGAATTTATTCTCTTGCTTAACGCCCTTCTCTGAGACGTACGAACTCAGAGGTTATATATCGATAGATATCAGTCGCATGGCATGAATTGCCTGTGTGGCATGCTGAGATGCAGTGATCAAGGCTTCTGTTGAAAGGCAGAGTCTTGTGGTTGATGATCAAAGCACAGCTTTAATATAGCGCCGCTTTGTGTATAGCATTAATTCGCGAGCCTCACACCTCGGTATGAGTCAAAAACGGGATAAGGACCGTTGGGATAACACGACGTTTCTGTCTAGCTATGGGTGGTGTTAGCGTTTTACAAGCCCTGACATTTATATTATTTTTACCTATGTGGTTGTTGGAATGCGAGGTGCCTTGGATATATCGGTCTCTACGGAGCCGATGGATGGGTCTGGTAGGACCGAGAAACGTGTGTTCAGGAATAACTAATCCTCAAACGTAAGAGAGGACTGACCCAGCCGATTCCAGGGGTTACCCAGAGTGTGTAGTGCTGAGACATTTGCTAGAGTGTCTCGAAGCGGAAAGGAGTATATCCCTTGCCTAGACTCATGACGGAAATCCAATTTCCAATACGTGACATTTCGGTTTTGATTGTAGAGCCTAGTATTGGCGATATGATAGATGGTACCCATACCGCCTATGATTGATACATTTATATTTGAAGTTGTTTTATACACTACGCACTTATAATAGTATCCAATGATTTGTTTTAAACATACCAAGCATGTTTGGCTATTATAAGGGAAAACCCTATCCTCCGGCTTGCGTTGCATTGTGTGATGGGACCTGGGTCTTATAATAGCTTCATTTTTCCAAAAGGCATTGCGATGTTTGTTTTATGCACTGGTATTGTTGGGAGGAAACCCATTCCGTGTTATACGGCATGGTCCCTTGATTTACTCTCTTTTAAAGTAAAGTTTTAAATAACTGTTTTAGTTCTCACACCAGTCACATGACTGACCTGGAGTTTATTGTTTTAACCTAAACTCTGGGTGTCCCTATTTTCCACACGGGCAGCTAGTAGTTTTGGTTTTGCAGATTTATATTCACAGGATCCTGGTTTTCAGCTGGAATGATATTCGAAAAGCTCTGTATCCGTTTATCTCTTTCAGTTGTGTTTTGTATTATTTTTCCGTTGCATTGTAATTTGTAAATCTCTGATATTTATCAAATGTATATTATTTGTTCATACTCTGTGTATTCTTGTACTCTGATGTAAATTGTTGTAATAAGTATTGAAATGTTCTTCTATTTGTGTTCTGATTCGTCTTGTCCTCAAAGCAATCCGGGCTTTCCTTCATGGGGAAGTTCGGGTCGTTACATTTTAGCTGAAATTAGGAATATCACCTGTGTTAGCGTTTTTGCGGTAAATATAAAGTTTTTGAGAGTGGTATGTGATATTTAAAAACAAAATACCTTTGAATGAATTGAAATTAGGGAGTGATATCTAGAAACTGAAAACATCTGAATGAATTGAAATAAGTGAGTTATAATGTTTTACTGTACTTTTAATTATAAGTCTTTGTTTATAAATATGGATACCTACAATAGTAACAACAAATGAAATAGAACAAATAAGATCTGCATGCTCCTGAAAAAACCTCACTTACGAGCATAAATACGAATGCTATCGTGATTCAGTGGTATTTGTCAATGGGAACGTAACATGATTTTCTACTTTAAACATACACAATAACATAAAGAAATGTCAGGAAGCACGAAACTGTTTGTACCAGATCATTCAATAATCAACAAATTTTTATTTACATCAAGTTTAGTTTTTTTTTCATCAACCTTGTTATAATTTTATGTGAAATCCTTTTAAAAATTTAACCCTTTTATTATCCAAATGCACTGTTTCAGATCTCCCAAATATCGTCCGAGATCTCCTTCGAGATCTCGTTTTGGGCTCCTTCTGAAACGAAACAGCAAATATCACTCTAAATCTCCTTTCAAATATATCGCTTGTGATATTGCAATATCGAACGATATTTCGATTGAGATGAAATACTGAAATTTCGTCCCAGATCTTAGTTTTTTGGTTAAAATATAAATTTGTGCCTGAACTAGAACAATAATTATAAAACTCAAATCTTGCCATGATAATCTTTTGTTATTTTACATTTTGCATGTTAAATGACCAAATTGTATGTTCATATATGTTCTACGATACTTATGATTTTCATATTCGTCTTTTTTACATACATGTTACCTATGAAATTATGTATTTTATGGTCTATTTTTACTGAATTATTAATTTTTGGATCCTTTTAGCGTTTTATGTCTAACTATATTTCTGCTTTAAGCATATTACAAAGTAGAGTATGAGTGATCTTTCGCAAATTAAAGAATAATAAAGCAAATTTTCAATTCAAGTTTAAGTTATTATGTTTAAATAGCATTCATAAAAATCGTTTTGTAAAAATATCATTTTTTAACATATCATATACCCCGAGATTGTTCAGATATGAAACTTTTAGACCCAGGACGGAAATCCGAGACGAACTCCCGAGTTAGACTCATCTCGTCCGAGATCTCCACCGATACGAGATCAAGTTTATAAAATCCCCGATACAAAACGCGACCGATATCCAAAATTTAAAACCTTGTCTAAATGTTTGATTAACACTGCTAACCAAAAGCAACAATAGTCATGTAGAATTCTAAAAGTACAAAATGATTTTATATCGGTAGGAAAAAGTCAAATGCAAGTGGAAAAGATAACCAAAACCATTTGAATTATTTAGCAGAAAAAACGCTAGCATCAAAGAGAAAGAGAAGCTATTTGATTTAGTATAGGTCTCTAAAGCTCTTTCTACAACCAATATGTTTTCTACAACCAGTTGGATTATTTATCTACAAAATCTTTGTGAATTTATCCGTAAACACTATATGTTTACTAAAATATAAGCATATTTAGTGTGACAAAAGAGCATGTATTTTTTGTTGTAGTATTGACTGTTCATGTGCTACACTACACGAAAAAATTTCATGTATTCATTTTTGTTGTTTCAATATGTAGATGCTCTTTGTTACAAACATCCCTTCGGTTGATTTCATTCGTTCTTACTCTTCCTTATTTTATCAATACGTGAAAAACATTATCGATCAAACCCCTCATCCCTGGACTCTTCACTGCAAACTCCAATCCAACAACAACATCTTACAACCTTGCTGCGACCTCGTCCTACCACCACCGACCTGCACTTCCATCAGCAAACTTTAGATTCTAGGCATACACATTTTGAAAATTTATCCAATATTAGTGCATCTTCTTTTATACTTTGGTAAACCCCAGTTAGTGATCAAAAAAGTTATAGATAATGTACATGATCAAATTTAATTTTCTATAATATAATGGTAAAAAGAACAAAGCATAATAGATTAAAATTGGAGTTTCACTAATTAATCAAGAGTTTGGTTATCTATCAATTCAAACTGTATGGTTATAATGATCAGTCAAACCCATGCTATGCACATCTTCACTTCAAACACTCTCAGTGAATAAATTCTAGTTATAGTTGAAATGAAGTATCCTATTACTAATAGTCCATGGACTAGTATGTAATGCATCTAAACCTGTCATTTGACCAAATGATGTTTGTCTAGCTACCTATAGAACCAGGGATCCAAATATTATCTATTATTTCATCTACCACAGAATTAAATAAAAATTATTCCTTTTAAATTATGACATGTGCTTGTCCACTATTAAATGTCGTCATGAAAATGAGAGGACCATGTGATGTAAAACTAATTAATATAATAGTGTGCGCCCTCGCCAACTCATTTTAATATATAACTTTACCTATCTATCTGTATTCTTTGATGAATCATATTCTTTCAAGCTCACTTCACATTAGAATGTTGTTTTGGACTCAGGCGTAGTCATCAATGTATGAGCAATAGAATGCGAAAATGACATCCCTTCAGCTAATTTGTGAATTTTTCCTGATTTCAGCTGATTTCATGTATTCCTTATTGTATATATTAATTCTTGCGTACTAATTCATCAACCCTAACTACAAAATTAACTGTGCATTAACAACAAATGCATATGCTATCATGTTTTAACTTACAGTTCCAAGTTAGGCCTGTAACCATTTATTTTTTTCGCCCCCCAATCCTTAGTAATAATGCGTTAACAGCAAATGCATATGTTAAGTTTTTGTTTTCGTCCCCTGCTCTTTTAAAAATGTGAGCTACTATTTTATTTTTTGTGTGTAAATCATATCTATCGGTGCATTGATTCTATTCCTAAGCTTCTAAAAATAATCACTTCTAAGAGTTGTTTATTTTGTAACTGTCATCTTTTTGTCCATTCATACGTTGATCAACATAGCATTTTCCTTTTCTTCTAGAAAGAAGACTATAGCAGATTATGTATTCAGTTGAACATGATAACGTTGTTGTTGTAGAGGATACGGAGAATGAACCTGATTCGGTAAATAGTTCTGTAGGAAAAAAGCGAGTTAGGAGTACTCATTCTGAAGTTTAGGAGTATTTTCAAAAGCATGAAGTCATTGAAGGGGATACTTCAAATCTAAGAAAACACATACCAAAATGTTCGATGATAAATGCAAGGACACTGGAACAAAATTAGGCTAGCTTTAATCAGAATAAATATAGAGAATTAATGGCCAAGGCAATCATTAGACATAATTTGACATTTATGTTTGTTCATTATGAAGGTATTCGTGATATACATTCATATCTTGATAACAGAGTTTTATCTTTCTCGAGAAATACATCCTGTGTAGATGTTTTGAAACTATATGAAAAGGAAAAATCCAAACTTAAATGTTTTTTTTAAACCTGTACGGAGAGGGTTAGTTTGACAACCGATTTATGGACTTCGATTAATACAAATGGCTATATCACTCTAACTGCACACTTTATAGACAATGAATGAAAATTGCAGAAAAAATTACTAATTTTTTGTCTTATGCCACCACCTCATTCCGGAGATGCTATTTTTGAAAAGATATCTAGTCTTTTGCTTCGTTGGGACATCGAAGATAAAATATTTTTGTTTATACGTTAGACAATGCTTCTTCTAATGACAAATTTGTAGAGCTATTAAATTCACATCTAACATATCGTAAAGCCTTGGCGGCAAATGGAAAATATTTGCATGTACGATGTACTGTTGGATCTAGATTAACCCTAGAGGGGGTGAATAGGGTTTATCACAGTTTTTTACTGAATTGAAAATATGATAGGATATTACAATAATAAACAGATCACAGAATGCAGCAAAAATAAAAGTGCAGAAAATAAATCACACACAGATATACCCAGCTTCGGCAAAAACCTACCTACTGCTGCATTCCTAAGGTTTCTACTAGGTAAAAGAACAGATCCCTCATACAAGACCATGTACACTCGCGAACTCCTCGCTCTATTCTAATCTTACGCTCAAAACCCTAGACTGATCGATATCCCCTCAATTAGATTTTCCCTGATTATAACTCCGTAACCAGTAACTCTAGATTTACAGACTCTAGCAACTGTCAGTTAACCCCAAACTGAATTCCCTAGTATTTTACAGACACTAGAACTGTTTGGACGAATTTCAAAACAAAAAGAAAATACAATACAAAATTAAAAACATATAAAATAAAAACCCTAGGACTTAAAAATAAGGGTCATCCCCTTTTTAAATCATTAGCTAGGTTAAGCCCACTAGCTTAAGTCCGGACCACCCTTTTATTTCTTTTTGCCCGATCTCTTTGGAAAAAATATGGCGGCAGCTAGGGTTTTGGAAATCATCCCAAAACCAGGTCGATTCAATGATGAAATTGTTTCAGTGGTGCCTTGAATCGTTGGATGCTTTCAGTGCTCTGATTTCTTCGATCAATCGGTTTGGGATTTTTCTCGGGCGATCGAAACCCTAATTCGAATTGTTAGTTTTCTTATTTAAATCTTTTCTTGTAATTGTGACGCTTGTAGTTTCGATCCCCCTATGCCTGTGATGAAATAGGTGATATTTATAGGATTATAAAATCCTATACTCTGATTTCGAATGAATTGATGGCTTGGCTGATTTGTGGGTTTCCCCTTTTGACTTGTAAAGTTTGCCATGAATATTATTGATGAACCTGGCTTGAATTTTGTCCTTCGATGAAACATATAAATCTGGAATTTGAATTTCCCATTTGATTAATCCTGCTGTGAATTTGCTTGAAAAAGAAATCTTGCTTTTAAATTCCAGAAATGAATCTTTGACTAAAAAATGGAAAGAAATGATTTTTCTCTTGCCTAAAAATATAAACTGAATTTCTGGAAATGTTTGTTTCAATGTTGTCGAGTTTGTACTTGCAATACACTTTGCAATATCATTGACCATTTGAAAAAGTTTGCCAAATATGAATGGTTTTTAAAACATGCCGTGAATGAAAATTTGAATACCTTGCCAACAAAAATACTTTATCTAATTTCTGATTGATTTTGGCCGAATAAAAACTTGCCAAACATGATTCTCTGATTTGTTGCCTGGAGCATGTTCATACCTTAAACTGTGCCTATAGTTCCTGATTTTGATTACAAGAAATATGATGCTCAATCCAAAAACTGGAAACATATTTTCAAAAAATATTACAGTGATTAAACACCGGTGCATGCACATTAAAACTGAACTGCTCATGTCCATTTTAGTTTGCACTGGCCATTTCCATGTATATGTTGTTGTTGCCATTTTCAAACCTGAACAAATTTGTGCACCTTTGTAGCATCACTTGCCATGAACATTGAACCATCGTGTTTGTGTTGTGTTGACTTGTTTGTTGCATTGACCTATCTCTTTGAATTTGAGCTGTTTTGCACTTTGTATTGTGTCGGCCACTTTGGCTTGCATTGTACCTCCGTTGATTCTGCACTGAGTCGAGATGGTCCACGTGGCTACTCCTCAGTTGCACACTGATTGGCGAGGTAGTGCACACGTGTATATCTATACACGTGTGTATATGCAACCATCAAATAAAATTTCCTGTCCCTGTGCTATACATATACAAACTGACTAGACACAGATGAATCAGATCAAGTCATGAAAAATGATGAGAAACACACCAGAAATCCGAGGCAAATAAAAATTTAAAAATAAAATTTATACTTGCATGTATTCAGTTTTATTTCTATTGCAGTGTACTATGTGTGTGTGTTTCATGTGACAGGTAAGCAAGTGGTGACTGAACTGACTGAGAAGATGCTTTGAAGACAGAAGACTGAAGACAGTGAATGAAGCAGTGTCAGTAAATGTGTTTGTATATGAAAGTGAAAATGTATGTATATATGATTTGTATAGACAGAGTGACTGTATGAGTGTTGCATAGAGAATTGTACTGATATTTGTAATAAACAAATTTTGTTTGAAATAAAATATTATTTTATTGTGTTCAAACGAATTTGTCAATCGTATTCAGTTTATTTTACAAGTTCAGTGAATGTAGAATGATGTAGTGTATATGAAAGTGGATATGAAATGAAATGTATATCAGTGATGTATTCAAATAGTGGAGTTATAAATAGTTGTACTGTTTGAATGTTTGAAATATAATATCTAATTTAAATAAAATACTGTATGAATATATGAATGTCTGTACAGTCGTATTCTATTTAAATATAAATATTATAATCCTGTCTGTGATGAATATATGAAACAGTACAATAACAAACACATTTCTAATAATATATTTGGTTGTTATCATCAAACAAAAATCATATAATTGTGTATACAACTGTGTTATATACAACAATCTCCCCCTTTTGATGATGATAAACAAATATGAAGATTTTGAAAACAGTAAATGTGTTTGACTGTGAAGAACAGAACTTCAGAACTCCCCCTATTTGAATGCTCCCCCTACAACAGAAACTCCCCCTATAACTGTGCATGAGTGAAATGAATGAATATTAAATTTTCAAAATTAAAAATATTTATAAAACATTCACTCATAAATCAAAATCTCAACCCATTCTCCCCCTTTTGTTATCATCAAAAGGATTCAGAATTTAAAATATAGATGAAAATTGACTAAAAATACAATTTCAGCATAAGAGGAAGAACGGTCATCATAAATCTCAATCAGTCAAACAAAAATCATAATAAACTGAGAACAGGTGGCATATCTCACATTGCAGAGAATGACAGATTTACGATGAATTTTATAAAAATTGAGAGAGTTAAAAAATATGATTTCCAATTATTTTCAAAAGATATATATATATATATTTAAATGAAGTACAAAAACAGTGATGGGTTTGGACTATAAGTAATAATTCAATTTAAGTGACAAAATCAAATAATCTCAAATCTCAATAGCTATCAATCAACAAATCATAATACGTCATAAAATATTAACACATTTCACATATTAGAAGATGGATTGATAGACTGGTTTTTAAACACCAAGGAGAATTTCAGATTTATTTCAATTTATAGCACATTATTTTCTTTTCTTTTCTTTTTTATTTAAGAGCACACTGACCACGCATAACCAGAGCTTGGATTTTTAAATGAGGTCAGTCGCAACTTAAATTATAAGTTGTCTCTTAACCAAGCATGACTAGAGCTTGGATTTTTAAATGAGATTAGAGACACACTTATATTTATTAATTATATATATTTATCATTTCAGCTTTAAAAGGAAAAACTCGGTATATAAAACCAATATTTGGATGATAGAAAATGGGGTAGGTACAGAAATGAACTATGAAATAAATTTCTAAATTAATTATATTATGAAATATGATCAACTGTACCGAGATCATTGAAACTTTTCAATTGTCACTAATTTTGAATAATAACATAACCACAATTCCATCACAAATATTTTCACTGTTTATTCAAGATGATTTTTAAAAAAAATATTTAACTCTCAACATTTATATAAAATTTTCATGGATGGCAGAACGATGATAGATAAAGTAGATGGTCGTGAAATAATTGCAAATTCAAAGATATTATAATAAATGTTCAACCTTCATGAAAATACAAATAAAATCTCCTCTTGTTGTGAAATATACTGCAGTCACGATTCATCACAATTTCAAAATCTGATAATAATTTTAATGAATTATAAATATAATTCAATTTGGATATTGATTTCAATTTCTGAATGAATAATCAATAAATAATTTTAAAATTAAAAATCAATTACAAGAGGAATATGAAGATCTATACATGCCAAGAGGGATAAATTTGTACAAGGCAAAAAGAGTGTGTAGATCTATACAAGGTGGAGATTAGAATCTAAGTACAGATGAGTAAGACAAATATTAGGCACTTCTGATACCACTTGGCGTCCCTATTAATGAGGATTGTAACAAGACACCGGAGACAAATCAGGATATCACAGACAAACAAAAATTCAATCATAAGGTCCAAGCAGACAAGACAAGCAAAGTTATTTCAGCAGCAGTCAATTTTAATAAAAACAAGTAGTTATCTAAGATCATTTTCAAAAGCAGTATCAGAGCAGCACAGAAACCAATAGCACAGCAAACTTGTCAGAAAATGTTACTAATGGCCACAAAATATATTCCATTATCCAAGATTATAAAATTTAGTTTATTTTAAATCATTTGAGGAAAATTGAAAAATCGGGGTTCAATGAATCAATCACACCAGATTATAAACGTTAGATCTAAGATATGTGTGTGATTCAATAAATCAATAATTTCAAATGATTTTAAATAAACATATATTCAAATCAAATAATCATGAAATAACAGTGAGTTTCAAGACCAGATTTTCAAAGAATTTTTCCAAATTATTTCTGACAAGCCCAAAGAAAATTCAGATCATTTACATCAAGTTTGAGTAATAATTCATGATCCAAAAATAATGAATTATTCGAAATCAATTGAACAAATGTAAATCATGAGATACAATGAATCAATCACACAGAATTAATAATTTCAGATCTGAGAGGTGTGTGAGATTCGAAATATCAGAAATTTCAAATGATCTCAAATAAAACAAAATTCTAAGCCAGATAATCATGAATAATAGTGAATTTCAAGATGTAAACACCGAGTCTCAAGACAGTTCAAAAAAAATTCAAGCTAATCTGAAAATCAATGAAATTATCACAACTGAGAAGTAGCAGTGTGCTGTAATGAGTATATTATTTCAAGCTTTTCTAAAATGAATTAGAAGAACCTCAGAACAACAGAGATGTGTGAAATTTCAATTGTTTTCCAGATCTTCAAAATAATTTAGAATTCATATTAATAGTACTCAAGATATAACAAGAATACGTCAACACTGTTAATTCAGAAAAAACAGAAAATGAACTTCAAAACAATTACAGATATTTTCAAGATTAAACTCAAGATCTGGAAATGATTGAAACATCAGTGTTCTAAAGTGAATTTCCAGAAAAATATGAATTCTGCAATTTGAATTTAATGAAGCTCCGAGAAGAAAAAACAAAAATATATGGCAGTGTCAAATCAAAACAGAAGAGATAAAGTAAATAAACAGAGGGGGTAAAAGGAGGAATAAAAGAAGAAAATAAAAACTGAGAATATTTAAAAAGACGAGTTTAGAGATTATACCTTAAATCGATGTAAGCAAAAGAATCTCTAACTCTATAAACTTGGCTCAAGGAGCTGTGAATAATTTGATGATATGAAGCAATTTGAATTCAGTTTCTCTTTCGCAAAGCAGTTCCTCAGCCTCCACCGGTACCTAACAATTTAGAGATTCGAGTGGTCTAACAAAATTAGTAAAACCACTCACAGTTGTGTGTTGGACTTTCGGTACCCTAACTTGTTTGAATAGCAACCCATCATAATTTACCAAAGTGCTTTTAGGGACCCAGATCTGTTTGAATTTAGACGAATTCAATTTGTTTCTTTTTGGGGTCCAAACAGAGTTGTTTCTAAACAAGTTTACATTTTGCTTTCAATTCAAAAATCCTTTGAAATTTTCAAAGTTCGGATTATCAAGTCGATTCTTTTCAAAGAAGGGTGAAGGATTTTTAAAATCTTTTGAACTTCTCTTTTCAAAAACATCAAATTTTCCAAAGCCGAGTCCACTTTTATTTCCGGATAAAAATTGATTTTCAACAACATATTTAAAGATTTTTCACCGTTAGAAAATTTAGTCAATGTTGTTTCAAGTCGTTGAATTTCAGTTTTAAGATCACCGTTTTCTTTCATTAAATCTGAACAACAATTTTTAGTGATCTTACATCTTTCTAAATCAGATTTCAAAACCAAATTTTCATCATTAAGCAATTTAATTTTGGTTTGAGACTCAACAATTTCAAATTCAAAATGTTTTCGACTCTCAAATTCAAATTTCTTGAATTTTTCAATCTCAATTTCTAGGTCATTCAGAATAGACTCAGTTTTCAACAAGCTTTGATTTTCAGCAAAAATATATTTGGAATTTTCAGTCGTTTTAAAATTTTCAAATTCTTTTTGCAAAGAATTGTTTGTGCTTTCAAGCTCTATCTTGTTCTCTTTTAAGATCAGAATTTTATTCTCAAGATTTTGAATATTTTAATTTTGACGAACAAGATCATTTTCCAAATTTAAACAATTAGAATTTGAAGACTTCTTAACGTTTTTAAGCTTTGATTCCAAAAGATTATTTTTGCATATCAACTCAAGTTTTTCAGATTTCAGAATTTTATTTTTAGATTTTAGATTCTCAACAGATTCAGTTAAATCATTTAAACGATGAGCTAAATTTTTATGAGAAAGATCTTTTGTTGAGTCTATATCTGAATTTCCATATGTACAACCTGTTAATCCCAAATCTGAAACTGAGTTGACATTCTGGGGTTTTGAGCAGTTGTCTTCCTTTCCATATAGCGTGTTGAGAGTTGTCCAGATTTCCTGCACGGTCAAACAATGGGAGATAAGGCTATATTGAACATCATCAATATAAGAATATAAAGTGTGAATAGCACGAGAATTAAATCCAATATCATTTCTACTAACAATATCAAATCCATTAATAACAGTATCCCAACATTTAATATCAACGGATTTTAAATATAACTCCATTTCTAATTTCCAATTTAAAAAATCTGTATCATTAAAAATAGATGGAATACAACTGGAATGACTCTCAAAGGACTAACAACTAGGCTGACACATTACTCTAGAGTTAATAAAATAACCTGCTCTGATACCACTTGTTGGATCTAGATTAATCCTAGAGGGGGGTTAATAGGGTTTATCACAGTTTTTTACTGAATTGAAAATCTGACAGGATATTACAATAATAAACAGATAAGAGAATGCAGCAAAAATAAAAGTGCAGAAAATAAATCACACACAGATATACCCAGCTTCGACAAAAACCTGCCTACTTCTGCATTCCTAAGGTTTCTACTAGGTAAAAGAACAGATCCTGCATACATGACCATGTACACTCGCGAACTCTTCGCTCTTATTCTAATCCTACACTCAGAACCCTAGACTGATCGATATCCCTTCAATCAGATTTTCCCTGATTACAACTCCGTAACCAGTAACTCTGGATTTACAGACTCTAGCAACTGTCAGTTAACCCCAAATTGAATTCCCTAGTATTTTACAGACACTAGAACTGTTTGGACGAATTTCAAAACGAAAAGAAAATACAATGCAAAATTAAAAAAAATAAAAATAAAAACCCTAGGACTTAAAAATAAGGGTCATCCCCTTTTTAAATCATTAGCTAGGTTAAGCCCACTAGCTTAAGTCCGGTCCACCCTTTTATTTCTTTTTGCCCGATCTCTTTGGAAAAAATATGGCGGCAGTTAGGGTTTTGGAAATCCTCCCAAAACCAGGTCGATTCGATGATGAAATTGTTTCAGTGATGCCTTGAATCATTGGATGCTTTCAGTGATCTGATTTCTTTGATCAATCGGTTTGGGATTTTTCTCTGGCGATCGAAACCCTAATTCGAATTGTGAGTTTTCTGATTTAAATCTTTTCTTGTAATTGTGATGCTTGTAGTTTCGATCCCCCTATGCCTGTGATGAAATAGGTGATGTTTATAGGATTATAAAATCCTATATTATGATTTCGAATGAATTGATGGCTTGGCTGATTTGTGGGTTTCTCCTTTTGACTTGTAAAGTTTGCCGTGAATATTATTGATGAACTTGGCTTGAATTTTGTCCTTCGATGAAACATATAAATCTGGAATTTGAATTTCCCCTTTGATTAATCCTGCTTCGAATTAGCTCGAAAAAGAAATCTTGCTTTTAAATTCCAGAAATGAATCTTTGACTAAAAAATGGAAAGAAATGATTTTTCTCTTGCCTAAAAATATACACTGAATTTTTGGAAATGTTTGTTTCATTGTTGTTGAGTTTGTACTTGCAAAACACTTTGCAATATCATTGACCATTTGAAAAACTTTGCCAAATATGAATGGTTTTGAAAACATGCCATGAATGAAAATTTGAATGCCTTGCCAACAAAAATACTTTGTCCAATTTCTGATTGATTTTGGCTGAATAAAAACTTGCCAAACATGATTCTCTGATTTGTTGCCTGGAGCATGTTTATAACTTAAACTGTGCCTATAGTTCCTAATTTTGATTACAAGAAATATGATGCTCATTCTAAAAACTGGAAACAGATTTTCAAAAAAATATGACAGTGATTAAACACTTGCCAAAAACTGAACTGTAGTTTTCTGGATTCATTTTAATTGTCTTTTGGCTATTCATGAAACCACATAACCCATGCAGTGCACATGTACTTGAAATTGTTGACCAGATTGATGTTGCCTTCCAGTAAATGACATGTATGATTAATTATGAAAGATTTCAAGTCTAAAATCTTTACTTGTTGAATTCATTAAATCCCCTGCATATGTTTATGTACCTTTACTCTTCAAACTGTGCGCTTTTGAACCAGTGTGTGTACTCCTATGATTACTGAAATCTGCTGCACTTATATCTTTGTTGTTTACCTATGTCACTTGCTGCTGTATCACAAATGTTTGTAGTCCATCATCCTTTACTTCATGTTACATGAATACATGCTGTGCTTTGTTTTTGATATCATCATTCTGGCTCCACCATTTGTCCATACATCTCCATGTTTACATGCGTAAACTGGTTCATTTCTTTACTACCATGTTTGTTTTTGCTTGTATTCTGAACACATGATGTATCACCTTGGGCTTGATCACTTAACTTGCTATATCCATGTTAAAACTGCTCCATTTTGCAATATGTTGTTGCTGAAATTCTTGAATGCAAAAACTTGAAATCATGAAATCAACTCTGCCATCAATTGTTTAGTGGGCTTGATCATATTTCTCTTTGGGTTGAAATCAAGATTGTGTATATCACATTGAACCTAGCACTTTTTCTTGAGTACATGATTTCCAAACAGGCTATGAAAGAATCTGGGTTCATCTTATTGATAGATTGCAACTTGTTCTTTTATCTTGTTGTGCATTTCTGAAATTTTGTTGATGAGCATGTTAATCCTTGTACACCGGTGCATGCACATTAAAACTGAGCTGCTCATGTCCATTTTAGTTTGCACTGGCCATATCCATGTATATGTTGTTGTTGCCATTTTCAAACATGAACAAATTTGTGCACCTTTGTAGCATCACCTGCCATGAAGATTGAACTGTCGTGTTTGTGTTGTGTTGACTTGTTTGCTGCATTGACCTATCTCTTTGAATTTGAGTTGTTTTGCACTTTGTATTATGTCGGCCACTTTGGCTTGCATTGTTCCTCTGTTGATTCTGCACTGAGTCGAGATGGTCCACGTGGCTACTCCTCAGTTGCACACTGATTGGCAAGGCAGTGCACACGTGTATATCTATACACGTGTGTATATGCAGCCATCAGATAAAATTTCTTGTCCCTGTGCTATACATATACAAACTGACTAGACACAGATGGATCAGATCAAGTCATGAAAAATGATGAGAAACACACCAGAAATCTGAGGCAAATAAAAATTTAAAAATAAAATTTATACTTGCATGTATTCAGTTTTATTTCTATTGCAGTGTACTCTGTGTATGTGTTTCATGTGACAAGTAAGTAGGTGATGACTGAACTGACTGAGCAGATGCTGTGAAGACAGAAGACAGTGAATGAAGCAGTGTCAGTAAATGTGTTTGTATATGAAAGTGAAAATGTATGTATATATGATTTGTA
The DNA here is from genome assembly GCA_030737875.1 of Allium sativum. Classification (NCBI taxonomy): domain Eukaryota; kingdom Viridiplantae; phylum Streptophyta; class Magnoliopsida; order Asparagales; family Amaryllidaceae; genus Allium; species Allium sativum. The sequence continues at coordinate 968,073,116 of CM060913.1, forward strand.
TAGACAGAGTGACTGTATGAGTGTTGCAGAGAGAATTGTACTGATATTTGTAATAAACAAATTTTGTTTGAAATAAAATATTATTTTATTGTGTTCAAACGAATTTGTCAGTCGTATTCAGTTTATTTTACAAGTTCAATGAATGTAGAATGACGTAGCGTATATGAAAGTGGATATGAAATGAAATGTATATCAGTGATGTATTCAAAAAGTGGAGTTATAAATAGTTGTACTTTTTGAATGTTTGAAATATAATATTCAATTTAAATAAAATACTGTATGAATATATGAATGTCTGTACAGTCGTATTCTATTTAAATATAAATATTATAATCCTGTCTGTGATGAATATATGAAACGGTACAATAACAAACACATTTATAATAATATATTTGGTTGTTATCATCAAACAAAAATCATATAATTGTGTATACAACTGCGTTATATACAACATGTACAACACATATCTTGAATTTAATGGTACAAGATGGTTTAAAATGCATTGCTTCGTGTTTAGGCAACATAAGGGAAAACATCAAATATATCGAAGGTTTATAATCAAGAAAGAAACATTTTGTTGAATGTATAGGGGATCTATCATTGGATAATAGTAATAGCGGACTACGTCAAGATGTGCCAACAAGATGGAATTCGACATTTATTATGTTTAAAAGTGCTATATATTACAAACAAGCACTTTGTCATTTAAAGCTTATTGATAAGAATTATATTTATTGTCCTACACCGGAGGAATGGATTAAAGCAAAAAAATGCTAATTTTTTAGAAGTGTTTTATGATGTCATGTGTTTATTTTCAGGAATGAAGTATCCAACTTCTAATTTGATTTTTCCGAAGGTTGTCATGGTTTTGATTACACTGTAAAAATGCATGGGATCTAATGATTTTACGTGTGAAATGGCATGTAGAATGTATTTAAAATTCAATAAATATTAGAGTGAATATAATACATTACTTTGCATTGCTTTCATTCTTGATCCCTGATATAAGATGGTTTTTGTCAAGTTTTGTTACAAGAGGCTTTATAACAATGATTATGGCGAATGGGCTGAGGTTGTAGAGACAAAATTAAAAGGTCTACATGAGGAGTACAAGAAAAAAAATGAGACGGAATCTAACAATCACGCAAGTGGATCTAAGGAATTAGATTGTAGCGATGTATTTATAGGACCTTATTCGCAAGAATGTGCTGATGTAATGGAAGAATTTGACATATTTAAAAATTTCGAGTTGCTGAAAGTTATCATAATTTTGATCTTAATTTATATTTAGAAGATGGATTTTTGGATCGTAAGTTATCATTGGATACTCTTTCATTTTGTCAATCTCAACAACTCAAATATCGTATTATCTCACTTATGGTGAAAGCTGTTTTTGTTGTGCCTATCACCACCGTTGCCTCCGAAAGTGCATTTAGCGTTGGCATTAGAGTTTTAATTGATTATCACAGTTCTCTTAAGGACGATATTGTGGAAGCATTATTTTGCACACGTGATTGGCTATATGAGAATAGTGTTGCAATGGAAATGGAACAAGAAGATGAAGATATTTCAAAATTTCATGTTGATGCGGAGCAGCTTAATCAAGTTTATACTCTATCCTTAAATGATTGTTAACTTGCAAAAGGTATTATTTAATTAAGTTTGCTTTATTGTATGCTTTCTTATACATTGACTTTAGAAGTTTTTACCCAAGGGAAAATCAATCCTGTACAGTACTATCAAAGTGTAGGACAACCCAGGCACGTTGCTCATCCAATCATTTCTGTTTAAATACTATTATTCTTTAGGCTTTATCATATATACCACTAGCAGTTTGGTCCAATATCGGTATCTTTATGTGTGTGTTTTTTTCCTATGATTTGAATCTTACTCACTATAGGTGATGCAAACGATTATGTTAGTTCTGCTTCTCACATAACAAATTTTACTTCATTTCTCCAAAACAATTGTGGGACTTCACTGTTTACAAGTGCCAAAATACAGTTAGTGCGATAACTAGGTGTGCACAATTTTCTAAGTTGTGTCTTCTAATTTTCTAAGTTGCACAAATTTTTAACATATGACCTACAATGTTTAAGTTTCATGTGGACTTGTAGGAAATTACGAGCTGTCAGACTTTTTTATGTTATGTGTTTAACTTGTAGGAAATTATGAACTTTATGAAATTATGAGCCGTCTGGACATGATAATTTTGTATGGCTGCACTGTTTTAGTATGTAATAAGTATATGTAGTTTTGAGTTGCTAGCTATTAATGTTTAGTCATTACTGATATTTCTGCCTGATGTATATAGAAGAAAAATGAAGTTCTTTTATTTGAATGTTTAGGATGGTAACATAAAACAACATTGTAGGATATTTGAATGTTTAGGATTTATGTTAAATTAAAGGGCTGTGTATAAAACATATATTTTAATTGAGTGATAATTGTGTGTGCTTATACAGGGTGATATTGTGACTTACCTAAGCAAGAAAGAATTATGGACTACGTTTTGGTTAGACTTCATTTTAGAGAATGTTAGAGTATAAATGCTTCTCCAAAGGTGGTCATTGACCAATTGATTTCAAGTATGTATTTCTCTTTCTTTCCCTTTTTTCTGTTTTAATGTATTTTTTTAAATCAATCAATGAAATGTTCAAGTGTGAGGAATCCATTTAGTCAATGGGTATGCTTTTACCCACTTCTGTCTGGCCTTTTTTATTATTACTGTGTAGACAAACAGGTCCTGACCATGCATTGCACATAGGGCCTATTGTATACTTTATTTCTGGAAAAACTTGTCTTCTTTGCATATTTTTATGTGCAGGGATCTTCTTATATTTATGTGTTGTTATTGTTTTTGTTGCTTGGAGAACTGAAGAAATTGTATTTACATCATGTTTTTGTAGTATATGATACAACTTTTGTCAGTGATTATACTATGCTTAGCAATTTGGTTTCTATATACTTCAGTTTGTAATCATACTTTATATGATGTTATTACTGCATCCAAAAAACTATTCTCAGTTATTTAGGTCAATGCTCAGTTATTTATCTTATATATTGTATCGTACTGTGCTTAGTAACAGTAAGTTAGTATGTTGTATTGTACTACGCTCGGTTATTTATGATGTTGTTGTTGTTATTTAGGTCAGTGTTATACTGAATTCTCAATTGTCAGTGTTATTTAGGTCAATATGTTGTATTTTGTGTTTAGTAGGCTAGTGTTATACCGAGTTATATGTTATACTGCATTTTGTGTCTCCGCTGCCTTTTTTTGTTCATGCTGCATATTTAGATATATCAATTGGTGATGTTTCTTTAGAACAATTTTTTCTTGTGTTATTATAGCAGTTTTTGGTAAATGGGTCGGGTCGGGTTGACTCCTTAACAAAACGGGTTAAGTCGGGTCAACCCATTTATTAAACGGGTTAAATGGGTTGGATTTCTTATTGCTTTGATTGAGTCGGGTCAAATTCTATCCGACCCACTTATTACCCGACCTGACCCATTTGACGAGTCTAATTTTAGGTTGTTGAATTTGTTTGTTCAACCGAAGATTGTAATAAACGATCATTTATGTGTTGAAGGCCTTGGTGATTTCATCATGTCAATGGTCAAGCCGACCTTTGCAAGCTTTGATGTTGGGGCAAAGCTGATAAAGGCTGATGTGTGTTTATCAGTCCAATTTATAGTGCAGCGGGAAGACAAAGCAAAATATTGTTGGATCAACACTCTAAAACGATTGAAATTGGAATAGAAAGGTGAAATGTGAATTTCACAATGTTAACCGATGCAATGCAGAAGTGGCAACTATATATACATACATATATATATATATATATATATATATATATGTATATGTGTATTTATATATGCATATATATATATACATATGTATACATATACATATATATGTATATGTATATATGGAGACGACTATTTGAATACAAAATTAGACATAAACAGAGAGACACAATGTCTTAATCGTGGGATTTTTTTGTCTTTACATGAAGAGGTAGAATCCATGGGGTGATCCGATGGTGCAGATCAATTGTGTCACCATTTGTGTCAAAATTTGGTGTGTAAATAGACTTCCCTAAATATGTATACATATATATATATATATGTTTGTGTGTGCACAAATATATATATATATATATATATATATATATATATATATATATATATAGTGACAACCCAAACCCCTGGACCTGGGCAGAATGGATAGTCGTTGGAATATAACACATTAAACACAACAGCAGATCATAGAACATAGCATACTATATTAGACTAGTGAATAATTTACATCATTTACATTAGCGGAATTAATATCAGAGTTACATCATTACAGGATCATAATTATACAAATAAAGTTTCAACTTGTAGATAACAAGTATGCAGCGAAATCAAAGATAATTAACAAAAGAGTGTCTTAAAAAAAACTCAAAAGAAACATTAAAGTCCATCTTTAACTCTAAGTCCCAAACAGCGTCCACAACACCAGTACACAACTGAAACGACCCGCAAATCCGTACCCTTTGAGTCGACTAATAACACCACACGTCCAACTCAAATTGCACAGAAATACGCATCATTTTTAGAAAGAAGTTAGAGGATGAGAAATAGAAAGAAAGAATTTTTAGAATAGAAGAAAACGAAGATCACAAACTTACAGCGGAACGAATAAATTATATTAGATAATATAACTTTGAAGCACAAATCAGTATTTGTATATACATACCATTATCAGAGCACAACGATTATCCCTGGAACAGTTATAAACACCTGTTTCCAGAAACAACAAAATACACAGCGGAAAATATGATAGTCTATAGCTAAGTGGTGAGGCCTCCTGCTTCAAGCTCCTCCAAGTGAATCTGAAAAATCCTGACTACTTGACTGCCCGTACAAATTTGGGCACCCAAGAGTTTAGGGAAAACAAACAAAATAAACTCTGGGTCAGTCATGGGACTGGTATGAGTAAACTCCAACCATTTGTTTAACTCCCAAAATCCTTTCGAAAGAAATGATAATCGTAAGACCGATCCACACATAAACACGGATGGTTTTTACCTTACGATAACCCAAACGCTTTAGCAATCATATATCATCTGATATTATAATAATGTCTAATCACAAGTAATTAAAATCTAGTAGAACGCTTGCATCTCACGCTCTACATATATAATATACAATCAAACTCGCAGGTACTTATTGGAGATTGGATTCCAACTTGACAAGGTATGGGACCACCTTCCGACCGTGTATCTCTAGAGGCAAATACACTGGGTTCAACAAGAACATCTTGCAACCCGGCCCACACATGACCGACCACTCATTTCGCTTGAGTGTATCGAATGTATATCACCAACGGTTGGGATCAGCAACCGCCTCCCGATAAGGGACAGCATCGATAGATTAAAGAACAAATGGAATGTCTCTAGATAGGTGATCATACATCCTAATGGGTGCGACCCACATAGCCATGCTGCCTGCCCGATTTTTGTCCACTTCCGGGTTGATGAGGCTTGAGGTTTTCATTGTCTTCCAGCACATCTGGCCATTATTCACTTTGAATGCCACATCGTCAGATCCATCGGAAATCACTAATTGATTCCCACAAAAATACTCAGATTGTTAGGCTAAAGAAGTTTCCCTTCTATGCCACCAACTTCGTACGTTTGAAGGAATCAACGTACGTAACCCCCTTTGGAAATACTCTGTCAGACACTCGTCCATACAAGTTGTCCTGGGTCTGGACAAACCGAAGGCACTATCCCGTAAACAGGATAACCCTTGCATAACTCCGTCTTCAATTTATTCAGCATACTTGATTCGCAACGCTTATGCCAATACGGAGTGGTTCTCTGGATAATAATCCAACCGGTCTCTCCATATTAACAACGTTAAAATGGTCAAAACTTTGATAGTCGGTGATTTAACTATCAAATGAAAACATGTCGGTGTGCAAACAATGATATTATTTCCAAAAGGAAATTCTATCGACCAAACATCATTCAACGTTTATCCCTTTTAGTTCATTCATTCATTTCCCTTTTTCACTTTCATTCCTTATTTAATATATTTAGAAAATATACGCTATTAACATTGGCAAACATTTCCATCTCCTGTCCTATATATTCAGAAAACATTTCTGACTCTCATTTGGAAAACGTTTCCAAATCCCCTTCATTTGATTAAACAGATGTTTGAATAAACATCACTATGCCAAATCTCCTTCATTTGGTTTCCACTTAACCACTTTCCACTATCGAACCTTAACCATTTCTTAGTTAAAACGAAGTCAATCAAGTTGGGGTATAATTACCTCTCAGACCTTAACTGAGCAACATTTCTAACTTCGAAATAGACACGGTTCATCTTTCCAATCTTTTAACACGCTTCCTTACGTTGCTCTCGGATTCGATTATGAATCCACTTCCTTTCAGGAATCACTTGATTATAACAATGGTGTTATAATTCCCTGCATCCGAAATATAATGACTTTAATATGACTTTTATTTTCTAACTTGAATGTCGGAAAACATTTTCAATATATAATTCCTTTATTGAGGAAACATCTTTTACTCCAGTTAGAAAACATTTCTAAACCCTTTGAATTTACTGATGTTATAAACATCGTTACTATGACTTAAATCATAAATCATTCGTTAACTAACGATATCACTAACCAACCCTTGCTATCATTCACTTTGAAATATTCAGAGCTCACAACTTTAAACCAAACATTGCTTTCAACAACAGCGTTAAAACCGCTGTCTAGCATTATGGAACACTTATCATAACCATAGCATTAAGATTGCTATTAAAACAGTTATTATAACAGCAGCGTTAAAATTGCTATTTAGATTTACCAAGGCATTTATTATAACAGTAGCATCTAAAATTGCTGTATATATATTAACAACATCTATTATAACAACAGCGCTAAAATCGCTGTTTAGTTTTATAAAAGCATTTCTTACAAAGACAGCGTTAAAATCGCTGTTTAAAATTATAAAAGCATTTCTTATAACAACAGCGTTATGATTGCTGTTTCAAATAAAATACCGTGTACGACGCACATGCTTCCGTTGTTCATTTAAAAACTCTGTTTATTTTAAACAATTCATGTTCTCCTTTGAACATATTTATAAACTATACATTCTTCTAACCACTTAAATCGATTTCTATAAATCTCCTTTTCATATACATTTTATTTTGCAAAATATTTCCTTGTTTTAAACTATTATTCTTTTTCTTCTAAGCATTGAAAATCTTTCTTTAAACTTTCCTCTATACTTTGCTAAATTCAAATCTATTTCAAATATTGGTTTCAGAACCGATATTCACTTTCAAATACACATTTATATTTGAACTCACCTTTTAATTTATCCAATGGTTAATGATCTACTTAATTTATATCTTTATTTATACATTTTTCTTGGTTTACCCAATGGAATAGGTTTCCATTTACAACTCAATGAAAAAGAAATTATTTCAAATTTAGAATTAAATTCTGCTTTTAAATTCTAATTTCTTTTTTCACATTCGATGATATCTTACGGTATCTAAAATACCAGGTTCCTAAGGCCAGGGTAAATCAAACACACAAATTCAACCATGGATAACGTAGCATAACATATATCACTATTAAATAAAACAGTAAATAAAATGTTGAGGGATCCAGTTGGATCCCTCCAACCTGTTTCCCTGCATCCACAGATGTTAGTAACATCAAAAATATCGCATTAATGAAATAAATCAATCAACGATGATCATATCAACCAATTTATCAACTATTCAACCAAGCAATCATTTCATATTATAAAATAAATTTTAAAACTCGTTTATATATAAAAATATAACGAGTTAGAGTGAGTGAGTTTACTCACTTTGCTTCGCAGTTGGCGGTTCTGCTTTTTGTTTCATTTAAAATCAAACGAGCGTCTGATTTTACTGCGAAATTCCAATAGCTCGGTTCTTGGCCCCGTTCGTTCTACAATGCGGATTTCTCCGCTGTAATTCCACCGGCAATTGTTTGGTTCGATTCCCATCTTATCCCCTAACGCGTCTTACAGTCGAGTGCACGGTACATGCTGAAAGTCAACTTGGCAACCAATGGCTTGCAGTTGGGTTTCTCATTATTAGGTGATAAAGTAGCATCCAACAATAGACATGAGACAAGCCAACGCATCTTGTTCTTCCCTGATGTATAATATATGCTCCACTTCTTAAGGAAATGCCAACGCCCCATTTTATGCTTCCTTGCGCCAATAACATCCGCACTCTTCATCCTCTCCCATACTCGAATGAACAGAAGCTCCACTTTTTTCTGGATTATACCAACGCAAGTACATACTGTCCCTTCATCACCTCTCCTACATACACTTCCGCAACCACCAGAAAGGAATCCAAACAAAACTATACTTGAACAGCCACCATGCTGACTGCGACAAAGACAGCATCCCCCACCGTATGCCTCCAACAACCGACACCTCATCCAATACAAACTTCAGCCTTCTTGCCATCTTGCTCCTGCACCCTCTTCGTTTCCTCAAAATGAAAACCAACCTATACTCTTTTTCCTTCATCTTTACTCCACCCACGTCCCTTCTTTACTTCTAAACCAACAAAACCAAAATGGTCGGGCCACTACTCTTCACGCCATCCCGTGCCCAACTTTCCCCCAACGTCCATACGCATGTACACCCAGGCGCAACTACCCCCAACGTCCATACTTTGTTTACCATTTTCTTTTTTTTTTTTTTTTTTTTTCCTATAATGGTTTTTCGTTTTTCGTTCAAAAGAAAACGCTGATATTTATACTTTCAAGAACCGTGGTTGCCAAGGAATAACACGCCTTAGGTCTGCACTAGCTGCTTGTTAGGCTTGTGACTTTTTATTTACTTTGTCGGCAAGGATCCTAGTAATGGCGTGAAGCACAAACAAAGCTTACATCATGACAGAGTTTAGGTTGTTATTTAGCTTTAGGTATCAGTACGTTGGGTTCTCTTCTTTTCTTCCTTCTATTTCAAAATATGCGCAAGTGGACGAGTAGATTAGAAGTCCTAGCCGCAGTGTCTGACTTACACACATAAAAATCTTATCAACTAGTTTGTGTTTACATTATTTTATATTGTACAAAACTTCGCGGTGAAGTATCAGGTGAAATTAAACACCGTCGACTTCTGTTTACTGATGAAAAAGCTATTCTTGGTGTAAAAAGATATTCTGAACCCAATGGAACAAATTTCATCGAAATCCGAGGTCATTTGAAAAAAAATCCTTTATAAAACCAGAAATCAACACGCGTTTAAATTTTTCACGATCACCAGATAAATCAAATCAACTTGAAACTGCGAACGCCGACAATAACTTTTCGATACGAACCCAACGGCACTAGTTTCGTCGCATTCTGAGACTGTCGCCCCGGTAGGCTATTTTTGGGTGTACCGCAATGCCATTTTTAACGCCAAATTATCTGGTCTTTAAAATTAACAAACTATATAGCTATCCTGACTCTAATCGACGATACGAACTCAACGGAACTGGTTTCGTGGCCTGATTCGATCGTCTGTTCAAGTTACACTCTAATATCCCTTTATTCAGTTGAATTAATTTAATTGCACTGAACGAGCGTTTACGGCTACCGTGGTCACATACGACATCGGTTTGCCACGCAATTCAACACCGTACAATAATTAAATGATACGGTCCCAATGAAACTGATTTCGTCGAAAACAGAGTCCGTTTGCAAAACGGCTATTTTAACGCGTATAATTTAAATAACGATTTCCACAGCGACTATTTCAAAATTTGATTTGACCATAACTAACAAATTATAACACGAAATCTAGATTTTTCTCTTTCATATGAAAATTATAATAAATACGGTTCCAACGTGCCTTGTTTCACAGAAATCCGACTCATATCGGATCCTGTATCCTCAGTTGAAGTTCAAAACTCTATATTACGAACTACCGCGCGATTTCGAGCTCGTTTTATAATTATATTATAAATTAACGTTCAAACTTCGTTTTTAATCAATAAATTCCTATATGAAATTCAATTAAAATTCTTAAAAACAAATTTAAATATTCAGAATTCAATGGCCAAAAATCCGGGTCGTTACAACAACCAAAAGATCGATAGCTAAAAACCTGATCACTTGGCTGCCTATGTAAAAATTATAGGCACCGATTTGCAAGGGAAAAACAAACTGCGAGTCAGTGATGGGACTGGTATGAGATTCCCTACAGTTAACTTAATTTGTTTAAAAATAAGGCATATCACGGGACCACGCCGTATAACGCGGAACGGGTTTACTTCACACGAATGCCAGTGCATAAAATCACGTAATGCTTTTTGAAAAATGAAGCCATTATAAGACTCAGGTTCCATCACACAATGCAAGAGCAAGCCGGAGGATAGAGTTTTACCTTATAATTGCCAAACATGCTTGATACGAGAAAATCATTTGATATTATTATTAGTGTTTAAGTGTTGAAAACAATTTCGAAAATAAATGTATCAATCTTAGACGGCATAATACCCCATCCTAATATGCCACCGTAGGTATACAGCTAAAACCATAAAGTCACGTATTGGAATTTGGATTTCCATCATGAGCCGAGGCAAAGGATTTTCCTCATCCGAACTTCAGAACATCTCTAGCAAAATGTCCTAAGGAAAGCACTATCCCTTTGGAGCGGCAGAGTCAGTCTGCATATTCCCACTGATTAGTTAGTGCCTGAACAATACGTTTCCCGGTCCTATTGGACCTCTTGTTCAGTATGTCGACCACCATGGCCTTGTGCGGCCACATCCGAAGCGTCCCGATTCCAATCCACATAAGTAAATTGCCTGGGATCCACCATGGCATCAATTCTAGCTAGAAAGAAACGCGTGTCCTCCCTACGGTCCTTCATCCCTTTTTGACTCATACTGGGATGTGAAGCTTGCGAATTAACGCACCACAAAGCTTTGCTTTTCAACAAAAGCTTTGATCAATTTTCCAGCAACACTCAGCATGACACATTGTCATTTCATACCATACAACTGATGTCCACCAATATATAACCTCTAAGCTCGTACGTCTCAGAGAAGGGTGTTAAGATAAGAGAATAAATTCTCCGTCACCAAACAGATATATATTTAGTAGAGATCAATTAATACGACATCAAATACAATGTCAGACACACAATCCATTTGCAAGTTCATTCTAGGTCAGAACGAAACCGGAGGCACCTTATTCCTCGTCTCATATGCCCAATACAGAAGAGAGGCCCTCGCATATCCAGACAATCTACAAGTACGTCTGGACCACTGCCACTATAACCCTTTTAAGGGAGCTACCCATATCCAGGGCATTATCAACAATCCATTCGATCTGAAGATTTCCGATCTTGAACCATCTTCAATAACTTTGATTTTTAATCGTCATTCAATTACTCGAAATGGGTTAAACCTGGCCTTTTCGAATAATTCACGCCAAAAAATATCAAATCAAATCCTTATCGGATTGTTGACTCACCAATTATGTCTCATTTAATTGGTTTCTCTTTCATAAGATTTAAATTCTTATTCTCAAATCTAGTTAAGTTATTTGGCTTCTAAAAATCATTTCATAACCTTATATAAAAGGTTAACTTAAGAATTCAACTCAATTTATGAATTAAGATTCTTATTTCCAAACTCTTTCTCAGATCAGTTATATAAGCTTTTATACAAAACCACCAAATTTCACTTAAGCACTTTTATCATTTAAAACCAAGTAAAATTGATTTAAATCCATTCTAAATCATTTATAATGATTTTACACTATTTTGTTTATATAAAAATAGTCCATACTCGTAATTTCCAATTACATGTCATTACGGGTTATGGCGCTATGTTTATTCAAATTTGAATTGAACATTTCTAAATATCTAACTGTTAGATTTCAAAACTTTTGTTATCGTTTGAAAGATCTTTTCAATACGAACTCAACGATTCCAATTTCGGGAAAATCCGACAGTTGGATCTCTCGGTACACTCATTTAAAGCCATTAGTCGAAATTCGCAAACTACTGCTGCGCGACACGTTCTATTATACATACATTGAATCGCTTCGATAAAGTTTTATTATATATACATACATATATTATAGTTTCCCAAAGCCATATATTAACTTTCCCACTCCAAAATCATATATTTCCAATATACCCGTATTATAACGATTAAAATAATATTATTTTTTGAACTTCAATATTTTCAATCTAAACTTTCCAGATATTCATTATAAAAGTAAACAAGAAACTTTCGAAAAGAAACTTTTTTTAAAACGCTTTCTAAATAGCCTAACTAAACTTCACTTTTGAAAGTTACTATTCATTTCAAATTTAAAACTTTGACAAGCCAAAATCAAATGAAAATTAATTCAAATTCACTTGCTACAGTTACGGAAATTCATCGATATTTTATTGTCTTCGCGTCCATCCAAAATCAAACGTCAAAATCAAACTTTGATTTTTCAGTTATTATTATATTAATAAAATATTCATTGGAAACCATTTTACTTGATGGAGACATAACCAATGAACCATTGACCATTTTCATTGTTCACTTTTTTACATAGTGAATATTATAACACTCAGTCATCCATCACACTACATCCAATTCACACAAAAAGTGCACTACATGATATAAGCCATAAATAAATAAAGCTTATATAGTCATAACAATCAACAGATTGACAGTCTAGACACTTGGGATTAGTGTTCACATCCAAATACCCGTATGGGGTTTCCATCACATTCACAGATAATCGTGACTTATCTACACACTTGGGAGATGTGTAAAATTATCATCCCAATTCCAGTGTGGGGTTTACATCATAATCCATGTAGCTTATCTACACACTTAAGAGACGTGTGGGTTAAACAATCATCCCAAAACACGTGTGGAGTTTTCTACACAATTAATGTGACTTATCTACACACTTGTGAGATGTGTAAAATTATCATCCCAATACCCATGTGGGGTTTACATCATAATCCATGTAGCTTATGTAGGGTTTCTAAGATCTAATTGTTTAACCCTAATTGACGATTTAACAAAATTAAATCCAGAATCTATGCAATAGAGTAAATCAAAATCAATTTAGATTAGAATATATATACCTGTTAAGTTGAATCCTTGAATAATCCAGAAGAATATCGAACTGAAAAATGAATTTGAATTGAATCAAGCCCTCCATATGTCGAGTGTGACAACCCAACTTCTAATCAGCTAGAGTCGATGTTTAATCCAACTCCAGATGTTTGAAAATCGGATTCGCTGGGTAGTACACATTAGAACAGAATAAAATAAACTTTTATTTCTCAACATTTAATTACAACATAGTTTACATTACCAAAGTGCAAGAAATTACACAACGGAAAAGAAAACAATACGATAGCTATAACACCCCGTATTTTCTGTAATCATTAAAGTAACGAATTAAAGAATACTTAATTATAAATGCGAGAATTAAGGGAAACGGGTTACGCCATTGCGTTCATCTCGGAATTCTGCTTGAGATAGAGTTTGAGTTTGCGTAAATTGGACTCTGTATGAAGGAGTTATGATCTTCAGAAGATTCAAGAATTTAAATAATAAAACCAACCCGAAATTCAAATTTATGTTTCGAAATTCAAAAACCCCGAAGCAGGCTGGGTGGGAAATTTCCCTCCCAGAAATCAGGTCGACCAGGGGGTCGACCTGGATCACACAGGTCGACTAGGGGGTCGACCTGGGGGTCAACCTACCCCCCTCGCCCAGATCCAAAACAGTGACGATTCTGACTTGTTGCTGAGTCTCTTCTGACCTGTTGCTGAGTCATTAGGGTTTAGGTGGCTATTTTGGATAACTCTATCTAGTCTGGACGATTGTGATTGCTCCTAGGATGATCTAACGACTCACATAAGATTAAACCTCTATAAAAGCAACCTTATTCCTCAACCCTAAATCATACAAAATCATTCCAAGGAGCCACCATGCTGTCAATGATCGTCCTAACCTAGCCACCATTTCGTATCAAACTAGAAAACAAGATTTAAAGCTACGAATCAAAACTAACTTAGAGAATTGATAGTCTTCGTCAAGGGATTGCTTTTCAGTTTTAGAAAACAGATCCCAGAAAACAAGACTTTCTTTTGTTTGTAAGTCCTGTTATTATTTAGATGTGAACGATTAAAAGTTATGATTTGTAATAAAATGAAAACTAGAGTAATTCCTAGTTATGAGATAATGACGATGTTGATTTATGCTTATTCTTGTAACGATTCTATCGTATATGCTTGTGAGATTATTGTGGTTATTATGTTGATGTTAAACCAATTATGTATTATGTAAATTTGGTGACTTTTTCATGTTATATAACATGCAAGTTGTTAGGCTAAGACATGTATTATGTTTAGATCTACATTTAGATCTATGTTTATTGAATCATGCAAGTTGTTAGGCTAAGACATGTATTATGTTTAGATCTATGTTTATTGAATCATGCAGGTTGTTAGGCTAAGACATGTATTATGTTTAGATCTACATTTAGATCTATGAAAAATTGGATCCAAAATGAAAGTTTACATTTACATGCCTAGTGGATTTGTGTAATTCCATATGCTTAAGATTCATGTTTATTAGATCCAAAATAAAAGTTCACATGCCTAGTTGAACTTGTGTAATTTTATAAGCTTGAGATTCATGTTTATTGAATCCAAAATAAAGGTTTACATTTACATGCCTAGTTGAACTTGTGTAATTCTGTATGCTTAAGATTCATGTTTATTGGATCCAAAATAAAGGTTTACATTCACATGCCTAGTTGAACTTGTATAATTCTATATGCTTAAGATTCATGTTTATTGGATCCGAAATAAAAGTTTACATTTACATGCCTAGTTGGATTTGGGTAATTTCATATGTTTTAAAACTCATGTTAATTGGATCCAAAAATGCAAGTTCATTATTTTGTGCCAAATTTATATGACACATGTTTAGTTAGATCATTATTATGTTGTATGAATAGTACATGCTCCCTTCTTTCCCCTTTTGTATATAAGTTAGGCTAAGTTACCAGCCTAACATTCTATGTGAATTTTGCGAACGTATGACGGGGGTAACGTTGGGAAAAACCTTAAATTTATATTAATGGCATAATTTGGCCCATAAATATATGAATGATTAGCGGCATAAAAATTGGTATAATTTATATACCTGAAATTATGAATATGATTTAGAGAGAAATTGGGCATGACTTGAATGACAATAATTTACATATAAACATAAAAGGTAAATATGTAAATTTAGAAAAAGACGAGTATGCCTAACCCGAGGTTAGATTGAGTTACGGTGTAAGACTGCCCGGAACCGCCCGGCACATCCAGCAACCGTAACAATATATATCTAATGTGAGAGGTTAGTGCATCAAGCCCAAAAGAACCCGAGGTTAGACTGAGTTGCGGTGTAAAACTGCCTGGACCCGACCGGCACATCTAGTGACCGCAACATTACCTGTCTAATGTGAGTGGTTGGTGCTTTAATGAATGAATTAAAGCTAAGACAGGAATGGTAGGGTTAAGTTAATTAAGGAAACACTTAACCAATACAACATGTTAACTAAACTGATGGGTGGGGTTAGGTTAATTTGGACACTTAACCAATTTAACATGTTGATTAGGAAACCCTAGTAACGGGGACCCATTTCAGCAGTAACCCACATAGATGTATCATGGTACCCTGAACTAGGCAGGGTGGGGCACGATTACTGGGCTGATTATAAGCGGTTAAAACAACGGCGGGTGGTTCATTAGTGTAGGTTCCGACGGAGTGCGGGCGTGCACGTACTCCGGAGTGGAAAAAGTAGGCAATGGGCATCAGTAGTTATACACTGTGCATCTTGAATTGTGTCGGGTTGCCACCATAGGATTTGATACACCCTATGGTGGGACTAGCACAGGTATCTACAATCAAGCGGGGCCGAATGACACAAGTGGTAAACGTATACGAGTTGGAGACGATCAATAAAAAGGGGATCATTTATCTTGAACACATGGTGCTTGTTGAAACACTTGTAAAGGGGTGCACATAAGTTGAAATGAGTGCGATAGCATATTCAGTTTTGTTATCTTATTTCTAGGGTGTTGTCCTAGATTCAGTTTATTCATGTCATAATCCTTTTCTTGTTTACATGCTAAATAATCACTGGATTTACCAGACTCGTGTCTGACCGATTTTTCTTTCGTCTTCTTTTCTTCCGTTCCCCCCCCCCCCGGTCCGCAGGGAGGAAACACCTCAGCTTAGTTCAGACCTTTTGCAAGCAAGAAGAGAGTAGATGCATGGCTTGGACTTTCTCTTCTTGGGCTATGGCTTTGGATACACTCTTAATGGGGATTATGCTACTTTATTATCGTTTTATGCTTCTATATGTTTTCATCAAGACAAAGTATTTTGATGTAATGATTTGGAAGTTGTTTTGAGACAATTTGCTGTAATGTTTTTGTTATGAACCACGTATGAAATAAATTTCGTTTTTCCGCTGTTTATATGTCTATCTTGTAAATTATCTGTATCTTTTACCTATAATGCTCCATCGAAGTTAAGGCATTCCCTTTGAGAGTGACCTTAACGGAGGTGGGGTGTTTCAATAGCGGAAGAACTCCAACTCTAGCTCGAAGCTCCAACCCAAAAGCGCTTCGAATCTTTGCTCCAAGGATCGATAACTATAAAACTAAACCACTAGCTACCCGTGTGAAAATTTATGGGCACCCAGAGTTTAGGAACAATAAACTCCAGGTCAGTCATGGCACTGGTGTAAGAACATAAAACAATTTACTTTATATTAAGGTAAATCATAGGATTACTCTGTATAATACAGAACGGGTTTACTCCAATGATTACCAGTGCATAAGTCGTACATGAGTTTCGAAAAATGAGACTATTATAAGGTTCGCCCCGAACACTCCAGACAATAAATGCAAATGCAAGCGCACACATGAACGAGTTTTATCCTTATAATGCCAAATCCATGATATATATCGACGGTGTGTATTATAACAACTAATAGCACTTTAAAACATTTTGCAAATAAATTTACAAATCTAGCAAGCATAATGACTATGCCTACATATATAGTTTACAAACAAAGCGAGAGGCTCGTATTGGTTATTGGATTTCTAGCAAGATGGTTCCTGACACGAAAGATCAATTGAGAACAAGAAGCTAAGTATCCCCCGGATAACATCCAGACAACAGACTCCGAATACATAGCATGAAGTATATATCCCGATTTTCATCCAGACATCGGACACCGTATATACTTTATTCCCTCAGGTTTCACAGGTGGATCCACCACCGAAGCTTTCGAGTTCAATAGATAATATGTATAGGTATACAATCTAACTGCCAGTTTCCCATCATGTCGGGTTGTGAGGTTCGCGAGGGTTCGTACCATAAAGCTACGCTCTTACACTAAGCCATGCTTTGATCATTTCTTCAACTACAGCACTTCGCATGCCACACTGTTATTTCATAATCGACAACTGATAAGCACCGACCAAATAACTTTTAGTTAAGGGAATAAATTCCCATCACCAATAGAAATATGTTTAGTAGTAATCAGTTAACACACTATAAGATACAGTGTCAGACACACATCCATACGAGTTCATTCCGAGTTCGAATGAAACCGAAGGTGCCTTATTTCACGACTCAGGTTTGAGCGCAAAGGCCCTAGCAATCCGAAAGTACTCAAATACGATCGGGCTTTCTGCCACTTCGGTAATAGGGTCATCTCTCTACTGTAGCTATTCAGTAAAGAAACCAATCAGCAGGTAGCCCGTTCGATGTGAAGAACCACGGTCTTCAATCGTCGTTTATGTATCTTTATTTATTTCGTCGTATGATTATTTGGAATGGTTTTCGAGAGGAAAATTCCGATCCCGGTCTTTCCAAATAACTAGCGCTTTATGTGAAATCCATATTTCAAATTAAGTTCTTTCCATCAAACACGTACATAACTTAATTCTTTCTAAATTTCAAAATGATCGTTTATATAATTTCAAACAATCATTTATAACTCAAGGATCAAAATTAACGATATTTCTTTAATTCGAACTCGTTTTATTCATTCAACACGGATTCATTATATTCGAGTCAAAGGATTCGGGACTGAAACAATTCCCAATTTAATTAAATAGAATATTTGAAAATAATACTTTTGTTATAAACTAATTATATATATAGTTCCTAATTTTAAAATAGAAATGGTTAAAATAACATACATTAAACTTTGAAAAAGCATTCAAATAGAATATTTTAAACATATACATATCTTATAAATCAAATAAGTTTTATTTAAATATTTCTTTGAAATCACATACCATGTTTTAAATAGTTAAAACCCATATAAATATAAAATACTTCAATTGGAATTGTTTCCTTCCCATGCCGATGACTTGAATTTATATTCATATTCGAAGAGCATAACAGATTCCGGTAATCTTGAGTTAATCCCATAAATTTCAAACATCTTCAACTTTTTTTCTTTCCGTTCACTTAATTCTGTATTCTTCCATAATTAACCTAAGTCTTACTCAGGTAAAACAATATTATCATCATATCATTCAAGTTAAATTATTACGATTTATAATAGATATACAATTAGTCAAACATCAAGACTTCTTATATCGAATATATGTTTCGTATTCAACTGATACTATAAGCGGAATTATGATATTTCTACCGTTTAATTCCTCAAATTGTATTAGTCATCATCTACAGAACTTATATTAAATATTTGAAGATCACTTCCATCCAATTTAACCAAATTTTAAATTGAAAATTATTTATTTTGGTTATCGTTTCACTGTATTCGAGGGTCACTTTCAATTTGCTCTTTTACCAGCCTGGACAAGTAAACATTGGCCAGGTAAGTTCAGTGCACTAGTTGCTGCATCCCTTGCCTTATTTACATACCCCGTTTACAATTCCAGAACTAGTGACGGAACAAACCTACATGTTAACCCATATACTTAAATTTCATTCCTTACTTAAACTTCATATCCAAATTATTATTCGAAGCAAATTATAATATATTATTATAAATATTTATCTTATACCAAATTCCATAACAAAATAACTCAAGTATAAATATCTTTTCAAACACTTTTATAATGTTATTTCAAATTATTATCTAAAGTCATATTAGATTTCAAAAATCAAATAGTTTGAGTTTGCTTAATTTTTCGCAACAATTCATTAATTAAAGTGGTAATTAAGTTTAAAAAACAAAATTTCTAATTCAAAGACCTTCCAAAATAAATTATAATATCACTTTACTTTGATAATAACATATTAATTAGTTTTCAAAATCAAATTATTCAACCAGTTAAACCCAATTATCAATTTACCCAAGTACTACTCAAACCATTAGTTCATTAAATTTTTTAAAATGTTGTTAACCTAACTTAGTTAACAAGCCATTTCAATAACACTATATAATCAATTCAATGTTATTTAATAAAACATTAATTTAGTAAATTTATTTAAATAATCAAATATTACTTATGAAAAATATTATCCAATCAAGGAGTATTAATAACATTGATAAATAAATAAACATAATTGAACCAATATTATTATGTAATAAAATACTACATAATCAATTAAATGTCATTTACCCATAAATCGCTCTTTAATTAATTTGGGGAAGTAATAAATTGCTATTGAAAATCCGTACATATGTTTATTCACACATTCAACAATCATTTTCATCCATTTCTTAAATGCACACAACCAACAATTTACGAATGCGCGTTATAACATTAATGCGCCTTGATATATTTTATATCGGTAACCATCACAACAATAGTCATATTATCTACAAATTACCACATCCATATTTAAATAGCCAATAACTTCGTGTTATAAAATAACGTGCATATGCGGGTTTAACTAATAATGCGTTATTTTCGATGATCATAAATTAAACATACATGCAACTAACCATTGCTAGTGGTCATCACACAGTATCACATTCACCGAATCAATCATATACCCGAGTTTTATCATATTGATTTAATTTAAATTTAAATTTAGAGGTTCTCACCAGCTAGCTCTCCGATAATGGTGTTCCTTAAGCTCTCCGCGTCGTCTCTCTCTTCCTTTTACGCCATAGTTCTTCTTTTTTTTGGTTAAACTTGCGCATGTATACTAATGCAACACCAAATTCCCACTGTTGCTCCACCTGCCACCCATTTAATTTCATTTCCATGTGTATGTCCAAAAAGAAGTGCCTCCTCACGTCATTTACCCCTTCCCATTTCAACCCTCTCTTTCCCAATATTGTGCCTCCTTTTCTCTCCTCTCCTTTTGCATGTTCCATCCCAATCTTTTTTTTAAAGTAGCGTAAGATTTTTTTTCACTCTACTTCTACTTATAGGTGGAGAAAGGTCGGTTAGTGAACTTAAACAAGGTGGAGGCAGTTTTTGATCACTAAAGTTAGTTGGCCAGACGTGGAGGAAAGGCCTAAGGTAGGAAAGTTGCAAGTTGGTGATGGGAGAGAGGTTTGGTGAAGGAAGAGGGTCACGCAAGGAAAGTTTCGCATGTTCCATCCCACTCTTTTTTTTCTAAGGGTGGCGGAAGCTTGAGCAGAGCAAGAGAGAAAAGGCAAAGGGCGGAAGCAGTATGAAATTTTAGGATCAGAATGGTGATAAGGAGGAATGGTCACGACGGAATGGTGATAATGGGAGAGAACGCAACAAGTGGCGAAGCTTTGAGAAATTGGGTAGAAGATTTACAGTGGGAAATTGAGTTGTGAGTAACAAAAGGAAAATGGGGAAGCTTATGGTGGAAGGGGAGTACAGAGAGTAATGACAAGTGGAGCGACTTTGTTTACACTTGGGAGAAAACTTTGCATGCAACTTTACATGTGTCCCTTTCTTCTTGTGTACACATGTTTTATTATCTTTGCATTAATAAAAGGGTTACAGTCCTTTGATTAAGAATCTCCACTACTGTACCCATCCGCCAACATTTATGTTTCAAAGCTTATTCCAAGGATGTTCACATGCATTACTAATGTTGAAACATTAACTTTGAAGTGATACATTGATGATTTGAAATCTAATTTTTATTTACAAATTTGCACACATTTTTTTTCATTCCTTTTATCAAAATTCATATTCCATAAATTTTCTTGATTTCTTTTATTTCTAATTATCGATAACCTACAACACCGAACTAATAATATAATCATGTATAATAATGTGCTACGATCCCAGAACCGTAATAAAATAGATCGGTTGATTAGTTCTGCAAAGGGTCAAAAAGGACCACGGTTACACTAAAATACGCTAGAAAAATATATGCTTATTTTTCAAAATAAAAATTACAGTAAAATTCTATAAAATATTTTATGACCACGCGAACTAAAACTGAACAAAAATTTAATTATAATTTAATTTCGAATTCTGATCGATTTTATCAACTAAATTGCAAATCATTTTAATAATTCGACTAACGACGTAACGTACCCCAAAAAAAACATTTTTATAACTAAATTTCACAATAAAATTAATTTCAGTCATTCTAAAAATAATAATATAGCCTTAAAATTTTATTCAAAAATCATTTAAACCTTCCAAATTTGTTTACAATTTATATTAAATTCAAATTAAATTTCAGGAAAAATCTTAGATCGTTACATCGAGCCTCTACAGAAATCCACACAAACGCCATATCTTTGATCGAATCAAAGATAAAAGGGAAAGATTCGATGCTAGCCGCCATATCTAGGGTTTTCATTGAAAAGGTAGGTCATGGTTTGTAACGACCCGTATTTTTACGGGTAATAATTTATTTATTTAATTATTTAAATATCGATTCAGAGAGGTTAATGGTTGTTAAATTAAATACTAGTGAATATTTAATTAATATTATAATTAAATAATATATTTAATTATGGAATAATCAGAAATTGCTGAATTGACAATACAATGTGAATTGGATTATATAAAATATATAATTCAGTTTAGAGTTGAATTATATTAACGAATATATTTTATAAACGACGGTTGAACGTATAATTTATATTGTAATTATAATCGAGCTCGAAATGGCGCTGCAGTTCGCTATTTGGCGATTCGAACTTCAACTGAATATACAGAAGCCGTTTTAAGTCGGATTTCTGTGAAACAAGAAACGTTAGGAGCTGGTGAAGTATATTTTTCTAGTGGAAGAGAAAAATTGGGATTTCGTCGTATAGATTTTGAGTTATGTCCAAATCTAATTCTCAGAAAAACAGCGCCATAAAACCATAACGGTTTAATTAATTTTATAAAAGGATTTGAATATAAATCGAATATCGATATAACTCCGATGATGAAATATCGAGTTAGAATCCATATAGGATTATTCTGGGCCGTATGATATTCCTCTGTGAATATATAGATAATATAAATTTATTTATATTTAATTTAATTATATTTAAATATATTTATATATTTAAATGCGTTATTTAGAGCTTTAAAAATAGCCAGTTTTGCAAACGACCTCCGTTTTTGATGAAACTAATTTTGTTGGATCCGCAATGTCAAATTATTGTTAGATTCCAAGTTTCGTGATTTTTAGAGTCACTGTGTGGCCGTACGGATTTTTAGAGTGAAAAACAGTTGATATTCTAACGGTTAAAAATACGCTGTGTGAGCATACAAAGTCGGAATTCGACGAAACCAGTTTCGTTGGGACCGTAATGTCGAACTGTAGCTGCATGTCCATATTCGTGATTTTTAGGTATCGTGTGTGATCACATGGATTTTTAGAAGGCAAAATGAACATAAAAACTAAAATATCCTAAGATATTGGTGACCCTAAACAAGCCACATCCTCCTCTTTTTCAGCCACACAAGGTTCACGTCCCCATTATAAAATCACAATCATAAGCCGCCACCAGTTTTGGCAAAAACATTGAAAACATCCTCTTTAGAAAATCAAAAGAAAATGAAATCAAATTCGATAAATCCAAAAATATATATTTATGAAATGCTGGTAGGGTCCTCTTCATTTTGGTGTAATTTTTATCAAGATCGATGGAAATTTGGGTTCATGGTTTGAACGCAGCGTGGATTAGGGTTCCCGTTTGTTCGGATTTGGAGCTGTGTTTAGCGAATGGAGGATGTTATTCGTATTCACAATGGAAATCCGCACTGTATGTGAAAGTCTGGAGTGATTCGGTTACAATTGGGGTTGCTATCTTCCCTGTAGCCAACAGAGATGCTGGACGACGTTGGTGAGGTGGCTAGTTCGAGTGCGATCAGGGGTATATGGGGATGTAGAGATTCAGATGGAGAGTATAAAGGTGGTGGTCTTGCTCGAGGTTGGTGGCCGAGTCAGTGGGGAAGGATGGTCAAAGTTTGGTCAATGGTGGAAGAGTGGGTTCGAATTTACGGGTTCCAGGAGATTAATTCAATTGGGGAAGAAGGGAAAAGAAAACAGCAGGCCTGGGTTCTTGAATATGGGCCGACATTACGTAAGAAGGGTGAGGCCCAATGTGGTTTAAATTATTTTAATTCAATTATAAATAGTGTACAAACTTCTCTAATGTGTAACTTCGTCGTACGATATCGAAATTCAGCGAAACGAGATTCGTTGGGATCGTATGGACGACGACTACACCATGGAATTGACTAGGAGTGAAATAGAGCTTGTTACAATTTATAGCAAAATAAATTGTCCGTCTGAATCAAGCGTGGTTATCTTTATTAACGATGATCGTCCAATGTGAGTAAATCTCACTAACTCTGATCAGTTTATATATTTATAAACTGTACTTTATTTTTGATAAATATTGATTGATTGCTGTGTATGGACTGTTTAGATGGGCGGTTAAATAATTGATTGAAAACACAATAATGGTTATATATATATATATATCGTTATTAAATATTAATTCTATCGATCAGAATATTTCTTCTTGAAATGAAAGTGATGTTATCTATATTGTTTAACATCTGTGGATGCAGGGAAACAGGTTGGAGGAATCCGACTGGATTCCTCAACATTTATTTTACTGTTTTTCATATATTTTGATATATGATATGATACATAATCTGTTATGCATTTTGTGTGTTAGAATGATGTTGATCATTGTTATTCGATATTTTTAATATTATAAGAAACCCTGGGATGTAAAAAGAAATATTTCAATGTATATTGAAATAAAGGAATTTTATAAAATCAACCAATTTTATAAAAGGAAATATTTTGAAAATAAAGTATTTATAAAATCATAGGATTTTATAAAGGGGAACATTTATTTAGAAAATAAATAGAATATCATAAAGGAATATTTATTGGGAAAATAAACAGGATATTATAAAAGGGAAATATTTATAAAACGAAAAAGGTTTATAAAAAGGATATTTACTTAGAAAGTAAATATAAGTGAAAAGAAATATTTATTTAGAAAATAAATAGAATTATAAAGGGATATTTATTTAGAAAATAAATAGAAATAGAATAGGAGTAAATATTTGTAAAACAAATAAGGTATTATAGAAAGACATACTTGGGAAAATAAATAGGATTTTATAAAAAGGATATTTGAGAAATAAATTTCAAAAAGAGTGAATCAAATATAGTTATTCGAAACAAAATCAAAACAGACATGGTTATTTAGAATGAAGTTAAATCGAATATAGTTATTCGAACCAGAATTAATCAAGTAAAGTTAATTGAATATTAGTTATTCAATTAAAGTTAATCGAATATTAGTTATTCGAATAAGAGTTAATCAAATGGAGTTAAACAAAAAATTAGAAACTGACTAGAGATTAATAAGTTGAATGGTTTCCTAAGTATCGAAATGATGTTGGTTTCGGCCTTCGGGGTTTATACTTAGGAAGTTGTTCTCTTGTTAGTTTATAGTTAGAGTCTGATAGATGTGGAAGAATAGTGATACGTAATTAAGCCATGGAAATGTTTTCCAGTGTTAATAACATATATTTTCTAATTATAGAAAATAAGGAAATATGAATATATATATATATATATATATATAATTGTTTGATGATTGGATCGATAATTCCATTTGGAAATAAGATCGTTGTGTGTACACAGACATGTTTTCTTTGATAGTTAACTCACCGACTATCGAAGTTTATGACCATTTTAACGTTGTTAATATGGAGAGACCTGTTGGATTATTATCCGAAGAACCACTCCGTATTGGCATAAGCGTTGCGAATCATATATGCCATAGATAATTGAAGACGGAGTAAAGTGCAAGGGCTGTTGTATAAATCTTAGGTAAAGATTGCCTAAGATGGATATACTGAATAGTGCCTTCGGTTTGTCTAGTCCCAGGACGACGTGTATAGAAGAATGTCTGACAGGGTATATTTAATAGACCGCGTAAGTTGATCTCTTCAAACGTATTTACGTTTGGTGGTGGAGGAATTCGTTTCTCTTAGCTGTATACCCGTGGTATTTTTGGTGAAATCAATTTGTGATTTGGCGGGTATGACGATGTGACATTCAAAGTGAATAAATGTGTGATCTGTCAGAGATAAGCGTGGCCTTTAGCCTCACAACCGGGAAATGACAAACATCGGGTAGGTAGCATGGCTATGTAAGTCACACCTATTAGGGTGTATAATCACCTGATCTAGAGTTTCATTTACTTCTAAAAATCTATTGTCGATGCTGTCCCATTCGGGAAACGGTTGCTGATCCCAACCGTTGGTGATATACATTCGATACACTCAAGCGAAATGAGTGGTCGGTCATGTGTGGCCGGGTTGCAAGATGTTCTTGTTGAACCCAGTGTATTCCTCTCTAGAGGTACACTAGCGAAAGGTGGTTCCATACCTTGTCATAGTTGGAAATCCATTACCCAATATGTGCTTGCGGTTTTGATTGTATACTATATATGTAGAACGTGAGATGAAAGCGTTTCTACTAGATAATTATTATATTGTGGTTGATAGACACTATTATAATATCAATGAGTTTTGATATAAAAATTATTTAGGATTTTCATAAGGGAAAAACTCGTTCCGTTATACGACGTGGTCTTATGAGATATCGTTTAATGGCTCAAACTGTTTTAAATTGTTTTACTCATACCAGTCCCATGACTGACCCGGAGTTTATTTTGTTTTGTTTTCACTAAACTCTTGGGTGCCCAATTTTGTACGGGAAGTCAAGTAGTCAGGATTTTACAGATATACTTGAAGAGCTTGGAGCAGGAGGCTTCAGGATTATATAGCTGTAGTTATTTCTGCTGTGTTGTAAGTGTTGTACTATGATAATGTTACTGTATACATATACTGATTTCATTTCAAGGATATGTTATCTATTATATGTTGTTGGTTCCGTTGTGAGATTCGTGTTACTCTGATGTTGTGTTCTTCTTCTTCTTCTATTCTAAGTTTCTGTCTTATCCATCCTCACCCTCTAACTTCTTTCTATTAACTTTCTGGTATTTTTCGATATTTGGTTAGTCATCATTGAGTTTATGGCGATTACCAAAGTCGACAAAAACCGGGTCGTTACATGGTTTTTTTTAATCTGATATTAAAATTGATGGTTTTTCTCTTCATATTAAAAGGAAACGGTCTATCCCTTATAAATTAAGTGTGTACCATCAATTAAGGGAGCCACCGGTGTACCATTTCAATGCAACATAAAATATCAACAAAATTGATATTCTATTTATCCAATGTATGTTCTTCCTTTATAACGTTCTAAGTGTGTGACCCTATAGGTTGCTATAACGTTGGCAATGATTTTAAGTCATATTTAAAATCATTAACAATGATTGGCATCTAGCAATACGTCACTACTACCCAAGTTACAATAAGATCAACGATTCGATACAACCTTTCTGTGACTAGTGTATCAATGTAATATAATCCTTTCAATATATCTAGGATTAAATTTGAGGCATGGATCGTATCACCTTCTTTATGATTTAATCTGTTTATCTTGATCGATGAGTAGACTGTTTAAAATAAATCAATATTTGAGCGCGGCCATGCATTTCACTGTCTCACTCAATCAAGAGGCCCATGGATATCACTACAAATATTGTAAGGTAAAATTCCATCTAGATCATTCATAATTTTCATTCGATTTGAGATGTATCCAATAATCATCGTTATCTTCTACTCGTTTAAAAGCAACTTTAGATGATATCAAAACACAAATATCCTCGAATAAAATTACAATGATATCAGGTTTGAGGACCATTACATCACTGCCACTATGAGAAAAACTTATGATACTGTTAATTATATTCCAGGTAGTTTTTTTATGTTGGGTCAGCCCAATACGCTATTCTCCAATACGTATTTATGTCTTGACATTAACATCCTGTAAATTAATGGCCAATGAGATGTGATCATCGGCCAATCAATGTACTAGTCTCAATGTTTTATTGCTGTCCTATATAAACAATAAAACTTGACTAGGGACATTTAAGAATTATAATACTTAATATATTATATAATCTCATATTCAAGTTACTTACTTAAACTATTTAATTTCGTATTATTATTCAAAGGACTTCTATTATGTTAATATTTATATTACGCACTAAATATAACATAATAGAATATATATATTTTTTATTCAAAATAAAATATAACATTAATAATGTCATTAATCCCATCAAATGGATTGCATTTAGGGCATAAACTCTAGCAATCTCCTACTTGCACTATAGTCAATCATTCATGTATCGTATACTCATGAAACTAGTGTGACTATTTAACTTATGCTGTGACAGAGTTTAAGTCAGTAAGTCTGCAACATTACAACCTTTTGCAACTTTGTAGATATGTTTATTTCCTCTATGACCAATTTCACATAAGAAATTATATTTCTTAAATATATGTTTGGATCGATAATGAGCTTAAGGTTTTAGGCCTGAGCAATAGCCACATTATTATCGCAATGTAAATCATTGGATCAACAATGAATTAAGTTCAATTATGAACTTCTTAACCCAAACATTTTCTTTCTAAGAATCAATATCTATTTCTTGTTTTAAAACTAACATTATTTATAATAATTAATGTGTTATCTATATAACATTTAAATTATTGTGTCACTCCCACTCAATTCCTTGTCTATCCAAGGTTTAATGGTATTTTGTGGCTTCCGAAACATTTTGAATTCTGTTTCATTCCCATCGGTATCTTAGAGATTGGCTCTCTTTAAAAAGGATAGCAATTCGAGCAATAAACATTCTATTCTCAGAGGATTTATAGAAATAATATCATTTTGCTTCTTTTGGATATTGCACAAAATAATTATCTAATTTGGGTCTGATCTTATCCGAGGAAAAACGTTTAACAAACGCCTTACATCCCAAATCTTCGCATTTAGATACACTAGGACATTTCCTATATCTTATATGGCGTCTTCAGAATTGTTTTAGTATAATTAAATACAATTGTTCTAAATTTAATTTATTGGAAGATCTATATGACTTATCATTAATTGTATCATATCTTATAAGGTGCGACTTCTCGTTTTAGACACACCATTCCAATATTGTGTTCTAAGTGGAGTGAGTTGTAAAACGATTTCATACTCATTCGGATAGTCATTAAATTATTGGCTGAGATATTCTCTTGATCTGCTCGAAGAGTATTTATTTCCTTTTAAAATTGGTTTAGAACTTCATTTCTGAACTCTTTGAACTTTTCAAAGGATTCAGATTTGTGTTTCAAAAGATACACACATCTATATCTACTGACATGATCAGTAAATGTAATGAAATAATAAAACCTACCTCTAGCTTATGTATTCATTGCTCCATATACATCACTATGTATGAGACCCAATACTTACTAGCCCATTCACTGTATCAAGTGAAAGGTGATTCAGTTATTATGCTTAATGAACAAGATTTGAATTCTTCATATGATCCAAAATCAAATGATTCCAAAATTCCATCATTATGGAGTTTTGATACGTTTTTCTTGTTTATATGGGCTAACTGACAATGTTAAAGGTGTGCTGGATATAAATTACTAAATTTAATCCACTTAGTATTTATGTCAAGCATATTATAGTTGAAGATTTATAAAGATCATAACTATTTGTGAAATTCCATAAGATATTTCATTTAAATAAAATGAATAACAATTGTTCTTTTACTACAAATGAAATTCAAACTTGTCTAAACAAGATACATTTAACATTTATTTTAAATGGAACTTTCATAATAAAAATTATTTTAATTATTCAATTAAGTCAGTACATAGAACAAGAACTAACTTTCTATGGATAATCTAACAACATATGCTTCATTTTCAATCGTAAGTCCACTTGTCCTTTTGTCAGATCTCTACATGTTTTGCAATTCTTGCAAATTCACATATGTCTATGTAATTCATATCCAGTATCTAATACTAGAGATGTATAAGTAGATTGTTATAACATGTAATAACCCGGAAATCTGAGCCAATTTAAAATTTTTATTTTGGTAATTTTAGCGAATTTTGATTATTTAAAATGAATTATTTTAAATAATAACGACGAAAAATTTATTTTGAATAGAATTCGAACGTATATATTATATAGAACGTCGTTAGAATATAAATATTTATTTTAAATTATAAATGGAATTGAAAATGGCGTGGTAGTTCGATAATTCGATTTCAAACTTCAAATGAAGGGACAGGATTCAAAATAAACCGGAATTTAGCGAAACCAAAAATACTAGAATCTATTAGAGAATATCTTTCCAACGAATCCGAAAAATCAAAATTTCATAGCGGGGATAAAAAGATATGTCCAGTTAAAAATTCTGAATAGTCGCTATGGAATTCAGGCCCTTAAAAATGGAAATTTTGCAAACGACCTCGGATTTCGACGAAACCACTTTTATTGGATCTGTGAGGTCTAGTTATTGCTAGATTCCAATTTTCATAATTTTCTGAATCAATATGTGAGCGTGGGAAAGGAAAACGCGCTTGACCAGTTTCAGTTGATTTTAATCGACTGGAAAATGGCCATTTTTCAAACGGTCTCAGAATTTGACGAAACTAGTTTTGTTAGGACCGAATCGTCAATACGAAGCTAGAAAATATTTTTCTGGAATTTTTCGAATTAGTATGTGGCCTCAATAAGTTGAAATACGCGTTCAAAATCAATATATAGAGTTATATGTTGATTTTGACGAAAACTGATCGAAACAATCAAATCAGCTTATGATACATATCACATTGTGTTCGGAATGGGGGTAATTAGCTATGGACGATAGGCGGTGGGCCTCGTTTAGAGATCGAAATTAATAGTTGCTTTTTAAAATAAAATAATAAAATATATATATTATAATATATATACTCTCCTAACTTCCCTCTCCCCTCAGGATTCTCTCTCATCGACTTTTCAAAAAAAGAAAAAAGAAAAGAAAACCATCGCGCTGAGCGCGATAACTGCCGCCGCCACCAGAGTGGTCTCCACTGCGGCCGCTCGAGCCAGCGCCCCCCCCCCCCCCCGAGCTCCTCCCTTATCCTCTCGTGCCCTAGCCCCTCTCTCTTCTACCCAATTGAAATCCTAAACCCCCAAATACAAAAAAACTGACGCCACTACCATCCGAACGCACTGACCTCCGCCGCCCCCTGAGGCGTCCCCCGCCACGTCAGCCCCTCCTCTGCCCTCCTACACCCGAAAATTGTAAGTTCTCCTTATTTCGATTTTAATTGTGTAGATACGTGATTATTACTTTTATAAATATAGTAGCGAAGCATTAAAAATATAATTTTTATTATAGTAGAGTATTAAAAATATAATTTTTATTATAGTAGAGTATTAAAAATATAATTTTTATTATAGTAGAGTATTAAAGATATAATTTCTATTAGAATAGCATGATGAAAATTCGATTTTTCTATATATGAAGTGAAGATGAAAATTCGATTTTTATCATATATGAAAGAAAAGATTTTTATAACATAAAAGGTTGGATTTTTGATTTGGAAAGTTCAAATTTTTTTATTAGAAAAGTTTGAATCTTTATATAGTTGAAACGATGTAGAAGTTTGATTTTTAATGATTATAAAAATATAATTTTTATATTATAGAAAGGTTAAAAATATAATTTTTATATTATCGAAAGAGAAATAAAATATGATTTTTTTTATATTTGAAAAGGCGAAATCTTTCTATAGAGAATAGCGAGATAAAAATATAATCTTTATTATATGAACACCGTTGTAAAAATAGAATTTTTATCTATATAGTAGCGGTGTAAAAATAGAATTTTTATCTATATAGTAGCGGTGTAAAAATAGAATTTTTATATACATAGCAACAATATAAAAATATGATTTTTTTTTATATAGTAGAGATTATAAAAATATAATTTTTATAAAGTAGCGATGAAAATTAGATTTTCATATATACGAAGTAGCGTTATAAAAATATAATCTTTATAACGAAAACATCGTGTTAAAGATGTTATTTTTATCATTTTGAAAGTGAAATAAAAATATGTGATTTTTATATATGTAAGGAATACGGACAACGAAAGTGACGAAGGGCGAGCACGGCAAAGATGTTCTACATATGAAGAGTCGTACCGTTTGGATTAGCTAGTCGGTGAGAACTCCTCACCTTTTAATTTTGTTTTCTAGTTAATAATATATACTAGGATGCAGACGGTGTTTAGTAGCACCCGACACCCGTCGTCCACAGACCATGGACGACTTGTATGCTTGGTTGTTTGATTTTGATGTGTAGTTGATTGTGTGATGTGATGTGAAATGAAATAAAATATTTATATAGTTAAAATATTATATAGTTAAAAATAGAATTTTTATCTATATAGTAGCGGTGTAAAAATAGAATTTTTATATACATAGCAACAATATAAAAATATGATTTTTTTTATATAGTAGAGATTATAAAAATATAATTTTTATAAAGTAGCGATGAAAATTAGATTTTTATATATACGAAGTAGCGTTATAAAAATATAATCTTTATAACGAAAACATCGTGTTAAAGATGTTATTTTTATCATTTTGAAAGTGAAATAAAAATATGTGATTTTTATATATGTAGTGAATACGGACGACGAAAGTGACGAAGGGCGAGCACGGCAAAGATGTTCTACATATGAAGAGTCGTAGCGTTTGGATTAGCTAGTCGGTGAGAACTCCTTACCTTTTAATTTTGTTTTCTAGTTAATAATATATACTAGGATGCAGACGGTGTTTAGTAGCACCCGACACCCGTCGTCCACAGACCATGGACGGCTTGTATGCTTGGTTGTTTGATTTTGATGTGTAGTTGATTGTGTGATGTGATGTGAAATGAAATAAAATATTTATATAGTTAAAATATTATATAGTTAAAAATAGAATTTTTAACGTGTATATGAAATGAAATAAATTAATATAAACAAATCGAACGATTTGTTTGTATACACACATTTGACGGATATTGTTTGGGATGATAAATTTTACACATCGCCCAGCTGCACAAATAAAATCTGTGTTTGATTGTTTGAAAACCCCACACGGGTATTGGGATGATATATGACATACACTAGTCCCAATAATTAGCTGTATGTCGATCGATTGATGGACAGACTGTTATGAGCATTAAATATTTATATTTGATGCTTATACAGTGTAGAATGCACTTTGGATGATGGTTGATTATTCATCGTTGTTATTGTATACATGTGTTGTAGAAAATCCATATAATTAACATTATATGGTAATTGATTGGGCCTCATTCCAGTTTTGAATAGAAATATTTGAATAGAAATATTTGAACAGAAATATTTGAAATATAAATATTTGAAATAGAATATTCGAAAATAGAAATATATGAAGCCGTATTGATTAGATTGACGCCATTTTGAAGCGAACGATATTTATATCGATTTTATTCATTTTTCAATGAATATCGAAAAGTGATTTCAAAATCTGATAAATTGAATAGGAATGAATTCGAATTGAAATTGAATAGAAATGAATTCGAATTGAAATTGAATAGAAATGAATTCGAATTGAAATTGAATAGAAATGAATTCGAATTGAAATTGAATAAAAATGAATTCGAATTAAATTAAAATTGTATTGAAATCGTTTTGAAATGAAATTAAAACGAATTTATATTGGAATATTCAATTTTGATTAGAAATTGAATACGAAGTTGAAATTCGTTTCGAAAGGAAATCGACGAAGTATATATTATATATATATATAATATAACGGCCAGAATAGAACGCGCCGCGCTGTGGTAGTTCGCGAATTTCGACCATTGACTTCGAATGGATATTACGGGAGATCCGACCGTCGGATTCTCCTAAAACCGGAACCGTTGGGTTCGTATCGAAAAGAGCTTTCTAACGAATATTAGAAATTTGAAATCTAACGGTTGGATTTGGAATTATGTCCAAATCAAATTTGAAAAAGGTTGTTGTAAGTGCAGTTCGATGGCCATTGATGGAAATCGACTGTACGGGCCTTGATAAAATTATTAAAAATATCAATAATTTATGTAAAATCATAAGAAATGATTTGTGAAGAATTGGGATGA
Organism: Allium sativum; assembly: GCA_030737875.1. NCBI lineage: Eukaryota > Viridiplantae > Streptophyta > Magnoliopsida > Asparagales > Amaryllidaceae > Allium > Allium sativum. The sequence goes on from CM060913.1 coordinate 968,106,710, forward strand.
AAAATCCCATATTTGAAAAGATAAAAATATATTTTTATCGAAATGAACTAGTTTTGAACTAGAATAATAATTTATTTATTTTTAAAAAGAATAAATGGGATTTGAAATGGTTCTGAAAATAACCAGAATTTCCAATAATTGCATTGGAATGGATTTGAATCAAAATCGGAATATTTCGATATTGGATTTCGTGATTATATAGATGTTGTTATGGAAGGTTGAAAGATATATATAATATCGTTATTGCCAATACGATATTTGTTGGTCGTAGAATTTGATATTGAATATAAGCCGATATATTTTCTATTCAGAGCCTTGTATTTAATATCAAATGTTATTTGGGTTTGTTGTGAATGGTGTCTTCATTAACATTGTTCTTAAGCCCAGTTGAGAAAAAGATTAAATCTTTTTATTTAGATTTAAAGAAGTGTACCAATTAAATAATATTTAATTGGAATTGATCTGGTATTGATTTTTGGGTTTATCGTGAACAGTGTTTTAAATAACACTTGTTCTTTAACCCGATAATTAATGGAATATGATTTTGGGTTTATCGTGAACCGTGTTTTAAATGACACTGATTCTTTAACCCAGTTAAAGATTAAAACTAAGTGGAGTTTTAATGAATCTTTAATTAGATTGAAAGGATCGAGAAGGGAGTATCGCCTGTTTTACTCCAGGCGATAGTTAAATCTTTAATTAGATTTGAACATGAAATGGTAATTGAATTTACCGATAACACTGTGGTGTTAGATATGAAGTATTACCAGTTTTACTTCATGGGATGAATAGGTGGGGATTGGGAAATAAATAAATGATTACTCCGGTGTGGTTCGCTAATCTCGACTAGTTTGAATTGATATTCAAAGAAGATTAAAGAATAAATTTAAAGAATTTATCTTTGATAAAATTAATTGGAACCTTTCCCAAAGTATAAGAATATTTGAATAAAAGAATATTCTGAATTGGATTGAGGCGTATGTTGTGTTTGTGTCACACGTGTTTATTATATATGCGAGTTGTTCAGAAAGACCGGGTTTATCCCATTCTGAATAACTGATTCGACATGGTGGCGAAGATGAAGACGGTGGTTGAAGACCGGAGGTCTTCACGTCGTCTGGATAATTGCTGATGATCTTGATTGGGCTGTACACCCAAGAAGATGGAAACAGTTGGTGATCGTCCAGACGTACTTGGAGATTGATGGATATGCGGGGTACTAGGTGCCTCCGGTTTCGTTCAGACCCAGAACGAACTTGTAAATGGACTGTGTGTCTGACATTGGATTTTAGTCTGTGTGATTGATCTCTATTAAATATATATCTGTTTGGCGGCGGAGAATTTATTCTCTTGCTTAACGCCCTTCTCTGAGACGTACGAGCTCAGGGGTTATATATTGATGGACATCAATCGCATGGAGTGAATTGCCTGTGTGGCATGCCTAAGTGGCAAATGATCAAGGCTTCTGTTGAAAAGCAAAGTCTTGTGGTTGATGATCAAAGCACAACCTTTGTGGCATCGCTTTGTGTAGCGTGAATTCGCGAGCCTCACACCCCGGTTGTGAACCAGAAACGGGAGAGGACCTCAGGGAGGGCATACGTTTCCTTCTAGCTAGAAGTGGCGTCAGTGGTTTTACACGCCCTGACGAGTTTGACTTATGTGGTTGTTGCTGTTGCGAGGCGCCTCGGTTAGATCAGACGATCCGGGTCCGATGGAGTCATTCGTTGGCTCATTTACGCCCCATAAGGCGGGGAAATGTAGTGTTTAGGAATTTTAATCCACATCGGTGGACCGGCCCTGACGATCCAAGGGTCGATGCGCTCTGACCCTGAGACATGGGCTAGATTGTCTCGAAGACGGTGAGGATGATCCCTTGCCTCGGTTCACAGATGGAAATCCAACTTCCAAATAGGTGATTTTGCGGTTTTAATTGTAGAACTAGTATGGCGACATGATATATGGTACCCATGCCGTCTATGATTGATACTTATGATTTGAAGTTGTTTTATACACTATGCACTTATAGTAGTATCAAATGATTTGTTTTAAACGTACTAAGCATGTTTGGCTATTATAAGGGAAAACCCTATCCCCCGGCTTGCGTTGCATTGTGTGATAGGACCTGGGTCTTATAATAGCTTCATTTTTCCAAAAAGCATTGCGCTGTTTTGTTATATGCACTGGTATTCTTGGGAGGAAACCTGTTCCGTGTTTTACGGCGTGATCCCTTGATATATCTGGTTTAAAATAAAGTTTTAAATAACTGTTTTAGTTCTCACACCAGTCCCATGACTGACCTGGAGTTTATTGTTTTAACCTAAACTCTGGGTGCCCTTATTTTGACACGGGAAGCTAGTAGTTTTGGTTTTGCAGATTTATATTCACAGGATCCTGATGTACAGCTGGAACGATATCCGGAAAGCTTTGTATCTGTATATCTCCTTCTAGTTGTATTTTGTATTATTTTCCGCTGCTATGTAATTTATTGTAATCTCTGATATTTTGTAATGTATTATATTCATTTATACTCTGTATATTCTTTTATTCTGATGGAACTGTTGTAATTAACAATGAAATTATCTTCCGTCTGCGTTCTAATTTGTCGTGTTCTCAAAACAATCAGGCGTTTTGAACGGTCTGGGTCGGTTTAGCAACTGATTCGGATCGAGCGAAATTCTTTTTTGTTACAGTTGGTATCAGAGCTTTGGTTTACAAAGCTCAGAGAACATGACACATTAGAATCATACAAAAGAATTCATCAGATATTGGATTAGTAATATCCAATGAGGATGACTCGTTAGAGATAGGATCAGTAGTATCCTAGAACGAGTGTGAAGAGTATAAATAAAAGTGAAAACAAGTTTTGTTTTGAAATTTAAATCCTTTTATACGTATTTGAATATTTATTTATATTGATGTGGACAATCCAGTATATATAGATTTTGCATATACTTCTGATCCGCATGTATTCGAAGTTTTAATATACTGGATGGATATAGGATTACGCTCTAATCACTCGGAGAAGATTTTGATGATGGAGCTCCATCATTAGAATTTATGTTCGAGTGACGAAAGTGAGGTTTCTATATATTTCCAATTGACTGGTGTGAGAAGCAAAATTAGATATGGTCTATTGTTGTGATTTGGCATCAAAAATGTGATTTTTGACTATATATCAAAATTATGTGTTTGAAATGATAATTAACTAATTAATTGCTGGTTGTGTTGTTTGATTATAGTTTAATTAATTAAATGTTGAACCATATAGCCAAATTGATCAAAAAGTGAGTTGTATTGAAAATTGTTAGAATTGCATGCATGTACTTGTATATCTATTGAGCAGGTCATAGCAAAGAGGCTAGAGAAGAGGAATAAAATTGTTTGCCCGACAAATAGGTACATGTTTATTGTATTTCTTGAGTTTTGGGTGATTTTATGAGCCGATTGGCTAGCCGCTTGGCTAGCCGCTTGGCTTTTTCTTTTCTTTTGGATTGAAGAAGGCCATGGGAGGCTATATGAAATATCCCGAAGTCCCCGGTGCAGGGGAGGTTATGGCGAAAATTTTCGAAAATTTAGGGTGTTAGCCAAATTTTTGAAAAATTTGAAAGGTTCTTAGAAACTAAAAAGTTGAAGAACTTAAGCCGAAGTCAAAAGAATGGAAGTTGAGTTGATTAGTTAAACAACTTTCGGCTTCGTTCCTTTTCGGGGATGAAAAGTTTTAAGTCGGGGAGATTGTAATAACCCGGAAATCTGAGCCAATTTAAAATTTATATTTTGGCAATTTTAACGAATTTTGATTATTTAAAATGAATTATTTTAAATAATAACGACGAAAAAATTATTTTGAATAGAATTCGAACGTATATATTATATAGATCGTCGTTAGAATATAAATATTTATTTTAAATTATAAAAGGAATTGAAAATGGCGTGGTAGTTCGATAATTCGATTTCAAACTTCAAATGAAGGTACAGGATTCAAAATAAACCGGAATTTAGAGAAACCAAAAATATTAGAATCTATTAGAGAATATCTTTCCAACGAATCGGAAAAATCAAAATTTCATAGCGGGGATAAAAAGATATGTCCAGTTAAAAATTCTGAATAGTCGCTATGGAATTCAGGCCCTTAAAAATGGGAATTTTGCAAACGACCTCGGATTTCGACGAAACCACTTTTGTTGGATCCATGAGGTCTAGTTATTGCTAGATTCCAATTTTCATAATTTTCTGAATCAATATGTGAGCGTAGGAAAGGAAAACGCATTTGACCAGTTTCAGTTGATTTTAATCGACTGGAAAATGGCCATTTTTCAAACGGTCTCAGAATTTGACGAAACTAGTTTTGTTAGGACCATATAGTCAATACGAAGCTAGAAAATATTTTTCTGGAATTTTTCGAATTAGTATGTGGCCTCAGTAAATTGAAATGCGCGTTCAAAATCAATATATAGAGTTATATGTTGATTTTGACGAAAAATGATCGAAACAATCAAATCAGCTTATGATACATATCCCATTGTGTTCGGAATGGGGGTAATTAGCTATGGACGATAGGCGGTGGGCCTCGTTTAGAGGTCGAAATTAAAAGTTGCTTTTTAAAATAAAATAATTAAATATATATATTATAATATATATACTCTCCTAACTTCCCTCTCCCCTCAAGATTCTCTCTCCCCGACTTTTCAAAAAAAAAAAAAACCATCGCGCTGAGCGCGATAACCGCCGCCAGAGTGGTCTCCACCGCCGCCGCTTGAGCCAGCGCCCCCTCCCCCCGAGCTCCTCCCTCCTCCTCTCGCACCCTAGCCCCTCTCTCTTCTACCCAATTGAAACCCTAAACCCCCAAATACAAAAAAAAAATGACGCCACTACCATCCGACCCCACCACCTCCGCCTGCACTGACCTCCGCCGCCCTCTGAGGCGTCCCCCGCCACGTCAGCCCCTCCTCAACCCTCCTACACATGAAAATTGTTAGTTCTCCTTATTTCGATTTTAATTGTGTAGATACGTGATTATTACTTTTATAAATATGGTAGCGGAGTATTAAAAATATAATTTTTATTATAGTAGAGTATTAAAAATATAATTTTTATTATAGTAGAGTATTAAGAATATAATTTTTATTACAGTAGAGTATTAAAAATATAATTTTTATTACAGTAGAGTATTAAAGATATAATTTCTATTAGAATAGCATGATGAAAATTCGATTTTTCTATATATGAAGTGAAGATGAAAATTCGATTTTTATCATATATGAAAGAAAAGATTTTTATAACATAAAAGGTTGGATTTTTGATTAGGAAAGTTCGAATTTTTTTATTAGAAAAGTCTGAATCTTTATATAGTTGAAATGATGAAGAAGTTTGATTTTTAATGATTATAAAAATATAATTTTTATATTATAGAAAGGTTAAAAATATAATTTTTATATTATAGAAAGAGAAAGAAAATATGATTTTTATTATATTTGAAAAGGCGAAATCTTTATATAGAGAATAGCGAGATAAAAATATAATCTTTATTATATGAACACCGTTGTAAAAATAGAATTTTTAGCTATATAGTAGCGGTGTAAAAATAGAATTTTTATCTATATAGTAGCGGTGTAAAAATAGAATTTTTATATACATAGCAACAATATAAAAATATGATTTTTTTTATATAGTAGAGATTATAAAAATATAATTTTTATAAAGTAGCGATGAAAATTAGATTTTCATATATACGAAGTAGCGTTATAAAAATATAATCTTTATAACGAAAACATCGTGTTAAAGATGTTATTTTTATCATTTTGAAAGTGAAATAAAAATATGTGATTTTTATATATGTAGTGAATACGAACAACGAAAGTGACGAAGGGCGAGCACGGCAAAGATGTTCTACATATGAAGAGTCGTAGCGTTTGGATTAGCTAGTCGGTGAGAACTCCTCACCTTTTAATTTCGTTTTCTAGTTAATAATATATACTAGGATGCAGACGGTGTTTAGTAGCACCCGACACCCGTCGTCCACAGACCATGGACGGCTTGTATGCTTGGTTGTTTGATTTTGATGTGTAGTTGATTGTGTGATGTGATGTGAAATGAAATAAAATATTTATATAGTTAAAATATTATATAGTTAAAATTAGAATTTTTAACGTGTATATGAAATGAAATAAATTAATATAAACAAATCGAACGATTTGTTTGTATACACACATTTGACGGATATTGTTTGGGACGATAAATTTTACACATCGCTCAACTGCACAAATAAAATCTGTGTTTGATTGTTTGAAAACCCCACACGGGTATTGGGATGATATATGACATACACTAGTCCCAATAATTAGCTGTATGTCGATCGATTGATGGACAGACTGTTATGAGCGTTAAATATTTATATTTGATGCTTATACAGTGTAGAATGCACTTTGGATGATGGTTGATTATTCATCGTTGTTATTGTATACATGTGTTGTAGAAAATCCATATAGTTAACATTATATGGTAATTGATTGGGCCTCATTCCAGTTTTGAATAGAAATATTTGAATAGAAATATTTGAATAGAAATATTTGAAATAGAAATATTTGAAATAGAATATTCGAAAATAGAAATATATGAAGCCGAATTGATTAGATTGACGCCATTTTGACGCGAACGATATTTATATCGATTTTATTCATTTTTCTATGAATATCGAAAAGTGATTTCAAAATCTGATAAATTGAATAGGAATGAATTCGAATTGAAATTGAATAGAAATGAATTCGAATTGAAATTGAATAGAAATGAATTCGAATTGAAATTGAATAGAAATGAATTCGAATTGAAATTGAATAAAAATGAATTCGAATGAATTCGAATTAAATTGAAATTGAATTGATATCGTTTTGAAATGAAATTAAAACGAATTTATATTGGAATATTCAATTTTGATTAGAATTTGAATATGAAGTTGAAATTCGTTTCGAAAGGAATTCGACGAAGTATATATTATATATATAATATAATGGCCAGAATAGAACGAGCCGCGCCGCGGCAGTTCGCGAATTTCGACCATTGACTTCGAATGGATATTACGGGATATCCGACCGTCGGATTCTCCTAATACCGGAACCGTTGGGTTCGTATCGAAAAGAGCTTTCTAACGAATATTAGAAATTTGAAATCTAACGGTTGGATTTGGAATTATGACCAAATCAAATTTGAAAAAGGTCGATGTAAGTGCAGTTCGATGGCCATTGATGGAAATCGACTGTACGGGCCTTGATAAAATTATTAAAAATATCAATAATTTGTGTAAAATCATATGAAATGATTTGTGAAGAATTGGGATGAAAAATCCCATATTTGAAAAGATAAAAATAGATTTTTATCGAAATGAACTAGTTTTGAACTAGAATAATAATTTATTTATTTTTAAAACAAATAAATGGGATTTGAAATGGTTTTGAAAATAACCAGAATTTCCAATAATTGCATTGGAATGGATTCGAATCGAAATTGTCTTCGGAATATTTCGATGTTGGATTTCGTGATTATACAGATGTTGTTATGGAAATTTGAAAGATATATATAATATCGTTATTTCCAATACGATATTTGTTGGTCGTAGAATTTGATACTGAATATAAGCCGATATATTTTCTATTCAGAGCCTTGTATTTAATATCAAATGTGATTTGGGTTTGTCGTGAATGGTGTCTTCATTAACACTGTTCTTAAGCCCAGTTGAGAAAAAGATTAAATCTTTTTATTTAGATTTAAAGAAGTGTACCAATTAAATAATATTTAATTGGAATTGAACTGGTATTGATTTTTGGGTTTATCGTGAACAGTGTTTTAAATAACACTTGTTCTTTAACCCGATAATTAATGGAATACGATTTTGGGTTTATCGTGAACCGTGTTTTAAATGACACTGATTCTTTAACCCAGTTAAAAAATAAAACTAAGTGGAGTTTTAATGAATCTTTAATTAGATTGAAAGGATCGAGAAGGGAGTATCGCCAGTTTTACTCCAGGCGATAGTTAAATCTTTAATTAGATTTGAACGTGAAATGGTAATTGAATTTACCGATAACACTGTGGTGTTAGATATGAAGTATTGCCAGTTTTACTTCATGGGATGAATAGGTGGGGATTGGGAAATAAATAAATGATTACTCCGGTGTGGTTCGCTAATCTCGACTAATTTGAATTGATATTCAAAGAAGATTAAAGAATAAATTTAAAGAATTTATCTTTGATAAAATTAATGGGAACCTTTCTCAAAGTATAAGAATATTTGCATAAAAGAATATTCTGAATTGGATTGAGGTGTATGTTGTGTTTGTGTCACACGTGTTTATTATATACGCGAGTTGTTCAGAAAGACCGGGTTTATCCCATTCTGAATAACTGATTCGACGTGGTGTCCAAGATGAAGACGGTGGTTGAAGACTGGAGGTCTTCACGTCGTCTGGATAATTACTGATGATCTTGATTGGGTTGTACACCCAAGAAGATGGAAATAGTTGGTGATCGTCCAGACGTACTTGGAGATCGATGGATATGCGGGGTACTAGGTGCCTCCGGTTTCGTTCAGACCCAGAACGAACTTGTAAATGGACTGTGTGTCTGACATGGGATTTTAGTCTGTGTGATTGATCTCTATTAAATATATATCTGTTTGGCGGTGGAGAATTTATTCTCTTGCTTAACGCCCTTCTCTGAGACGTACGAGCTCAGGGGTTATATATTGATGGACATCAATCGGATGGAGTGAATTGCCTGTGTGGCATGCCTAAGTGGCAAATGATCAAGGCTTCTGTTGAAAAGCAAAGTCTTGTGGTTGATGATCAAAGCACAGCCTTTGTGGCATCGCTTTGTGTAGCGTGAATTCGCGAGCCTCACACCCCGGTTGTGAACTAGAAACGGGAGAGGACCTCAGGGAGGGCATGCGTTTCCTTCTAGCTAGAAGTCGCGTCAGTGGTTTTACACGCCCTGACGAGTTTGACTTATGTGGTTGTTGTTGTTGTTGTGAGGCGTCTCGGTTAGATCGGACGATCCGGATCCGATGGAGTCATTCGTTGGCTCATTTACGCCCCATTGGGTGGGGAAACGTAGTGTTCAGGAATTTTAATCCACATCGGTGGACCGGCCCTGACGATCCAAGGGTCGATGCGCTCTGACCCTGAGACATGGGCTAGATTGTCTCGAAGACGGTGAGGACGATCCCTTGCCTCGGTTCACAGATGGAAATCCAACTTTCAAATACGTGATTTTGCGGTTTTAATTGTAGAACTAGTATGGCGACATGATATATGGTACCCATGCCGTCTATGATTGATACTTATGATTTGAAGTTATTTTATACACTATGCACTTATAGTAGTATCAAATGATTTGTTTTAAACGTACTAAGCATGTTTGGCTATTATAAGGGAAAACCCTATCCCCCGGCTTGCGTTGCATTGTGTGATAGGACCTGGGTCTTATAATAGCTTCATTTTTTCAAAAAGCATTGCGATGTTTTGTTATATGCACTGGTATTCTTGGGAGGAAACCCGTTCCGTGTTTTCAGCGTGGTCCCTTGATATATCTGGTTTAAAATAAAGTTTTAAATAACTGTTTTAGTTCTCACACCAGTCCCATGACTGACCTGGAGTTTATTGTTTTAACCTAAACTCTGGGTGCCCTTATTTTGACACGGGCAGCTAGTAGTTTTGGTTTTGCAGATTTATATTCACAGGATCCTGATGTACAGCTGGAACGATATCCGGAAAGCTTTGTATCTGTATATCTCCTTCTAGTTGTATTTTGTATTATTTTCTGCTGCTATGTAATTTATTGTAATCTCTGATATTTTGTAATGTATAATATTCATTTATACTCTGTATATTCTTGTATTCTGATGGAATTGTTGTAATTAACAATGAAATGTTCTTCTGTCTGCGTTCTAATTTGTCGTGTTCTCAAAACAATCAGGCGTTTCGAACGGTCTGGGTCGGTTTAGCAACTAATTCGGATCGAGCGAAATTCCATTTCATTACATAACATTTATATCTTATTCGGTTGAAGTCATATTTTAACTTTCATTTTAGATCTTCTCTATATTTCTAAAACAATTATGTTTAATTCGTTTGAGGACAATCCTCAAATTATAATATTAGTCAAGAAATTTGATTTAATTCAATTTATCCTTCTTAAGAATTAATTTTTAAATTATCAGAGTTACTTGTTATTTATTATCTAAAATAGATAATAAATAATAATTGATTCTTCGATATTTATTTAATATATATACAAATTTTGACAATCAAAATTTATAATAACATAAATGTATAATTTAAACTAAAATACGCTCCCACTCAAATTAACATCCCTCTGTTTATATATATATATATATATATATATATATATATATATATATATATATATATATATATAGGTATATAATGATGTTCCAGGATCCATATCTAGTCATGCCTTGACTTAACTTTGGCTAATCCCCAAAACACAACCTTTTAGGTAGACATCTTGTGTCAATTATATCGTATATAACTCTTGGATCGCATGATGAACATTTTGTTCATTGAATTATTCATTTGCTCAAATATAGAATAATACATGCTCTTTGTCTCTATGTCCATAAATACTATTATGCAACCTTAGTTAAGTCAGACCCAACGATACAATTCAAGTATCACTTTTATCGTCGCATATAACGAAAATAAAAGGATGCACAATGCTTTAGCATTACCTACATCCAGTTATTTTGGACATTGATGGGTGCATTATTGGAAGACTTCGCCATGACTTAATATAACAAAAAAAATCTTTTAAAGGGATTTTATAATTCGTAGTGTCGAACAATATTAGAGTTATTTACATATATCAAAATATATGTATTTTACATCAGTAATGTTGACTAAACTTAAATAAAATATATATTTATTTAAATTCAATGTTATATTTAGGTCGCAAGACAATTTAGTTTTTGAACATTTCAAAATAATGGTAGTCAAAACTAAACTTTCGTATAACATCTCACAAATATATGAACTTGTATACTATATTGATGAGTAAATAATTTCTAATGACGGTGTGGCAGCAATATATACATATGCTAGAATAAGTCAATGAACATGACCCAGTATAACTAAGAATACAAATTCATGTACAAATATAATTATTATACCAAGTCATTTGATAATATACTGTGTGTCGTACACCATAGTATAATTCAAAACTGAAAATATTTCGCATGATTATTTTAAACAAGCAACAAATATATAGGGCCAAACCCTGCTTTATATAATAGAACATTATATTAGTTACACGTACATATTCAATCAACTCTTATAAATAGCATTTGTTCCTCATAATTTTCAACCAGACATGCAAAATAATCATACACAGATCGGCCTCTAAACAAGTCATACTTGTTTTATCGTGTATCCATTATACAAAACATATATTCATATATATATATATATATATATATGTATATGTATATATATAAATAAAGGGCCAGACTCTTTCAGTATAATAACATTACAAAATTCAATGGATAATCTATTAATTTGATCTGTTATCATACATATTTGTACATACTATTAGGTATCTTATACAAGTTTAAAAGCTTATACAAAAGTGGCATATATTGCCTCTCACTGTCTTGTACAGTTTCAGATATATATCTACATCAAGTGCTTACAATATATTCTCCTATATGCACAGACCAATCAGAACTGTATGAATAGAAAATTTTAATATCTTCTACTGCCGAAACCTGCCTTTTGAGTTGATCTTTCTGCTGAAACAATTTCAGCAATCGATCATAACTCCTGCAATTATGGAACAATTTCAACCCACGGGGTTAAGCAAAGTTAAATACATCAAATGTATTATATATGAGTATATGCATTAATAACATGTATACATCAAATGTATATATGATATCCAGTAATAACACATATTCATCAAATGTATATATGTATAATTATAGCATGCAGTAATAACATATACATACATCAAATGTATGTTATATATATATATATATATATTATAATATGCATGGTGCAAGTTATAGCAAATGTATTTACATTAGTTATGGGGCAACTTTTATACATTACAACATTTATTTATATATACATTAAATCTATATATTCAACAAATAAGTATAGTTATATGTGTATACGAATAGTTTCTAAAGCACATATAATTTTCATGTATAAACAGTATGAGTGGAATTTTAACTAATGACAGGTTGTTACAAAACTAGTAAAACAACATTTGTTTCATTCATGCAAGTATCTATGTCTTTATATATATATATATATATATATATATATATATACACATATACTGATTTTAAATTATTTCAGCATCTTGTTACATTCAGTACATGATTAAGCATTGTACCTTGGTTGTTGTGGCTCTAAAGTTGTTAAGTCATATTTACAATATAGTTTATATATCTATCAACATAAATATATATAAACAGTACATATACATCTAAGGTTGTGAGTAATACCCATATATATATACACACAACTCAATGTGCATGTATAAGTGATCAATATTAGATACTGCTGCTCTAGAATGATAACAAATTATCGATGGAGTAAAGAGTTTATATATGTAGAATGTATGGTAAACTATGACCATAACAACATATATGTATGCATAAGCTAAACAATAAAAAATAATAAGTTCAGGTTGATCGGCATGTTATCTGTGAATGTAATCTGCCGAACTTTGGACACTATATATACACACATAGTATATTAAACTTATTTATTAGTTATTTGCAAGCTATAAAACTTTAATAACATTGCATGTATAATTGTTTATATATATATATATCAATATGTGTGTGTGTGTGTACACATACACATATGTATATATGTTGCATGAAAATAACACTTTGTTCTTAATTCAAAAGTGCATTTCATATACTATCATTTATATTGTCCCATAATGAAGTCAATTAAGGTAAATATTTTGCAGCAAGACACATTTATTATTTTAAAGCAATTCATTGTCAAGACTAAAATACGTACATTCAAATGGCATGAAAGTAAAACAAATCACATTTGTTATACCCTTCGTTTTCTAATATCTATATCATAATAGATATTAGTAGCTTCTTCTCATGTTTTTGAGATAGTATATATATATATATATATACACACACACACACACACACACACACACACATACCTGTCTATAACACCACGACCTATTCAAAATAGTTAAGGATTATCATATAGAGGCTCTTTTACATTCACAATATTTATAAATAGATATAAACAGAGTGAATTAAAATTTACTACTGTTCTATTTTCAGTCGTAAAGTCAATAAAACTACCATTTACAAAAGAGTTAGACTACTAATTTATAGCTATTAGTGGTATTGCATAAATACATATTTACCAACACATCATTGAACATTTATATATATATATATATATATATATATATATATATATATATATAACTAATCATAAATAGTTCAGCTGAAACATTGAATCAAAAAATTCAATTTCATAAATCAAATAACTTTGATTCAGCATTAACAGAAATTACATTTAATTCAAACACATACAAAAAAAATCATTATAGCAGACTAATGTTCTTATAGTCGAAATTTAGTATGCAAGACAAGTCACACTTGTTCCATTTGAAATCACTTTTGTACCAGCGATTAATCACATAGATTAAATTTCAGTATGTTCAAGAAAGTCAGATCATAAAGGGGTTATAATTTTAATTGATCAAAACAAAACAAAATTGAAGGAGAATTGTACTCATTGACTGATTCAATGAATTCATACATGTGTTAAATCAGATAATTCTTACTACTTGGTTTAACAAGTAAGAATTATCAATTTGATATTTAATACAAAATAATTATCAAATATTAATTCAAATTTCATCTCGAATAACAAAACAAAATTTTGTTCATGTTTTCAATGAGAGGAATCAAAATTCGAAACTCAAGTTCTTAACTTAAATAAAACAACCAAAGTTACCACGATACTTTCATGTTACAGACCAACAATATAAAATAGGATTAATACTAAATGTTAATCCATCGATTCGTATTTCAATTTATATCGAATATAAAAGTATTATCAATTAAAGGGGTTTTGCATCATGAATGCAATTTATATTGCTTCGGTATCATTTAAAAGTTCATATTATCAAATATGATAATTGGTAACTTAATAGAATTAATATCATATATATTAATCATGATTCTTTTCAGGTTTTTATAACAAAACAAAATTTTGTTTTACTGAAACCTTTTCAGATAAAAGAATTGTACTCTGAAAATTACAGGGTCAGGAATTTAATATTCATAAATCAAAAAAAAATTGGTTGTAAATAAAATATTGTTTACTCGTATAAACAGATCTACATCCTGCTTCAGACAAATCCAAATATTCAAGATTTCAAAGTTCAGGATCCAATTTTATTTAAATACAATTAATATCTGATATTAATTCATATATAAATGAAACATCTCTATTTCAGAAATGAATTTATTTAACAGTCCTAATAAGTCAATTCTGAATCAAATTCACATATTTCTACATGCATAACTATCGATTAATTAGAAAATTAAACAAAAACAAACCTAAATCGGAATTCAAAGTACAATTTATTACAAGATCGACTTTGATACCACTGTAGGGTTTGTAAGATCTAATCATTTAACCCTAATTGACGATTTAACAAAATTAAATATCAGATCTATGCAATAGAGTAAATAAAAATCAATTTAGATTAGAATATATATACCTGTCGTGTTGAATCTTTGAATAATCCAGAAGAAGATCGAATTGAAAAGCGAATTTGAATCGTATCAAGCCCTCTATATGTCGAGCCTCTACAGAAATCCACACGAACGCCATATCTTTGATCGAATCAAAGATAAAAGGGAAAGATTCGGTGCTAGCCGCCATATTTAGGGTTTTCATTGAAAAGGCAGGTCGGGGTTTTTAAATTGTTTTAATCTGATATTAAAATTGACGGTTTTCCTCTTTATATTAAAAGGAAACGGTCTAGCCCTTATAAATCAAGTGTGTAACATCAATTAAGGGAACCACTGGTATACCATTTCAATGCAACATAATATATCAATAAATTTGATATTCTATTTAACCAATATATGTTATTCCTTTGTAACGTTCTAAGTGTGTGACCTTATAGGTTATTATAACGTTGTCAGTGATTTTAAATCGTATTTAAAATCATAAACAATGATTGGCATCTAGTAGTACGTCACTGCTACCCAAGTCATAATAAGATCAACGATTCCATACAACCTTTCTGTGACTAGTGTATCAATGTAATATAATCCTTTTAACAAATATATCCAGGATTAAATTCGAGGCATGGAACGTATCACCCTCTTTATGATTTAATCTGTTTATCTTGATCAATGAGTAGAATATTTAAAACAAATCAATATTTGAGCACGACCATGCATTTCACAGTCTCACTAAAACAAGAGGCCCAAGGATATCACAATATATATTGTAGGGTTAAATTCCATCTTGATCATTCATAATTTTCATTCAATTTGAGATGTATCCAATAATCATCGTTATCTTCTACTCGGTTAAAAGCAACTTTAGATGATATCAAAATACAAATATCCTCGAATAAAATTATAATGATTTCAGGTCTGAGGACTATTACATCACTACCACTATAAGAAAAACTTATGATATTGTTAATTATATTCCATGTAGTTTTCTCACATTAGGTCACCCCAATACGCTATTCTTCAATACGTATTTATGTCTTGACATTAATATCACGTATATTAATGATCAATGAGATGTGATCATCAGTCAACCAACATACCGGTCTTAATGTTTTATTGATGTCCTATATAAATAATAAAACTTGATTTGGGACATTTAAGAATTATAATACTTAATATATTATATAATCTCATGTTCAAGTCACTTATTTGAAGTATATAATTATGTTTTATTATTCTAAGGACTTTTATTATGTTAATATTTATATTACGTAGTTAATATAACATAATGGAATATATATATTTCAATCAAAATAAAATATAACATCAATAATGCCATTAATCCCATCAAATGGATTGCCTCTAGAGGCATAAACTCTAATAGCTTATCCACACACTTGGGAGACGTGTGTCATCCCAAAACCCATATGCTGTTTTTATCACAACCAATAAACAATAATCAATAAATTTCTCAACCCAAAACCATTTAAGGTCCAATCATTTCCAATCGACATTGTTTACAATACAGATGTCATATACTCAAGGGATTTCACATATATGATAAAAAATCATATTTTTTTCCACAGTATTCAACATTAGATTAAACATAAATGATCAATGTTAAACATAATTAAATATACTTAATTAAAAATTAACAATTAATTAATTTAATCCCAATCTACGTGAGTTTCGGTTTCTCACCACTGGTTTCCGCCCCACCAAATTTTATTTGGAAGGAAATCAGACTCGCACACATAGCTACTACTCATGAACAACATCGATGAACTTGCTGGCGACTCACAGGACTGGATCCGACAGCTACGGGGTTGAAACAACTCATGAACTCACTCACACTCACGGATGTTTGCAGATCTTAAGTTTTAAGGCGGAACGAAAGGGGTAGGGGGTCCTAAGTCTCACAGAAGGGGTGTGGGGGCACGGTGGAGGTGGACCAGGTCAGGTGTGGGGGTATAGAGAATGAAACGTGGGGCTAGGAGGAGGAAAGGAGGAGTTTTGTAGGGGATAAAATTTAAAAAGTGATAAAATAGGTGATTTAGGGTTTGTGGAGGAGGAAGGGTCCACGACGGTAGAGAGGGGAGGTGGGGCTGGCGGCACAGGTGTAGGGGGAGGCGAAGGGTCGGCAGCGGCTGTCAGGTGGAGGCGCAAGGGGTAGCGGCAGCCATGGGAGGAGGAGAAAGGAGGTGAAGGAGTTTTAGAAAAAAAATGAATAAAGAAAGGAGAAGAGAGAAGAGAGAAGGGAGGGGTTTTTATGCAAATATGGTTTACCTAGGACTGATGAAGTGTAACACCCCGTGATTTTAAATATTAAAATTAAAAGAATACTTAATTTCAAATGTGAGAATTAAGGGAAACGGGTTACGCCATTGCGTTCGTCTTGGAATTCTGCTTGAGATAGAGTCTGAGTTTGTGTGAATTGGACTTCGTATGAAGAAGTTATGGACTTCAGAAGTTTCAGAATTTAAATAAATTAAAATCTGCTTGAATCAGAAATTTAAATTCAAAACAGGGAAGCGGGCTAGGCGGGAAAATTCCCGCCCAAAGGCCAGGTCGACTAGGGGGTCGACCTACCCATACAGCTCGACCAGGGGGTCGACCTGCCCCCCTTCCCCCCCGGCAGATCTGAAAGATGACGCTGTTTTGATTCGTTGCTGAGTCATTAGGGCTGAGGTGTTGTTCTATCTTGACTGGATGGTCTTGATTGATTCTAGGTTAATCTGACGGCTCTTAATTAATTAAAATTCTATATAAGCAACCTAACTCTCAACCCTAAATCATACTAATTCATACCAAGAGCCGCCATGCCGTCAATGGAGAACCTAGAGTAGTCGCCGTTCTCTTTCAACTCCAAACAAGTTAGAAGCAAGAATCAAAATCAAATCAAATCTAATCTAAATAACAATTAGTCTACATCAAAGGTGAGTAATTCAGTTTCAGAATACAGATCCCAGAAAAACAAGACTATTCTTTTGTTTGTGAGTATAATTTCTTTCACAAAATAATTAGTTAATTTAATTGTGATAAGTTATAATTGGGATTATGAGAATATGACTTTGAATCATGTGATGTTTTGTTGTTGTGGATCTATTTCATATGTTCAATTGTACATGTTTAACTTGATTCATCTTATGCAAGTTTGGGATGTTAAAACATATATATATGAATCATATGCAAGTTTGGGATGTTAAATCATATGCTAGTTTATGAATTTTATGCAAGTTTGGGATGTTAAAACATATGTGAATCTTATGCAAGTTTGTAGGTGGATTATACACAAGTTCACATCTTTATGTTTAGATCAATATGCAAGTTCACATCTTTATGTTTAGATCCATATGTAAGTTCACATCTTTATGTTTAGATCTATATTTAGATCCATGGCAGTACATAGTTATGAAAATTTATACCCTATATGCCCACCGCCTATGTTAGTGAATCATATACTAGTTTGAATGAAATTCATATGCAAGTTATGGGAAAACCATATCCATATATGCAAATTCACATCTTTATGTTTAGATCTATATTTAGATCCATGATAATTTATGCAAATTTGTGTATTGCCTATGCAAGTTATTGGCTATGTAAACTTATGTCATGATTCTTAGATCTATTTTATGTGTTATACAAGTTGTGATGTTGCTTTTCTTTTTATAAGTTAGACTATTGCGAGTCTAACATATGTCATATCAAAACGTATGAATAGCATGGGGACAATGGGAAAATACTGAATATACATAATTGTGAATTGGCATAAAATGGCCTTAAAAGGCATATAATTAAATTGAGACATTAATTTGTATAAATTGTATACTTGAAATTATGGACATAATTTAGGTGACAATTATGGACATAAATAAATTTGGAATTTATTGACAAATTTGAATAGGGATATTAATCCAATTTGGGGTTAAATAACTGTGTAATAATTAACTGCCTAAGACACGAGGTTAGACTCGTTTGTGGTGTAAGACTGCCAAGACCCGCCCGGCAAATCCAGCAACCACAAACGGTAGTCTAATGTGAGAGGTCAAAGGCACAAATTAAATGCGTAACAATTGTAAAGACACGAGGTTAGGCTCGTTTGCGGTATAAGACTGCCCGGACCCGCCCGGCAAATCAAGCAACCGCAAACGGTAGTCTAATGTGGGAGGTCTTTACAAGGTTACGGTTCTAATGAATTAAGTAACACTTAACCAGATAAACATGTGGTAGGGCATGAGGGTTAAGTGGGTTGCCTTGGGTGGCATATGAAATACGATTAGAAACACTTAACCAAGTTGAAAACATGTAAGAAGACATGAATAAGAAGGGGTTAAGTGGGAAATTCTAGTGGGGACCAAGCATAGGTGGAAAGCTTGTGTCAAGCATGGGGACTCTTTTCAAACCAGTAACCCATTAAGTATCTTTGTGAGCTCGACCCAAGTCGAGGACGGGACACGCTTACTGGGTTTGATTGTAAGAGGTCAAAACGGGTTAGCGGTGGCAACGCAAGTCCAACGGGGTCATGTGCGTGCGTGGGCCCGGGCTGGTAGGTAAGACGTTGTTGCATCGTGTAGATGTAAGCCGTGCATCTTTAGTGGTATCGGGTTGCCACTTTGAGGAGTGATACACCTCACTGTGCGACCAGCGCGGGTATCTACGAGTAAAGGAGCCGATCGCATGGGGGTAGTGGGTAAACTAGTGGAGATAGGGGCAGATGGCACCTATGAAGGTAGCTAGGGGTACACGAAACTACCATTATCATTATTATGTTCTGTAGGTGGGATCAACTTTTAGGGTGACTAGTAGCGGTGCAGTATAGTAATTATCCTATAGTGATTAGGAACGAGATTAACGCCAGAATATTCCTCTTATTTGCTTTGTTATGCCCACTTGTTTCACAGTCATACCTTGTCTTACCAGTTTATGCCTTATCCTAGTTACTTTAATAATTATATTGTTAAAGTTATTATACTCGCTAGACTTCTTGTCTGACCCCCTTGTTTTCACCTCTTTTCTTCCTCCCCCCCAGGTTCTCAGGGTGGGACTAGTACTAGTGGAGCTTGATCTTGGATCTCTTTCTCTCTCTTTTGGAAGTGCTTGGATTGCTGAAAGTAAAGTTCAGATCATCTCTTTTATGGCTACTTGTGTTTGGGGTTATGCTTTTAACTTTATGTACTCAGAAAACAATTCGTCAAGATGGATATTAAGTGTACTTGGTTTTACTGTTGGTTTATGAAGTTGTTGTAATCAAACTTTCTCCGCTGCAATAAAAGTTGTTTTAAATTTTTCAAGTACCAATATATGTATCTGTCTTGTTATATTCTGTTCTATACACTAATAATGCTCCATAGAAGTTAATGCATTCCTTTTGTGAGTGACATTAATGGACGTGGGGTGTTACACGTGGTATCAGAGCTGAAGGTTACCAAAACAGATATGAATTTTGAAAAACTGTTTTTCAAAAGCATTTTATAAAGAAATACTTTCAAAAATATGTTTTAAAGAAAGTATTTTCAAGAGAAAAGCTTGTTTTAAAAACATAACCCCCAAGAGCCATATATCTTTCCTTCGATTCTCCGTTTTGAATCTCTTCCTTTTTCTTTTTCAGCATGTCTGGGGAACCTGAAATACCCGAGGGCATACCGATACCAGGCTGGTTTAGAAGGTATCTGGAGGCTAGGGCCAATGTCGCAGGCCCGGCAAATGTTCCTCCTCCCCCAGCTGCAGTCGCTCCTCCTCCTCCCCCGCCTCGCGTTGATACTTTTTCGAAGATATGCAAAGATTTTCGGGCAATGGGCGGGAAACCTTTTCATGGATCAGAGATGTTTGTTGAAGCTCGAAATTGGCTTAAGGAGGTAGAAGATCTATTTGGTATTTTCGAGATAGAAGATGGAAGGAAGGTCCAATTGGCTGCTTGGTTAATGAAGGACGAAGCCTCGTTTTGGTGGGAGGTCACGATTGGAGAGCGTCCAGTGGAGACATGGATGAATTTCAGGCGTAGGTTCGAGATGAAATTTCTCTCACGAGCAGAAGAGAATTTATATATGGAGAGGTTCTTAGCATTGAAGCAAGGGGATTTATCAGTAAAGGAGTACGTCAACAAGTTCAATCAGTTGGCGAGATTTGGCTTGGAATTGGTAAACACACCTGAGAAGAAGGCCCTAAGGTTTGTTAAAGGTTTGAATGAGCCGCTACATGGGTTGGCTATGACCCACATTCCGATGGGGGCTACCTTTGAGAAATTGGTTGAGATGGCGCTTATGCATGAAGAGGAGAAAGGTGATAATGCTAATAAGGCACCGGAGAAGAAAGGGAACCAAAAGAAACCACAACAGCAAAACAAGAATGGTGGGAAGAACAACAATAGCAAAGGAAACAAAAAGTGCTTTAATTGTGGAACACCAGGCCATCTGAGCAAGGACTGTAGGAAGAAGAAGAAGACTGGCTGTTTCCACTGTGGAGAGGCAGGACATCTAGTTAAAGACTGCCCAAGGAAACAGGGGCAAGGGCAAAGAACAGGGTCCACTTATGGAGGGCAGATTCAGGCCCTCATGGCACCAGGTCAGGCAAGAGGGCAGATTCAGGCTCTCATGGCACCAGGACAGGAGAGAGGTAGAAACATTTCCGTTGAAAGTTTAGTTTTTCTGTTTGATCATCCTGTTCATACTTTGTTTGACTCTGGCGCTTCACACTCATTTGTATCTGCTTCGTTAGTTGAAACACTACACCTAAATACTAGTCTAGTTATGGATCCCATAGTTGTCTCAAATCCTATTGGTGGTTCGGCTCATCTTACAATGATTTGTCGGGATTTGAGAGTGTCTATCTTGGGCGTTGGGTTTGAATACAACGCCTTCGTTCTTGGCTTCATGGGCTACGGCTTGATACTAGGCATGGATTGGTAAGCTAGATACGGTGCCATCCTAGATTGTGAAAGAAGGGTAGTTAGATTGTTGACTTGTTGTGGAAAGACCCTCGATATTTCTTGTGATCCTAGAGGTCCGATAATGCTTAGTTACCTAGAATCCCTTTACGCATCCAATGATGACTTGGAATCTGTTCGTGTGGTCCGTGAATATAGTGACGTCTTTGATGAGGTTCGAGGTTTACCCCCGAGGCGCGAGATAGACTTTCGAATATACCTAGTAGATAATGCAAAGCCAGTTGCATTACCAGAGCGACACATGGCTCCGAGAGAGAGAAGATAACTCAGTAAGCAAGTGAAAGAATTGCTTGATAAGTGGTTCATAAGAAGAAGTATTTCGGAGTGGGGTGCTCCAGTCGTTTTTGCTACAAAAGCTGATGGTTCACTTAGATTGTGCATGGACTACAGAGAGCTGAATAAGCTCACAAAGAAGAACAGACACCCATTGCCGAGGATAGATGATTTATTCGATCTGTTGGTGGGTGCTTCGGTTTTCTCGCAACTGGATTTGGCTACAGGGTTTCATCAGCTAAGGGTGGCTGAAGACAGCATAGACAAGACTGCATTTAGAACTCCTGACGGTTTCTTCGAGTGGCTCATCATGCCTTTTGGTTTGACGAATGCACCCGCATACTTTGTTGACTTAATGAGTAGGGTGTTTAGGGAGTTTCTAAACAAATTTGTTGTAGTCTTTGTGGACGATATCCTGATTTTCTCTAAAAATGAAGAAGAGCATGCCCTACATCTTAGGGAAGTCTTAGAGACCCTACGAGCGCATCAACTTAAAGCTAAGTTCTCCAAATGCCATTTTTGGAGAAAAGAAGTGAGGTTCTTAGGACACGTGGTCTCTAAGGAAGGGATAGCTGTGGATCCCGCAAAGGTGGTGGCAATCCAAGATTGGAAAATTCCTAAGAACGCAACAGAAGTAAGAAGCATTTTAGGGCTGGCTGGTTATTATAGGAAGTTCATTAAGGACTTCGCGAAGATATCAGCCCCACTTACTCGGTTAACGAAGAAGAACTTGACTTTTTCTTGGGATGTTGACTGTGACGATGCTTTCCAACGTCTGAGAGGGCTTTGACGACAGCTCCAGTTTTAGTTTTGCCAGATGGGAGTAAGTCATTCACAGTATATACCGATGCTTGTGGAACAGGGCTTGGCGTAGTTTTAATGCAAGAGGGAAGGGTGATATGTTATGGTGGAAGACAGTTGAAAGCCCACGAGAAAAATTACCCTACCCACGACTTAGAGTTGGCTACCATAGTTTTTGCGCTTAAGTCATGGCGTCATTATTTGCTTGGCGAAGGGTTTGAGTTGTATACAGACCATAAGTCGCTAAAGTACTTATTCTCTCAGAAAGACCTAAACTTGAAGCAACAGAGGTGGATGGAGTTTTTGGCATCCTACGATTTTGAGATCGCATATACCCCCGACAAGGGTAACATTGTAGCTGACGCCTTAAGTAGAAAGAAGTTGACTTTAAGTCCTTTGTTCGTAGAGCGGCAGAGTTTGGAGTATATATATACCTTTGACTTCAGAACCTCTGTCGAATATGTACCCGGATTGTTAGCATCATTAGAGGTGCAACCTACACTTTTGGGTCGAGTTGGAGAGGCACAGCAAAATGACCCACAGTTGGTTGAGATAGTAGGCAAGCTTATAAGAGGGGAGTCTTCGAGTCATCTTAATAGATATGCTATAGATGAGAGAGGCTGGCTGCGTAGAGATGGGAGACTTTGCGTGCTGCAAGACGAGAGTTTGAAGAAGGCAATTCTTGAAGACTCACATCGCTCTAAGATGACCATACATCCCGGTGGTGACAAGATGTATAGGGATATGAAGCGAGTTTTCTTTTGGGCCGGAATGAAGAAGGACGTGGCTGAGTTCGTTTCTAGATGTTTAGTGTGCCAGCAAGTCAAGGCAGAGCAAAAGAAGCCCGGTGGTTTGCTCCAGCCCTTAGAGATTCCGCTTTGGAAATAGGAAAGTATTTCCATGGATTTTGTAGATGGGTTACCAAGATCAAGGAAGGATAATACGGGGATTTGGTTAATTGTGGATAGACTTACCAAAAGTGCCCATTTTATTCCCGTTAAAAGTAGAAGGACCGCCGCATGGTTAGCATATGTTTACCTTCGAGAGATAGTTCGGCTGCACGGCATACCCTCTAGCATTGTGAGCGATAGAGATCCCATTTTCACAAGCAAATTTTGGAAAAGCTTACAGGAGGCGGTTGGAACACAATTATGCTTGAGTACCGCTTATCACCCTCAGACGGACGGCTAGACCGAGAGAGTAAATCGGATTCTAGAAGACCTTCTAAGGCTATGCATCCTAGACTTTGGAGGAATATGGGAAGAACATCTTCCATTAGTAGAGTTCGCCTATAATAATAGCTTTCAGGCTAGCATTGGCATGGCATCTTTTGAAGCTCTTTATGGACGACCATGCCGATCACCTACTTGTTAGTGGGAATCCACGGATAAGGTTTTGCTTGGACCCGACATGATTAGGGAGACTTCGGAGAAGATAGACCTGATTCGACGGCGAATGAAGACAGCACAGGACCGACAAAAGTCATATGCTGATAAGAGGCGAACCGATCTTGGGTTCAATATTGGGGACATGGTTTTTATTAAGGTGTTACCATTGAGAAACGTAGTCCATTTTTGATCAGTAGGGAAGTTGGCACCGAGGTTCGTAGAACCCTTTCCAATTACATAGAGGATTAGGCAGATGGCATATAGAGTAAAGTTACCAGAGAAGCTCAGTGGTGTTCATGACGTGTTTCACATTTCGCATTTGCGTAAGTGTTTACACGATACGGCGGAAGTGGTGGAGCCAAGCACGCTTGAAGAAGTGTAAGTAGAGCGCAATGCCACGGTTAGACGAGCTCCTACACGTATTCTCGGATCGGAGGTCAAAAAGCTACGCAACAAAGAGGTCAAGTTGGTCAAAGTGCAATGGGGAGATGATCAAAGAGACGCGACTTAGGAGACGGAAGACAAGATGCGTACGCTGTATCCTTTCCTTTTTGAGGGTATGTTTTATTTTCTCCTTTTTCTACTGCTTTGTTGATACTTGTCCTATCATTTAGTATTATCTTTGCGATGACATCTTTAATCTTTAGTTAGGAAGAACCCTATGGTTGCAAACATGTGTTTGTGACATGTTATGTTTGGTGGATGCAAATGGATGCAAGTGGTTGCTCGTGGATGCATGTACACACACATTAGGCACTAGATCGGCTCAATCACCTTCATGTGGCATATAAATGTGTGTGCATATCTAAATTTATGGATGTATAATGGTTGTGTTATCACATGGATGCTGCATTTTGATGAATGGTTGTGCACTCATGTAGAAATAGTATGTATCGATAGGATTCTTTCGCATACATAATGGACGCATGGCACTATCATGATTTGCATTAAGGAGGTCAACTAAATTAGCAGACCGCCTGATTTTGCATTAGATAAGTAACATATACACAAACTTTTTTCAAATGTTCATACAGCATTAGAAATCTTGTAAGGACAATGGATGCCTGTGTTTGATGGTTGAGTGGATGGATGATTGGATGTTAGGATATGCATTATCCTTAACTTGAAGAATTCGGGGGCGAAATCCTTTAAGGAGGGGAGAATGTAACACCCCGTGATTTTAAACATTAAAATTAAAAGAATATTTAATTTCAAATGTGAGAATTAAGGGAAACGGGCGAAATCCAGCAACCGCAAACGGTAGTCTAATGTGGGAGGTCTTTACAAGGTTACGGTTCTAATGAATTAAGTTACACTTAACCAGATAAACATGTGGTGGGCTATGGCGATTTAGTGGGTGGCCTTGGGTGGCATATGAAATACGATTAGAAACACTTAACCAAGTTGAAAACATGTAAGAAGACATGAATAGGGGTTAAGTGGGGAATTCTTGTGGGGACCAAGCATATGTGGAAAGATTGTGTCAAGCATGGGGACCCTTTTCAAACCACTAACCCATTAAGTATCTTTGTGAGCTCGACCCAAGTTGAGGACGGGACACGCTTACTGGGTTTGATTGTAACAGGTCAAAACGGGTTAGCGGTGGCAATGCAAGTCCAACGGGGTCATGTGCGTGCGTGGTCCCAGTCTGTTAGGTAAGACGTTGTTGCATCGTGTAGATATAAGTCGTGCATCTTTAGTGGTATCGGGTTGCCACTTTGGGGAGTGATACACCCCACTATGGGACCAGCACGGGTATCTACGAGTTAGAGAGCCGATCGCATGGGGGTAGTGGGTACAACTAGTGGAGATAGGGGAAGACGGCACCTATGAAGGCAGCTAGGGGTACACGAATCTACCATTATCATTATTATGTTCTGTAGGCGGGATCAACTTTTAGGGTGACTAGTAGCGGTGCAATATAGTAATTATCCTATAGTGATTAGGAACGAGATTAACGCCATAATATTCCTCTTATTTTCTTTGTCATGCCCACTTGTTTCACAGTCATACCTTGTCTTACCGGTTTATGCCTTATCCTAGTTACTTTAATAATTATATTGTTAAAGTTATTATACTCGCCAGACTTCATGTCTGACCCCCTTGTTTTCGCCTCTTTTCTTCCTCCCCCCCAGGTTCTTAGGGTGGGACTAGTACTAGTGGAGCTTGATCTTGGATCTCTTTCTCTCTCTTTTGGAAGTGCTTGGATTGCTGAAAGTAAAGTTCAGCTCATCTCTTTTATGGCTACTTGTGTTAGGGGTTATGTTTTTTTACTTTATGTACTCAGAAAACAATTCGTTAAGATGGATATTAAGTGTACTTGGTTTTAATATTGGTTTATGAAGTTGTTTTAATCAAACTATTTCTCCGCTGCAATAAAAGTTGTTTTAAAATTTTCAAGTACCAATATATGTATCTGTTTTGTTATATTCTGTTCTATACACTAATAATGCTCCATGGAAGTTAATGCATTCCCTTTGTGAGTGACATTAATGGACGTGGGATGTTACACGAAATGTCAAGACGTGGGAAGGAGGAACAGAAGCGCCTAGGCTTGTCGATTCATGACACCTTGTTTCAGGCTTTTAGAAGCACTTTCCAATAACAAACGTAAAGTGTGTTTGTTCTACTCTGGTTCTTCCAATCGTATGATCAATCGACAATTTCGTTTTACACGAAAAATTGTACTCCAATATAAAACGTAATTCTGGATCCAACGGAATAGGTTTCGTCGAATTCCGAGTCTGTTTGAACCTCCTTTTTTATCGCATTTTCGCCTAATTTCTACGGGTTGTCCCGACATGCGTTTAACTCTCGCACCGCTCATATATTAGCTCCAAAAATTACAAAATTTGGAACCTGACCATTTTTCGATGCTACAGATCTTATAATATTAATTTCGTCGAAATCCGGGGTCATCTCAATAATGTTCCTTTGTAAACTGCTGAAATTAGCTTTAAATCATCAAAATTTTCAAAATTGACCGTAAATCCCCATAAAATTAAGTTATTCTAATTTGGTTTCAAAATTCTAGGTCGTTATAGTCTCCCTCACTTAAAAGAACTTATTCCCAAAGTTAGACGAAAGCAAAGATGAAATAAAAATGATAAAATATACCTCTTAAAAGAGCTACTCAGAGATATCCACTCTACGTCTGGGATAAGCCTGTTTAATGATATCCTTTGTCGCCCAAGTACAGTCTCTAGGGTCTCCGCTCCATTGTACCTTGACCAAGTTCACTTTCTTATTTATCAGCATTTTTGTTTCTCGACCAATTATCTTCATTGGCTCTCTACGAACTGCTAAGCTCGAGGTGATTTCTAAAAATTCTTGTGATGCTTCCCCAATAATTAAGTATAGATCATGCACATGCTTCCGGAGATGAGAAACGTGAAATACATCATGTTCTCTGGGCAACCAATCTGGCAACTGAACTCTGTAAGATAAAGTTCCAATCTCTTCCAATATCGGGAATAGACCAATATATTTTGGTGATAAATTTCCTGTCTTCCCGAATCGAATCACTCCTCTTAATGGAGAAACCTTCAAATACACCTGATCATCAACAGAAAATTCTAAGTCCCTTCTGTCGTCTCTGTGCTACCTTTAACCCTTTTTTAATTAAATCCACTTTATCTACGGCTTCTTGGATCATACCTAGACCCCAATACTAATCGATCACGAGGCTCAATCAAACATGCAGGAGATCTGCATGGTTGACTATATAATGCTTCAAATGGTGACATCTTCAAACATGCTTGGAAGCTGTTATTATATGAGAACTCCACAAGATGTAAATGATCTTCCAATGATCCTTCAAAATTAAGGATATAAGCTCGCAGCAGATTTTCCATAATTTGATTCACCCATTCAGTCTGACCATTGTTTGGGGATGATAAGCAGTGCTAAAATTCAACTTTGTCTCAAACTCTAATTGAAATGACTCCTAGAACTTACTGGTAAAGATCAGATCTTGATCACTGACAATGCTGCTGGTTACTCCATGCAGTCAAACAACTTCTTTTACATATAACTGAGTAAGGCTCTAAGATGTTTTGTTTGCTCATACAGGAAGAAAATGGGCACTCTTCGTCAAATAATCTACAACAACCCAAATGCTTTCATTACCTTTCTTGGTTCCATGCATACCATCAATGAAATCCATCGATACCTGGTCCCACTTCCATTCTGGAATGTCTAAAGGTTGCAACAACCCAGCTATCTTCTATTGATCACTCTTAAATTGTTGGCAAGTTAGACACCTAGTAAAATATATCGAGATATCTCTTTTCATAGATTTCCACCAAAATGTGCATTTTAAATATCGATACATATTCTGTACACCTGGATGGATACTGAGCTTAGACTTGTGACACTCATCCAGTACCTCTCTTATGAGTTTTGGAACACCTGATATGAAAATCCATCCTTTTTAATATCAGAACTCCTTTATTATCAATTTAGAAGTTCGAGACTTCACTTTCCTGAATTCTTTTGCTAATCTTCTGAATAAACTCATCATCCTTCTGTAAAACAGGAATCTTCTCGATCAACGAAGGTGTAATAATTAGATTAGCATTAATCGCATTCTTTCTACTGAGTACATCTGCTACAACGTTAGCCTTTCATGAAGTATATAGAATGCCCAAATCATAAGCTGCCAGAAACTCCAACCAATGTTGTTGCCTCATATTCAGATCCTTCTGGGTGAATAGATACTTCAAAGATTTATGATCTGTATATAACTCAAACTTCTCACCCGACAGGTAGTGCCTTCAAATATTTAAGGAAAATACCACGGCTAACAACTCTAAATCATGAGTGGCGTACTTTTTCTCATGTGGCTTCAGCAGATGACTTGCATAAGCAATTACTTTGCCTCTTTGCATTAATACCACGTCAACTCCTTCACTAAAAGCATAAGAATAAACGGTTAAATCTGGTTTACCAACTATAATCAACAATGGTGAGGTAATTAATCTTTCTTTCAGCTCTTGGAAAGCTGCTTCACACTCTGATGTCCATTTAAACTTGGCATGCTTCTTAGTAAGCTTCATCAGAGGACTGGACAACTTCGAAATTTCCTTCACGAACTTTTGATAACAACTGGCCAAACAAAGAAAACTTCTAACTTCAGTGGGAGTCCTTAGTTCTTCCAATCTTGAAGGCTGCAATCTTACTCGGATCTACTGAGATTCCTTCCTTCGATACCATATAACCAAGGAATTTCACTTCTTTTCTCCATAACTGACACTTGGAAAACTTGGCTTTCAACATATTCTTTCTTAGAATTTCTAACACTTGCTTCAAATGTCTTGTGTGCTCTTCTACTGTCTTCGAGAAGATCAGAATATCATCAATAAAGACCAATACAAACTTGTTCAATACTTCTCGGAATACCCGATTCATAAAGTCTATGAAATAAGCAGGGGGGGTTACATAATCCGAACAACATCACTAACCATTCATAAAATAAATCCAAACCTTTGAATGCTGTCAAAGGAACACACTCTTCCACAATTCTTATTTGATGAAAACCTGTAGCTAGGTCTATCTACGAAAATACACGCTCTTCATTAAAGCGATCCAACAAATCATCAATACGGGGCAGTGGATACTTATTCTTGAGCGTTTGCTTATTGAGGTCTTGGTAATCCACACATTATTTGACGGTACCGTCTAACTTCAGAACGGACACTACTACTGCTCCCCAACTCGAGAAACTAGGCCTTATCAGACATTTCCATAAAAGCTATCGAATTTGATTATTCAACTCTTTTTTCTCCTTTAACGTCATTCTCCGAATTGGATGCACAACTGGCCTCGCATGGAACTAGATCAATTCCGAAGTCAAACTCTCTTCATGGAGGAAGTCTATCAACTTCTTCAAACACGTCTGCTTAATCCTTAACAACTGGAATATTCTATAGAAGTGGGGGAACATCAAGAGCAGACCAAAATTACTTTCTATCGGACTCTGGACCTTTACATGGTATGATTATAAAATTCCCAAATTTGGTTTTAACTCTAACAATACTATCAGCGCACTTAACTTCAGCATCGTACATGGTCAACCAATCCAACCCAAGTATAATATCAAACTCGGTAAATTTCATGATAATCAAGATGAAGGAAAATCGATAACGGGAATAAGAGATGAGCACTTTGCAATGTAAACAAAGATCAAGGGAACCTCCTATCGGATTGTTAACATTAATGTGTCTTTAAGATATCTAAGTTCAAATTAAATTTCTTTACCATGTTCCTTGAAATAAAATTTCGTGACACGCCCGTATCAAATAAAACTTTAACAGGAATATCTCTTACGGTAAGCGTACCTTCCAAAACATTTGGCCTTCCCCTGCCAGTAGAAGTTATTGCAGTATCTGCCATATTATAGACGTGAGCCACCTTGAACTTCTTCAGTAGAGGGCAATTTAGCTTGATATTCCCCTTCTAGGGGCAATTATAACATTTTGTTTCTTTCATTAACTTCCTTGGCCTCATAGGAGCTTTACAATCCTTTGTCAAATATCTTGGCTTGCGGCAGTTATAACACGTCACACCCTTTGATCTTTCATCCTTGGGATTTTCTTCAGTCTTTCTTGTCTTTGGCTTCTTATTTGGAAATTTTCTTTTCTTACCAGAAAAACCCTTCACTTTATCCTCTAAAGCATTCCTCTTATCAATGTTTTCATACCAATAAGCCATCTCCACCATTCTAGCAAATGGGAGTCTTACATGAGCTGTCACTCTACTTCTATACCTTCTCTGGAGACCCTCAATAAATCTCACGTTCTTTTTTATGGGATTCCGAACTAGTTCGGGACCAAAGCAAGACAGTTCATTGAACTTATTCATGTATTCATGGATGTTTATATCCCCTTGTTTGAGATGGGAAAATCCATAATATAGATGCTTAATTTCTTCTTGGG
Organism: Allium sativum; assembly: GCA_030737875.1. Taxonomy (NCBI): domain Eukaryota; kingdom Viridiplantae; phylum Streptophyta; class Magnoliopsida; order Asparagales; family Amaryllidaceae; genus Allium; species Allium sativum. Next base: position 968,137,811 of record CM060913.1, read on the forward strand.
GAATAAATCTCTCCTCAAAAATATCCTTGACTCTGTCCCAAGTAATATTTCCGCCAGGATTACCCATCATAACAGTCTCCCACAAGATTAGGTATTCATCTTTGAGCAACTAGGATGCTAAAAACCTTTTCCTATCATTAGTCAATTCCAAGCCTTCAAAAATTCGCTCATAGAATCACATCCATGCTTGCACTTCGATAGCAGATTCTTTGTCAAAGAATGGCGTTCCACCCAAGTTCTTGTATTTCTTATCAAGTACTTCTAAATCTTGTTGCTGCTGAGGAGGTACAATTGGTGCATTAGCAACTCATACGGCGTTGGGCTATTGAGCTTCAGCCTGAACATTTCCCCATCCTCTTCCTCTACCTCTTCTGCATCTTCCACTCATTTTCTAATATGTCTACAAATAATAAGAAAAGAATCAGGCCAATAGAAAAGATATCTTAAGGAAATGTAAGAGCATAAAGACATATACATAAATATAAATACGTTTATTAGGGATGTATGTTATTTGTATGTACTCATTCTAGGATATTATTAATCCTATCTCTAATGAGTCACTTATCCTAGAATACCACTGATTCTGTCTCTCGTGAGCCTTTAATGTCTTATACTCCATAACTAAGGTTAACCTTTAGCTCTAATACCACATATGACGACCCAAACCCCGAACCAAGGCAGAATAGATAGTCGTTAGAATATAACACATTAAAAACAATAACAAATCACAGAACATAGCATAATATATTACACCAGAGAATAATTTACATCACTGGAATTAATATCAGAGTTACATCATTATAGAATCATAATGATACAAATAAAGTTTCAACTTGTAGATAACAAGCATGCAACCGAATCAAAGATAATTAACATAAGAGAGTCTTGAATTTTTTTCAAAAGAAACATAAAAGTCTATCTTCAGCTCCAAGTCCAAAAAAAATCATAGCTCCAGTACACATCCAAAAAATAGATAGCTAAAAACCTGATCACTTGGCTGCCCATGTAAAAATGATGGGCACCCGAGTGTGCAAGGGAAAACAAACTACAAGTCAGTCATGGGACTGGTATGAGAAACCCTACAGTTAACTTAACTTGTTTAAAAATAAAGCATATCAAGGGACCATGTTGTATAACACGAAACGGGTTTACTCCACATGAATGTCAGTGCATAAAATCACATAATGCTTTTTGAAAAATGAAGCCATTATAAGACTCAGGTCCCATCACACAATGCAAGAGCAAGCCAGAGGATAGAGTTTTATCTTATAATGGCCAAACATGCTTGATACGAGAAAATCATTTGATATTTTATTAGTGCTTAAGTGTCGAAAACAATTTCGAAAATAAATGTATCAATCTTAGATGGCATAATACCCCATCCTATTATGTCGCCGTAGGTATACAACTAAAACAGTATAGTCGCGTACTGGAATTTGGATTTCCATCATGAGTCGAGGCAAAGGATCTCACTCATCCGAACTTCGGAACATCTCTAGGAAAATGTGTCAGGGAAAACACTATCCTTTTGGGACGGTAGGGTCAGTCGGCATATTCCCGCTGATTAGTCAGTGCCTGAATAATATGTTTCCCAGTCCTATTGGACCTCTTGGTCAGTACATCAATCACCATGTCCTTGTGTGCCCACATTCGAGGCGCCTCGATTCCAACATCCACATAAGTATATTGCTTGGGCTCCATACCATGGCATCACTTCTAGCTAGAAAGAAATGCATGTCCCTCTTATGGTCCTTCATCCTGTTTTGATTCATACCTGGGTGTGAATCTCACGAATCAATCCACCACAAAGCTTTGCTTTTCAACAAAAGCTTTGATCTATCTGCCAGCAGCACTCAACATGCGATAATGTCATTTCATACCATACAACTGATGTCCACCAATATATAACCTCTAAGCTCGTACATCTCAGAGAAGGGTGTTAAGCTAAGAGAATAAATACTTCGCCACCAAATAGATATATATTTAGTAGAAATCAATTAAAACAACATCAAATACAATGTCAACATTTGCAAGTTTGTTCTGGCTTCGAGCGAAACCGGAGGCACCTCATTCCTCGTCTCATATGTCCAACATAGGAGAGAGGCCTTCACACATCCGGACAATTAACAAGTACGTGCAGTCCACTACCACTATAACCCTTTCAAGGGAGCTACGCATATCCAGGGCATCAGCAATAATCCATTCGATGTGAAGATTTTCGGTCTTGCATCGTCTTCAATACCTTTGACTTTTAATCATCGTTCAATTATTCGAAATGGGTTAAACCCGGCCTTTTCAAATAATTCGCGCCAAAACAAATCAAATTAGATCAAACCTTATCAGATTATTGACTCGCCAATTAAGTCTCCTTTAATTGGTTTCTCTTTCATAATATTTAAAATCTTATTCTCAAATCTAGTTAAGCTATTTGGCTTCTAAAAATCATTTCATAACCTTATATAAAAGGTTAACTTAAGAATTAAATTAAATTTATGAATTAAGATTCTTATTTCCAAACTCTTTCTCAAATCAGCTATATGAGCTTTTATACAAAACCACCAAATTTCACTTAATCACTTTTATTATTTAAAACCAAAACCAAGTAAAATTTATGTAAATCCATTCTAAATCATTTATAATAATTTATAATGATTTTACACTATTTTTTGTTTATATAAAAATAGTCCACACCCGTGATTTCCAATTACAGGTCATTACGGGTCATGGCGTTATTTTATTCAAATTTGAATTGAATATTTCTAAAAGTCTAACCGTTAGATTTCAAAGCTCTTGTTATCGTTTGAAAGTTATTTTCAATAAGAACCCAAAGGTTCCAATTTCGGGAATATTCGACGGTCGGATCTCCTGGTACACTCATTTAAAGTCATTGGTTGAAATTCGCGAACTGCCGCTACGCTACACGCTCTATTCTGACCAATATTCGACGTATAATATATAATATGTCGAATTTCTAGGAAAACGTTTTATTACATATATATATAATAATAATAATTTTCTAGAGCCTTATGTTAATTTTCCCTCTCCAAAATCATATATTTTCAATACACCCATATAATAATAATATTATAATGATTAAAATAATATTTTTTTAGAACTTCAATATTTTCAATCCAAACTTTCGTGATATTCATTACAAAAATAAACAAGAAACTTCTTTTAAAACACTTTCTAAATAGCCTAACTAAATTTCACTTTTTAATGTTACTATTCATTTTAAATTAAAAAAATTGATAAGTCATAATTATATGAAAATTAATTCAAATTCACTTGCTGCAGTTACGGAAATTCATCGATATTTTATTATCTTCGCGTCCATCCAAAATTGGACGTCAAAATGAAACTTTGATTTTTCAGCTATTATTATATTTATAAAATATTCATTGAAAACCATTTTTCTTGATGGAGACTTAACCATTGAACCAACAACCATTTTTATTGTTAATTTTTTTTTACACAATGTATATTATAGCAATCAATCATCCATCACACAGCATCTAATTCACACACAAAGTGCACTACACTATATAAGCCTTAAATAAATAAAGCTTATACAGTCCTGACAATCAACAGATTGACAGTCAACACACTTGGGATTAGTGTACATTATCATCCCAACACCTATGTGGGGTTTCCATGACATTCACAAACAATCGTGACTTATCTACACACATGGGAGATGTGTAAAATTATCATCCCAATACCCGTGCGGGGTTTACATCATAATCCATGTAGCTTATCTATACATTTGGGATATGTGTGGGTTAACTATCTTCCCAAAACCCATACAATCAATGTGACTTATCTGCACACTTGGGAGATGTGTAAAAATATCATTCCAATACCCGTGTGGGGTTTACATCATAATCCATGTTGCTTACCTAGACACTTGGGAGATGTGTAGGCATATTGTCATCCCAAAACCCTTGTGGGGGTATTTATCACATCCAATAAACAATAATCAATAATTTTCTCAGCCCAAAACCATTTAAGGTCCAATCATTTCCAATCGACATTGTTTACAATGCAGATGTCATATACTCAAGGGCTTTCACATATATGATATAAAAATCATATTTTTACCATAATACTCAACATTTAACATTATATTAAACATAAATGATCAATGTTAAACATAATTAAACGTACTTACTTAACAATTAACAGTTAGTTAATTTAATCCCTATCTATGTGAGTTTCGGTTTCTCACCGCTAGTTTCCGCTCTACCAAACTTTATTTGGAACGAAAACGGACTCGCACACACAGCTACTACTCGCGAACGACACCTACGGACTTGTTGGCGACTCAGACAATTAGATCCGATAGATACGGGGTTGAAACAACTCACAATTCATTCACACTCACGGATCTTTGCATATGTTGAGTTTTAAGGTGAGATGAAGGGGGAAGGAGGTCCTAGGGCTCATAGCAGGGGGTGTGGAGCACGACGGAGGTGGGTCGGGTCAGGCATGGGGTCCAGGGGAGGAGGCGTGGGGGGAGGAGGAGTTTTGGAGGGGCTAAAGTGTAAAAAGTGGCAAAAATAGATGATTTTGGGTTTGTGGAGGAGAAGGGCCCCATGACGGTGGAAAGGGGAGGTCAGTTGGCGGCGTAGGTGCAGTGGGAGGCGAAGGGTCAACGGCGGTGGTCAGATGGAGGCACAAGGGGTGGCGGTGGCCATGGGAGGAAGAGAAAGGAGGTGAAGGTGTTTCAAAAAAAATGAAGAGAGAAAGAAGGAGGGGTTTTGATGCAAATATGGTTTGCCTTGGATTGATGAGGTGTTGCGACGAGGGAAGGAGGAAAAAACACCTAGTCTTGTTGATCCATTGACAACTCGTTTCATGCTTTTAGAAGCACTTTCCAACCAACAAACGTAAAGTGTGTTTGTTCGACTCAGGTTTTTCCAATCATGTGATTAAACGACAATTTTGTTTTATACGAAAATTTGTGCTCTGGAATAAAACATAATTCTGGATCTAATAGAACAGGTTTCGTCAAATTCCAAGTCATTTTGACCCTCCGTTTTATTTTTCGATCGCATTTTCGCTTAATTTTGATGGGTTGTCAAGGAATGTGTTTAACACTCGCACGCCCGCATACTAGCTCCAAAAATTAAGAAATTTGGAAAACGACCATTTTTTAATGCTACGAATCCGATAAAATTAGTTTTATCGAAATCTAAGGTCATATCAATAATGTTCCTTTGTAAACCGCTGAAATTAGCTTTAAATCATCGAATTTTCAAAATTAACCGTAAATTTCCGCAAAATTAAATTAAAAATAATTTTTTAATTAGTTTCAAAATTCTGGGTCGTTACATATATAGAGAGAGGGGGGTTAAATGGCACCCCTATTTCGTGGCACCCCTTTTGTACCACAACCACTTCCACACATTTGTTATCAAATAAGTTAGTGGAGGAAGAGAGGATTAGTGGGAGGAGAGAGAAAGAGAACTGTGTGGTGGAAATTAGGAGGCTGTAGGGGTTTTGCACTATTTAGGGTGCTCTTGATCCTATATATATATATAGTGGAAATTAGGCGCGAGTCCTTATTTTCAAGTTTGATGTAAGTGACATCCCTCCCTAAAGTTTATTACAAAGCGGGTCCCTGTTTTTGAAGTTACGTGTTTTTTCACAAATTTTTGGCGCTGCTGTATAAAAAAATCAAAAAATTGCAAATATTCAGGTGAGTAATCTGAAAAAAAACTTAAAAATCAGCAATTATAGTGAATAATTGTTGATATATCGACAATAATGTTAAAAATTGCTGCAATGTGAATTATTGCTGATAAATCTGCAATCATTGTACATAATTGCTGGGTTGATGAATACTTGCTGATATATGAGCAATAATAGTGTATAATTGATGATATATCAGCAAGTATTTAAATCTTGATGAAAAAATGAGCTAATTGAAGGCGAAATGAAAATCACTGCAAAATATGCAATTATTACTATATATTGCTGATAATTCAGCAATGTTTTTGCAGTTGATGCAAATATTTACAAAAGTTGCTGAAATATCAGCAATAATTGCAAATAATTGCATTATTTGTGGCAATATACTAGAGCGTGTTATATATATCTCTGTGTGTAAACACACACACACACACACACATATATATATATATATATATATGTATGTATGTATGTATGTATGTATGTATGTATGTATATGTATGTATGTATGTATGACTAGAATGGAATTATTTGTGTTTTGGGTAAAGAAAAATGGAGGAGGAAGAGAGGACATAAAGAATGAAAGGCATGTGATCATTGGAAATTAGGTATGCAATGCATAAGATGCAAACCTTTCAGTCTCAATGGTTCTCTAACTAATGGGAGTCAACTGTTAACTGTGTTTTTGATCAAGCAAAAGTCAACGAAAGTTAGAATGTCGTGATAAAGATGAAATGATATAAAAATTTGGAAGCATGCTTATAAAAGTTAGAGAAGTGGCTCTGAGAAGTTTCAACCAAAATGGGACTAAGTAAACTACTCGATACCTAATCTTTTTTCTTCCACCGATCTCATCCCAAACATCATGGGTCTCCTATACATCTTCGAGTACTCATGACCAAGTGTTTTTCCTATGTTTGGACCACCTATTTGAAGGGTTGAAAACAAAAATAATAATCTAAAATAGTGTTCGGATCATCGAGTACCATTACTGCTGACAGCCTTCGGATCTTGCACGGTTTGCTTCCAACTATTTCGCATCGATTGATTGTGGATATTGCGACTCCCTAGGTATACTTTTTAATTACTATTACGTAGATAGACAACAATTTTACTGTATATGAATGTTAATTATTAGTTTATTTACAATAAATAATCATATGTTTATGTTTGACATGTTGCCATGCGAGGTAGTTGGTTACGTTGTATGGCACAATATTATGACCATTTACCAGAGCCGATTTTGTTCAGGCTTCATGTGATCCCATTCAGATACTTCTTAGATTTACATAAGTTTGCACATGTAGACTGGTGCCTAGTAGAGGCTTTTAGTGAGCGATGGTGGCCTGGTACACACACCTTTCATTTTCCTGATTTCTAGTTAGGGCTGACTCATATAGATTTTTTCATGCTCACCGGCATAGAGGTAGGTCGCCCAGACCGTGTCTCAGTTCCCTTTAATGCATTATTTGAGGAGGTTGAGAGTTTTTCAAATTTACTGGGTTTAGACCCGGATTCGACTAGAGGAGGTGTTGTTACTCTCCCTACGTTATAGCAGTATATAGTAGATCATCTGGTCACTGAGGATATGCATACTCCAGTGACCAGGGCGTTTCATTATACCTTTTTAGATCCATATTTTTTAGCAACAACAAGGGGACTACTAGACTAGGTTTTTTAGCTGGCCTGGTGGACATTGATCAGTTGCATATATATGATTGGGGTACAACTATTTTGGGTTATCTATATGTAGCATTGGATATGTATGTAGTACAACGCTCCAAGCAGCTATATGATTTTTGGTACATTCTTCCCTTTTGGTATTATGAGTATATGGTTAACATGCACCCTAGACTTGTATATACTTTCCTAGATTGCGTCGTTAGGGTACGTCTATGCATGTCCCTCGTGTTGCACAGTGAGTGCATAACAAGCATATGAGGATGTGACAACAAATGCATCTGAGGCGGCGGAGTAGCATTATTATACGTCCATGGGAGCAGCATATAGGGTTTTTAGCGCCTGGTCAGGACCACCCCCTCGCCTTTCAATATAGTATTTCTAGACGCAAGGTTTGCTTTCAGGTACCTACTTGCCCATTTATATGGTATTTGGGGGAGCGTTATTGGGTGCATTTATACATAACAGTTCGTATTCCCTCTGATCCACTCATATGGGACGATATGTTTGGCAATATACGGGTATGACCAACATATATTCAACGTATGAGGACCGCAGGATGGGTAGACGGTGAGCCCTTTACAGTTGTCATAGACTTTGATTCCTATTGGGTTTGGGTAGCCCCACGAGCTTATGCTTTACTAGATTATATTCGGGGTTTGAACTCCAGCCATACTGTCCCGTCTACAGTTTCCGGGAGAGTTTAGGTGCCTCTTGGCACATTTGAGTCTATATCGTTACACGTAGATTGATGAGTTGGACCCCTACCTCACACTTTTAGGGCGTATGTTGTACAGGGTCAGCTAGTAGAGTATCGATTGTGGTATCCGTTAGTTGACCCTCCCGGTGTACCGTCAGCCAGTATGTATCATCCACATCAGGTATCTAAGCTTTTTAAAATTCATTTATATAAGTTGTTCATCTATTATTTGCCTTTGTATAATTCTAGTTGTCCCAATATCAGTACTCGCTATATATGGACCACGATAGACAACTGCTGGCTGCATTTAACTAATGTACCAGAGTTGCCATACAGCTTTGGCCAAGCAAAAGGCTCATTACGATGCCCAGATAGCTGAGTTACAGGCCCAGATCTAGCAACAGGGTCATGGTCCCAATTCACCTCCACCCGATGATTTTGATGACGTCAATGATGACAGTTTCGCTGCATCTGGTAGCTATTCTATTCACATTGATTGATGTTTATGTTATATGTCCTTTTGTAAATGCTGCATCATGTTGTGTATATAATGTTTATGTTTGGCATGTTGTATATTGCAAATTATGGTACGTGTAGTGGTATTAGTGTTGTTTCTGTGTTGTTCTATACGTCAATATTGTTTATGTCATGTATTGTTATATATGTCAATATTAATACGGTTATACTCTTTTTAGCTATTGATCATGTGTTGTTCTATATGTAGCTTGAATTACATTTCTTTCCTATTCGTGGTCATGTATGTCATCGAACTAAACTTCTCAAGTCGATACTTGTTAATGTTGAATTACATTTTGTTAAGGCATACATAAGAAATAGGTACTACAACTTAGGATACAATGGATGTTAACCAGATAAATACTTAAGCAAGCAAACTACATGCTACGTTCAATCTGAAGAGATCTAAAGCAGTTCGAAGACACCGTATCTCTTGTTCTAACTCATTGGCGTAAGAAACACCCCTTGGACATAAACGGTCTCCAATCCATTCAGAGTACCCACAGACATTAAGCCATAATGAGCATAACTGGATTCTTTGACCAATATTTTCTCCGTCTGCCCTTACCACTACCTTTACCGCGTACCCACAATGACAACAAATGGGATATGACTCAACCTCTTGCTCGTAAGGAGGTTGAGGAACTACAACCGATCATACCTCTTGTTCTTATATAGGTTGAACCATTGAAAATTGTTCTGTCACTTCTTCACTTGGAGGTTGAGCAACTAAAACAAGATGACCTTCTTGTTCGAAAGGAGGTTCAACGGGTTCCTAAAGCCTAAGTTGGATCATATTTAGGTACTCTCTATGCACATCCTCATAGTGCCGCTCTTGGTATTTGATAAGACAATCTGCTGGAGAATGGTGTTTTGATGACAATAACCTTATTTCAATTATCATTACTAATCGATTATAAAATATATACTAACATCTTTATCTAGAATATATATACATATATGTGTATGTGTGTATATATATATATGCAGGGTTTGTATACAGGATTTAATACTGAAGACTGTATAGTTTTAGAATTCCAAGAGATTTAGGATTTAAAGAGATTCAAGACTCATGGGTATCAAGATATCAAGATTTCAAGAGCTCAAGAAAATATAGTGATTGAGTCTAGTTTATATGTAAGACTCTAAATAACACTTCATTTTCAAATTCTATTTTCAAATTTAAATTCTATTTTTCAAATATCAAAATTTAGTTTTAAAAATTCAAATTCCGATTTCAAGTGAAAATTAAGCTCACATCCCTATTTTGAAACTTAATTAGGCTCACATCCATCCAATGTTTTAAATGTAAAACCACCCCCTATTTTTCATACTTCCGCCTTTTTCATTTTTTGGCCAAAAAAAAGCGCTGGTGAGTAAAAATTTTTCTTTCTAAAATCTAGAAATGTTCTCGGAAGTCCACACAAATTAAAAAAAAGTTGCATACATGTATGCAACTATTACTAATAGTTGCATACATGTGTGCAACTATTGCATAAGCTATTTTGGCTTGAAAATCTGGAACGAATCTTGCATACATTTGTGCAACTATTTAAAATACTTGCATACGTGTATGCATGTATTGCACAAAGAAAACTTACATGAAATTTAACCTGCGGATTGTTGCACACTTTTGTGCAAGAATTATGTAATACCTGCACAGATGTATGCAAGTAAATCAAACACATATGCATGACTTGAAAACATGCACAGATGTATACAAGAAAATTCAAATACTTGCATACCAGAACTCATTTTACTGGATTTTAGCTGTTTTGCTATTTTTTTCGTTTTTGATGCCATGTTTGATTTTTTTGTCGAGTGAATGTTTAATTTAAATTTGAATTTACGTATTTTTTAATTTTTCTTTTTATTTTTTAGTGAATTTTCGAAAAATAGGGACTAAATTTATAGTAAGTTTATGACCGGATGTGAGCCTAAATTTAAAACTTTATAGGGACCTATGCAAAACGGACCCATATTTCAAACTATTTTTAAATGATTTCAAATTATTATGATTTCAAATATATATTTATAGTTTATAAAGTTTTATAATAATATGTTTATAATGTATATATATAGTTTTATTGTTCTAAATCATATAACTTTATAAATATGTTTAGATTATATATCACTATGTTTTTATATACTTTTATACTATAGAAACTTCATTTAAATACTAGTTCTTATTTCAGAAATTTCCAGAATATATAAACACTTCAAAAATGGTTTGAAAAATCAAATCCAATATACATATGCCAACATACGCATTTTGACATGTCGACATATAACTGTCATATTTTTAATTTTCAAAAGAAGTGTATTTTCACTATTTGAAACATTTAGGAAACATTTCAACCTTTGGGACACTATAAAAAGGGACTGACTTCGAATTTTTAATTATTCTTTCTTCTCCTTCTTCACCCTTTACTACCACCATTAAAATACATAAATTTCTTTATTTCTACACTTATACTCTGCCGATTTCAAGTAAATTTATATCACTCTTCTTCTCAATCTCTATCAACTACTCTCTGTTTTAAGTGTTATTGAAGAGTTCTAGGGCTATTGTAATGATTTGGGAATTGTTTGGGAAAGCATGTGTTCCTTATAGCCCTGAAATCAAGGAAAGGGAGCAGTGTTAACCTTGTAGCCGTGGAATCAAGTGTGGTGGAATCGTTGTTAACCTTGTAGCCATGGAATCAAGGGTGTTTTACTTGGATATTGATAATAATAAAATTTTGTGTAATCCGTCGTTGCGTGGGACTGGACATAGGAGTAATCCGGACCAGTATAAAATCCGGTGTGTTCTTTCCTTTTCTGTGTTTTTATTTACTTATTTTTATGTCTGTGTTTATGATAATTTTTGGTGTGATAATCATTGTGTGATTTATATAGTAATTCAAGTTAGTTTAATATTTCTATAAATCTCTCATAAACACTATTCACCCTCACCCCTCTAGTGTTAATTCTGCCTTAAGATCTACATCCTTAACAATTGGTATCGGAGCATAGGTTTACAAAATTTCATAATCTAAATTTTGGAAAAATTAAATGGCAAACAACACTTGTAATAATAGTTCTTTTGTAGTGGGTCAGTCCATTATTAGACCACCACTATTTAATGGCAGTAATTATTCTTACTGGGCATGTAGAACGAAAATATATTTAAAATCATTAGGATTAGACACATGGAATATCACATAGACTGAATATGTTGAACCCATTACTAATTTTTCACAATGGAAAAATGATCAAAAGGCTGCCACACAAAGTAATTCTGAGGCCATGAATATGTTATTCTGTTCATTAGATAGAAATGAATTTAAGAGAGTGTCAGTTTGTAAATATGTTTATGAAATACGGATAACATTACAAGCTACTCATGAAGGAACCAATAAAGTTAAACAGACAAAGATATCAATGCTAATCAATTAATTTGAATTGTTTAAAATGAATGAGAATGAATCTGTCTTCGATACGTATTGCAGATTTCAGGAAATCATGTATTCATTAATGGCTTTGGGAAAAACCTATTCAAAAGAAGACCAAGTCAGAAAAGTAATTAGTTCATTGACTCTAGAATGAGATTAGAAAACACTAACGATTGAAGAAGCCAATAATGTCAATGAAATGAAGATTGAGGAGTTAACTGGGAATTTGATGTAATTTGAAGTCCAATTACAGAAAAGAAAGGAAAATAAGCCTGCATAAAAGAAATCTATAGCATTTAAAGCAACATCAAATGGTTCTGATTCATGTAGTGAAGATGATGAAGGAATTGCTTTAATGAAAAGGAATTTCAGAAAATTTCTAAGATATAAAAGTAGAAATAATTTTCAAAGAAATAACCAAGGAAGTTCTGGAAGAAACGATGGTAGATGTTATATAACTGCAACAAACCAAGTCATATAAAGAGAATGTATCCATATCCAGATAAATCAAATCAATAAGTAGACAATAGTAAGTCATCAAAGAAGAGAAATAGAGCATATGCAGCAACTTTAGATGATTCAGATTCATCATCAAGTGATGAAGAGCCAGAAACCGGAAATTCAAATATGTGTTTCATAGCGATTCAGAATTCAGAAAATGTCAAAGAAATGGATCTAAAAACCAGGTACACCTTAATTAATTTTTAATTTTTTTGGTTAATTTGATGAATGGATGTTTTGATTGTTTGCCCTGCTTGAATTTGAAATTTAAAATCTAAAATTCAAACTTGAAATTTAAAATTCAAATTTGAAACTCATAATAATAATAAAAAATATAAAAAATAATAATTAATTTTAGTAATTGTTAGGATTAATATTTTTTCAAGAAATAATAAGTCTGAAATATAAAACGTTAATATAATAAAACAAAGTCAAATAGAAACATGTCTTTTCAGAATACACCTATATTGACATACCCAAACAGACATGTCGACATATGTGCCAGTAAAAGAAATTCAAAATTTGAATTTCAAAATTTTGAACTTTCAAACTTCCCTGCAACTTTTCACCACCTCCCAAGATCAGAAAAGGTGTCTTTAATTTCATAAAATTTGTGCCCATTCAATCTCTATTTATTTATCTATTCAATCCTATTCTCTCTGCCTCTCATTCAAAATTCAAACAACTTTCTTCATATCTATACTCTTCAAAACAACTCTTTAATGGCTTCCTCTAGCACACGAAAAACCGTGGGATTGACCAAAACCCTCAAAGGTCGTCTCTATAATGATAAAGAAACTATTCAAGCCTATGTTGACTATATGGAAAATGGAAAAGTCAACACTGGAGCCTTCGCTATGTTTGAAGATTTTCCATCTTATGAACTTCATTCTCTTTTCAATCAAAGTGAAGTTCCAAGTTTGATTGACGCTCGGGATAACAATAGTATGTTATCTGAATCTCGTCAAAATGTTTTATGCAAATTTGAATCATGGCTTTTACGAAGGAGATGAGAATCAAGTATGGAGTGGCATAAAAGGCACTCGAATCATTTTGGATTGTGAAATTTTGGGTAATATTTTAAATTGTAAGTGTACGGGCTTGGATTTTTCGGAATTCGAAATTGATGAAATAGATTTGGAAACTTATCATCACATTTTTGAAAGAGACAAAAACATGGATTTTAAAAATCGCTTTTTCCGCCCAAAAGCAAGAATCATCAACCTCCTTCTTCAGCATAGTCTCATACCTCGTTCCAAAAATTTTGATAACCCTACCCATAAAGTCTAAAAGCCCTCTTTGCTATTTTTGGTGTTTATGATATAAATTGGGCTGATGTGATTTTAAAAGAATTTAAGCCCAACGAGATGTCCATTAAGGAAAACACTCTTTATCATATAGTTTATCTTACCCGGATTTTTAAATATTTTGGAGTGGATCTTCAAGGAGAAGAATTTGTGTCAAGAAAGGTGTTTAATTCGGCAAATACAAATCTTATACAAATTCCAATCGTTTTTAAGCCTTATGAAACATTTGTGGATAAACAAGCAAGAATGCAACAAGAGGAAAATCCAATAGAAATTGATGAAGAAGAAGATTCCTCTTTAGAAAGTGTAGAATGTCCCACAAATAATAAAACCATAACCAAAGAGACACTTGTTCAAAATCAAGTTAAATTAGCTAACAACCAAAAGAAGAACAAGAAGACTCTTACCAAAATGTCCAAGTTCATTGGCAAAATAGGAAGAAAACTTGGAATATCATCTTCCTCCTCATCATCCGCTGAAATATAAGCTTATCTAGTTTATGTTATCTTTCGTATTTGCTTATATTTGCTTTCGAATCTTGTATTTAACATCTTGTATTAGTTGTATTTGCCTTCAAGTAGTAATGGATGGTGTTTATTTCTATCAAAACAATCTTTAATTTACTGTAAAACACATTAGAATTAAATAAATTAAAATAATATAATAAGAATTAAATAAAATTAAAAATACCCAAAAAAATAACTAGGGTATGTCGACATGTACAAAATGACATGTCGACATATGACTTCCAGTTTTTCAAATTTGTTCAAAATTTGAAATTTCAGTAAGCAACTAGTGTCTCTTCATTTTAAACGAATTCTTGACCCTATAAATACCTCTTTCTTCAAGAAAAACTTATTCTAAACTCTCTTCTTCTTCTCTAATAATTCCTTTTTTATAATATCAAATTATGACAAATCCTATTCACAATTCGAGTGAGAATATTGAAGAAACTTTCAACTCATTCAAGAATATCCTATCTATAATACGCCTAATCAACGTCATCTCGAATTGAGTCAAATAAAGATGGTCGAACATCAAGAGAAGCACTTTGATGCCATTCGTTGGCCAATACCTTCTTTTTTCAGAGACGAAGACAACAACCTCGCTAAAGCACTGTAACACCCCACCTCCGTCTGGGTGGCTCTTGCAAGCACTCTGACTTTGGAGGGGCGTTTGAATCAGGTAAACATGCATAATGATGTATCAAGGCAGAACAAGAACATATGTATATATGTAAACAGAGTAAATAACATAGATAAAACAACGGAAGATTTCATACTATTTCAAAACAAGTCTGGTACAACATAGCTTTCCAAATAAACAAGTCTAGATAAAAACAACATCAACTGAAAAACTGAAATACATAAGTGTTATCCCCAAATAAGTGATAACCATAGCTAGCTTCATGTCGAAACCGTACATGAGCTGAAATCCCACAAGCAAGCAATCCGAAATCCAAGATAAGCTCTAACGTTCCCACCCTGAGAACCTGGGGGGAGGGGGGGAAACGGAAGAAAAGAGGCGAAAGAAAACAGGTCAGTCAAAAAGACCGAGTAAGCCCTACTACAATCAATGTAAACCGATAAAGTTAACTGGCATGATGAAAGCTGGGATGAACATAAGGATAACAACATACTAGCATGATGATTAACTAACAAGGTAGATAAAGGTGTCATCGCATACTCAGGATTAAGGTTTTGCACCACAGGTGTACTAGCAAACTAACATGACTTGAATAAACAAGTATTGATCCCTTGGCCTAAGCTTTGGCCCAATAACATGAAGTGACCCTACTACGTGGTCCAACCAAACGGTCTAGTCGATCGGCTCCCTACAAGCCTAACTCGTCACGTGTTGGTGTCAATGCGGCCCAAACATAATTGTAGTCAGACTGTGCAGGGTCTCCCGTCGGGTGTATCAAGCCCTAGGGTGGCAACCCCTGGACACCATAAACATGAGTGCACAGTCTCGATCTACTGGTACCCGTGCATGCTTTCCCCGGCTTCGGACTATGTGCACGACCATGGTCCGCCCGGAACTACACCGGCGTACCCATCTGCCGTCGTTTTTGGTCGCTTACCTCAAGTCCAGTAATTCGTGCCCCACACCCTAGCCTAGACCCTAGGGTCATGATGATACAAACTTGGGATTACTGCTGGAGTGGACCCCCGTTGCTAGGATTTTCTAGTGGGTTAAGTACGGTTTAACCCTCTTGCTAATCATGGATTAACTTGGTTAAGTGTAACGATGAGTTCACGGCTTAACCCTGATTAATCTACCAAGCCCAAATTGGTTAAGTATTAAGTGGACCATGACTTAACCCTAATCATGAGGCATTAATTAATTTAATACGCCTTAACCTCTCACATTATACCTTGTTGTGGTTACTAGTTAAGCTGGGCGGGTCCGGGTAGCTTTACACCACAACTTGGTCTAACCTCGGGTTTAAGGTACAACATGGCCAACTTCTCACATTGGGTCCTATTGTTTGTAGCAACTAGTTAAGCCGGTCGGTTCCGGGTAGGTTTACGCTACAAACTCAACCCAACCTCGAGTTGGTCACACTTATCTTTTCTAAGTGTCATGTCCATCATGTTTCCAAAACATGTTACAAGTTTTCAAGCATTTGGGTAGACCTAACTTAATAGGTAAATTCCCAAAGGGTAGACCTAACTTAATAGGTAAATTCCCAAGCTTATGTTTTTATGTCTTTTAAGTTTACCCAACCCCAGACGCAATCCCATCGCTTACATATCGCAATAGCGCATAAA
Organism: Allium sativum; assembly: GCA_030737875.1. Lineage (NCBI taxonomy): Eukaryota > Viridiplantae > Streptophyta > Magnoliopsida > Asparagales > Amaryllidaceae > Allium > Allium sativum. Next base: position 968,154,417 of record CM060913.1, read on the forward strand.
GGATAGAAAGAGGGAACTTGGTATAATCATGACATAAAGGTGTTGAAGCCACAAGTTTAACATGGTGGCATATGAAATGTACATATGTTCATATACTTGCATATTACATTTTTAGGCCTCAAAAGCATGCATAAAACCAAACTTAGCATATTGGTGATACATGGTGATAAATGACATGTAGAAATGGCCATAAGTTCGCATTCAGCCTCACATGCAAGTTATCATAAGGGATATGATAACTTACATGTTGCCAAAATGCAACCTTTGGCATAAAGCTTGAAGCTTTATGTTCATATACTCAAGGTAAGCTTGCATAGCATGATAACATGAACAAAAGGATCAACCCAAACTTGCATAACATAACTTGCATATCATATGACAAACTTGCATATCAAACTTGCATAACATAACTTGCATATCATATGACAAACTTGCATATCAAACTTGCATAACATGATAAACTTGCATAACAAATCATAGTAAACTTGCATATCATAATGATCAAACACAACTTGCATCATTCATTAACTTTAGAGTTTAAATATGAAAGTAGAAAAGGGCTTACAATGCTTGTGAAGGCACAAAAACATGACAAAGCCCTTATGCAATCAAATAGACCCAAAATGCAAGCTCTAATAGAAAAACCCTTGAGCCAAAATGATCAAAACTCTTTCTTTATGATGCAAATATAGAAACTTGACTTGAATGCAAGCTAATGATGCTCATACAAGCTTGAAAACACTTGTATGCATGGAAAATCTCATAGAAATTTATTTAGGAATTTTATGAAGAGAGTGGAGGCCATGAAAGGATTGATTTTGCCATAGTTTAGTTACTTGAATGAATAATGATGATTTAGGGTTAGGTTAGGGGCTTATTTATAGAGATTAGGATTAGTTCTAGCCTTAGGATTAAACCCTAGTTCCAATCTCAGCCCTTAAAACCGAATCTGGCCCCCAAACTCAACACAATCCCAAAATGGTGCACCAGGCAAAACTGCCCGGCTGGACCAAGTCGACAGCCAAGTCGACAGGGCTGTCGACTTGGGTCCAACCAAGTCGACTCCCAAGTCGACAGGGCTGTCGACTTGGGTGCTCTGGCGGGAAATTTCCCGCCTGGCCCAAACTGGCCCAAATTTCCAAATTCAAACTTGAATTTGAAATCTGTTTTTACTTTGAAGTTTTCTGAAAACTTCGTTGGGCCTTAATCGGGTCATACGGACTCCGATTTTCGAAAATTCGGACTCTATTTCGCGTATTTTTCCGAGACGAACGCAATGGCATAGCCCGTTTCCCTTGATTCATATTTTAGAATTAAATTCTGCCTCGATTTATGTTATAACAGGTTATTGAAAATACGAGTTGTTACATTCTCCCCTCCTTAAAGGATTTCGTCCCCGAAATCTTCAAGTTGGGAAGAACGTATCCTACCATCCAATCATCCATCTACTCAAAACATCATCCACGAGCAATCATTGTCCTTACAAGATTCTAAATGTTGTATGAACATATGCAAAGGTGTGTGTATATGTACTTATCTAATGCAAATATCATCAATGCAAATTATGTTAGTGAAATGAATCCATATGTATGCAATTCCTAACATAATGTATAACATCTATATGTGTGCACATAACATACATCCATATGCAACATCCATGTGATAACACAAAAATTTTCATCCATAAATAAGCATAAACACTCATGCATATGCAATATGAGGAGTGTGTGAGCCGATCTAGTGCCTAACGTGTATAATGCATCCACGAGTAACCACTTGCAAACACTTGCAACCACTTGCAAACATCAAGCATAACATGTTTCAAACACATGTTTCATCCAAAGGGTTTCTACCTAAGGTTCTCATGTCAAGATTAACATGATATACTAGATAATCCAGACAAACATGGATAGCAAAAGATATGCTACAAAGAGATCGGGAAGATAAGCAAGATATACTCCTTTTTGGATTACAAGAAATCCCTTCCTAACCCAACCCATATTCCATAAAAGCCCAAAAGGTTTAGTCAACCTAACGGACCCCTTCAAACCCTGACATGTATTACTAGCAAATAAGTCATACCTCCCGACAGAAATAGGACCGAGAATGGGACCGAGAGGATATACGTAAAAAGATAACATACGAGTAAGTTCCACAGGAAAACAAGGATCAAGGATATGCTCTTAAAAAGAGATATGATGCGCGTATCTAGCCTTCAGTCTTCTAAGTCACGTTTCCTTGAGCTTAACTCCACTGTGCTTTGACCGTCTTTTACCTCATGATTTCTTAGCTTCTTAATTCTTATTTCCAAATATGAGTTGGAACCCATTTCATTGTCGCCTCTCGTCTTCCTCTTTCACTTACTCTTCTATCATTCTTGGCTTAAACATAACTATGACCTCATGATTTCATGCAAGCTCTCCAAAATTCACTAGTGAATCCTGGATCTCGTTTACTTACTATAAAGTATTCCATGCAGCAGAACTTTTCTTGGGAATACCAATCCACGTTGCCAATTGCTCTTACTAACGTGATTTTCTATAACTCATGCTTGAACGAAATGAACCATTCGCCTGTGAATGATAGGCCGTACTTAGATTCAGTTGCTTGCCCATGACTTCCTGTAGACTATCCCAAAACTGGCTAGTGAAGATTGAGTCATGGTTACTAACTATACTTTAGGGAACCTCGTGCAACCGCTTTATTTCTTGAAAGTAAACTGTCGCTAGCTATGATGCAGTCCTTTCGCTCTTTACCGGAGTGAAATGAGCACTCTTCGCGAGTCTACCTACCATGACCTACATGCTCGTATTCTCTTTCCTTGACCTAGGTAGTCCATACACGGAATCCTTCGTGACGCTTTACTACTTCCATTGCGGGGACCTCCAATGGATGTAATAGCCCACCGGGCTTCTATGACTCGGCCTTTAACCTGTTGGCACAACATGCACCTTGGGACAAACTCGGTCACCTCCTCAGATGATGTGCATCTTCAAGAACCTTCTTTCTCTCATCGCGTCTTAGCCATCCCTTGTCATCTATAGCGAGGTGACTTACCATCTCGCCTCGAGCCAACTTGTCCATGATCTCGACTAACTGCGGGTCTTCTTTCTGTGAAGTCCCTACTTGATCCAGAAGGGTAGGTCTAAACTCAAGGGACGATAACTAACTAATTAAACTGAGAGAACTTCTTACTTCAGTTGCATTCCTTGGAGTCTTCCAATCCTGAACTGCAACTCCCTTAGCGGGATCCACCGCTAAGCCTTGCTTAGTTATTATATGCCCAAGGAATCTAACTTCCCTTCTCCAAAAGTGACACTTGGAGAACTTGGCCTTCAACTGATGTGCTCTAAGCGTATCCATCACCTCCACGAGATGCCTTGCATGCTCTTCCTCATCCTTAGAGAAGATCAGAATATCATCTACGAAGACCACGACAAACTTGTTCAAGAACTCCCTGAACACCCTACTCATCAAGTCCACGAAGTAGGCGGGTGCATTAGTCAAACCGAATGGCATGACCAGCCATTCTAAGAATCCATCCGGAGTTCTGAACGCAGTCTTGTCTATACTATCTTCAGCTACCCTGAGCTGATGGAATCCAGTAGCAAGATCAAGCTGAGAGAAAACAGAAGCACCGATAAGCTGGTCGAAGAGATCATCAATCCTCGGTAACGGGTGTCTGTTCTTCTTAGTCAGCTTATTCAACTCTCGATAGTCAACACAAAGTCGGAGAGAACCATCTGCCTTGGTAGCAAATACCACAGGCGCTCCCCATTCAGATATACTTCGTCTAATGAAGTTCTTCTCAAGCAACTCCTTCACTTGCTTACTTAGCTCCCGCCTTTCACGCGGATCCATGTGCCGAACGGGCAAAGAAACCGGCTTTGCATTATCCACCAGATAAATGCGGAAATCAATCTCTCGCTTAGGGGCAACCCCCTAATTTCATCGAAAACATCCGGATACTCTCGAACCACTCTTACAGACTGAAGAGTTTCCATTGACGAGTCGAGTGATTCAAGATAGCACAACATGACGGGACCTCTCGGATTACAAGAAATTTCTAGGGTGTTTCCGAGGCGAGTCACGAGCCTCACAACCCTATGCTCACAATCAAGGATGGCTCCATATATGGACAACCAATCCATGCCCAATATCAATCCGTATCCCCTGAAACCAAGAACATAAGCACTACACAAGAACTCTACACTCAGTATAGAGATCCTCAAATCCCCACATATCATAGACAGATGGGCGGAACCCCCAATAGGATTTGAGACACAGACGGGATCATTCACCAAGCTAGTACTAAGGTGCAAACTATCAACAAGATCAGATGAGATAAAGCTATGCGATGCACCAGAATCAAACAAGGTACGAACTGGAAAATCAGAAATATATACAAGGCTCTCAACAGAAATACTACCTCGATCGGGAACTGGAGCGGTATTGAGAGCATGAACTTGCCCTCCTGAAGGTCCAGCACGCTGAATCTGACCTTGGCCTTGCCCTTGCTTCTTCGGGCAATCCTTACTGAAATGTCCAGTCTCACCGCAGAAAAAGCACTCACCATTCTTCCTTTTCCTCTTCTTACAATCCTTAATAAGATGCCCAACTGAACCGCAATAATGGCACTTCCCCTTTTTGTTATTGCCCTTGTTGTTGTTCCCCTTGTTGCCTTGACTCTTGTTCTTGTTCTTGTTCTGATTGCCTTGACTGTTCTGACCACTTGGATTACCCTGATTTCCTTTCCACTGGGAATCAGCCTTCTTGGCTTGAGTATCATTCATCCTGATCTCTTTCTTGACATCTCCCTGAAGTAACGCCATATCAACCAAGCTCTCAAACGTGGCCCCATGGGGAATATGTGACATAGCCAATCCCTGCAACGGCTCATTCAATCCTCTAGCAAAACGAAGAGCCTTCTTCTGAGGAGTATTCACCATATCCAAGCCAAAACGAGCTAACTGATTGAACTTGTTCACATATTCTTTGACAGACATATCTCCTTGTTTCAAAGTTATGAACCTCTCCATTTGCAGATTCTCCTCAGCAGAAGATAGAAACTTAAGCACGAACCTTGCCCTGAAATCGGCCCAAGTCTCAACAGGCCTAGTACCATTGGTGACTTCCCACCAATAAGCGGCTTCATCCTTCATAAGCCAAACCGCCAACAAGATCTTCCTCTGATCGTCTAACCCAAAGATAGCAAATAAATCCTCGGTCTCTTTCAACCAATTTCTGGCCTCTACAAAAGTCTCAGTGCCTTTAAAGTTCTTGCCACCCATTGCTTTGAAATCTTTGCAAGTCTTTGCGAAGTCAGCTTGAGGATGCTGAGGGGGAGGAGGAAGAGGAACCTCAGCGACAGGAGGAGGAGGAACATTAACTACTGGAGGAGGAGGAGGAGGAGGGACATCTGCGGGGCCGGCTTCGGTCGCCCTAGCCTCCAAAAGTCTCCTATACCAAACAGGTACGTGTACTCCCTCCGGAATAGCAAAGTTATCGGCCATACTGAAAACGAAGAAAAAGACAGATTCAGAATGGAGAAAAACGAAGGAATTTTTGCTAATGGCTTTTTGGGGAATAGCCTTTAAAATAAACTAGACTTTTCTTTGGAAAATACTTTATACTTGGTTTTGAAAATAGTTTTCCAAAAGTTTTAAAAACCTTTTTGTTCCTTCTCGTAAACCATATGCTCTGATACCAAATGTAACACCCCACCTCTGTCAGGGTGGCTCTTGCAAGCACTCTGACTTTGGAGGGGCGTTTGAATCAGGTAAACATGCATAATGATGTATCAAGGAAGAACAAGAACATATGTATATATGTAAACAGAGTAAATAACATAGATAAAACAGCGGAAGATTTCATACTATTTCAAAACAAGTCTGGTACAACATAGCTTTCCAAATAAACAAGTCTAGATAAAAACAACATCAACTGAAAAACTGAAATACATAAGTGCTATCCCCAAATAAGTGATAACCATAACTAGCTTCATGTCGAAACCGTACATGAGCTGAAATCCCACAAGCAAGCAATCCGAAATCCAAGCTAAGCTCCAACGTTCCCACCCTGAGAACCTAGGGGGGAAACGGAAGAAAAGAGGCGAAAGAAAACAGGTCAGTCAAAAAGACTGAGTAAGCCCTACTACAATCAATGTAAACTGATAAAGTTAACTGGCATGATGAAAGCTGGGATGAACATAAGGATAACAACATACTAACATGATGATTAACTAACAAGGTAGATAAAGGTGTCATCGCATACTCAGGATTAAGGTTTTGCAGCACAGGTGTACTAGCAAACTAACATGACTTGAATAAACAAGTATTGATCCCTTGGCCTAAGCTTTGGCCCAATAACATGAAGTGACCCTACTACGCGGTCCAACCAAACGGTCTAGTCGATCGGCTCCCTACAAGCCTAACTCGTCACGTGTTGGTGTCAATGCGGCCCAAACATAATTGTAGTCAGACTGTGCAGGGTCTCCCGTCGGGTGTATCAAGCCCTAGGGTGGCAACCCCTGGACACCATAAACATGAGTGCACAGTCTCGATCTACTGGTACCTGTGCATGCTTTCCCCGGCTTCGGACTATGTGCACGACCATGGTCCGCCCGGAACTACACCGGCGTACCCATCTGCCGTCGTTTTTGGTCGCTTACCTCAAGTCCAGTAATTCGTGCCCCACACCCTAGCCTAGACCCTAGGGTCATGATGATACAAACTTGGGATTACTGCTGGAGTGGACCCCCGTTGCTAGGATTTTCTAGTGGGTTAAGTACGGTTTAACCCTCTTGCTAATCATGGATTAACTTGGTTAAGTGTAACGATGAGTTCACGGCTTAACCCTGATTAATCTACCAAGCCCAAATTGGTTAAGTATTAAGTGGACCATGACTTAACCCTAATCATGAGGCATTAATTAATTTAATGCGCCTTAACCTCTCACATTAGACCTTGTTGTGGTTACTAGTTAAGCCGGGCGGGTCCGGGTAGCTTTACACCACAACTTGGTCTAACCTCGGGTTCAAGGTACAACATGGCAAACTTCTCACATTGGGTCCTATTGTTTGTAGCAACTAGTTAAGCCGGTCGGTTCCGGGTAGGTTTACGCTACAAACTCAACCCAACCTCGAGTTGGTCACACTTATCTTTTCTAAGTGTCATGTCCATCATGTTTCCAAAACATGTTACAAGTTTTCAAGCATTTGGGTAGACCTAACTTAATAGGTAAATTCCCAAAGGGTAGACCTAACTTAATAGGTAAATTCCCAAGCTTATGTTTTATGTCTTTTAAGTTTACCCAACCCCAAACGCAATCCCATCGCTTACATATCGCAATAGCGCATAAAGGATAGAAAGAGGGAACTTGGCATAATCATGACATAAAGGTGTTGAAGCCACAAGTTTAACATGGTGGCATATGAAATGTACATATGTTCATATACTTGCATATTACATTTTTAGGCCTCAAAAGCATGCATAAAACCAAACTTAGCATATTGGTGATACATGGTGATAAATGACATGTAGAAATGGCCATAAGTTCGCATTTAGCCTCACTTGCAAGTTATCATAAGGGATATGATAACTTACATGTTGCCAAAATGCAACCTTTAGCATAAAGCTTGAAGCGTTATGTTCATATACTCAAGGTAAGCTTGCATAGCATGATAACATGAACAAAAGGATCAACCCAAACTTGCATAACATAACTTGCATATCATATGACAAACTTGCATATCAAACTTGCATAACATAACTTGCATATCATATGACAAACTTGCATATCAAACTTGCATAACATGATAAACTTGCATAACACATCATAGTAAACTTGCATATCATAATGATCAAACACAACTTGCATCATTCATTAACTTTAGAGTTTAAATATGAAAGTAGAAAAGGGCTTACAATGCTTATGAAGGCACAAAAACATGACAAAGCCCTTATGCAATCAAATAGACCCAAAATGCAAGCTCTAATAGAAAAACCCTTGAGCCAAAATGATCAAAACTCTTTCTTTATGATGCAAATATAGAAACTTGACTTGAATGCAAGCTAATGATGCTCATACAAGCTTGAAAACACTTGTATGCATGGAAAATCTCATAGAAATTTATTTAGGAATTTTATGAAGAGAGTGGAGGCCATGAGAGGATTGATTTTGCCATAGTTTAGTTACTTGAATGAATAATGATGATTTAGGGTTAGGTTAGGGGCTTATTTATAGAGATTAGGATTAGTTCTAGCCTTAGGATTAAACCCTAGTTCCAATCTCAGCCCTTAAAACCGAATCTGGCCCCCAAACTCAACACAATCCCAAAATGGTGCACCAGGCAAAACTGCCCGGCTGGACCAAGTCGACAGCCAAGTCGACAGGGCTGTCGACTTGGGTCCAACCAAGTCGACTCCCAAGTCGACAGGGCTGTCGACTTGGGTGCTCTGGCGGGAATTTTCCCGCCTGGCCCAAACTGGCCCAAATTTCCAAATTCAAACTTGAATTTGAAATCTGTTTTTACTTTGAATTTTTCTGAAAACTTCGTTGGGCCTTAATCGGGTCATACGGACTCCGATTTTCGAAAACTCGGACTCTATTTCGCGTATTTTTCTGAGACGAACGCAATGGCATAGCCCGTTTCCCTTGATTCATATTTTAGAATTAAATTCTGCCTCGATTTATGTTATAACAGGTTATTGAAAATACGGGTTGTTACAAGCACCACCCACAAAAGAAGATGGAGATGGGAAGTCATCAAGAAGGATCCAATCTTTGGAGGAGACAGATTGGTGGAAGTTCCAAGAGATATTTAAAATTCTTCGAATTGGTTGGTATGATTTGAATTTGATTTGAATTTGTTTGAAATTATTGCTTGATTTGATTGGGTTTAAAACTTGTATATATATTAATTGGTTTGAAATACTTGAACCGATGGATTGTAAATATTTAAACAAATTGTTTGAACATATCCTATTGGATTATTTGAATGTATTTTTTTATCTTTAGAATTGTCATAAAGTTAGGGGAAATTATTTAGATTAGGATTATTTATTGCATAGATTTAGGGGGAGTATGGTCTAGTTTAGTATAATTGTAGGTTCTTTTTCTTGATGACAAAGAAGAAAAAATTATAAAATAAGGATTAGTTAGGCTTAGTTTAAGGGGGAGAATGTAGGATTCATGGTGAAAGGGGGAGATTTGAAGCATCAGATCAATAGGTAATAACAGGTATGAATATTCTATAAATCAAGGTTGTCATCATCAAAAAGGGGGAGATTGTTGGAGAATGGAGTTTTGATGATAACAACCTTATTTCAATTATCGTTATTAATTGATTATAAAATATATACTAACATCATTACCTAGAACACATATGTGTGTGTGTGTGCGCGCACGCAGGGTTTGTATATATGATTTAATACTGAAGACTGTACAGTTTTAGAGTTCCAAGAGATTCAGGATTCAAAGAGATTCAAGACCCATTAGTATCAAGATATCAAGATCTCAAGAAAAAATAGTAATTGAGTCTAGTTTAACTCTAAATAGCACTTCATTTTCAAACTTTGTTTCCAAATTCAAATTCTATTTTTCAAATTTCAAAATTCAAATTCTGATTTCAAGATTATTTCAAATTATTTTTAAATGATTTCAAATTATTATGATTTAAAATATATATTTATAGCTTACAAAGTTTTATAACAATATTTTTATAATAAATATATATAGTTCTATAGTTTTAAATCATATAACTTTATAAATTTGTTTATATTATATATCACTATGTATCTATATGATTTTATACTTTAGAAACTTCATTTAAATATTAGTTTTTATTTCAGGAATTTCCAGAATATATAAACACTTGAAAAATGGTTTAAAAAATCAAATTCAATATACATATGTTGATATACCCATTTTGACATGTCGACATATAACCGTAATATTTTTAATTTTCAAAAAAAGTGCCTTTTCATTATTTGAAACATTTCATAAACGTTGCAACCTTTGGGACACTATAAAAAGGGGATTAATTTTGAAATTTTAATTATTCTTTCTTTTCCTTCTTCACCCCTTTAGTTACCACTATTAAAATACAAAAAATTCTCGATTTCTACACTTATACTCTGCCGATTTCAACAAAATTAATATCGTTCTTATTCTCTTCTCAATCTCTATCAACTACTCTCTGTTTAAAGTGCTATTGAAGAGCTTTAGGGATTTTGTAATCACTTGGTAATTGTTTGGGAAAGTGTGTGCTCCTTATAGTCTTGAATCAAGGAGAGGGAGCGGTGTTAATCTCGTAGTCGTGGAATCAAGGGTGGTGGAATCAGTGTTAACCTTGTAGCCATGAAATCAAGGATGTTGTATTTGGATATTGATAATAATAAAACTCTATGTAATCGAGCATTGCGTGGGACTGGATCTAGGAGTAATCAGAACCAGTATAAAATCCGGTGTGTTATTTCCTTTTCTGCATTTTTATTTACTTATTTCTTTGATTGTTTTTGTGTTTGTGATCATTTCTAGTGTGATAATCATTGTGTAATTCATATGGTAATTCAAGTTAGTTTAAGATTTCTATAACTCTCTCATAAACAATATTCACCCCCACCCCTTCTAGTGTTAATTATGCCTTAAGATCCGCATTCCGCATCCTTAACACAATCAACATGCGTTCTTGGACTATCTGGTGGAGGTTGAGCTGGCCACCAGTCAAAATCTATAAACGAGGGCCATGAAGGCATAGCTTTTGGTAGGATAAGTTGTGGAGAGCAAAAAAACTTGTTTGAGTGAAGAATTGTAAGCAAAACCCTTAAATATATATAGTTGCATTGTATGGAGTGAATAAAACCAATTATGATGGTGCCAACGCCCATAGATAGTTTACTTCTGTGGCTACATTTCTTTGACATGGATATGACTGATCACTGTTTCCACTTTATACTTTAGCCACTTTGACTGACATTTACTACGACGTTATATTGTAGTTACTTTTTTTTACGTCCCGACCAACACTATTAGGTCTGACATTATACTGTAGCCACTTTTCTTTAATACCGACCTACACTATTAAGCCTGACGTTATACTGTAGCCACGTTGCTCTGTTTAAGTTACGATTTCCAAAGCCCGTGAATGATTGAAAAATCGAGGAAGCCCTGAATCTTTTAACTTCAATTTATATTATTATTTCATCCTGAGTTTCAAACTAAATAGAGGATGACCCGACCGTTGAACTCCCTATATATCGTTAATGACATAGGACGACCCGATTGATTAACTCATTATTAAAGAATTTATTAATTAATCAAAGTTTGTTCGTATTAATATAAATAAATTAAAAATGAGCTTGCAACGTCGCGATAGTTCATAGTATTGCGATTTGAACTTTAATTGATTGTACAAGATTCAATTTAAGTATGAATTCATTGAAATAAGAATCTTTTGGATCTATTAGATTATAGTTTTTAACTGAAAGCGAAAAATCGAGATATCAATATGTATATTTCGAGTTATGTCAAAATTTGATTTTTAGAAAGTCATTGTAGAATCGTTTTTAAAACCATAACGAATTAATTTATAAGCTTAATGGATTTTTAATTATTAAATTCTAGTAACATACGACAACCGATTTCTCAACGATAGCACCAAATATACAAAATGCTTACATTAATAATAAATGACACTTACTGGAAATTTAACAATACAGACATGCTACATAGTCAACTAAAGACCTTCTTCTCTTCTTCGCCTAATTATATCCTGAATTTCTAACTAAACAGAGGATGCCCTGATCGTTTAACTCCGTATATATCGTTAACGACACAGGACAACCCGATTGATTAACTCATTATTAAAGGAATTTATTAATTTATCGAAGTTTGTTCGTTGTAATATAAATGAATTAAAAACGAACTCACAACATTTCGACAGTTCGTAGTTTTTTGATTTGAACTTCAATTGAGTGTACATGATTCAATTTAAGTCGGTATTCTTTGAAACAAGAATCTTTCAGATCTATTAGATTATTGTTTTCAAATGATAGAGAAAAATCGAGATTTCGAATTGTAAAATTTCAAGTTATGTCAAAATTAAATTATCAGAAAGTCGTTGTAGAATCGTTTTAAAACCATAACGACTTAAATTATAAACTTAATGGATTTTTAATCTATAAATCATAGTAACGTACAACAATTGATTTCTCAATGATAGCACTAACTAAATAAAATTCTTACATTAACAATATAAGACACATACTGGAAACTAAACAATACAGACATGCTACTGTAATAACCCGGAAATCCGAGCCAATTTAAAAATTTTATTTTGGCTAATTTAATGAATTTTGAATATTTAAAATGAATTATTTTAAATAATATCGACAAGAAATTTATTTTGAATATAATTCGAACGTATATATTTATATAGATCGTCGTTAGAATATAAATATTTATTTATAATTATAAAAGGAATTGAAAATGGCGTGGTAGTTCGATAATTCGATTTCAAAATTCAAATGAATGTACAGGATTCAAAACAAACCGGATTTTGGTGAAACCAAAAATATTTGAATCAAATTGAGAATATCTTTTCAACGAATCCGAAAAATAAAAATTTCATAGCGGGAATAAAAAGTTATGTTCAGTTGAAATTTCAGAATAGTCGCTATGGAATTCTGGCCCTTAAAAATGGGAATTTTGCAAATGACCTCGGTTTTCGACGAAACCACTTTTGTTGGATTCGTGATGTCAAGTTGTTGCTAGGTTTCAAATTTCATAATTTTTCGAATCAATATGTGAGCGTGGCAAAGGAAAACGCGTTTGACCAATTTCAGTTGATTTTAATCGACTGGAAAATGGCCATTTTTCAAACGGTCTCAGAATTCGATGAAATTAGTTTTGTTAGGACTGTATCGTCAATACGAAGTTAGAAAATATTTTTCGGGAAATTTTCTAGTTAGTATTTGGCCCCAGTAAATTGAAATGCACGTTCAAATTCAATATATAGAGTTATATGTTGATTTTGACGAAAACAGATCGAAACAATCGAATCAGCTTACGATACATATCCCATTGCGTTCGGAATGGGGGTAATTAGTTGGGGGCGTTAGGTGGCGGGTCTCGTTTCGAGTTCGAAATAAAAAGCAACTTTTTGGTTTTAAAAATAAATTAAATAAAAAAAATCCTTTAAACCCCCTCCCTTTTCTCCATTACTTGGTCAACGTCCCTATACCCCTCACCCTCTCGTTCGTTTCTCAGATCAATATCAAGAAAAAAACGAAGAAAAGGGGCGGATCCCCAGCTCCACCATCGCACGCGCAGGAGGCCGGCCTCCCCAGTGTTGCCTCCTCCTCCAAGCCCCCCTTCCTCTTCCCTCCTTCCACTGAAACCACCGCAACCCAACTCAGCCCAAACCGCTCCCTCTCCTTCTTCTTCTCCACGCTAACGCCCTCTCTCCCCTCGTGCCACTCCCTCCTCGTCCGAGCCAAGCCCCAACCCATGACGCAGACCCCCACACGCCTCCCCTGCCAACGCGCCCGCGCCTCAGCCTCCTCAACCCCCGGCGAGTGATGCAGACCCCCCTGCTGCTACAGCAACCTCCGGTTCGACTGAGATGTGAGTTTCTAGTTTTCTTTTTTTTATCATATGTTTTTATTTATGAAGGGATAAAGTTTTTAAAATAGAAAATCTTTAATTTTTATTTTAAAAAGCTTTGATTTTTAATAATATAAAGCTAGGATTTTTATGATTGCAAAGAAATGATTTTTACTTGAATGAATAACATTTTGAAGAAACGATTTTTACATGAAAGATATTATCATAAAGATGAAATTTTTATTACGAACAATCACATCATAAAGATGTAGTTTTTATCAACATAAGAATATGATTTTTATATAATATAGAATATAAAAATATGATTTTTATATTATAGAGATAATAAAAATATGATTTTTTATATAGTATAGATGATAAAAATATAATTTTTATAAGGTAGAGAATATAAAAATACGATTTTTATATATATAACGAAATAAAAATCTGATTTTTATTATACATATAGTGATATAAAAATGTGATTTTTATCCATATAGCGTTGGAATAAGAATGTGATTTTTAATATGAACAGCGTGGAGAAGGCTGCGTTGGAAGTACAGGCAAATGCAGACGGTTCAGAAATTCAGAAATGAAATGGTGTTTGGTTTAGCTTGGGTGAGAACTCCTCACCTTTAATTTAAATTTCTAGTTAAAAATATATACTAGGATGCAAACGGTGTTTAGTAGCACCCGACACCCGTCGTCCACAGACCATGGACGGCTCGTATGCTTGTTTGTTTGATTTTGATGTGTAGTTGATTGTTTAATGTGATGTGAAATGAAATAAAATATTTATATAGTTAAAAATATTTTATAGTTAAAAATAGAATTTTTAATGTGTATATGAAATGAAATAAATTAATATAAACAAATCGAATGATTTGTTTATATACACACATTTGACTGATATTAATTGGGACGATAAATTTTACACATCGCCCAACTGCACAAATAAAATCTGTGTTTGATTGTTTGAAACTCCACATGGGTATTGGGATGATATATAACATACACTAATCCCAATAATTAGTTGTATGTCGATCGATTGATTGACAGACTGCCATAAGCGTTAAATATTTATATTTGATGCTTATACAGTGTAGAATGCACTCTGGATGATGATTGATTATTTATCGTTGTTATTTTATACATGTGCTGTAGAAAATCCATATAATTAACATTATATGGTAATTGATTGAGCCTCATTCCAGTTTTGAATAGAAATATTTAAAAAGAAATATTTGAATAGAAATATTTGAAAAAGAAATATTTGGAATAGAATATTTGAAAATAGAAACATATGAAGCCGTGTTGATTAGATTGACGCCATTTTGACGTGATCGATATTTATATCGATTTTATTCATTTTTCAATGAATATTGAAATAGATTTGAAATTCGAATTAAATTGAAATGAATTGAAATTCGAATTAAATTGAAATGAATTGAAATTCGAATTAAATTGAAATTCAAATTAGATTGAAATGAATTGAAATTCGAATCAAATTGAAATGAATTGAAATTCGAATTAAATTGAAATTGAATTGAAATCAATTTGAAATGAAATTAAAACGAATTTATATTGGAATATTCAATTTTGATTAGAAATTGAATATGAAGTTGAAATCGTTTCGAAAATGAATTTAAAACGATTTATAAAATACGTTTTGAAAGGAAATCGATGAAATATATAATATATATATTTATTATATATATAATGGCCTGAATAGAATGCGCCGCGCCGCGGTAGTTCGCGAATTTCGACCATTGACTTCGAATGGATATTGCGGGAGATCCGACCGTCGGATTCTCCTAAAACCAGAACCGTTGGGTTCGTATCGAAAATAACTTTCTAACGAATATTAGAGATTTGAAATCTAACGGTTGGATTTGGAATTATGTCCAAATCAAATTTGGAAAAGGTCGTTGTAAGTGCAGTTCGATGGCCGTGGATGGAAATCGACTGTACGGGCCTTGATAAAATTATTAAAAATAGTAATAATTTGTGTAAAATCATAAGAAATGATTTGGGAAGAATTGGGATGAAAAACTCCATATTTGAAAAGATAAAAGTAGATTTTTATCGAAATGAACTAGTTTTGAACTAGAATTATAATTCTATTTATTTTTAAAATAAGTAAAGTGGATTTGAAATGGTTTTGAAAATAACCAGAAATTCCAATAATTAAATTGGAATGGATTTGAATCGAAATTGTCTTTGGAATATTTCGATGTTGGATTTCGTGATGATACAGATATTGTTATGGAAATTTGAAAGATATATAGATATCGTTATTTCCAAAATGAGATTTGTTGGTCGTAGAATTTGATATTGAATATAAGCCGATATATTTTCTATTCAGAGCCTTGTATTTAATATCAAATGTGATTTGGGTTGTCATGAATGGTGTCTTCATTAACACTGTTCTTAAGCCCAGTTGAGAAAAAGATTAAATCTTTTTATTTATATTTAATGAAGTGTACCAATTAAATTTTATTTAATTGGAATTGAATTGGTATTGATTTTTGGGTTTATCGTGAACAGTGTTTTGAATTACACTTGTTCTTTAACCCGATAATTAATAGAATGTGATTTTGGGTTGTCGTGAACGGTATCTTCAAAAATACTGTTCCCAAAGGAGTTAAGAAAATCAGAAACTAACTGGAGATTAGTTAAGTTGAATGGTTTCTGGGGTATTGATCTGATGTTGGTTTCGGCCTTCGAGGTTAATACTTAGGGAATTGCTCACTTGCTAATTTACGGTTAGGGACTGATTGAAATGTGATGTGATTTTGGGTTTATCGTGAACCGTGTTTTAAATGTCATTGATTCTTTAACCCAATTAAAGATTAAAACTAAGTGGAGTTTTAATGAATCTTTAATTAGATTGAAAAGATCGAGAATGGAGTATCACTAGTTTTGCTCCAGGCGATAGTTAAATCTTTAATTAGATTTGAACGTGAAATGGTAATTGAATTTACAGATAACACTGTGGTGTTAGATATGAAGTATAACCAGTTTTACTTCATGGGATGAATAGGTTGGGATTGGGAAATTAAAACAAATGATTACTTCGGTAAGGTTCGTTAATCCCGGCTAGTTTGGATAAACCATGATTTGGTTTGAATTGATATTCAAAAGAAGATTAAAGAATAAATTTAACGAATTTATCTTTGATAAAATTAATGGGAACCTTTCCCTAAGAATGTGAAATTTAGAAACTAACTGTAGGTTGGCTAAGATGAATGGTTTCCTGGGTATTGATCTGATGTTGGTTTCGGCCTTCAGGGTTAATATTTGGGGAATTGTTCTCTTACTAGTTTACGGTTAGTGATTGATGAATTGGAATGAGGTGTATGTTGTGTTTGTGTAACACTTATTTATTATATACGCGAGTTATTCGGAAAGACCGGGTTTATCCCATTCTGAATAACTGATTCGACGATTAGTCGAAGATGAAGACGATGGTTGAAGACCGGAGGTCTTCACGTCGTTTGGATAATTACTGATGATCTTGATTGGGCCGTACACCCTAGAGGAGGGAATCAGTTGGTGATCGTCCAGACGTACCTGGAGATCGATGGATATGCGGGGTACTAGGTGCCTCCGGTTTCATTCAGACCCAAAACGAACTTGTAAATGGACTGTGTGTCTGACATTGGATTTCAGTCTGTGTGATTGATTTCTATTAAATATATATCTGTTTGGCGGCGGAGAATTTATTCTCTTGCTTAACGCCCTTCTCTGAGACGTACGAGCTCGGGGGTTATATATTGATGGATATCCATCGCATGGAGTGAATTGCCTGTGTGGCATGCCTAAGTGGCAATTGATCAAGGCTTCTGTTGAAAAGCAAAGTCTTGTGGTTGATGATCAAAGCACCGCCTGTGTGGCATAGCTTTGTGTAGCGTTGATTCGCGAGCCTCACACCCCGGTGTGAACCAAAAACGGGAGAGGACGTCAGGGAGGGCATGCATTTCTTTCTAGCTAGAAGTGGCGTCAGTGGTTTTACACGCCCTGACGAGTTTGACTTATGTGGTTGTTGCTATTGCGAGGCGCCTTGGATAAATCGGTGAATATGTGAAGCCGATGGAGTCATTCGTTGGCTCATTTACGCGCCATAGGGCGGGGAAACGCATGTTCAGGGTTTAAGTTTAATCCACATTGGTGGACTGGCCCTGAGGATCCAAGGGTCACTCGAGCTCTGATCCTGAGACTCGGGCTAGACAGTCTCGAATCGGTAGAGGACTATCTTTTGCCTCGGTTCACAGATGGAAATCCAACTTCCAAATACGTGTCATTTGCGGTTTTGATTGTAGAGCCTAGTATGGCGACATGATATATGGTACCCATGCCGTCTATGATTGATATTTATGATTGTATATAAAATCAGAAACTAACTGGAAACGAGCTAAGATGGGTGGTTTCCTGGGTATTGGTCTGATGTTGGTTTCGGCCTTCGTGGTTAACACTTAGGGAATCGTTCTCTTACTAATTTACGGTTGGAGTCTGATTAAGAAATAAAACATGAAATTTAGCATATCAAGCATTCTTTGGCTATTATAAGGTAAAAACCCTATCCTCCGGCTTGCGTTGCACTGTGTGATGGGACCTGGGTCTTATAATGGCTTCATTTTTCTTTATTTAGCATTGCGCTGTTGTTTTATGCACTGGTATTCTTAGGAGGAAACCCGTTCCGTGTTATACGGCGTGGCCCCTTGATTTACCGAACTTTAAAATCCAATATTAATAACTGTTTTAGTTCTCACACCAGTCACATGACTGACCTGGAGTTTATTGTTTTAACCTAAACTCTGGGTGCCCTTATTTTGACACGGGCAGCTAGTAGTTTTGGTTTTGCAGATTTATATTCACAGGAACCTGGTATACAACTGGAATGATATCCGGAAAGCTCTGTATCCGTATATCTCTTCTAGTTGTGTTTTGTATTATTTCCGCTGCTATGTATTTAAATGTAATTTAAATCTCTGATATTTTTCTGATGTATATTATTTGTTTATACTCTGTATATTCTTGTATTCTGATGGAATTGTTGTAATTAACAATGAAATGTTCTTCTGTCTGCGTTCTGATGTGTCTTGTCCTCAACTCAATCCGTGATTTCCCGTAGGGGGGATTTCGGGTCGTTTCAACGTGGTATCAGAGCTTTGGTTTACAAAGCTCAGAGAATAAGACACGTTAGAACCAAACGAAAGAATTCATCAGAAATTGGATTAGTAATATCCAACGAGAATGACTCGTTAGAGATAGGATCAGTAGTATCCTAGAACGAGTGTGAAGAGTATATTTTAAAAAGTGAAAACAAATTTTGTGTTGAAAATTTAATTCAATTATTCGTATTTGAATATTTATTTATATTGATTTGGACTATCCAGTATATAAAGATTTTGCATATACGTCTGATCCGCGTGTATTCGAAGTTTTAATATATTGGGCATGTAGTGACCCGGATTTTGAGCGACTTTGGTTATCGACGTAAGCTCGACGTCGATAACCAAAACATCGAAAGATCCCAGTAATTAATGAAAGAAATTAGAAGGTGAGAATAGATAAGATAGAAACTTAGAATAGAAGAAGAAGAAGAACACAACATCAGAGTAACACGAACCTCACAGCGGAACGAATAACATATAACAGGTAACATATCTTTGAAATAACATCAGTATATGTATACAATAACACTTATCAGAGTACAACACTTACAACAACAGCGGAAATAATAATAGCTATAGAATCCTGAAGCCTCCTGCTCCAAGCTCTCCAAGTGTATCTGTAAATCCTGACTACTTGACTGCCCGTACAAATTTAGGCACCCAAGAGTTTAGGGAAAACAAAATAAACTCCGGGTCAGTCATGTGACTGGTGTGAATAAACTCAAATCATTTAAACAGGTATATGATATCTCATAAGACCACGCCGTGAATACGGAACGGGTTTTTCCCTTATGAGAATCCAAATAACTTTTCAAAGCAATATCATTCTGATATTATAATAATGTCTAAGTACAAATAAATATCAATCTAGCAGAAACGCTTGCATCTCACGTTACTACATATATAGTATACAATCAAAATCGCAAGCACGTATTGGATGATTGGATTTCCAACTATGACAAGGTTTGGAACCACCTTCCGATCAGTGTACTCTAGGAACGATACACTGGAGTTCAACAAGAACATCTTGCAACTCAGCCACACATGACCGACCACTCATTTCGCTTGAGTGTATTGAATGTACATCACCAACGGTTGGGATCAGCAACCGTTCCCGTATATATATGGGACAACATTGATAGATTTAAGAAACAAATGAATATTCTCTAGATAGGTGATTATACACCCTACTTCGGTGCGACCGACTTAGCCATGCTGCCTGCCCGATTTCTGTCATTTACCGGATGTGAGGCTAGAAGCTACGCTTTATCATCACAATAGATTCACTTCGAATGCCACATTGTCAGATCCATCGAAAATCACTAATTGACGTCTACAACAATACATTACGTGTCAGCTAAAAGAAGTTTCCTTCTCCGCTTCCACTCTTGGTACGGTTGAAGAAATCAATGTACGTGACCTTTCTGGAAATACTCTGTCAGACATTCATCAACACAAGTCATCCTCATTCACTTAGAATGTCACATCGTCATATCCGCCAAATCACAAATTGACTTATCCAAAAATAACACGGGTATACAGCTAAGAGAAACGAATTCCTCCGCCACCAAACGTGAATACGTTTGAACAGATCAACTTACGTGATCCATTGGATATACTCTGTCAGACCTTCGTCCATACAAGTTGTCCTGGGACTGGACAAACCGAAGGCACTATTCTGTAAACAGGATAGCCCTTGCATTTTACTCCGTCTTCAATTTTCTTTGGCATATATGATTCGCGACGCTTATGCCAATACAGAGTGGTTCTTTGGATAATAATCCAACCAGTCTCTCCATATTAACAACGTTAAAATGGTCAAAGCTTCGATGGTCTGTGATTTAACCATCAAAGAAAAACAAGTGTGCAAACAACGATATTATTCCCAGATGGAAATTATATCGAACAAACATCATTTAACATTAATCTCTTTAGTTCATTTATTTACTTATCTCCTGTTTCCCTATATTCTAAATTCTTATTTTCTTTTATCAGAAAACATTTCTGATTCTCGTTTGGAAAACATTTCCAAAACTCCTTTACGATCAAACCTTACCATTTCTTAGTTAAGAAGGAAGTCACTCAAGTTGGGGTATAATTACCTCTCAGACCTTAACTGAACAACGTTATAACTTCGAAATGGTCAAAGTTTATCTTTTAATCTTTAACAACTTCTTTACGCCTTTCTCGGATCCAATTTTACTGATCCACTTCTATATTTAAAACATTGGTTATAACGATAACGTTATAATCCCTACTTTCGAATTATATAACTTTAGTTATAACTTCTATTCTTATTGGTGAATAATTAACCTAACACTTATTTATTTATAAATAAATAAATCTCTATTTAGACACTGGAAAGTATAAGTACTTTCCCGAATTCGATATAATCGAATTTGCCGATTTACTCTCTTCGAGAAATCTCTATTTGATTAACTCTTCTTCGAATAACCTATATTCGATTTACTCCTTCTCGAATAAACGATATTCGATTAATCTCTCTTCGAATAACTAGTATTCGATAAATCTTCCTTTTCAAATATCTCATATTTGAAAATCTCACTTTCGAATAAACTATATTCGATAACTCCCTTCGATGAAACTAACATCGATAACTCCTTTCGATGAAACTAACATCGATAACTCCTTTCGATGAAACTAACATCGATTTATTTAACTCGACGAACTTAACTCGACTAACTTAACTTGACTCGACTAACTTAACTAACTTAACTCGACTTACTTGGTTCGACCAATTTGATTCGATTAACTAGGCTCGACTAACTTGACTAACTTAACTCGACTTACTTGGTTCGACCAATTTGATTTGATTAACTCTAGTTCGCTTTAACTCTAATCGATTAACTCTAACTAATTAACTCCAACTGGTTAACTCTAACTGATTAACTCTAACTGGTTAACTCTAACTGATTAACTCTAACTGGTTAACTCTATTTGACTAACTCGACTTGACTAACCCCTTTCGAATACCATATTCGATTAACTAACTTCGAATACCATATTCGATTAACTAACTTCGAATGTCTATATTCGATTAACTTTATTCACTTTATAAAGACTTCCTTTTTAACAACGTTTTATTCATTTGAAAAGATTTACTTAAAAAAAAAGGTTCTACACTCTAAAAATGATTTCCTTTTTATAACGTTTCCTTTTCAATTCTATTTGTAAATGGTTTACAAATATTCCCTTTCAAATTTATTCTTGAAATATTCTAACTCCTTAAATTCCCGGGAAAATTTTCCATAACCTCCTTTGTATCGGGAGCATCGGGAAAATCCCCAAACTCGCCACACAGGCCTTTCCATTCAAAAAGAAATGTTTTTGAATTTATTTCCTTTTCAAATATCTCCTATTTATAAATATTCCAATTTATAAATATTCCTTATTTATAAATATTCCACTTTATAAATATCTCTTATTTATAAATATCCCATTTTATAAATATTCTATTTTCAATATCACTTTTCAAAACCCTTTTCAACATTCGGTATGTTATGGTATTCAATCATATCAAATCACGATGTTCAATATCATCTAAGCACATATAATCACCCACAGATTTTATATCACATCATATAACAATATATGAAAAATAATAAAATAACTGTTGAGGAATCCAGTCGGATTCCTCCAACCTGTTTCCCTGCATCACAGATGTTAGACAATATAGATAACATCACTTTCAGTTCCATATGATATATTCTGTTAAACAGAATCAATATAGAAATTCAACTAACTGACTAGCAGTTCAATCAAACAGTCAACATACAGTCAATCAACCAATATCTAACAGTTCTAAAAATACAACATGAAATTATAAACTGTTCAGCGTTGGTGAGATTTACTCACATCGGACTGTTATCGTTAAAACGATTAACTGTCTTTGATTTAACAGACAATTTATTTTTCCATAAATTGTAACGAGCTCCGATGGACTTCCAGTCAGTCCCAGTGTGTTGCTCCCGTCCATATGATCCCCACGTATCTTGGTTTGTTGCATTTTGATATCGTATGAGTTAGATACAATGATTTCAAGTTAGTGTATATTTTAAATAAAAAATTAAACTAATTAAATTCTTGTTTGGGCTTTACCAGTAATCGGCCCATCCAATATTTGAAGTACCCAAAACCCGCTGACCCTTCTCTCTCCCCTGTTCTGATTTCTTCAGACCGATATTTCTACTCAACACCTTAACACCTACTTCACCTTTATTAAATCACCACAAATCAAATGATTTCATTTCGATTTTTCATACTTCACCTTTATTAAAGCACACGAGTTCGAACCAGACCCTTTTCCTCAAATAAAACACGTTCATTACTCATGCCATTTGCTGAAGACTTGGATGGCTTCTTCCTACCCCATTATCCCACATTTTAACCAACTGAAAGCACCATTTCGAAACTGCCCAGACCCACTTCCAGAAAACACTCAACATCCTCCCCCTTACTCTTCTTCCCGCTCTCCCTGATATCAGACTCGCTGCTCCACTAATACACATCATTAACAAGGCCGCCTTCTCCTCATACTCTTCTTCACGTCCGCACCCTATACACTCACCATTTCAACTATCTCCTCCTTCCCTTTGCAACTCACGGAAACCAGTTTTCAACCAAAATGGTCACCGCGTCATATTCGAAACTCCCAACCCTCCCTTTGCTTTCAATGCACTAACGCACTCAGTAACAAATCACAGACTCCATACTCCTCAAGTTAAAACCCGTACTGCTGTTCACCAAACCCCTGAACTCACGTTCGAACAGACCTCCATCGTCTCTTCCCTCAACGGTGCGCCTAGCACCTGCGAACACCGCAACACCCCTCGCTCCTCTCACAACGACCTCAAATCGCCACAATCCCCAGCTCTGAACGGTCTGTCGAACTCTAGAATTCCATCGAGCTTGAAGAAACGGTTACGAAACTGAAGAGCTCCGCTCTATGAATCCATTGATATATGTTTGCAGATTTTTAGGATTTAATTCGATTTTTGTTTTGAATCTTGAAGACCGACATTTGTGTTGAGGGTTACTGGCGGCTCGATTTTCTTAAATCGTGGAATGAGGAATTAGGTTAAAGGAGAGTTTTAAAGGTTATTATATATATATAATGTCTTATGTGGTTGTAATTCATTTGAAATGTATGTCGAAGGAGTGGCCACGTTTGTCTGACTGATGGAGCCTTACTGACCATAGAAAATCGTTTAGGGTTAGGCAAAATAAACACTTAGCCAGGAAGTATCAAACTATATATAAAATTTACTTAGGGTACTAATTTCATAAAATTCCACTTTCGTATGGACAGAAATAAAAATACCGTTGTATCCAGTAAAGTGCCATGATCCCAGAAATATAATAATATCGGTAGGTGGCCTTATTCTGTGAAACTCCAAAATTCTGATACGGTGTGCCAAATACTTCAAATAAAAAGTCGCTGATTAAATTAATTAAAAATTACAGCAAAATTCTAAAAATTATTTTATCACTATTTCCCAAAAGAACCTTGTTTAAATTCAAACCCGATCTCTAGTTATATCTTGAAATTTGATTTGGACATATCTCAAAATCTACACGATGAAATCCTGATTTTTCTCTTCCACTAGAAAGATATACTCCACCAGCTCCACATGTTTCTTGTTTCACAGAAATCCGGCTTAAAACGAATCCTGTACATTCAGTTGAATTCTGAATCGGCAAATAGCGAACTACCGCGTCGTTTCAAGCTCTATTTTAATTATATTATAATTATACGTTCAAACTGTCGTCGATTGAATATATTCGTCAATATAATCCAACTCTAAGTTGAATTACATCTTTGGGATGACCCCATTCACAGAATATTTGTATTTCCAATATTTTTGATTATTTCGACATTATAATGTATTTTATTATATTATAATTATTAATTAAATATTCAATATTATTTAATTCACGTTCTCGATATCGATAAATCGATATTTAATAATTAAATAAATAAATTATTCAACAGCTAAAATGCAGGTTACTACAATCTTCCCCCCTTAATAAAATTTCGTCCTCGAAATTGCTAAGCTAGGGGATGACACTATCTTTTGGGTAAAAATTTATCTGTTTACCTCTTGTCTCCGGTTTCAACTGAACCAATTAATATCGACTAAAATATTCATTTATTCCGACTAACTAAATTTTCAAAAATTCTGAAAATTTTCTAACGCCTTAACTTTCCGAAAAATTTTCGCCAGCACTTCCTTTGTACTGGTCAATATCTCAAACTCCAACTCGCCTCTCTGGGCCTTCTTTATCCCTAAAGAAAATCAAACAGCCAAGCGGCTTGCCAATTCGGCTCATAAATCTCATATCCATATATAATATAAACTGGTACCTTTTTGTCGGGCATATCAACTCTATCACTTCCATATGCTATCAACTCAGCATATACCAGTGTTATCTCAATTGAATTCCAATCAGTTCATATCCTCAAATCCAAATCGAATTTCATTCTAACCCCAATATCAAATTCCAAATTATTGACTTATCAATTTGGTTCCATTCTAGATTATCTTTAATCCAATTCAATTTTATTTAACTCAGTTCAAGTTAATATTTCAATTTATTTCTACTATCTTATTCTATTTAACTTCATAAGTTAAAATTAAATTTCGAAACTTAATTTCCTGGGTCTATTTCAAATAAATTTGAAATTACAATGCCAATTCAAAACCTTTGAATTTCTAAACAACTTGTTTTCTCAAAACAATTCAAAAACAAAACCTTTGGTAGTAGCCCGTCACTTAGAACTCGTAAATGAATACTGATGATGTCGCGATTCATCATCAGAATCTATTTCCCAGCTATCGAAGTGAGTTCAATACTATATCACCTTCAGTTTGAAAAACGTTTTCAAAATCTCCCAGGAACTTAAAATTTCCTTATTTTAATCCCAATCTGATTTAAATTCAGTTTTTTCTTCATTTTATTTCATATACTTTACTTATATGAATTCTGATTAGTCATTTATAATCATTTTACCTTTTTATAATCTTACTCGATTATAATAACAACCAACACAACCAATATACTATATCAAATATATTCGGGTAAAATTATTCCATTTACCCTCTTTCAAAACATACCATGACGGTTCATCGTATTCGAGTGTTTAGTAACCCCTATCGATATAGTGGATCAAACCGATCGACCAGAATTCACAAACAACTCAACCAATAAAACTCCACAATATAAAATCATTTTATATTAACTAACAAATACGTTCACTCATATATATACACTCAAACTCAGTCTAGGATATTACTAATCCCATCTCTACTGAATCACGCCACAGAGCCAAGGTAATAACTAAACCAATGCTCTGATACCAACTGTAGTGACTCGGATTTTGAGCGACTTTGGTTATCGACGTAAGCTCGACGTCGATAACCAAAACATCGAAAGATCCCAGTAATTAATGAAAGAAATTAGAAGGTGAGAATAGATAAGATAGAAACTTAGAATAGAAGAAGAAGAAGAACACAACATCAGAGTAACACGAACCTCACAGCGGAACGAATAACATATAACAGGTAACATATCTTTGAAATAACATCAGTATATGTATACAATAACACTTATCAGAGTACAACACTTACAATAACAGTGGAAATAATAATAGCTATATATTCCTGAAGCCTCCTGCTCCAAGCTCTCCAAGTATATCTGTAAATCCCGACTACTTGACTGCCCGTACAAATTTAGGCACCCAAGAGTTTAGGGAAAACAAAATAAACTACGGGTCAGTCATGTGACTGGTGTGAATAAACTCAAATCATTTAAACAGGTATATGATATCTCATAAGACCACGCCGTGAAAACGGAACGGGTTTTTCCCTTATGAGAATCCAAATAACTTTTCAAAGCAATATCATTCTGATATTATAATAATGTCTAAGTACAAATAAATATCAGTCTAGCAGAAACGCTTGCATCTCACGTTACTACATATATAGTATACAATCAAAATCGCAAGCACGTATTGGATGATTGGATTTCCAACTATGACAAGGTATGGAACCACCTTCCGATCAGTGTACTCTAGGAACGATACACTGGAGTTCAACAAGAACATCTTGCAACTCAGCCACACACGACCGACCACTCATTTCGCTTGAGTGTATCAAATGTACATCACCAACGGTTGGGATCAGCAACCGTTCCCGTATATATATGGGACAGCATTGATAGATTTAAGAAACAAATGAATATTCTCTAGATAGGTGATTATACACCCTACTTCGGTGCGACCGACTTAGCCATGTTGCCTGCCCGATTTCTGTCATTTACCGGATGTGAGGCTAGAAGCTACGCTTTATCATCACAATAGATTCACTTCGAATGCCACATTGTCAGATCCATCGAAAATCACTAATTGACGTCTACAACAATACATTACGTGTCAGCTAAAAGAAGTTTCCTTCTCCGCTTCCGCTCTTGGTACGGTTGAAGAAATCAATGTACGTGACCTTTCTGGAAATACTCTGTCAGACATTCATCAACACAAGTCATCCTCATTCACTTAGAATGTCACATCGTCATACCCGCCAAATCACAAATTGACTTATCCAAAAATAACACGGGTATACAGCTAAGAGAAACGAATTCCTCCGCCACCAAACGTGAATACGTTTGAACAGATCAACTTACGCGATCCATTGGATATACTCTGTCAGACCTTCGTCCATACAAGTTGTCCTGGGACTGGACAAACCGAAGGCACTATTCTGTAAACAGGATAGCCCTTGCATTTTACTCCGTCTTCAATTTTCTTTGGCATATATGATTCGCGACGCTTATGCCAATACAGAGTGGTTCTTTGGATAATAATCCAACCGGTCTCTCCATATTAACAACGTTAAAATGGTCAAAGCTTCGATAGTCTGTGATTTAACCATCAAAGAAAAACAAGTGTGCAAACAACGATATTATTCCCAGATGGAAATTATATCGAACAAACATCATTTAACATTAATCTCTTTAGTTCATTTATTTACTTATCTCCTGTTTCCCTATATTCTAAATTCTTATTTTCTTTTATCAGAAAACATTTCTGATTCTCGTTTGGAAAACATTTCCAAAACTCCTTTACGATCAAACCTTACCATTTCTTAGTTAAGAAGGAAGTCACTCAAGTTGGGGTATAATTACCTCTCAGACCTTAACTGAACAACGTTATAACTTCGAAATGGTCAAAGTTTATCTTTTAATCTTTAACAACTTCTTTACGCCTTTCTCGGATCCAATTTTACTGATCCACTTCTATATTTAAAACATTGGTTATAACGATAACGTTATAATCCCTACTTTCGAATTATATAACTTTAGTTATAACTTCTATTCTTATTAGTGAATAATTAACCTAACACTTATTTATTTATAAATAAATAAATCTCTATTTAGACACTGGAAAGTATAAGTACTTTCCCCAATTCGATATAATCGAATTTGTCGATTTACTCTCTTCGAGAAATCTCTATTTGATTAACTCTTCTTCGAATAACCTATATTCGATTTACTCCTTCTCGAATAAACGATATTCGATTAATCTCTCTTCGAATAACTAGTATTCGATAACTCTTCCTTTTCAAATATCTCATATTTGAAAATCTCACTTTCGAATAAACTATATTCGATAACTCCCTTCGATGAAACTAACATCGATAACTCCTTTCGATGAAACTAACATCGATAACTCCTTTCGATGAAACTAACATCGATTTATTTAACTCGACGAACTTAACTCGACTAACTTAACTAACTTAACTCGACTTACTTGGTTTGACCAATTTGATTCGATTAACTAGGCTCGACTAACTTGACTAACTTAACTCGACTTACTTGGTTCGACCAATTTGATTTGATTAACTCTAGTTCGCTTTAACTCTAATCGATTAACTCTAACTAATTAACTCCAACTGGTTAACTCTAACTGATTAACTCTAACTGGTTAACTCTAACTGATTAACTCTAACTGGTTAACTCTATTTGACTAACTCGACTTGACTAACCCCTTTCGAATACCATATTCGATTAACTAACTTCGAATACCATATTCGATTAACTAACTTCGAATGTCTATATTCGATTAACTTTATTCACTTTATAAAGACTTCCTTTTTAACAACGTTTTATTCATTTGAAAAGATTTACTTAAAAAAAAGGTTCTACACTCTAAAAATGATTTCCTTTTTATAACGTTTCCTTTTCAATTCTATTTGTAAATGGTTTACAAATATTCCCTTTCAAATTTATTCTTGAAATATTCTAACTCCTTAAATTCCCGGGAAAATTTGCCATAACCTCCTTTGTATCGGGAGCATCGGGAAAATCCCCAAACTCGCCACACAGGCCTTTCCATTCAAAAAGAAATGTTTTTGAATTTATTTCCTTTTCAAATATCTCCTATTTATAAATATTCCAATTTATGAATATTCCACTTTATAAGTATCTCTTATTTATAAATATCCCATTTTATAAATATTCTGTTTTCAATATCACTTTTCAAAACCCTTTTCAACATTCGGTATGTTATGGTATTCAATCATATCAAATCACGATGTTCAATATCATCTAAGCACATATAATCACCCACAGATTTTATATCACATCATATAACAATATATGAAAAATAATAAAATAACTGTTGAGGAATCCAGTCGGATTCCTCCAACCTGTTTCCCTGCATCACAGATGTTAGACAATATAGATAACATCACTTTCAGTTCCATATGATATATTCTGTTAAACAGAATCAATATAGAAATTCAACTAGCTGACTAGCAGTTCAATCAAACAGTCAACATACAGTCAATCAACCAATATCTAACAGTTCTAAAAATACAACATGAAATTATAATCTGTTCAGCGTTGGTGAGATTTACTCACATTGGACTGTTATCGTTAAAACGATTAACTGTCTTTGATTTGACAGACAATTTATTTTGCCATAAATTGTAATGAGCTCCGATAGACTTCCAGTCAGTCCCAGTGTGTTGCTCCCGTCCATACGATCCCCACGTATCTTGGTTTGTTACATTTTGATATCGTATGAGTTAGATACAATGATTTCAAGTTAGTGTATATTTTAAATAAAAAAAATTAAACTAATTAAATTCTTGTTTGGGCTTTACCAGTAATCGGCCCATCCAATATTTGAAGTACCCAAAACCCGCTGACCCTTCTCTCTCCCCTGTTCTGATTTCTTCATATCGATATTTCTGCTCAACACCTTAATACCTCCTTCACCTTTATTAAATCACCACAAATCAAATGATTTCATTTCGATTTTTCATACTTCACCTTTATTAAATCACACGAGTTCGAACCAGACCCTTTTCCTCAAATAAAACACGTTCATTACTCATGCCATTTGCTGAAGACTTGGATGGCTTCTTCCTACCCCATTATCCCACATTTTAACCAACTGAAAGCACCATTTCGAAACTGCCCAGTCCCACTTCCAGAAAACACTCAACATCCTCCCCCCTTACTCTTCTTCCCGCTCTCCCTGATATCAGACTCGCTGCTCCACTAATACACATCATTAACAAGGCCGCCTTCTCCTCATACTCTTCTTCACGTCCGCACCTTATACACTCACCATTTCAACTATCTCCTCCATCACTTTGCAACTCACGGAAACCAGTTTTCAACCAAAATGGTCACCGCGTCATATTCGAAACTCCCAACCCTCCCTTTGCTTTCAATGCACTAACGCACTCAATAACAAATCACAGACTCCATACTCCTCAAGTTAAAACCCGTACTGCTGTTCACCAAACCCCTGAACTCACGTTCGAACAGACCTCCATCGTCTCTTCCCTCAACGGTGCGCCTAGCACCTGCGAACACCGCAACACCCCTCGCTCCTCTCACAACGACCTCAAATCGCCACAATCCCCAGCTCTGAACGGTCTGTCGAACTCTAGAATTTCATCGAGCTTGAAGAAACGGTTACGGAACTGAAGAGCTCCGCTCTATGAATCCATTGATATATGTTTGCAGATTTTTAGGATTTAATTCGATTTTTTCTTAATTTTTGTTTTGAATCTTGAAGACCGACATTTGTGTTGAGGGTTACTGGCGGCTCGATTTTCTTAAATCGTGGAATGAGGAATTAGGTTAAAGGAGAGTTTTGAAGGTTATTATATATATAATGTCTTATGTGGTTGTAATTCATTTGAAATGTATGTCGAAGGAGTGGCCACGTTTGTCTGACTGATGGAGCCTTACTGACCACAGAAAATCGTTTAGGGTTAGGCAAAATAAACACTTAGCCAGGAAGTATCAAACTATATATAATATTTACTTACGGTACTAATTTCATAAAATTCCACTTTCGTATGGACAGAAATAAAATTACCGTTGTATCCAGTAAAGTGCCGTGATCCTAGAAATATAATAATATCGGTAGGTGGCCTTATTCTGTGAAACTCCAAAATTCTGATACGGGGTGCCAAATACTTCAAATAAAAAGTCGCTGATTAAATTAATTAAAAATTACAGTAAAATTCTAAAAATTATTTTATCACTATTTCCCAAAAGAACCTTGTTTAAATTCAAACCCAATCTCTAGTTATATCGAGTAAACCGTTACGGTCGATAAACGATTCTATAGCGACTATTTTGAAATTTGATTTGGACATATCTCAAAATCTACACGACGAAATCCTGATTTTTCTCTTCCACTAGAAAGATATACTCCACCAGCTCCACACGTTTCTTGTTTGACAGAAATCCGGCTTAAAACGAATCCTGTACATTCAGTTGAAGTCTGAATCGCCAAATAGCGAACTACCGCGTCGTTTCAAGCTCTATTTTAATTATATTATAATTATACGTTCAAACTGTCGTCGATTGAATATATTCGTCAATATAATCCAACTCTAAGTTGAATTACATCTTTGGGATGACCCCATTCACAGAATATTTGTATTTCCAATATTTTTGATTATTTCGACATTATAATGTATTTTATTATATTATAGTTATTAATTAAATATTCAATATTATTTAATTCACGTTCTCGATATCGATAAATCGATATTTAATAATTAAATAAATAAATTATTCAACAGCTAAAATGCGGGTTACTACAGGGCAGATATAGAATCACACTCTAGCCGCTCGAGGATAATTCTGGTGATGCCCGGGCATCATCAGTGATTGTGTTCGTGTTTCGAAGGTGTGATATATATATTTCTTATTGACTGGTGTGAGAACCGAAATTAGATAGGGCCTATTGTTGTGATTTGGCACCAAAAATGTGATTTGGCACCAAAAATGTGATTTTTGACTATATATCAAAGTTATGAATTTGAAATGATAATTCACTAATTGATTGCTGATTGTGTTGTTTGATTATTGTTTGATTAATTAAATGTTGAACCTATAACCAAATTGAATCAAATAGTGAATTGTATTGGAAATTTATCGGATTTGCATGCATGTACATGTACTTACATTGAACAGGTCATAGCAAGGAGGCTAGAGCAGCAGAATAAAATTGTTTGCCCGACAAATAGGTACATGTTTACCGTAATTTACTGTTTTGTTTGGGTGATGATGATTTTATGAGCCGATTGGCTAGCCGCTTGGCTTTTTCTTTTTCTTTTGGATTGAAGAAGGCCATGGGAGGCTATATGAAATATCCTGAAGTCCCCGGTGCAGGGGAGGTTATGGCGAAATGTTTTCGAAAATTTAAGGTGTTAGCCAAATTTTTTGAAAAAATTGAAAAGTTCTTAGAAACTGAAAAGTTGAAGAACTTAAGCCGTAATGAAAATACGGGGAGTTGAGTTGATTTGTTAAACAACTTTCGGCTTCTTTCCTTTTTGGGGACAAAAAGTTTTAAGTGGGGGAGATTGTAATAACCCGGAAATCCGAGCCAATTTAAATTTTTTATTTTGGCTAATTTAATGAATTTTGAATATTTAAAATGGATTATTTTAAATAATATCGACGAGAAATTTATTTTGAATATAATTCGAACGTATATATTTATATAGATCGTCGTTAGAATATAAATATTTATTTATAATTATAAAAGGAATTGAAAATGGCGCGGTAGTTCGATAATTCGATTTCAAAATTCAAATGAATGTACAGGATTCAAAATAAACCGGATTTTGGTGAAACCAAAAATATTTGAATCTAATTGAGGATATCTTTCCAACGAATCCGAAAAATCGAGATTTCATAGCGGGGATAAAAAGTTATGTCCAGTTGAAATTTCATAATAGTCGCTATGGAATTCTGACCCTTAAAAATGGGAATTTTGCAAACGACCTCAGTTTTCGACAAAACCACTTTTGTTGGATCTGTGATGTCTAGTTATTGCTAGGTTTCACATTTCGTAATTATTCGAATCAGTATGTGAGCGCGGCAAGTTTGACCATTTTCAGTTGATTTTAATCGACTGGAAAATGGCCATTTTTCAAACGGTCTCAGAATTCGATGAAATTAGTTTTGTTAGGACTGTATCGTCAATATGAAGTTAGAAAATATTTTTCGGGAATTTTTCTTGTTAGTATGTGGCCCCAGTAAATTGAAATGCGCGTTCAAATTCAATATATAGAGTTATATGTTGATTTTGATGAAAACAGATTGAAACGATCGAATCAGCTTACGATACATATCCCATTGTGTTCGGAATGAGGGTAATTAGCTAGGGACGTCAAGCGGTGGGTCTCGTTTCGAGTTCAAAATAAAAAGCAACTTTTTGGTTTTAAAAATAAATTAAATTAAAAAAAATTCCTTTAAACCCCCTCCCTTTTCTCCATTACTTGGTCAACGTCCCTATACCCCTCACCCTCCCGTTCGTTTCTCGGATCGATATCAAGAAAAAAAATGAAGAAAAGAGGCGGAGCCCCAGCTCCACCGTCGCCCGCGCAGGAGGCCGGCCTCCCCAGTGTCGCCTCCTCCTCCAAGCCCCCTTCCTCTTCCCTCCTTCCACTGAAATCACCGCAACCCAACTCTGCCCAAACCGCCCCCTCTCCTTCTTCTTCTCCACGCTAACGCCCTCACTCCACTCGTGCCACTCCCTCCTCGTCCGAGCCAAGCCCCAACCCGCGACGTAGACCACCACGCGCCTTCCCTGCCAACGCACCCGCGCCTCAGCCCCCTCAACCCCCGGCGAGTGATGCAGACCCCCCTACTGCGACAGCAACCTCCGGTTCGACTGAGATGTGAGTTTCTAGTTTACTTTTTTTTATCATATGTTTTTATTTATGAAGGGATAAAGTTTTTAAAATAGAAAAGCTTTAATTTTTATTTTAAAAAGCTTTCATTTTCAATAATATAAAGCTAGGATTTTTATGTTTGCAAAGAAATGATTTTTACTTGAATGAATAACATTTTGAAGAAGCGATT
This sequence comes from Allium sativum, assembly GCA_030737875.1. Classification (NCBI taxonomy): domain Eukaryota; kingdom Viridiplantae; phylum Streptophyta; class Magnoliopsida; order Asparagales; family Amaryllidaceae; genus Allium; species Allium sativum. Next base: position 968,188,619 of record CM060913.1, read on the forward strand.
TATACATGAAAGATATTATCATAAAGATGAAATTTTTATTACGAACGATCACATCATAAAGATGTGGTTTTTATCAACATAAGAATATGATTTTTATACAATAGAGAATATAAAAATCTGATTTTTATATTGTAGAGATAATAAAAATATGATTTTTATATAGTATAGATGATAAAAATATAATTTTTATAAGGTAGAGAATATAAAAATACGATTTTTATATATATAACGAAATAAAAATCTGATTTTTATTATACATATAGTGATATAAAAATGTGATTTTTATCCATATAGCGTTGGAATAAGAATGTGATTTTTAATATGAACAGCGTGGAGAAGGCTGCGTTGGAAGTACAGGCAAATCCAGACGGTTCAAAAATTCAGAAATGAAATGGTGTTTGGTTTAGCTTGGGTGAGAACTCCTCACCTTTAATTTAAATTTCTAGTTAAAAATATATACTAGGATGCAGACGGTGTTTAGTAGCACCCGACACCCGTCGTCCACAGACCATGAACGGCTTGTATGCTTGTTTGTTTGATTTTGATGTGCAGTTGATTGTGTAATGTGATGTGAAATGAAATAAAATATTTATATAGTTAAAAATATTTTATAGTTAAAAATAGAATTTTTAACGTGTATAGGAAATGAAATAAATTAATATAAAAATATCGAATGATTTGTTTATATACAGACATTTGACTGATATTGATTGAGACGATAAATTTTACACATCGCTCAACTGCACAAACAAAATCTGTGTTTGATTGTTTGAAACCCCACACGGGTATTGGGATGATATATGACATACACTAATCCCAATAATTAGTTGTATGTCGATCAATTGATTGACAGACTGCATAAGCGTTAAATATTTATATTTGATGCTTATACAATGTATAATGCACTCTGGATGATGGTTGATTATTTATCGTTGTTATTTTATACATGTGTTGTAGAAAATCCATATAATTAACATTATATGGTAATTGATTGGGCCTCATTCCAGTTCTGAATAGAAATATTTGAAAAGAAATATTCGAATAGAAATATTTGAAAAAGAAATATTTGAAATAGAATATTTGAAAATAGAAACATATGAAGCCGTGTTGATTAGATTGACGCCATTTTGACGTGATCGATATTTGTATCGATTTTATTCATTTTTCAATGAATATTGAAATAGATTTGAAATTCAAATTAAATTGAAATGAATTGAAATTCGAATAAAATTGAAATGAATTGAAATTCAAATTAAATTGAAATTCAAATTCAAATTTAATTGAAATGAACTGAAATTCGAATCAAATTGAAATGAATTGAAATTCGAATTAAATTGAAATTGAATTGAAATCGATTTGAAATGAAATTAAAACGAATTTATGTTGGAATATTCAATTTTGATTAGAAATTGAATATGAAGTTGAAATAGTTTCAAAAATGAATTTAAAATGATTTATAAAATACGTTTTGAAAGGAAATCGACGAAATATATAATATATATATATTATATATATAATGGCCTGAATAGAACGCGCCGCGCCGCGGCAGTTCGCGAATTTCGACCATTGACTTCGAATGGATATTGCGGGAGATCCGACCATCGGATTCTCCTAAAACTAGAAGTTGGGCTCGTATCGAAAATAGCTCTCTAACGAATATTAGAGATTTGAAATCTAACGGTTGGATTTGGAATTATGTCCAAATCAAATTTGGAAAAGGTCGTTGTAAGTGCAGTTCGATGGCCGTGGATGGAAATCGACTGTACGGGCCTTGATAAAATTATTAAAAATAGTAATAATTTGTGTAAAATCATAAGAAATGATTTGGGAATAATTTGGATGAAAAACTCCATATTTGAAAAGATAAAAGTAGATTTTTATCGAAATGAGCTAGTTTTGAACTAGAATTATAATTCTATTTATTTTTAAAATAAATAAAGTGGATTTGAAATGGTTTTGAAAATAACCAGAATTTCCAATAATTAAATTGGAATGGATTTGAATCGAAATTGTCTTTGGAATATTTCGATGTTGGATTTCGTGATGATACAGATATTGTTATGGAAATTTGAAAGATATATAGATATCGTTATTTCCAATACGATATTTGTTGGTCGTAGAAATTGATATTGAATATAAGCCGATATATTTTCTATTCAGAGCCTTGTATTTAATATCAAATGTGATTTGGGTTGTCGTGAATTGTGTCTTCATTAACACTGTTCTTAAGCCCAGTTGAGAAAAAGATTAAATCTTTTTATTTAGATTTAATGAAGTGTACCAATTAAATGATATTTAATTGGAATTGAATTGGTATTGATTTTTGGGTTTATCGTGAACAGTGTTTTAAATTACACTTGTTCTTTAACCCGATAATTAATAGAATGTGATTTTGGGTTGTCGTGAACGGTATCTTCAAAAATACTGTTCTTAGACCCAAAGGAGTTAAGAAAATTAGAATCTAACTGGAGATTAGTTAAGTTGAATGGTTTCTGGGGTATTGATCTGATGTTGGTTTCGGCCTTCGAGGTTAATACTTAGGGAATTGCTCACTTGCTAATTTACGGTTAGGGACTGATTGAAATGTGATGTGATTTTGGGTTTATCGTGAACCGTTTTTTAAATGACATTGATTCTTTAACCCAATTAAAGATTAAAACTAAGTGGAGTTTTAATGAATCTTTAATTAGATCGAAAAGATCGAGAATGGAGTATCACCAGTTTTGCTCCAGGCGATAGTTAAATCTTTAATTAGATTTGAACGTGAAATGGTAATTGAATTTACCGATAACATTGTGGTGTTAGATATAAAGTATAACCAGTTTTACTTCATGGGATGAATAGGTTGGGATTGGGAAATTAAAACAAATGATTACTTCGGTAAGGTTCGTTAATCCCGGCTAGTTTGGATAAACCATGATTTGGTTTGAATTGATATTCAAAAGAAGACTAAAGAATAAATTTAACGAATTTATCTTTGATAAAATTAATGGGAACCTTTCCCTAAGAATGTGAAATTTAGAAACTAACTGTAGGTTGGCTAAGATGAATGGTTTCCTTGGTATTGATCTGATGTTGGTTTCGGCCTTCGGGGTTAATATTTGGGGAATTGTTCTCTTAATAGTTTACGGTTAGTGATTGATGAATTGGAATGAGGTGTATGTTGTGTTTGTGTAACACTTATTTATTATATACGCGAGTTATTCAGAAAGACCGGGTTTATCCCATTCTGAATAACTGATTCGACGATTAGTCGAAGATGAAGACGATGGTTGACGACCGGAGGTCTTCACGTCGTTTGGATAATTACTGATGATCTTGATTGGGCCGTACACCCAAGACGAGGGAATCAGTTGGTGATCGTCCAGACGTACTTGGAGATCGATGGATATGCGGGGTACTAGGTGCCTCCGGTTTCGTTCAGACCCAGAACGAACTTGTAAATGGACTGTGTGTCTGACATTGGATTTCAGTCTGTGTGATTGATTTCTATTAAATATATATCTGTTTGGCGGCGGAGAATTTATTCTCTTGCTTAATGCCCTTCTCTGAGACGTACGAGCTCAGGGGTTATATATTGATGGATATCCATGGCATGGAGTGAATTGCCTGTGTGGCATGCCTAAGTGGCAATTGATCAGGGCTTCTGTTGAAAAGCAAAGTCTTGTGGTTGATGGTCAAAGCACCGCCTGTGTGGCATAGCTTTGTGTAGCGTTGATTTGCGAGCCTAACACCCCGGTGTGAACCAAAAACGGGAGAGGACGTCAAGGAGGGCTTGCGTTTCTTTCTAGCTAGAAGTGGCGTCAGTGGTTTTACACGCCCTGACGAGCTTGACTTATGTAGTTGTTGCTGTTGCGAGGCGACTCGGATATATCGGTGACTATGTGAAGCCGATGGATCATTCGTTGGCTCATTTACGCCCCATAGGGCGGGGAAACGCATGTTCAGGGTTTAAGTTTAATCCACATCGGTGGACTGGCCCTGAGGATCCAAGGGTCACTCGAGCTCTGATCCTGAGACTCAGGCTAGACAGTCTCGAATCGGTAGAGGACTATCTTTTGTCTCGGTTCACAGATGGAAATCCAACTTCCAAATACGTGATATTTGCGGTTCTGATTGTAGAGCCTAGTACGGCGACATGATATAAGGTACCCATGCCGTCTATGATTGATATTTATGATTGTATATAAAATCAGAAACTAACTGGAAACGAGCTAAGATGGGTGGTTTCCTGGGTATTGGTCTGATGTTGGTTTCGGCCTTCTGGGTTAATACTTTGGGAATCGTTCTCTTACTAATTTACGATTGGAGTCTAAATAAGAATTAAAACATGAAATTTAGCGTATCAAGCATTCTTTGGCAATTATAAGGTAAAAACCCTATCCTCCGGCTTGCGTTGCATTGTGTGATGGGACCTGGGTCTTATAATAGCTTCATTTTTCTTTATTTAGCATTGCGCTATTGTTTTATGCACTGGTATTCTTGGGAGGAAACCCGTTCCGTGTTATACGGTGTGGCCCCTTGATTTACCGAACTTTAAAAACCAATATTAATAACTGTTTTAGTTCTCACACCAGTCACATGACTGACCTAGAGTTTATTGTTTTAACCTAAACTCTGGGTGCCCTTATTTTGACACGGGCAGTTAGTAGTTTTGGTTTTGCAGATTTATATACACAGGTACCTGGTTTACAGCTGGAATGATATCCGGAAAGCTCTGTATCCGTATATCTCTTATAGTTGTGTTTTGTATTATTTCCGCTGCGATGTATTTAAATGTAATTTAAATCTCTGATATTTTTCTGATGTATATTATTTGTTTATACTCTGTATATTCTTGTATTCTGATGGAATTGTCGTAATTAACAATGAAATGTTCTTCTGTCTGCTTTCTGATGTGTCTTGTCCTCAACTCAATCCGTGATTTCCCGTAGCGGGGATTTCGGGTCATTTCAACGTGTTATCAGAGCTTTGGTTTACAAAGCTCAGAGAATACGACACGTTAGAACCAAACGAAAGAATTCATCAGAAATTGGATTAGTAATATCCAACGAGAATGACTCGTTCGAGATAGGATCAGTAGTATCCTAGAACGAGTGTGAAGAGTATATTTTAAAAAGTGAAAACAAATTTTGTTTTGAAAATTTTATTCAATTATTCGTATTTTAATATTTATTTATATTGATTTGGATTATCCAGTATATAAAGATTTTGCATATACGTCTGATCCGCGTGTATTCGAAGTTTTAATATATTGGGCAGATATAGAATCACACTCTAGCCGCTCGAGGATAATTCTGGTGATGCCCGGGCATCATCAGTGATTGTGTTCGTGTTTCGAAGGTGTGATATTTATATATTTCCTATTGACTGGTGTGAGAACCGAAATTAGATAGGGCCTATTGTTGTGATTTGGCACCAAAAATGTGATTTGGCACCAAAAATGTGATTTGGCACCAAAAATGTGATTTTTGACTATATATCAAAGTTATGAATTTGAAATGATAATTCACTAATTGATTGCTGATTGTGTTGTTTGATTATTGTTTGATTAATTAAATGTTGAACCTATAACCAAATTGAATCAAATAGTGAATTGTATTGGAAATTTATCGGATCTGCATGCATGTACATGTACTTACATTGAACAGGTCATAGCAAGGAGGCTAGAGCAGCAGAATAAAATTGTTTGCCCGACAAATAGGTACATGTTTACCGTAATTTACTGTTTTGTTTCGGTGATGATGATTTTATGAGCCGATTGGCTAGCCGCTTGGCTTTTTCTTTTTCTTTTGGATTGAAGAAGGCCATGGGAGGCTATATGAAATATCCCGAAGTCCCCGGTGCAGGGGAGGTTATGGCGAAATTTTTCGAAAATTTAAGGTGTTAGCCAATTTTTTTGAAAAATTTGAAAAGTTCTTAGAAACTGAAAAGTTGAAGAACTTAGCCGCAACGAAAATACGGGGAGTTAAGTTGATTTGTTAAACAACTTTCGGCTTCGTTCCTTTTCGGGGACGAAAAGTTTTAAGTGGGGGAGATTGTAATAACCCGGAAATCCGGGCAAATTAAAAATTTTTATTTTGGCTAATTTAATGAATTTTGAATATTTAAAATGAATTATTTTAAATAATATCGACGAGAAATTTATTTTGAATATAATTCGAACGTATATATTTATATAGATCGTTGTTAGAATATAAATATTTTTTTATAATTATAAAAGGAATTGAAAATGGCGCGGTAGTTCGATAATTCGATTTCAAAATTCAAATGAATGTACAGGATTCAATATAAACCGGATTTTGGTGAAACCAAAAATATTTGAATCTAATTGAGAATATCTTTCCAACGATTCCGAAAAATCGAGATTTCATAGCGGGGATAAAAAGTTATGTCCTGTTGAAATTTCAGAATAGTCGCTATGGAATTCTGGCCCTTAAAAATGGGAATTTTGCAAACGACCTCGGTTTTTGACGAAACCACTTTTGTTGGATCCGTGATGTCTAGTTATTGCTAGGTTTCAAATTTCGTAATTTTTCGAATCAATATGTGTGCGTGGCAAAGGAAAACGCGTTTGACCAGTTTCAGTTGATTTTAATCGACTGGAAAATGGCCATTTTTCAAACGGTCTCAGAATTTGATGAAATTGGTTTTGTTAGGACCGTATCGTCAATACGAAGTTAGAAAATATTTTTCGGGAATTTTTCTTATTAGTATGTGGCTCTAGTAAATTGAAATGCGCGTTCAAATTCAATATATAGAGTTATATGTTGATTTTGACGAAAACAGATCGAAACGATCGAATCAGCTTACGATACATATCACATTGTGTTCGGAATGGGGGTAATTAGCTAGGGACGTCAGGCGTTGGGTCTCGTTTCGAGTTCGAAATAAAAATCAACTTTTTGGTTTTAAAAAAAAATTAAATTAAAAAAAATTCCTTTAAACCCCCTCCCTTTTCTCCATTACTTGGTCAACGTCCCTATACCCCTCACCCTCCCGTTCGTTTCTCGGATCGATATCAAGAAAAAATATGAAGAAAAGGGGCGGAGCCCCAGCTCCACCGTCGCACGCGCAGGAGGCCGGCCTACCCAGTGTCGCCTCCTCCTCCAAGCCCCCTTCCTCTTCCCTCCTTCCACTGAAACCACCGCAACCCAACTCAGCCCAAATCGCCCCCTCTCCTTCTTCTTCTCCACTCTAACGCCCTCTCTCCCCTCGTGCCACTCCCTCCTCGTCCGAGCCAAGCCCCAACCCGCGACGTAGACCCCCACGCGCCTTCCCTGCCAACGCGCCCGCGCCTCAGCCCACTCAACCACCGGCGAGTGATGCAGACCCCCATGCTGCGACAGCAACCTCCGGTTCGACTGAGATGTGAGTTTCTAGTTTACTTTTTTTATCATATGTTTTTATTTATGAAGGGATAAAGTTTTTAAAATAGAAAAACTTTAATTTTTATTTTAAAAAGCTTTGATTTTCAATAATATAAAGCTAGGATTTTTATGATTGCAAAGAAATGATTTTTACTTGAATGAATAACATTTTGAAGAAGCGATTTTTACATGAAAGATATTATCATAAAGATGAAATTTTTATTACGAACGATCACATCATAAAGATGTGGTTTTTATCAACATAAGAATATGATTTTTATATAATAGAGAATATAAAAATATGATTTTATATTGTAGAGATAATAAAAATATGATTTTTATATAGTATAGATGATAAAAATATAATTTTTATAAGGTAGAGAATATAAAAATACGATTTTTATATATATAACGAAATAAAAATCTGATTTTTATTATACATATAATGATATAAAAATGTGATTTTTATCCATATAGCGTTGGAATAAGAATGTGATTTTTAATATGAACAGCGTGGAGAAGGCTGCATTGGAAGTACAGGCAAATCCAGACGGTTCAGAAATTCAGAAATGAAATGGTGTTTGGTTTAGCTTGGGTGAGAACTCCTCACCTTTAATTTAAATTTCTAGTTAAAAATATATACTAGAATGCATACGGTGTTTATTAGCACCCGACACCCGTCGTCCACAGACCATGGACGGCTTGTATGCTTGTTTGTTTGATTTTGATGTGTAGTTGATTGTGTAATGTGATGTGAAATGAAATAAAATATTTATATAGTTAAAAATATTTTATAGTTAAAAATAGAATTTTTAACGTGTATAGGAAATGAAATAAATTAATATAAAAATATCGAATGATTTGTTTATATACACACATTTGACTGATATTGATTGAGACGATAAATTTTACACAACGCTCAACTACACAAATAAAATCTGTGTTTGATTGTTTGAAACCCCACACGGGTATTGGGATGATATATGACATACACTAATCCCAATAATTAGTTGTATGTCGATCAATTGATTGACAGACTGCATAAGCGTTAAATATTTATATTTGATGCTTATACAGTGTAGAATGCACTCTGGATGATGGTTGATTATTTATCGTTGTTATTTTATACATGTGTTGTAGAAAATCCATATAATTAACATTATATGGTAATTGATTGGGCCTCATTCCAGTTCTGAATAGAAATATTTGAAAAGAAATATTCGAATAGAAATATTTGAAAAAGAAATATTTGAAATAGAATATTTGAAAATAGAAACATATGAAGCCGTGTTGATTAGATTGACGCCATTTTGACGTGATCGATATTTGTATCGATTTTATTCATTTTTCAATGAATATTGAAATAGATTTGAAATTCAAATTAAATTGAAATGAATTGAAATTCGAATAAAATTGAAATGAAGTCTTGTGGTTGATGATCAAAGCACCGCCTGTGTGGCATAGCTTTGTGTAGCGTTGATTCGTGAGCCTCACACCTCGGTGTGAACCAAAAACGGGAGAGGACGTCAGGGAGGGCATGCGTTTCTTTCTAGCTAGAAGCGGCGTCAGTGGTTTTACACGACCTGACGAGTTTGACTTATGTGGTTGTTGCTGTTGCGAGGCGCCTCGGATATATCGGTGACTATGTAAAGCCGATGGAGTCATTCGTTGGCTCATTTACGCCCCATAGGGCGGGGAAACGCATGTTCAGGGTTAAAGTTTAATCCACATCGGTGGACTGGCCCTGATGATCCAAGGTTCACTCGAGCTCTGATCCTGAGACTTGGGCTAGACAGTCTCGAATCGGTAGAGGACTATCTTTTACCTCGGTTCACAGATGGAAATCCAACTTCCAAATACGTGACATTTGCGGTTTTGATTGTAGAGCCTAGTATGGCGACATGATATATGGTACCCATGCCGTCTATGATTGATATTTATGATTGTATATAAAATCAGAAACTAACTGGAAACGAGCTAAGATGGGTGGTTTCCTGGGTATTGGTCTGATGTTGGTTTCGGCCTTCGGGGTTAATACTTAGGGAATCGTTCTCTTACTAATTTATGGTTGGAGTCTGATTAAGAATCAAAACATGAAATTTACCGTATCAAGCATTCTTTGTCTATTATAAGGTAAAAACCCTATCCTCCGGCTTGCGTTGCATTGTGTGATGGGACCTGGGTCTTATAATAGCTTCATTTTTCTTTATTTAGCATTACGCTGTTGTTTTATGCACTGGTATTCTTGGGAGGAAACCCGTTCTGTGTTATACGGCGTGGTCCCTTGATTTACCGAACTTTAAAAACCAATATTAATAATTATTTTAGTTCTCACACCAGTCGCATGACTGACCTGGAGTTTATTGTTTTAACCTGAACTCTGGGTGCCCTTATTTTGACACGGGCAGCTAGTAGTTTTGGTTTTGCAGATATATATTCACAGGAACCTGGTTTACAGCTGGAATGATATCCGGAAAGCTCTGTATCCGTGTATCTCTTCTAGTTGTGTTTTGTATTATTTCCGCTGCGATGTATTTAAATGTAATTTAAATCTCTGATATTTTTCTGATGTATATTATTTGTTTATACTCTTTATTCTTGTATTCTGATGGAATTGTTGTAATTAACAATGAAATGTTCTTCTGTCTGCGTTCTGATGTGTCTTGTTCTCAACTCAATCCGTGATTTCCCATAGGGGGGATTTCGGGTCGTTTCAGCTACATAGTCAACTAAAACTAAAGACCTTCTACTCTTATTCGCCTCATAATTTCTCCTCTCCCCGACTCCATATATTCTCGTTGTAATTCATCTATGTGCGAGGTATCCATTAACATTATTGCATCTTACTCTCTTTGTTGCTTTACATCTAGAAGTTGATCAAGTCTAGAAATCCTTTCTTGGTGTTGTCTGGCTCTGCTCTCCATTGCATGATCATACATTTCATTAGAATCCTTCAAAAAAATTCTGATTTCAGCTTAATTTCCTGTAGCGGCTTGCTTTTTATTAGCCACCTTGGCTCCTTATAGCCTAACATATCGGGCATCAGTAAGGGTTAAGTCTTCTTTTGGTCCTAAACCAAAACTGTCATGCGGTTCTTTAGGACTTGAGCTTTCTCCCACTCTTGTAGCTTTCCCACGACTGCTGCTTGCTTGGACATCTTAGACAGTTTCCTGAAGTGATGATTTCCATTTCACGTGATTAACAAAGAGGTCATACACATGCATGAATTGATAGAAATGAGGTGCTTGTTTACTATATGGTTTATATATCTGTTTGAATAACTTGTTTGTGGAAAGTCTCTGCAACAATTATATGATACTTCAAGTATAGATATATGAAAAATAGTATAGCAACCAATATTAATTAAATCTTACCATATAGGTATCACTTCTGAATTCGCTCAGGTTACTCTGATTCAGCTTGAACATCTGAGAATCATAACACTGTGTTTGACAATTTATTTTACAATAACGTCCTTTGATCGAAAAAAGCTTATATTTCGATCCATGTTCTAACTGTTGTACGCATTAGTGATTCTGCCTTGGAAAGTTTCACCACTCTAATCGGCACCATGAACAAGATCGAGGGAAAGTGAGCAGTAGATGTAGCAAAGATCATAGTCTTCCGCTGCACTCCAACTTGCAGTGGTAACCATTCCACCAATCGGATGTGTACCATCTTGTAAATCAAAATCTTCGAAGCTACTTCTTGTTGCATCAACATCAAATTCAGTACTCATTTTAGTTTAAAAGTTTAGATTTATGGAAGAAGATTGGTTGTTGAAAATAGAAGAGGAGTGGTATCACAACAACAAACAGACCTTTTTATAGCGTTTAAAAATCGCTATAAAACCTTTGTGCAACGATTCTATAAACGTCATAGATCAAGATGTTGTGAAAAGTCTGATAAATACTATAGCGTGTAATACTTGCAATAGAAAACATATTTTTGTTGCCATCTTAAACAAGACCATATTGGTACAGCCGCTTTTATATGGCATTTTAGAACATATTGTAAAACTTTTATGTCATTATTTGATTGCTACAATATGTTGACATGTCATGTTATTATAGCATGAGAACACGCTATGAAACCATTATCTCAAGCTTTTATGACACATTGAAACTATATAGAAAATTTAACACTCTCTATTGTAGCATCGTTTCGTTGCTATAAAAACTGTTTACATTTTGCAAAATATTTTGTATAACTCTAGCATAATGCTATAGTATAACAAAATTGTAACCAATTTTCTTTTCATTGCATAGTTAGAACGCCATAAAAAAATCTTCTGCACCTTTTTTGCTGCCATAACATTCAAAGCTTATAATTTTCTAATCTACTTATATATTACAACAATTCATAAAACTACAGTTATCACATTAATGTAAGTACACAAATGGATTCATAAGAACAATCACAATATATATTCATAATATTTCATATATGAAGAACTAAACATAAATATCTGCGATAAAAGTTAACAATACATACAGCTGTAGCAAACCAAAACGGGTACAAACTAAAAATATTTTCATTGACATCGACAAGCATAACCGATTTGAAGGAGAAAGAGTGTTACATCATGTATCAACCTCAAAAGCATCATACAACACCTGTCAAAAAGAAGCACAATAATACGTGTGTTAGTCAGTATATACATGTATAAGTACAAAACATGCATCGGCCAAAGACAAGGAAAAAAACTTATGTCATGACAATTAGTATTATAGAAAATTAGTTGATTGATTTTAACAGTTACGGAAAAGTAGTGGAACATAAAGTAAGCAATAGGTGAAGAAAGGAACATAACTGAAGTATTATGAAATGATAATTTTCATTCATAGCAGCTGAAATTATCGTTGTTTAAAATTCCAAGGGAAAATATAGTTGGCAATAGATGGGCACCCAATACTGCATAAGGAAGTATTTGGTCATTAAGAATAAAATTTACCCATAATTAATCTCAATGTTTAGCTATTGATGTAAATTACGATAGCCTGGCCAGCTCACATATGCCTGAGAGCGATCCTTCTGCCACCTCTCAGGCTTGCCCCGCTGGCACTAAGTTGTCTTTTTTTGTTATACTGTGCATCATTAGCACGAATTCTTTACTGAATTCTTACCCATTCAAAATTTTAATACGTTTGATCTAATGTGCAAGTTTAACTGTTGACTTGTGTTGTGTGTATCTAAAAAAGAAAAAAGGTTGACATAAGAAAACAATAGTTCAGACTATGATTTTATAGTTTATGTCATTTAGTTATGAATAGATTACTTTATTGGGTTCCTGTACAATGTTACATGGCATTAACATTTCTTACTGACTTGTTTTTTCATCCTAAAATGTTTACATCAAAACTGGAAAATAAGAAAATCTAAAAATTCGGTTGCTGTAATAACTAGTTAAAGCCAATAATTAGAAAATCTATTGTTAATATTTTGACTCAATTTATTTAGACGTATTTATTTCATAATAATATGTTATTTTACTATTTCCTATTACAGATGTAGCATGCCCAAAAGCAAAAGAAGTTAGAACAACATTTTTTGTTAAGAACAAAGCTGAAACTTTATAGCTTTCACAAGTTCTGCTGCCCTTTTGCTTTGTTGTGGCGAGTTATAAGAAGGCTCTGAAAGTAACATATTGGGCTTTTTAGGATCAATCAACAAGCACTTCCTGAAAGCATGATCCTATATCATGTTAACGGTATCCCAGTGAGTAGCAATACCATCACTAGAAGATGATATCACCTCCATAAAATCTCTCCTATAATCTAAAGTTTATGATCCCGCATAAAGATTCTTTTTTATCTTTGGTTTATCTGCATCAGTCTTCACACCGTTATTCTTAGAATCATCCCTCTCAGTTTTAACATCCTAAGTGGTGTGAGTTTCAGAAAATTCCTCCCAAAATCCACACAATCCAACCTCACTTCCACCATTATAGCAAACCATTCTCAATACCACACCATCTATTTTTCCTCACCTCTGCAAAATACTTAAAAAATATTCCTCTACCATCACTTGTCTTCAACCATTTACACAGCCAAAACCAGCCTACACTTCTTCAACCGCATACATCACCACAACCTCTCACCTGCCTCCAACCACAGCCCAAACCATTTCATATCACATTTATGTCAACTCCTCCCGTTAACACCACAAACCACAAGAACAAAACTTCAACCTTCACAACTCCACACTTTCCAGTCAAAAATGAAAAAAACCCTCAAACCAAACTGCTGTAGACCCATCATCACAACACCAAAACTATGTGCACCTACATTCAATCACTCCTCCAAATCCAAGCAGTTCCAACCTCCCGTATAGTTTATCACACTGCCTCCTGTACACATTTACCAAACTGCCAGCAGTCTCTTGCCACCTTCTTGCAACAATCTGTTGAGTAAAACTTTATAATTTCCTCTGTGTAGATAAGCTTAGAAGTGAAGTGTAGTAAAACAATTAACAGATATATGAAAATAACCAGTAGCAACACAAGAGATTTGTTTGCGCGGAAAACCCAATGAGGGAAAAACGCGGGACTAAATGTTCAATTCTTCCACTATAAGATGATAGTATGATTACAAGAACTCACCACAAATATTGGATGGTTTTTTATTTTTGTATATATCTCACACTCAGTGGCTCACTCAAGCTTGAGGATAAAGACTTCTCAAGCTATCTCTCTTTTTGTGTATTTCTATATTTTTTTTCACACACTCTCTCACACTCATATATATAAGTGTAGAATACAAAAGGTTCTCTCACAATGTGGCTTTCAAACTTCATCCTTGGAAATAATGTTTCCATTGGGTTTTCATAGAGTCTCTCACAATGCATGTTGTAGCTTTCAAACTTCATCCTTGGAAATAATATTTCCATAGGGTTTACATATGTATGTGTAGAATTTGATGTGCCTACACACCTTTCAATAATATTTGTTGAGCATTCCAATAAATTAGGAGGGAAACCCAACAAATCTCCCCCTTCCCGACTTAATCAGGAAGCACTTCCATACCAGCACCATTACAACAGTCATTAAATTTCTTAGTTGGTATGGCCTTCGTCAACATGTCTGACCAATTATCATCAGTATGAACTTTGTTGAGTTGCAACAGCTTTGCTTCCAACGCATCTCAAATCCAGTGATATCGAACATCGATGTGTTTCGATCGGGAATGATAGGCTGAATTTTTAGCAAGTTGAATTGTACTTTGATTGTCACAATAGAGATCATAACTTTCTTGTTTTTGGCCTAATTCTAACAAGAAGTTTTTCAGCCATATCATCTCTTTGCATGATTCTGTAGCTGCAATGAATTCGGCTTCAGTTGTAGACAAGGCAACACATTTTTGGAGCTTTTATTGCCAAGATACTGCTCCCCCCGAAAAAGTAATCAAATAGCCTGACGTTGATTTTCTAGAGTCAACATCTCCTTCCATATCAGCATCTGTGTTTCCTTTTAACACATGTTTTCCTTTTCCAAAGCACAAACATCTTCTGGTTGTTCCTCGGAGATAGCGAAATATCCATTTAACAGCAGCCTAATGTTGCTTTCCAGGATTTGATAAATATCGACTCACGACTCCAACAACGTATGAAATGTCCGGTCGTGTACATATAATGGCATACATTAAACTGCCGACAGCGGAACAATACGGGACATTCTCCATTTCATCCATTTCATTTTCAGTTTTTGGACTATGTTCCTTGCTTAATTTAAAGTGGTTGGCAAGTGGTACACTTACAGGTTTGGCCTTGTGCATGTTAAATCTTTCAAGAATTTTCTCTATATATCTTTCTTGCAATAACGACAATAGTCTCTTTGATCTATCACGAGTGACTTTCATTCCAAGAATCTGCTGTGCTGTTCCCAGTTCTTTCATTGCAAAAGATTCGCTTAAAGCCTTCTTGAGAGCTATAATTTTCTTTTTGTCCTGTCCAACAATCAACATATCATCAACATTTAATAAAAGTATGATGAAATCACCACCAGCATACTTCTTTATATGGACACAGTGATCGCATAGAGTCTTCTTGAACTCATGTTGAGTCATGAATGAGTCGAACTTCTTATACCATTGGCGCGGTGCTTGTTTTAAACCGTATAGACTCTTCTCGAGACGACACACAAGATGTTCTTTTCCCGCGACTTTTAACCCCTCGGGCTGCTCCATATAGATCTCTTCCTCTAGGTCTCCATGTAAAAATGTTGTTTTAACAACGAGTTGTTCAACTTCTAAGTCTAAACAAGCTGCTAGACCCATTACAACTCTAATAGATGACATCTTTACCACGGGAGAAAATATTTCATCAAAATCAATACCTTTCTTTTGATTGCAACCCTTAACAACAATTCGAGCTTTGTATCTGGGTAGCCTATTCTTCTCTTTTGTTTTTAACTTGTACACCCATTTGCATTTTAAGGCTCGTTTTCCCTTGGGTAGCTCCACCAGATCATATGTATGATTGTCATGCAAGGATTGCATTTCTTCCTGCATAGCTTTCTCCCATTCTCCTTTGTGTTCACTAGTTATAGCTTGTTCATAACTTTGAGGCTCCCCCTCATCAGCAATTACCACATACTCATCTCTAGGATATCTAGTAGAGGCACGTCTTTCTCTTTTAGAGCGTCGTAATGGAGGTTGTGTTGTGGCATTTGTTTCATCTATCATCTCTTCATTTGACTGAGATTGTTCATGCGATGATGTCACTTCAGTTGATTGTTCGGTAACTTCATGTTGTCTTTGCAATCCATTATGATTAGGCTCCTCCTCTTGCCTTCCACCTGCATCTTGCATCACAGAAGATGGTACAGGATCTGAATATATTATATGCTTAGGTCTGGACTTCTCTGCTTGCTTAAGATCTTCTATTGTCTGGTCTTCAAAGAAAATAACATCCCGGCTTCTAATAATCTTTCTTTTAACTGGATCCCATAACCGATATCTAAACTTATTTTTAGGTGAACCAAGGTAAATACACTGCTTGGTTTTTTAGTCAAGTTTAGCCTGCTTGTCTTTAGGAATATGAATGAATGCAAGACAGCCAAACACCTTCAAGTGGTCATAAGAGATCTTCTTGCCTAACCAAACATCATCTGGAATGCCTTTGTTTAGTGGACCTGATGGTGAGAGATTAATTATATCAACAGCAGTCTTCACAGCTTCTCCCCAGAATGATTTAGAGAGTTTAGCATGAGATATCATACATCGAATTCTTTCTTCGATGGTTCGATTCATTCTCTCAGCAACATCGTTTAGTTGAGGTGTCTTTGGAGGTGTTTTCTCAAGACAGATGCCAAATGTCTTGCAGTACTCTTCAAATGGACCACAATATTCACCACCATTATCAGCTCGAACACACTTCAACTTATTGTTTGTTTGTCGTTCCACCATGGCATGAAACTCCTTAAAAGCTGCAAGTGCATTGTCTTTTGTTTTCAACAAATACACCCAAACCTTTCTTGAGTGATCATCAATGAATGTTACAAAATATAATGCACCTCCAAGAGATTTTTCAGTCATAGAGCAGACATCAGTATGTACTAAATCAAGGATATGCTTTCTTCTTGATGGTCTATTTGATCTATAAAAGGAAACTCTGTGTTGTTTCCCAGCCAAACAATCAATACAAGGTTCAAGTGTTTTACCTTTCACTTCAGGGATCAGCTCCTTTTGGGCAAGTATTTGCAATCCCTTTTCGCTTATGTGTCCTAATCTCTTATGCCATAGTTCCAATATTGAATCATCATGGACAACATTAGCTTCACCACGTAAGCAACCACGTGTTAAATACAAAGAGCCCTCCTTTTTGCCTCGAGCAATGACCATGTTTCCATTTGTGAGTATCCATTTTCCAGAACCAAGTTGATTAACTAAACCAGCGCCATCAAGCTTACCTGCAGATATTAGATTGAGACACATATCTAGAACATGTCTTACGTCCTTCAATATGAGCTTGCAACCAGTATTAGTTTTCAAATGAACATCTCCTATGCCAATAATTTTGCTAGTAACTTGATTACCCATTTTAATAGTACCAAAATTACCTTTTTGATAAGAAGAAAATAACTGTTCATGTGGAGTAATGTGAAAGGAAGCACCTGAGTCGACAATCCATATATTGCCATCATAACTCAAATTGAGATAATTGTCATCTCCAATAAAGAATACATCTGATTCTTCTTTGACTGCAACTGTTGTAGTGTTTTGTTCTTCCTTCTTTCTTGGGTCAACTTGATCTGGCTTCACAGTTCCATTTTTCTTGATCTCTTTTAAGATTACGACATTCAGTTTTTTTATGACCTGGTTTGCCACAATAATAACAAGTGATTCTGGAGCGGGATTTAGAGCGTCCTCTTGACTTATCACGTCCCTTGTTTTTATTTCTTCCATGAAATTCACTTCTGCCTCGATTCTCTGCTATATGAGCCTCGCTTTGTGTTGTTCAATGCTCTTTTCTTCTTGCCTCTTCATTTAGAAGGCTATCAGCAACCGCATCCATGGTGAGTTTTCCTTCTGGGGCTGAGTTACTTGAAGTAACAACCAAAGTATCCCAACTCTCAGGTAAAGAGCTTAAAAGAAGACAGGCTTGTAGTTCATCATCTATCTTCATTTCAATCTTGGTTAACTTGTTTACTAAGCCCTTAAAACTTTTCAGGTGCTCAATCATGCCTTGACCATCTTTGTACTCTGATTTAACCAATCGTCTTACTAGATGAGCTTTGTTCTGAGGTGTCTTCTTTTGTATCAAAGTCTCAAGTTTCTCCCATAACTGGTAGGCATTAGTATAAGTAGATACATGCTCGAATAGACTTTAATCTATATATTTTCGGATCATGGCAACAACTTTCCTGTTCAAAAGTTCCCAATCTTTTTCGGACTTTCCTTCCGGCTTATCTGCTTTTGTGATTGGCTCGTACAAATCCTTGCAGTACAAATGATCTTCCATCATTGGCTTCCAGTAAGAAAAATTCTCTGCAGTGAGCTTAAACATTTCACCATCATGCATAATGGTGGTCTCCCTTTTAGCCTACACAAGAAGGAAATATATTGCTGAACCAAGCTCTGATACCACTGTTGAGTAAAACTTTATAATTTCCTCTATGTAGATAAGCTTAGAAGTGAAGTGCAGTAAAACAATTAACAGATAGATGAAAATAACCAGCAGCAACACAAGAGATTTGTTTACGCGGAAAACTCAATGAGGGAAAAACCGCGGGACTAAATGTCCAATTCTTACACTATAAGATGATAGTAGGATTACAAGAACTCACCACAAATATTGGATGGTTTTTTATTTTTGTATATATCTCATATTCAGTGGCTCACTCAAGATTGAGGATAAAGACTTCTCAAGCTATCTCTCTTTTTGTGTATTTCTATTTTTTTTTCCATACACTCTCTCGCACTCATATATATAAGTGTGGAATACAAAAGGTTCTCTCACAATGAGGCTTTCAAACTACATCCTTGGAAATAATGTTTCCATTGGGTTTTCATAGATTCTCTCACAATGCATGTTGTGGCTTTCAAACTTCATCCTTGGAAATAATGTTTCCATTAGGTTTACATATGTATGCATAGAATTTGATGTGTTTACACACCTTTCAATAATATTTGTTGAGCATTCCAATAAATTAGGAGGGAAACCCAACACAATCAAACCAACCTCACAAACATTGCTAGTTCACCATCCACACATTGCCGTACCATTTCAACAAACCACCACTATCTTCTTCTCCACAAAACAACTCTTGAACACCCTTTGTCCATAATACCATCTCCAGAATTACAGAACACAACACCTCATTCAAACAAGATTTACCATCTACATCTTGTTTTATGCAACATACCCATCTTTTACTCCATCTACATATTTTACCATTGATTAAAAGCATTGCAAACATCAACCAATTGCAAACTCGCAAACCATTAGGCTATCTCCCTAGCCCCTGATTTCTTTATCGCTAGAAACCTACATCCATACACTTTTATAGTATCTCCTTTCATCACTAACTGCACTAGACATAATCAGTGTCACTAAATTGCCACAACCCTTAATCCTCAACAAGCCAATCTGAACATAGTTAGTGTCAGCATTGAGAATAGCCAGTGTCATCGAACATAGTCAGCGAACATCTCCTCAAACGCACCCAACCAATAGCAAATCGCCACCTGAAGTAAAACCTGAAATAACCACTAGCGTTCAATTCATCAACCTCAAACCCCCTCGCAACTCCTACTAGCAACCAAACTCCACCGAATTTTCCACAAAACCGCAACCGCATCCATTTGCTTCTCCAATTGATCGCCACCCGCGCCTTCAATAACTTAAGCCCACCCGAACAACTGAATGCCTCACCTCATTTCCAAGTACTTCAATTTCTTTTGGATTTTCGAATTTTGATTTCCCTTTTAGAAATTTGTATTTTCAATTTTAGAGTTTTAAATTTCAATTTTTTTTGGATATTTAGAGCTATATATTCTGTACTGAAGCTATTTGATATTTGAGTTTCAAAGAGTGAACTTGAGTTTCAGCATCCACATCGAATTACTCTACCACAAGAACTAAGCCTGTAGGGAAGGATACTACTGTTGTTTATGCAAATTAATAATCTGTACACATGAACATGTTTGATATTTTCAATTTTCTCAATTTTCTCTGTTGTAGCAGCTACTATAAGATGTAGTATTAATGAAAAGAAGGAGAGTTCCGAATTCAAAATTACTTTTTCTGTTAAAACCGAATAACATATTCGGGTATCATGATTTTATTGAAAAGGAAAAGAAATCAAAATTACACTTTAAAAAAATGGCAGTATTTTTTGCATATAAAAAGATATTTCCATTTGTTTCATATACATAGATATATGAATAAACAATTCAAATACATCATTACATTCAGTTTGTCTACAACTGCAACTAACATATATTGACTATATTGTTTACCTCACTAAATGACTATATTGGAAAATAAACTTGGTTTTAAGGAAACATTTATTGCATTAATGGAAATGGTTATTAGTAAGATAATGTTTGTATTTGTGGAAAGGGAAAAATCTAGACTAAATAAATATGTTATAAGAAGAAATATTTAGAAAGTATAGAATTCAAGGAGAATCTAGAAAAGAATAGTCTAGAGATTTTTCCTAATATAAGTTGGGATGTACTCATTCATTTGTATCAAGCAAAATCAATGTTGAATCAAGCAAAAATAAAGGGAAATAAAAGCAATAAAAAATCCTTCTTTCTTATAGTTTCCTCTTCCTCCTCTAAAATTTCAACAAAGTGGTATCAGAGCTATAAAATTTCCAACAAAGTGGTATCAGAGCTATAAGATCCTAAAAGATGGCGAATAACAGCGTTCCCGCACCAATTCCAATTCTTACCAAGGTCAACTATGATAAATGGAGTTTAAGGATGATGGTCATACTTGGAGGATATGATCTATGGGAGATAGTTGAGAAAGACTATACCAAACAAGAAGACGAAGATAGTCTATCTCAAACCCAAAGGGATGAATTGGAAAACACAAGGATGAGAGACAAGATGGCTCTCTGTCTAATTTATCAAGCATTGGATGATGACGCTTTTTAAAAGATTGCAAAGCAAAGTCAGCAAAAGAAGCATGGGAAAAGCTTCAGATATCTTACAAGGGAGCTGATCAAGTCAAAAAGGTGCGTCTTCAAACATTAAGAGGAGAACTTGAATCTCTACATATTAAAGAAGGTGAACTTGTTTCAGATTATTTTTCAAGAGTTTTAGTTGTTACTAATAATTTGAAAAGAAATGGTGAGAAATTAGATGATGTCAAAATCATGGAGAGGATTCTTTGATCATTAGATCCAAAGTTTGAACATATTATCGCCATCAACGAAGAAACAAAAAATTTGGAGACCATGGCTATAGAGGAACTTTTAGGCTCATTGCAAGTTTATGAAGAAAAGAAAAAGAAGAAGGAAGAGACGGTGAAGCATGTTATCAAGACACGGATTGATTCAGAAAAGAAAGAAAACAACGAAAGCCAAGAAAGATCGGATCGTGATCAAGAACGAGGAAGAGATCGTGGATATAGATATGGACAAAGTTAGAGGCTCAACAATGAAAACAACAATAACAACAATAATCAAAGAGGAGAAAGCTCAACTAGAGATTGTAGGTGAGACAATTTAAAGTGTGACAAGTCAAGCATTCAATGCTATAATTATGAGAAATTTGGGCATTATGCTTCTGAATGTAGAGCTCCAAGAAACAATAAAGTTGAAGAGATGATCAATTACGTTGAAGAAAATAGAAGAGGGTATATCACTACTGGCCCACGAAGAAAATAAAGAAGAAGAAGAGGAAAAGAAGAACAAGAACAAAGAAAAAGTTATAGAAGAGCCAACAATAAATGAAGATACAAAGTTAGTTAAACTTGATGAAATAAAGGACGATGAATTCGATGATTTGAAGGAAGATCTTCCAAAGATTAAAGAAATGAAAAAATTGGTAATCAAGGAACAGCAAAGTGAAATGGTGGATGATGGAAGGAATAGTAATTGTGAGAAGAAGGTTGATGATATTGCCAAATATAAGGTCATTAATGAGAAAGATGATGATGCCGTGAAAGAAGAAAATAAAGTTAAGGTTAAAGCACTTTATGCAATTACAAATAACAAGTTTGCCTATTTATGTCATATATTTAGAGACTTTAATTTTGAACCAATGGTTTTTGGAAAATTCAAGAGACTTTTGGGAAATTATGGAAGAATTGATGAATGCAAAGGGAAGACGCATGATTTTTCTTTGAAGAGCTCTACGATGGATAACAAAGGCATTGCAATCAATGAATGTCTACTCATATCACTTTTTCTCTTGCCAAAACACGTGAGATACAAAGGAATTTTCTTTGAGTAATAAAACCAAGTTTATGGGGGGATGTTGAAAAATAAACTTGGTTTTAAGGAAACATTTATTGCATTAATGGAAATGGTTATTAGTAAGATAATGTTTGTATTTGTGGAAAGGGAAAAATCTTGACTAAATAAATATGTAATAAGAAGAACTATTTAGAAAGTATAGAATTCAAGGAGAATCTAGAAAAGAATAGTCTAGAGATTTTCCCTAATATAAATTGGGATGTACTCATTCATTTGTATCAAGTAGAATCGATGTTGAATCAAGCAAAAATAAAGGTAAATAAAAGCAATCAATAAAAACAATAAAAAATTCCTTCTTTCTTATAGTTTCCTCTTCCTCCTCTAAAATTTCCAACATTTTTTGCATATAAAAAGATATTTCCATTTGTTTCATATAAATAGATATATGAATAAACAATTCAAATACATCTTTACATTCAGTTTGCCTACAACTGCAACTAACATATATTGACTATATCGTTTACCTCACTAAATGACAAGCATGTCAACCTGAGCCCATAGTGGTTAAATTTACCACTTGATTAAAACATAGATATATGTACATGCATATGGAGATTGCCACATAGAGAAGATTCATGGACATCACTAGGTTGAGTTACATGATTTGTTGTTATTATAAATTAATTTAATTAATTCTTAACTTCAATTATGCATCTTCCACTTTGTTTAGGTTATATTATAATAACTTGGATAAATATAAAAATAATATTGCATCCAATAAAGGTACATTGCTTTTAAAAGAAAGAAATGTAATGATAATAAGTTAAATGATCAAGTGTGAAGAAGAGCTCAATGATCTTAATGATGTCGTTTTATGGTTTTTGATTATACGTCTAATATAATCAGTATTGCAATATTTATTTGACTGTTACATGTAGATTCTTGCAATTTTAGAAAATTCGTAAAAGTAAATATAATCCCCATTTTGCTTAATTTATTCAAATTTTAATATGTAATATATGATTCCATGAAAGAAGTCGCACAGTGAACACTGTAATGTGAGTTCAAAAGATACGTGAGACTGATGCTCATAAGTCTAGATGCTACTTTCTTTTATCCAGGATAATAACTACATATTTTTGTACCTAATACTTTATCTGCAGTATGGCTCCTCTTATATTTTCACATAGGTGGTTATGGTATTGATATTTCACAAAATATTCAGCCCTAGGTTCTGTTGTATAATTTATAATACCTTCTTTCCTTGGTTGCTAATGATTTCTACCTTGAAATTTGTTATGAACTATCCTCACTTAAGATTAGGAACTAACTGAAATTCACAGAACATAGCGAGTGATGTTAAAATGCTTCTAAAAATTTAGTATTTTTTATAGTTTGTAATTAAAATTTAAGGAAAATAACTGTGGCACATGTAAGAGCAACTCCAACAGGATTCAAGGTGAGAATATTACACCACGTAACATTCAGCTGAATATTAAGTGGTGTACCAATAGGTAAAAAAATAAACCCGTCACGAGCCTATTTTATCGGCTCCTGAGTTAAAAAATTAATTTTATTTGTCACGAGCCTATTTTATCGGCTCTTGAGTTAAAAAATTAATTTTATTTGTTATGAGCCTATAAAATCGACTCATGACAAATAAAAAAAGGTGGCTGGGAAAATAACGTGGTCCCCAGGAAGATTAAATGGAGCAATAAAATTGGTCAACAAAGCATCTTTGCTCATAATTCAGAAATCTTCCCACATGAATAATGGTCCCACCAAAAATTAATTTGGCATTTTGTGTTGTAAGGAACCGATTTTATAGGATCGCGACGTCGCGAGCCGATAAAATAGGCTCGTGACGTCGGGAGCCGAAAAAATCGGCTCGCGGGGTCAATTCCAGATTTAGAATTGACCCCGTAATATCTTGCTGAATATTACAATTAAAGATATCCATTGGGGTGAAAAAACAACCTATATTACGATCCATAACATGAATTAGCTCACTGTTGGAGTTGGTCTAATTAGTAGTGGTTGAGTGAATTTAAAACATACTTGTATCTATCAAAGAAAATGGCAGAGTAAGGAATATATACTACTGCATGCTAACTTGTGCTAGTAGAGAAAACTTTCTACAAAAAAGCATCGAAACCAAAAAACGTTCTCGTCACATGTTTTACTTTTACCCATGGTAATTCAATCAGAATGTTACCATGATTTAAGCATTAAACAATACATTTATCATAAAAAATCCTTTCCATTATCAAGAAGCAACTTCAACTATATTATTAATGTGTCCTAATATATCATTACACTTTATATTATTGAAAAGAAGCCCTAAACTACTTTAATAATTTACCAACATAACACTGGCTTCCTGCCAAGTTAAATTCTTCAGAAAGTTTGTAAAGTTGGGACCAAAGTAGATAACATGGACAATTATTAAGATAAAACTGACCATTTTCACCAGTAGACCGATTTAAATTTGCAAATACTTCTTGCTTAATAGACCATTGCAATTCAAGTTGCATATCCATGAATGCTTCTAGCATTCTCTGCATGTGACTCATCCCTTGCTGAAGTCTAGCCACATCTGTTTTTAATCATTGATAATATTCCATTCTTGTACCATAAAGTATAACTATAAATTAAAATAATGTTAATAGTAAAAAATAAAATGAAATATGATAATTATAATTCAAGACAAAGTCAGTTAATAGTTTTATATGGATATTCAAATATGATAAAATTCACTTTGAGGTTTAAGAAAGTGATCCAGAATGCCCGACTCCAGAAAATCCATTTAGAAAAGTAAGTCATAATACATCTTATTTAGCCAAACTGTCAGAAACATTTCTTTATGATGGTCTAAAATGAAGGAAACTCGTACTACATTACATTTGACCAAATTGCCAGAAGATTTCATGTTTATGGTCTCAAAGGGAGGATTAACGGACATATTTTTCCTAAATTTCATATCCATATATAAGATATACTCTTTAGATGACTCAATATGTCTGAAACTTGATCAAATAACATTACGAAGAAACTTATGCAAAATGAGTTTAATCATTGCAACAGGCTTGCTGGACTGTTGGGTTAAAGACAAAATCATGTTACTAAGCTCATAGTAAGGCGACTACTTCGACATATAAGTTTAAAATTTTCTAGGAAAAAAAATTTAACATACAATGTTGTAAAATTGCATTAAAATAATAATTTGAGAGTAAAAATGTCAAAACGCACAATGTAAGACTAATCCATGCTTTAGTGAGTCTACGTATTATGATGGAGCCTAGATTGCCAAAGGAGTTAAGGAGGCAGGACAGATAGAGAAGGTAAAACAAGTGAAACCCAGATTGTCATGTATAATGATGATTTTCTCACATACATCGATGCTGGAAATTTATAGTTCTATACTAGTTTAATAAAGGAGAGGCAACGGTCTTATATAGAAAGTGAAATAGAGTTATAACTGTCACTTGTCATCACTTACCACGATACCATTACATTCTACTGGAGCATCCAATTTACCAACATTGCCAAAGGAATCTATCACCATGTGTTCCTTCACGTGTAAGCGACTAGAAGACTTTAGGACCTAAACTGTGACGATCGCTCATAACTACTGCACTTAACAAAAGGAATAATTCACTAAAAGACGTGCCAGGCAGCTATGGATGATCATCGTTGTAGAATAACACAAGCGGAACCTATCATATAACTCACGGTGTAGATATAAAATATAATAGAACATATACAATAGGCATATAATAGTGAAGCGGATTTGAGCAGAAACTTAAACTTTCATATCAACGTGAAAGAATATCCATACAACAAAGGATATTATCATAAGAATCTGTAAATAGATGCCTCACTACAACCACTCAGAGAATCATACAATAACATAGCAGCGGAAACAACAACTAGATATGAATAATAGAAAACTGATACGTAAGCCTCCTGCTCGTCATCGATTTGTAGCATCGTCCACTAAGATCTTCTGCCTGTGACCTGCTACTCAGTCTGCCCATCCACAACAGAATGAACAACCCAAGGTAATAAGAGGAAACATAAATCTTTGAGTCACACAAAAGTCTTAATGAGCGATTAAACAACTGTCTAACATCATCAATAAAGATATGAGAATAAGCAGATTAATCATCTAATTTACCAATCATATCAACAGAGAAGAACTAAAACCCGTCTTTCCTACATCTGACAGTTATAGCCTATACAAATAATCATAATATAATCAAACAGTACATTCATGGAAATAGGTTATCAAGCGTAGACGGATCCATGCTTTAGCGAGTCTACGTATTATGATGGAGCCTAGATTTCCAACGGAGTTGAGGAGGTAGGACAGGTAGAGAAGGTAAAACAAGTGGAACCCAGATTGCCATGGATAATGATGATTTTATCTCATACATCGATGCTGGAAATTTATAGTTTTATACTAGTTTAATAAAGTAGAGGCAATGGTCTAATAAAGAAAGTGTAATAGAGTTATAACCGTCACTTGTCATCAGTTACCATGATACCATTACATTCTACTGGAGCATCCAATTTAACGGCATTGCCAGAGGAATCTATCACCATGTGTTCCTTCACGTGTAAGCGATTAGCAGCCTTTAGGACCTAAATTGTGATGACCGCCCATAACTCTTGCACTTAACAAGAAGAATAATACGCTAAAAGACGTGCCAGACAGCTGTGGATGATCATCGTGGTAGAATAACACAAGCGGAACCTGTCGTATAACTCACAGCGTTGAGATAAAATATAATATAACATATACAACAGGCATTTACTGAAGTAGATTTGAGCAGAAACTTAAACTTCCATATCAACTTGAAAGAATATCCATACAACAAAGGATATTATCATAAGAATTTGTACAAAGATGCGTCACTACAACCACTCAGAGAATCATACAACAAACATAGCAGCGGAAACAACAATTATATATGAATAGTAGAAAACTTATACGTAAGCCTCCTGCTCGTCATCGATCTGCAACATCCTCCACTAAGATCTGCTACCTGTGACCTGCTACTCAGTCTGCTCATCCGTAACTGGATGAAGAGCCCAAGGTAATAAGAGGAAACATAAAACCTTGAGTCACACAACAGTCTTAATGAGCGATTAAACAACTATCTAACATAATCAATAAAGCATATAAGAATAGGCAGATTAATCATCTAATCTGCCAAACATATCAACAGAGAAGAACCCAAACCCGTCTTTCCCACATCTGACAGTGAAAGCCTTTAAAACAATCATAATATAATTAAACAGTACATTCATGGCAATCAGTTATCAAGCGTAGACTACCCTAATCGATATCAACATTCCCCAAGTACAAGCTGTAACGACCCGGCTTTTTGCTCGGTTTTCGTCGGTAATTAAACCAACTTAAACCGTTCATAAAGACAGATTGTTAGGGGTACTTACACATTTTCACAAAAATAAAAAGAACTTTTCCACTATCATTACAATGACATTACATCAGAGTTACAAAACATACATCAGCGTACATCGATTACATAGCGGAAGAGATACTAAACTCAGCAGAAGAATATGCATGCTCCAAGATATAATAGCTCCAGCTAAACCAGCATCCTGCTCTAACCAACTCCAAGACTAAATCTGCAAACCAAACTACTAGGTTGCCCGTGCAAATATTATGGGCACCCAGAGTTTAGGTGTGGGAACATTAAACTCCAGGTCAGTCATGGGACTGGTGTGAGAACTCAAAACATTTGTTTTCAAGGTTTATTTTAATGTTAGGTAATTCACCGGACCACGCCGCTAATGCGGAACGGGTTTACTCCATGTGAATACCAATGCATAGAAATTCGCAATGACTTTTTGAAAAATGAAACTAACATAAGGTCTCGCGGCACACACACAATGCAAACGCACACATGGGCGAGGTTTCTCCTTATGCAGTCAAAAATGCTTGATACGTGAAAATCCTCTTTCAATACTATAATTTAGTGCGAAAACAATTTCGAAAGTAAATGTATTAATCCTAGCCAGCAAAGGTACCATATACTATATTGACATATGGTACACAATCAAAATCGTACGGGCTCGTAGCGGAGATTGGGTTTCCAACAATGACCAGGAAAAGGAACTTCCTTCTGAACCGAATTTTGAACACCTCTAGAGGATTGTCCGAGGATCAACAGTGATGCTCCTCATACCAACACAAGGCCGGGTTACCCCTTATCTGGGTAACTTAGAGGACGCCTGAGTATGTCATCTCCCGGTTGTTACCGACCTTTCCGAGCGCGCGCCAATAACAACCACAAAAGTAGATGCTTTTACCACATAGGTTAATACCTGGGCTCCATACCATAGTACACCTTTTATCCTGAAGGAGACAACACCCCATAACCCTGCTGCATTTCTTCATGTTTTGGCCATTTACTAGGGAGTGAGGCTTGTCGAGGTCCCGATATACACAAAGCTACACTTAAATAAGTCATGCTTTGATCATCCAAAGCTCACCACATATCTTAAGTATGCCACATTGTCCATTCACAACGCATCACTGATTTCTATCGATATATAACCTCTAAGCTCATACGTCTTAGAGAAGGGTGTTAAGAAAGAGAATAAATTCTCCGTCACCAAACATATATATATTTAACAGAGATCAGTGCTACATAGTCAATTACAATGTCAGACACACAATCCATAAATGTCCGCTCTGGGTCTAAACGAAACAACAATCCGAAATTCCTTCACATATGTTTGGGCTTCTTGCCACACTTAGCTGATATAAAATCCATCTGCAAATGGGAGCTACCCATTTGAGACATTCATCATGTCGTCCTTACGGAAAAAAGGGTCCCGGTCTTCAGTACCGTCTTCAATTGCTCCACAACGTCGTATTATTACTTGGAATGGTTTTCGGACATACATTTGATCCTGCTCTTCCCAGATAATAAGTGTAATTTTTAAAACACATTTACGGAATACACAGGCTTTCAACCAAATCACCTTCCATTTTAGATTTTATTAAATTAAATTTCTTTAAATCCATTCTCAAATTATAACAAAATCCATATTTAATCTTTCTCTTTTACAACACATCCCTTACATCAAAGATAATTTAGCCCCAAAGCCTTAATTAATTTTTCGTTTCATAACTCGTTGTCAAAACCCAGTTTCCTTTGAAAATCCTTTAATCCATATTTCAACAAAGTTTCAAATTAAATCGATTTTCCAACATTCAATTCTTTAATCTTAACTAAAAGATTATGCTTGGTTCCCAATTTCTTATTTTTAATTTTCACAAATCAAAGATTTGATTAAATCCCAATTTAAGATATGAATTTCCACAACTCAATCTCATTGGGTTCAAGAATGATATTGTTGAAGATATGATTCACGACAAAACCCAGATCAATCGATATTGAACATAAGTTACACAGAGATTGTATCTACTTATATTCGATATCAATTCTCATAATCAACGAATACTATAAGTGGAATAACGATATAATAATAATATCTTCCAAATTCCTCAAATAGTATACGTTTACACCAAAGAATTTCATATCAAATATCCGACGATTATTTCTATCCAACTTATCCCAATCAAATTGGGAAACCCATATCTTACTTAAAAGATTTATCCAATTCTCTGACGTTAGATCCGGATAAAAATACCATCAACTTATCCTCAATATTAATCTCCGTATCCAACTCACACTATAAGCGTAATAACAGTGAACTACCCTTTTAAATTCCATATAAAATATTTCTAATACTTTTAAACCTTTGAAAACATTCCACAAATCATTACATATAGTTCGAAAAATAGTTTACGGTTTAAAACTTCAAAATAGATTGTTTTCGAAGGAAGCGTTACAATAGTATTTCAAAAGTGTTACAAAAGCGTTACAAATAGTTATTTTGATCAAAACATCGTTTATCTTAGCCAAAACTTAAACTTTACAATTTAAAACACCTTTTCATAGTTTGTAATGATTTTACAAAAAAAATCCATATTTTTAAAACATTTGAAAATAGCTGTTTATAGTTATGGTCAACAATTGTTCTTACATCAACCTTTTCCAAAACGGCTTCAAACATAACCTGAAAATTATAACTCGAATTTAAAATCTGCTTTAACTCATTTGAAAGTTCTTGTTAATGGAAATCAAACGTTTTTCATTTCATCAAAATCCGATTTGAATTGCAAAAGTTACAACATTTATAGTTTGTAACTATAACACGCGAATTTGCCATTGTGCGACAAGCTCTATTTTGACCGAAACAGAAAGTATTCTTTAATACTTCAAAATACCTTAGAAAACCATTATATACTTATATAAACGTTTTTAAATCATTTAAAGTAATTTACATTGACTTTCCAAATTATTTTGGGTTCAAAATTCAACTTTTTTTGTTTTACTAATAAATCAAATTCCAATTCATTTCTAAATTCAAATAACTTCAAATTAACCATCCCATTCGTCGTATCAGTTAGGGATAGCTAGGGAGGGCAGGAAACTTTATTTCCAAACCCAAGCCTAGACACTATCCTCTCTGTCATCCTAGAATGTTCCAGTATTTATTTATTTATTTCAAGAAACTTTATCAATGTATATGAATTTATACATATGTGTCTTTTCTAATTATTAACCTTCAATTTCAATAATAATATTGCTTCTAACTAAGAAGGAGATTTGTCGATCACCAATGTGATACCATAATTGTTGTGTCATAGTGTGTGCGCAACAACATCAACAACTATTATAAACATCCATAGCAACCATCATCAACATAATTAAATAAATCATTAACTGTGCACAAGCGTTATAACATTAACGCTTAATAGTGCGTGTGTTCTAAACTACGCATCCATCATCCATCACAACAAACATCAATCATCATTAACAACTAATAATTCATCACTATATTTAAATTAGTCTAACTACTAATTAAATAAATAAACCGTGGTTAAAGAGTTCTCACCGAACAGCTTTCCAATCTTCATGGTAGGCGAGCCTAGTTGAGCGAACCATCAGACAGTATTTCAGCGCACCGTCTACTTCTCCAATATATATATATACTAATCTCTCTCTCTCTTTCTACCATAAGAAGAGGAGGAGGATGACGAACTTCGGCAAGGTGGTGGTGGAAAGGAGGAAGACTTATGCCATGGAAACCATGGCCATAAGCTTTAAGAAAAAGATGAAAAGAAGAAAATGGAGTGGAATGGTTAAAAAAATAGAGGAAAGGCCTCCTTATATAGAAATGTAGGGTTAAGGAGGTAATGACACATAAGGCGGCAAGTGTAAAACAGGCATGAAAGGAGGCATGCAAAAATACAAGTGTCCTTACACTTGTCTTAAGGAGGAAAAGTGTTCTTTTGGTAGCAATTCCTTCAAAATGCTATGAAAACTAAGTTCAACACTTAGTTCTAATGCTACTAATTCATGTTATGGTTTGACAAATCCGATCAAACGACAAATAGTATCAATAAATCCAAACTTATTAATCATCATTCTCATTTATAATTCAAGTAAAATCTATCATATAACTTATCAAAATTATTAAATATTCTAAACCATATATATTTATGTCAAATTCAAATTAAGTAATAAAAATTCCAATTTTAAATTGGTTTAAAATTCTGTATCGTTACACAAGCCCTGAAGGTCTAAACCAACATCAGACAAGCACTCAAGAGATTTCTCCTTCGACGTTGGAAAATCTGTAATGACCCGCAATCTACGCATCGGGGGATCGTAGGATATTTATTTCCTTCCCGTATGAAGTCGTATGGTCATGTAACTTTGGGAAACATCCATTAGAGTCATTTCCCATGTTCATGATTTTTGTCGATTTTGAAATGACCATTTTGCCCCTAGTTGGTACTGTTTTGACCATAACTTTTGACTGGAAAGGAATTTTGACCTGAAACCACTTCTATTGGATTCGTTTGATGGTTTACCTTTCCGTAGAGTGGTCATAATAGCCAAACGGACTTACCGTTTGGGAGGTATGACTGAAATAAGGTTTGGAGGGTGAAAAACTGCTTAACCGGACCAAATCGGGTGATTAGTGAGTAGGCCCATAACCCATTTCGGGATTAGGGTTATGGGAAGGCTGAAATGAGATAGAGAATCATTCCATTTCAGTTTTCTAGCCTCCACTTATCACCAAGGAACCCTAAAAATGGCCTCCAACCTCTAAATCACCTTTTGGTCAAGGATTTGGCTTAGCAACCTCTAATCAAGGAAGATCTACACCAAAGCAACATTGGGGCTGCTGTTTAGCATTGAGATTCACATCAAATCAGAGATTTATTTCAGATCTTAGTTTATTTGTGGCTAAGGTGAGTGATTTGCATAGTTTTGCACTAATTATGGCTAATTAGGGGTGATTAGTGTTAATTAGCGAATTTAAGCATGATAAAATTCTGGAAAAATGTTCATAAATTCCTAAATGATGTTTTAGACATCTGATATGAATTTGGGTTAATTTGGTTAAGTTTTGCTAATCCTATCATTAGTTTCACCTAAACATGCTTAAGGAGAAGTATGGGATTTTGGGGTATGTTTGATACATTTTAACCTATCATATTGATGTTTTGATGTTTGTGGTTGATTATGCATGTTGCTATGACTGTATGAAATGCTTTGTGATTGATTTCAATAGTTAGAATGGTCGAAAACGTCGTCGAATGGCGTAAACACTTGCTGGAACAGTTTCAGAAAACAGTGCAGGTTTCAGATCGGATCGGATGTAGGGCTCGGATCGGATATGTTGAACTGGGCAAGGGATCCGATCGGATCGGAACCTGACACTTGAGAAAATTGGCAAAAAGGAAGGCCACGCTAACTGAACTGGGATCGGATCGGATTAAAGAGGAGGATCGGAACGGATAGAGCAGGATGGATCGGATCGGAGCACGTGAAGGATGAAGAGGCGGATCGTAGCGGAAGCACGAACTGGAGGAGGAATGGCACCCGACCCGAAGTGAAGCACCCGACCCGACCCGAGGAGAAACAACCGAACTGCACCCAGAAGAAGACCCGACCCGAACCGATGGAGGATACCCGACCCGAACCGATGGCTTGAGGAGGAACCCGACCCGACCCAGTATTGACCAATAACCCGAGATGCAAAGGTAGTCCAATATGAGAAGTTAGAGCTCAGGATCCAGTTGGGAATCGATGAGTTCACTTCATGGTTGGACTTTGCTGCGGGACATGTGCTAAGGAGTTGTCGACGTTCATAACTTCGATTCACCACTAAAAATGAAGGATGGCTACTTATCAGTGCAGTAGGGTCATTATGACCTGAGGGGCAAGGTGATGGTAGCAAGACTACGTTATCAGTGCAGTAGGGTCATTATGACCTGAGGGGCAAGGTGATGCGTAGTAAGATTATGAGCCAGCGCAGATGGGGTGAACAACTCCATGGGGCAAGTGGACATAGTAAGGATTGGTAAGGCTATGAGCCAGCGCAGATAGGGTGAATAACTCCATGGGGCAAGTGGACATAGCGAGGAATTAGTGGCTACGTTATCAGTGCA
The DNA here is from genome assembly GCA_030737875.1 of Allium sativum. NCBI lineage: Eukaryota > Viridiplantae > Streptophyta > Magnoliopsida > Asparagales > Amaryllidaceae > Allium > Allium sativum. The sequence goes on from CM060913.1 coordinate 968,222,430, forward strand.
GTGAAGCCATTTATGACTTCATGGGGAAGAGTGATCGTAGCAAGGTATGTTGGGTGATCAAAGTGGTGAAAATCGTATGCTTTACGCACTGAGTGAGGGATGTGAGGATGGATGCTATGTTTGATTGTTTGCTATCTCTATGACATGCACACCTCCCCCACCTCCGTATCTTTACACCGTTTGATATGATACCTTAGAGTGTTGTACAGTATGTAGTGCTAACTCTTTGGTTGCAGGTCCAGGTTTAGGTATGTTTTAGTCTACCTGTTATTGTTCACTTTAGATGCTTATCGCTCATACCAGGCTTTATGTCTGACCCAGAGTTTTATGTCTCCTCTTATTACTCTGGGTGCTCACACGAGCAGACTAGAGACAGGTTAGCTGGTGATGCGCGAGTAGCTGATTCGGAGGCGGGCAGGAGGCTTCCACGTATGATATATATATACACATTCTCCCTGTGTCGTTGGTGGTCGCTACTTGGGCATTAGTAGTGTACCTCATTTATCTTACTTTTGCTTTGAGACAGTTTGAAAGTTGTAATAAGCTGTAGTTTGGATTTCCACTGCTATGATGTTTAGTTCTGGTTTCAGCTTATGCACTGTCTCACCTGTTTTATGTCAAGTATGTTATTATTATATTTTATTCTATGCATTGTGAGACATTCTACAGGTTCCTTGTATGTTCATTTCCTTCTTCCTTTTTCCTTCTGACGACCCGTTCCATGCTAACTGGACATGTGGACAGCGCACTTTCGGAGGAAAAGCCGGCTGGTGCGGGGCGGGCCGTCACACTTGGTATCAGAGCTCTAGGTTGCGTAGTTAACCTAGGAAAAGACACTAGGGAGAGTTAGTACGTATATGAGAGCGCGCATTTGTAATTATTTTTGTTTTCAAAAGCTATGTATATATGTACTATTAGTAGTATAAGAATGAAGTCGCACTGCACTAGCACCACTATGGGGTCGTTAATCGTTTCCTTTTTCAGATCGACGATGAGCCGAGACACGAGGGGTGCTAGTAGAGGAACCAACCCAGGGAATGTCGCTGACATGAGGGCGATGTTTACAAACCTCATGAGAGACATGCTTAGAGAAGTGCAAGCGGCAGTTCCCAATCCCGGAGTTGGTGTTGGCCCAGTAGTGCAGGCGCTTAGGGTCGATTTCGCCAAGTTGTGCAAAGATTACACTAATCTTGGTGGGAAGCCATTCCACGGAACGGAGTCGGCCACATATGTTCAAGATTGGATGGATACTTGTGATCGTATCTTTGATGACTTGGATCTTGAGGATGCGATGAAGAGAAGGCTAGCGTCTCGTCAGCTGCAAGGGCGAGCGATGAATTGTGGAATGCCATTAGAACAGCTACTCCAGAGGATCAGGTTACTTGGGATCAGTTCAAGGCTCGCTTTAGCGAGAAGTTTATTCCAGCTGTCCAGAAGTCAGTGTTGTTTAAGAGGTTCTTGGAACTCAAGCAGAACGGAAGGGCAGTTTCTGATTATATTGCTAAGTTCGACACTTTGTCGAAGTATGGACTATCTCTTATCGACACTCCTGAGAAGAAGAATGAGAAGTTCATTACTGGCTTGGATGGATACTTGGGGGAAAGGCTTATCAACCACATCGATGAGACTTTTAAATCGATTGTGGGGAAAGCTTTGAGATCAGAACGTCTTTACCCTAAGTCAAAGACTAAGGCTGCATCTGCAGAAGGGCCAAAGCCGCAAGCAGGCGGTGGAGGCAAGAATAACTCTCAGAATAAGAGGAAGCAGGACCAATCAAAAGGTGGCCAGAAAAAGAGCAAGAAGGATGTTGAGTGCTTCAGCTGTGGTAAGAAGGGCCATTATGCTAAAGAATGTCGGGCCAAGCCAGCGGAAAGGAAGTGCTACAACTGTGGTCAAGTGGGACATCATAAGGATAAGTGTCCGCAACCTCTTAAGGAGAAGCAGATTGTGAAAGCATATGCTATTGATGTTGTTCCTTCTTCGTCGAATGCCCCAACTGCGGGCGGAGAAAGGAAAGAATGTTGTTATTCAAGGTATGCTTTCTATTTATGATGTACCAGTTCGAGTTTTGTTTGATATTGGGGCTTCCCGTTCCTTCATATCTAGTGACCTGGTAGATAGGTTGGGACTGGAACCCGAGATAGTCGATAGACCATTGGTTGTGACGAACCCGATTGGTGGTTCGACTAGCCTTAGTATGATTTGCAGGAATTTGGTCTTATCGAGTCATGGATGTATGTTTGTGATTGCTTTGTTTTGGGCTTTACTGGGTATGGCATTATATTGGGAGTCGATTGGCTCCAAAGATACGGGGTGGTGGTAGACTGTGAGGGCTTTTTGGTGACAGTGAGGGCGGATGACGGGCGGAGGGTAGTGTTTGGTAGTCTACCCAGTGATGGGGTTATGGCTAATTTTGTAAATTCCCTCGACATCCCGCAGGATGAGTTTTCAAATGTGCCGTGGTTGGCCAGTATCCGGATGTCTTCGAGGAGGTGATCGGGCTTCCACCACACCGAGAGATTGAGTTCCGTATTGATTTAGTGAAAGATGCCAGACCTATAGTGATGCCACTTCGTTGTATGGCACCAAGGGAGCAGCGAGAGCTCGGGGTGCAAGTCAGCAATCTTTTGAAGAAGGGATTTATTAGAAGGAGTGTCTCCGAGTGGGGAGCACCAGTTGTGTTTGCCACTAAGGAAGATGGTTCCCTTCGGTTGTGTGTGGACTATCGCGAGTTGAATAAGGTGACGAGGAAGAATAAGTATCCTCTACCGCGGATAGATGATTTATTTGATCAGCTGGAAGGAGCTAGAGTGTTCTCCCAGTTGGACCTCGCGATAGGATTTCATCAGCTACGAGTAGCGGATGAGAGTATTCCGAAAACGACATTTAGGACGCCGTCTGGATTTTATGAGTGGTTGGTCATGCCATTTGGGTTGACCAACGCACCAGCCTACTTTGTGGATCTTATGAATCGAGTATTCAGAGATCAGTTGAATAAGTTTGTTCTTGTGTTCGTGGATGATATCCTTGTTTACTCAAGGACAGAAGAGGAACACAAGGGGCACTTGAGGATAGTGATGGAAGTGTTGAGGAAACACCAATTGAAAGCGAAATTCTCCAAGTCTCACTTTTGGAGAAGGGAAGTGAGATTCTTAGGTCATGTTGTTTCAGAGAGTGGTATTGCCGTGGACCCTGCGAAGGTGGCTACGGTACAGGATTGGCCTACACCCAAGAATGCGACAGATGTAAGAAGTTTCTTGGGATTAGCTGGATATTATCGTAAGTTTATCCAGGACTTCTCCAAGATAGCAGCACCGTTGACTCATTTGACTAAGAAGAATCAGTCCTTCGTCTGTGACGGAGTGTGTGAGAATGCCTTCAAGAGTCTAAAGGAGAAGTTGATGCGTGCGCCAGTCTTAATCATTCCTAAAGGGAATGAAGAGATGACGGTATACACGTATGCTTGTGGTACCGGACTGGGTGCTGTATTGATGCAAGGAGGTAGGGTTGTGGCTTATGCTAGTCGACAGCTAAAGCTGCATGAGAAGAAGTATCCTACCCATGATTTGGAATTGGCAGCAATTGTATTTGCGCTGAAGATGTGGAGACACTATCTTTTGCGAGAAAGATTTGAGTTGTTCACCGATCATAAATCGTTAAAATATCTCTTCTCCCAGAAAGATCTGAATCTCCATCAGCAAAGATGGTTAGAGTTCTTGGCTTCGTATGATTTTGATATCGCATACACACCTGGGAAAGGTAATGTGGTAGCCGATGCCTTGAGTAGGAGACATGCCAGTTTGGGGGCTATATTTCTTGAATGGAAGCAACTGGAGTATATCGCGGGGTTTGATTTCAGACCAAAGTGCGAATTGGATCCAGTTATGCTAGCTAGTTTGACGATCAGACCCACTTTGATAGAGCGGATTGGTTCTAGTCAGAAGGACGATCCTAATCTATTGGAAATCATCTCCAAGTTAGAGATGGGTATCGATGAGGAGATGAATGCGTATGGGCTTGATCAAGATGGATGGCTTCGGAAGAATGGAAGACTAGTTGTGCCCAACGTAAATGGTTTGAGGGATGAAGTGCTTAGAGAATGTCATCACTCAAAACTAACTATACATCCCGGTGGTAATAAGATGTATAGAGACATGAGACAGACTTACTACTGGGAAGGGATGAAAAGAGACGTTGGGAAGTTTATATCCAAATTCATGAATTGCCAGCTAGTTAAAGCCGAGCAAAAGAAGCCTAGTGGGTTATTGCAACCATTAGAAATTCCCGAATGGAAATGGGAGCAAGTCTCGATGGATTTTGTCGATGGTTTACCAAGGACTAGATCGGGATATGATAGCATTTGGGTAATTGTGGATCGATTGACTAAAAGTGCAAGATTTATACCAGTCAAATCGACCAGAATGGCAGCCAAATTGGCAGATTTGTATGTGAAGTGGGTAGTGAGATTTCATGGAGTACCCAAAAGCATTGTGAGTGACCGAGACCCGTTGTTCACTAGTGGGTTTTGGAAGAGCTTACAAGAGGCTCTAGGGTCAGGATTACATCTCAGTACCACATATCATCCTCAGACCGACGGTCAGACGGAGAGGGTGAATCGTATATTGGAAGATCTTTTAAGGGCTTGTATATTGGATTTTGGTGGATCATGGGATGACCATTTGCATCTAGTAGAGTTTTCATATAATAATAGCTACCAATCCAGTATCGGTATGGCTCCATATGAAGCTTTGTACGGAAGACCGTGCAACTCACCATCATGTTGGATAGAGACTGGCGAAAAGTTTGTGCTTGGACCAGAGGTGGTGAGGGAAACTTCCGATAAGATCAAGATCATTCAACAACGAATGAAAGCTGCCCAAGATAGGCAGAAGAGTTATGCTGATAAGAGGAGAAGAGACTTGAAATTCTCCGTTGGTGACCTGGTCTCTCCGTTAAAGAGCGTGATTCGATTTGGTAGGAGAGGCAAATTGGCACCAAGATTTGTTGGCCCATTCCCTGTTCTTGAACTAGTCGGGAATTTGGCTTATAGAGTTGAATTACCAGAGAAAATGGTGGGAGTTCACAATGTATTTCATGTTTCCTAACTAAGGAAGTTCGTTCACAACTCAGATATGACTATTTCACCTGATCAGTTAGAGGACTTCGAAGTAGAACCCGATGCGGTTGGGGACCGCAAGCCGATTCGTATTGTGGGGCACGATACGAAGCAACTTCGAAGGAAGGCGGTGAAGCTAGTCAAGGTTCAGTGGGGCGAGGACGAGAATGATTGTACTTGGGAGATAGAGGAGAGCATTAGGAAGGTGTATCCAGAACTCTTTGCCTGGTAAGATTTACTTTGCAATTTAGTTTTCCGCATGCTAGGGTAGACTTGTTTTGCTTGTTTGCATGTTTGATTGTTGTTTTATGATTGGTAGGCATGTGGGACCTTTGTGTGTGTTTTGATTAGGGAATTTCGGGGGCGAAATTTCTTAAGGGGGGGGGAGGGGGGGGAGAGTGTAATGACCCGCATTCTACGCATCAGGGGATCATAGGATATTTATTTCCTTCCCGTATGAAGTCGTATGGTCATGTAACTTTGGGAAACATCCAATAGAGTCATTTCCCATGTTCATGATTTTTGTCGATTTTGAAATGACCATTTCGCCCCTAGTTAGTACTGTTTTGGCCATAACTTTTGATTGGAAAGGAATTTTGACCTGAAACCACTTCCATTGGATTCGTTTTATGGTTTACCTTTCCGTAGAGTGGTCATAATAGCCAAACGGACTTACCGTTTGGGAGATATGGCTGAAATAAGGTTTGGAGGGTGAAAAACTACTTAACCGGGCCAAATCGGGTGATTAGTGAGTAGGCCCATAACCCATTTCGGGATTAGGGTTATGGGAAGACTGAAATGAGATAGAGAATCATTCCATTTCAGTTTTCTAGACTCCACTTATCACCAAGGAACCCTAAAAATGGCCTCCAACCTCTAAATCACCTCCAAATCACCTTTTGGTCAAGGATTTGGCTTAGCAACCTCTAATCAAGGAAGATATACACCAAAGAAACATTGGGGCTGCTGTTTAGCATTGAGATTCACATCAAATCAGAGATTTATTTTAGATCTTAGTTTATTTGTGGCTAAGGTGAGTGATTTGCATAGTTTTGCACTAATTATGGCTAATTAGGGGTGATTAGTGTTAATTAGTGAATTTAAGCATGATAAAATTCTGGAAAAATGTTCATAAATTCCTAAATGATGTTTTAGACCTCTGATATGAATTTGGGTTAATTTGGTTAAGTTTTGCTAATCCTATCATTAGTTTCACCTAAACATGCTTAAGGGGAAGTATGGGATTTTGGGGTATGTTTGATCCATTTTAACCTATCATATTAATGTTTTGATGTTTGTGGTTGATTATGCATGTTGCTATGACTGTATGAAATGCTTTGTGATCGATTTCAATAGTTAGAATGGTCGAAAACATCGTCGAATGGCGTAAACACTTGCTGGAACAGTTTCAGAAAACTGTGCAGGTTTCAGATCGGATCGGATGTAGGGCTCGGATCGGATATGTTAAACTGGGCAAGGGATCCGATCGGATCGGAACCTGACACTTGAGAAAATTGGCAAAAAGGAAGGTCACGCTAACTGAACTGGGATCGGATCGGATTAAAGAGGAGGATCAGAACGGATAGAGCAGGATGGATCGGATCGAAGCACGTGAAGGATGAAGAGGCGGATCGTAGCGGAAGCACGAACTGGAGGGGGAATGGCACCCGACCCGACCCGAAGTGAAGCACCCGACCCGACCCGAGGAGAAACAACCGAACTGCACCAGAATAAGACCCGACCCGATCCGATGGAGGATACCCGACCCGAACCGATGGCTTGAGGAGGAACCCGACCCGACCCAGTATTGACCAATAACCCGAGATGCAAAGGTAGTCCAATATGGGAAGTTAGAGCTCAGGATCCAGTTGGGAACCGATGAGTTCACTTCATGGTTGGACTTTGCTGCGGGACGTGTGCTAAGGAGTTGTCCACGTTCATAACTTCGATTCACCACTAAAAATGAAGGATGGCTACTTATCAGTGCAGTAGGGTCATTATGACCTGAGGGGCAAGGTGATGGTAGCAAGACTACGTTATCAGTGCAGTAGGGTCATTATGACCTGAGGGGCAAGGTGATGCGTAGTAAGACTATGAGCCAGCGCAGATGGGGTGAACAACTCCATGGGGCAAGTGGACATAGTAAGGATTGGTAAGGCTATGAGCCAGCGCAGATGGGGTGAATAACTCCATGGGGGCAAGTGGACATAGCGAGGAATTAGTGGCTACGTTATCAGTGCAGTGAAGCCATTTATGACTTCATGTGGCAGAGTGATCGTAGCAAGGTATGTTTGGTGATCGAAGTGGTGAAAATCGTATGCTTTACGCACTGAGTGAGAGATGTGAGGATGGATGCTATGTTTGATTGTTTGCTATCTCTATGACATGCACACCTCCCCCACCTCCGTATCTTTACACCGTTTGATATGATACCTTAGAGTGTTGTACAGTATGTAGTGCTAACTCTTTGGTTGCAGGTCCAGGTTCAGGTATGTTTTAGTCTACCTGTTATTGTTCACTTTAGATGCTTATCGCTCATACCAGGCTTTATGACTGACCCAGAGTTTTATGTCTCCTCTTATTACTCTGGGTGCTCACACGAGCAGACTAGAGACAGGTTAGCTGGTGATGCGCGAGTAGCTGATTCGGAGGCGGGCAGGAGGCTTCCACGTATGATATATATATACACATTCTCCCTGTGTCGTTGGTGGTCGCTACTTGGGCATTAGTAGTGTACCTCATTTATCTTACTTTTGCTTTGAGACAGTTTGAAAGTTGTAATAAGCTGTATTTTGGATTTCCGCTGCTATGATGTTTAGTTCTGGTTTCAGCTTATGCACTGTCTCACCTGTTTTATGTCAAGTATGTTATTATTATATTTTATTCTATGCGCTGTGAGACATTCTACAGGTTCCTTGTATGTTCATTTCCTTCTTCCTTTTTCCTTCTGACGACCCGTTCCGTGCTAACTGGACATGTGGACAGCGCACTTTCGGAGGAAATGCCGGCTGGTGCGGGGCGGGCCGTCACAAAATCTACACAAGATGATATAAGAAAAGAAATCATCATCCATGACTCTGGCGATCACCGCCAATCCTTCCTTGAAACCATCGTTAATCGTATGACTGGCCTAACCTGTGGTACAACAAAGGCTAATGGTAACCCCGGTTCTAACAAAACTCCATATGCCTTTCCATGATACATATGTTTGCCTTACTCAACAAAGACAACTAGGCCTTCCCACGATACCCAGGGTACTCCACCAGCTTACATTTAGTCTTTTGGGCGTCCCCATTATACCCTTTCTTTGAGTCTGCTAGAACCTCTGATTAACGATAATTCCTTAGCCTTTGATATATCTATCCATCCAACCTGATGACTGTTCATAAGCTGAAGCGACTTCTCGAGCTCCATCATCCATGAAATCACAACCTTGAGTCGTCTTCACAATTCTTACATTTCGACGATCAACAAACACTTCACCACACTTCGAATATTCCGTCTTGAATTCACGTCGATGCTACATCCAACATCGAGCCAAAATAAACACCATTTGGTCACTTATGTGATGGATCGCTCGTGATCCATTCATGAATCGCTCGTGATCCATTCATGAATCGCTCGTGATCCATCTATGGATCGCTTGTGATCCATCCTGAATCGCTCGTGATCCATCCTGGATCGCTTGAGATCCATCCCCATCCTGGATCGCTCGAGAACCATCTCGGATCACTCGAGATCTATCTTCATTCGGGATCGCTCGTGATCCTTCCTGGATCGCTCGAGAGCCATCCTGGATCGCTCAAGATCCTTCCTGGATTGTTTGTGATCCATCTTCATCTTGGATCACTTGTGGTCCATCCTGGATTGCTCGAGATCCATCCTAGATCATTTGAGATCCATCTTCATTCTAGATCACTTGTGATCCATCTTCATCCTGGATCGCTCGAGATCCATCTTGTATCGCTCGAGATACATCCACGCTGGAGATCCATCCTTTCTTGCACAACAATCCATGCATCCAATTCATCCAAATCAACCAATTTCAACATTTCAATCATCAACACTTCGTGCAATCATCAAGCAACACGTGCACCACAAACAATCATCATGTTATCATATAAAATTCACCAAATCATGATTAAGCAGTGATCAAATCAATAAAATGGATCTAAACTTGCATCAACAAAGAATTAATACGTGAATCTATCATTGTAATCTTGCTAAATTAGATCCTATGGTGATTCAATTTGAAAATATACTTACAATGATTAGATCTTGGTGAAAACAACTTGAAATGATGAAAATAAGATCAAACAACCAATATACTTGATTGAATCTGTGCAAAAGATGCTTATCACTCACCAAATCCACAAAATAGCTTGAAAACAATGATCTACAAATCCGGACAGCGAAGAACAATGAAGAACGGCCATCGAACCAATCACTTTGATACGATCTACCTTTCTTCAATGTTGATCTTCTAATCTAGATCTGTGATTTTAATAGAGGAGAGAGGTATTTGATTGAGCAAGGGGGATCACGAGCTCAACCAAATGAGAGAAATGAAAAAACTAAACTTTTCTACATGCCTCTACCTCCTATTTATAGCCAAACCATCAGCCCCCTAATGGGCCTCACTAATCAGCCCACCACTGACTAATTAGTCTGTCCAGAAATTGTGTAGCACTAAAACATCCATTCCTCCCAAACCGTTGAACCAAATATTTAATGTGACCACTATAAAAAATTGGCAACACCGTTTCCTTTCCAATGAAATCGATCTTAGCACTTGATTCGATCCAATCAAAAGTTATGCCTTGTACAAAACTGACAGGATAAAAATGGTAACAATTAAAATTGATAAAAATTATGGATATGTCTCACATTCTCATAACCAACATATTAAAATATGAGAATGATCTAACCCTCAGGGAATTAAACAAAAATATTTTACGATCCTACGATACGTAAAATGCAGGTCGGTACATTCTCCTCCCCCCGCCCTTTAGGAATTTCACCCCCGAAATCCCAAGCAAGCACGCGGAATTCTAACGAATAACACAACTTACAATGGTGTAAGGTAACACGACATCAATGTGTCATAAAAAGGAAGAGTTCTGGATGGATCGTCTTCATGCTTTCTTCCATTTCCCACGTACAATCATCATCATCCTTAGTCCATTGTACCTTGATTAGCTTAACCGTCTTCCTCCTAAGTTGTTTTCTGTCATTCCCCACAACACGAAGCTGCTTACGAGGTCTCATAACTATGGACCCAACTTCCAGGTCTTCGTACTTTTCCGGAGACACCACCACATTCGAATTGTGCACAAACTTCCGTAGGAAAGACACATGAAACACATTGTGTATGCTCGACATATTCTCAGGTAAATCCAATCTATACACAAGCTTCCTAATCCGCTCGATTATCGGAAATGGCCCAACGAATCTTGGTGCTAACTTTCCTTTACTTCCGTACCTAACAACATTCTTCAACGGCTAAATCTTCACTAAAACCATGTCACCAACGTCAAATTCCAAATCTTTTCGATGCTTATCGAAATAACTCTTTTCACGATCTTGGGCTGCTTTCATTCGTTGTCGTACGATCTTGATACAATCCAAGGTTTCTCTGATCATCTCTGGCCCAAGCATCAACTTATCTCCAGTCTCTAACCAACATGCCGGAGAATTACACGGTCTTCCATACAACGCCTCGTATGGTGTCATCCCAATGCTCGACTGGTAGCTGTTATTGTACGCAAACTTGACTAATGTAGATGGTCTTCCCATGATCCCCCAAAGTCCAATACATAAGATTTAAGGAAATCTTCCAAAACTCGGTTAACCCTCTCGGTTTGACCATCAGTCTGGGGATGATATGCCGTACTCAAACACAACTCTATTCCCAAAGTCTCTTGCAAAATCTTCCAAAATCCACTTATGAACAATGGATCTCGATCACTCACTATGCTCTTCGGGATACCATGGAATCGAACTATCCATTTAATATATAGATCTGCCAACTTCGATGTTGTCCTAGTCAATCTGATATGAATAAACCTCGCACTTTTGGTCGAACTATCCACGATGACCCAAATCCCTTTTTCCTGCTCCGGTTCGAGGTAGTCCATCGCAATCCATCGATATCTGCTCCCACTTCCACGTAGGAGCTTCTAATAGCTGAAGCAATCCATTCAGCTTATTCTGTTCAGCTTTCAATAACTGACAATTCATACACTTGGAAATGAACTTTCCAACATCCCTTTTCATCCCTTCCCAATAGTAGGCTCGATTCATGTCTAGATACATCTTATTACCACCGAGATGAATCGTCAACTTCGAGTGATGACATTCCCTCAGAACCTCATCTCTCAACCCATCGAAATCAGTAACAACCAGTCGTCCTTGTTTCTGAAGCCAACCTCTCGATTGACTTCGAATTCCATATCATCTGGTTCCAACTTCTATATAATCTCGACAAGGTTTACGTCACGCTTTTGGCTTTCTCCAATCCTTTCGATGAGAGTAGGTTATATCGATTATCTTGCTAACATTTCCGGTTCTAACCCACACTGAGGCCTGAAATCAAATCATGCTAAATACTCGAGGTGCTTCCACTCCAAAAACATTGCTCCAATCCTGTGATGTATATCACCGACTCAATGCATCTGCAACTGTGTTACCTTTACCAGGAGTATAGGTTATACCATGTAAGATGCCAAAAACTCTAACCACCGTTGCTGCCGAAGATTCAAATGCATTTGGGAGAAAAGATATTTTGTCACTTATGATCCGTAAACAACTCGAATCGAACTCCCAACTAGTAATGTATCCACATCTTCAGAACAAACATGATCGCTGCCAACTCCAAATCATGAGTCGAATAATTCCTTTCGTGCGGCTTTAGCCGTTGACTCGTGTAGGCCACAACTCAATCTTTTTGCATTAGCACTGCTCCAAGTCCAGTACCACATGCATCGGTGTATACCACCATCTCTTCATTCCCACTCAGAATGTAAAAACATGAGCACTCGTCAGTCACTCCTTCAGGATTCCAAAAGCTTGTTTACACATCACGTCCTATGTGAACACTTGGTTCTTCTTCGTCAATCCTATTAATGGTGTAACCATCTTGGAGAAATCCTTGATAAACCAACGATAATATCCCGCCAATCCAAGGAAACTTCGAACACTTGTCGCATTCTTAGACCTATCCCAATCCTGAATTGATGCTACTTTAGCGGGGTCAACCACTATTCCATTTCCAGAAACCACATGGCCTAAGAACGTCACTTCTCTCTTATAGAAGTGACACTTTGAAAACTTAGCTCTCATCTAATGCTTTTGCAAGATTTCCAAAACAACTGGCAAGTGCGTCTTATGCTCTACCTCGCTTCGGGAGTAACTAGAATATCATCCACGAACATAAGCACGAACTTGTTCAACTGATCTTTGAAAACCCTATTCATAAGATCCACGAAATACACTGGCGCATTACTCAACCCAAATGGCATCACCAAACATTCGAAGAATATAGATGGTGTCTTAAAAGATGTCTTTGGCACACTATCCTTTTCCACTCTCAATCGGTGAAGTCCCGTTTCCAAATTCATCTGTGGAAACACCTTGGCGTTGTGAAGCTGGTCGAACAAGTCGTCTATCCTCAGCAAAAAATACTTGTTCTTCTTCGTCACCTTGTTTAGCTCACGATAATCCACACTCAATCTCAAAGATCCATCAGCCTTGGTTGCAAAAACAACTAATGCACCCCATTCGGACATACTTCTCCAAATGATTCCTTTTCTCAAAAGATCACATACTTGCACCTCTAATTCTCGTTGTTCATTAGGCGCCATCCGCCTAAGAGGCATAACGATAGGTCTAGCACCCTCGACCAAATCGATTTTGAACTCAATCTCATGATGCGGAGACAACCCTTTGACCTCATCAAAGACATCATCAAACTAACTAGCGATCAACACAAATGACAAGTCTTCCCGTGGAATCACAAGCGAATATAAATAGCTTATGAAGACACCATCTTCGAGCTTACCTCATATCATAACCATTCGCCCTTACACATTCTTGACTGTCACCTCGAGCTTCTCGCAATCCACTTTTACCGCATACCTTTTACGCCAGTCCATACCCAAAATAATCCCAAACCCGGCGAAGTTCAAAACAAAGTGATCACACAAAAAGGAGCAACCATGACTCGACAACACTAGACCACGACAAATCATACAAAAGATGGATGAACCCCCACTGGATTAGCTACAACCAAAGGTCTATCACAAATCTCGGGTTCCAAACCCAAGCGACACACAAGCTCATGACGAACTTTTCGTTCATCTGGTAAGGAGTCTCAACATATGAATGAGCATACTTGGACAAAGCTTCAAAATCCGAAACATACTCTAACACTAGCCTACCATTCTGCTTTAGCTCAACCAACCTCTTGAATAGTATAGACTTCTGAACGGTAGAAATGAACTTCGTCCCAAAGTTGACTTGACACTGATCCCATGTGATCTCATCTTCTCGGTCTCTAGAGTGACAGAGTTCCACCAATCCATAGCTATGCCTTGTAGCTGTCTCGATGCAAGCTTCCTCTTAGTCGCATCATCAATTCCTAAGTTCCAAAGACCCGAATGCAAGTATCAAGCCACCATTGAATCTCTACAATCGGCTTCGTCCCTTTAAAAGCCTTCCCTCCTTGAGTAGTGAAGTCTTTGCATAGCTTTGCGAAGTTCATGGCCCTAGGCACTTGCACTTGAACTCCTACATCTACCGCGACTGTCTCTTAAGCTGGTACCCTCCTCATGATTGCTACCATCATGGCCTCGAACATAGCTGGGTAATCTAATATACCGCCATCACCCCTTACAAGAATAGTCTCCTCCCTAGGAGTGTGTCCCAACTTTTGACGAATCATTCTAAATCTGAAAAATAGAATTATTAGTCCATACACGAGAAAAACTGCAAATGGAGTTCAAACGCTATTATACTATATGCTAATATATATTATACATCCTATAGAAATCTACAAATACATCTCTCATACGTATTTATGTCTTTAAACTTTGGCTAAAATTGAATAACCAGAGTTCTGATACCAAATGTGACGACCGCCCATAACTCCCGCACTTAACAAGAGGAATAATGCACTGAAAGACGTGCCGGGCAGCTATGGATAATCATCGTGGTAGAATAATACATGCGGGACCTGTCGTATAACTCACAACGCAGAGATAAAATATAATAGAGTACATACAACAGGCATATAATAGTGAAGCAAATTTGAGCAGAAACTTAAACTTCCATATCAACTTGAAAGAATATCCATACAACAAAGGATATTATCGTAAGAATTTATACAAAGATGCCTCACTACAACCACTCAGAGAATCATACAACAAACATAGCAGCGGAAACAACAACTAGATATGAATAGTAGAAAACTGATACGTAAGCCTCCTGCTCATCATAGATCTGTAGCTTCGTCCACTAAGATCTACTACCTGTGACCTGCTTCTCAGTCTTCCCATCCACAACAGGATGAACAGCCCAAAGTAGTAAGAGGAAACATAAAACCTTGAGATAGACAACAGTTTTAATGAGCGATAAAACAACTATCTAACATCATCAGTAGAGCTTATGAGAATAGGCAGATTAATCATCTAATCTACCAATCATATCAACAGAGAAGAACTAATACCCGTCTTCTCTACATCTGACAGTGATAACCTTTACAAACAATCATAATAGAATCAAACAGTACATTCATGGAAATCAGTTATCAAGCAAAGACCATCCTAATCGATATCGACATTCCCTAAGAACAAGCCTTGAAGGCCTAAACATCAGACAAGCACTCAAGAGGTATCTCCTTCGACGTTGGTAAATCTACACAAGATGATACAAGAAAAGCGATCATCATCGATGACTCTGGCTATCACCGCCAACCCTGCCTTGAAACCATCGGTAATCGTATTACTGGCCTAACCTGTGTTACAACAAGGGCTAATGGTAACACCAGTTCTAACAAAACTCCATACGCCTTTCCACGATACGTATGTTTGTCTTACTCAACGAAGACAATTAGCCTTTCCACGATAACCAGTGTACTTGACCAACTAACATCTAGTCTTTCGGGTGTCCCTATTATACCCCTTCTTTGAGTCTGCTAGAACCTTCGATTAACGATAATTCCTTAGCCTTCGATATCTCTAGCCATCCAACCTGATGATTGTTTATAATCACAAGCGACTTCTCGAGCACCATTATCCACTAACTCACAACCTTGAGTCGTCTTCACAATCGTTGCATTTCGACGATCAACGAACACTTCACCACACTTTGAATATTCCGTGTTGAATTCATGTCGAAGTTATGTCCAACGTCAAGCCAAATAAAACACCATTTGGTCACTTATGTAATGAATCGCTCGTCATCCATCCCTGGATCGCTTGTGATCCATCCCGGATCACTCGTGATCCACCTATGACCGCTCGTGATCCATCCCGGATCGCTCGTGATCCATCCAGGATCGCTCAAGATCCATCTTCATCCTGAATCACTTGTGATCCATCCTAGATCGCTAGAGATCCTTCTTGGATCACTCATGATCCATCCCTAGATCGCTAGTGATCCATCCTGGATCGCTCGAGATCCATCATGGATCGCTCGAGATCCATCTTCATCCTGGATCGCTCGAGATCCATCCTGGATCACTTGTGATCCATATTCATAATGGATCGCTCGAGATCCATCCTGGATCGCTCGAGATCCATCCTGGATCGCTCGAGATCCATCTTCATCCTGGATCACTTATGATCCGTCTTCATCCTGGATCACTCGAGATCCATCCTGGATCGCTCGAGATCCATCCTGGATCCCTTGTGATTCATCTTCATCCTGTATCACCTGTGATCCATCCTGGATCGTTAGAGATCCATCCTGGATCGCTCGAGATCCATCCTGGATCGCTTGAGGTCCATCCACGCTCGAGATCCATCATTTCTTACGCAACAATCCATGCATCCAATTTGTCCAAATCAACCAATTTCAACATTTCAATCATCAACACTTCATGCAACCATCAAGCAACACTTAAACCACAAACAATCATCATATTATCATATAAAATTCACTAAAACATGATTAAGCTATGTTCAAATCAACAAAATGGACCTAAACTTGCATCAATGTAGAATTATCACATGAATTTATCGTTATAATCTTGCTAGATTAGATCCTATGGTGATTCAAATTGAAATATACTTACATTGATTAGATCTATGAGAAAACAAGTTGAAATGATGAAAATAGGATCAAACAACCCATATACTTAATTGAATCCATGCGAGAGATGCTTATCACTCACCAAATCCACAAAATAGCTTGAAAATAATGATTTACAAATCCGGACAACGAAGAACAATGAAGAACAGCCATCGAACCAATCACGTTGATACGATCTACCTTTCTTCAATGTTGATCTTCTAATCTAGATCTGTGATTTTAATGAGGGAGAGAGGTATTTAATTGAGCAAGGAGGATCACGAGCTCAACCAAATGAGAGAAATGAGAAACTAAATTTTTCTCCATGCCTTCACCCCTATTTATAGCCAAACCATCAGCCTACTGATGGGCCTTACTAATCAGCCCACTAGTGACTAATTAGTCCGTCCATAAATTGTGTAGCACTAAAACAACGATTCCTCCCAAACTGCTGAACCAATTCTTTAATGTGACCACTCTGCGGAATTGGCAACACCATTTTCTTTCCAATGAAATCAATCTCAGCACCTGATTTGATCACAGTCAAAAGTTATTCCCTGTACAAACTAACAGGGGCAAAATGGTCACATTAAAATTGATAAAAATTATGGATATGTCTCACCCATAACCAACATATTAAAATATGAGAATAATTCAACCCTCAGGGAATTAAATAAAAATATTTTATGACCCTCCGATACGTAAAATGCGGGTCGTTACATAAATAGAGCATATAAACACACCCAAATAAATGAGGAAAAAAACTTTCTATGAACCAAAAAGTGGAATAAACTAGACTTGCACAAAGAACTTGTTATTAATTTACTATGCATAAAATGTTGACATACTAATTATTATTACATAGCATAAATAGGTCGTGGAGATGTATTACTTAAAGAATAGTAAGTTGTTCAGAGAAAAGGTGTTGCATAAAATGAGCGGTAAACATGTGAACATAGTGCAACTTCACAGCCTTGTGGATGCACATTTAAAATAGTCAAATATTATGTAAGGAATCGACATGTTCTTTTATCAGTATTTGTCCTTGATATATCTGATAAGTATAGATCAAGTTTCTCTAAATTTGCCCACTAAATTAGGTCATTAAACCACATCTGCAATCATTGAGCAGGTGGTGACGATTAAGTAAATAATTTGTTATCTTGGCCAAGATCTATTTTTATTAGATAAACAACTCATAGCGGGCAAAGCCCTTTTTTTAAAACCTTATCAGCACATATGCAAACACATACAAACATTGTAAGAAGAACTAAAATTTACTCCAACAAACCCAATTTCATTTTGTTTTACCAAAGAACGTGTATATAAAGAAACAACTGATTTTTTTTGGAAGTCACGGCGTAAAGAAGAATTTTCTTATAAAAATTCCAAAATTAACAACTGACCTCGTACTTGTTTTTAACTACAGCCTAAAAGCTTATTAAATATCAAACTTGATAGGATATCTTCTATACTTGAGGAGGATGAGCATTTGAAACAAAATTTTACCAAGTAAACAGTGCATCTGTGCAGGAATTTTACATAAACATATCAAAATATAGCTCATCTTGGAGTGGAAGGATTCGTTCCAACATATTTTCTTTCCATTATCCACTTAACTATAGAGTAAAGAGTCTGATTTATCTCCTTGAAGAATGCCAGGTGTAATGCTCTATGATAGGAAGTAACAACAAAGAATAAGGCTGAAAGTTGTAAAAGAGAGAGAGAGCATTTATGCATGCTTGCACACAATATAAAATATGAGAATAATTAAATTTTTATTGATGATCCCGCAATCAAGCCTGTGCTACTACTCTGTAGCCTCTGTAATTAATTAGAGCCATGGAAAGATTATAAAGTCCAAGTACATCAGCTTCTTAATAGGCTTTCATACCTTTCAAGTCATTATTAGCAAATGCATAAGTAGCTTACTCATTGTAGGCAAGCTGAGCCTTGGCTTCTATTTTAGCATTATTAGATATCAAGGTTACTTGATCTTATGAACGCATAATATAACCATCGAATTTACAGTGTGTTACTAAAAGGTAAATGTTCTAGTAAGTCATTTATGGTGCAGTCTGTACTTTGATCATACAACAACAAAGTAATATTATTCATAACAATGACTAGTTGCACCATGAAGCATATAAAGTCAGACTTTGTACTACAAAAATGCTATTTTTACTTAAAAAAATAAGTCTTTACATATAAGCAATAAATAACATGTGTGATCCAAATCCCATGCGACTTGTCATTTTTATTTCCAATGAATATTTACAAACATGTAATTAGAAAGGATAGCAAAGTTCTATCTTAGGACTTGTATGGTAGCTTTATTTTTAAACATACTTTTAGGGTAACTAGTTCTAGGTGCTTAAAAGCTACCTGATAAAACTCGCTCATTTTATGAGCATTTCTGAAATACTGGATTTATAGTTTTTGGCTTTTATCGTTGAGCAACTTTGGCTAATGGTAAAACTTACCATACATTGGTAGAAGCATATCTGATTATATTGCCCTATTACAGTAACTTATTACTGCCTACAAACAACATCTTTTTTTCAAACAATTACATGTAGTTAGATGCAAGGTATCAGGAATACATCTTTATCCTCTTACCTATCACTAGATGTCAAGGTCCAAAAAACATTTAGAGGGCCTAATTGTTTATATATAAATATGTAGATCGATTGTTAAAACAATTGCGAACTTAAATGGTTAAAGCATTGCTAGTTTCAGCAGTTTAGTTTTATTTTTTAATTTCCAAAAAAAAAAGAAGAACTTAATGTTTTAGCCCACACTCATTTCTGGTAGATCATAAAAAAGTTGGATGGCAGTTCTAGGTAAAACTGGACATGTTTTACCAGATTAAAATGCAAATAGGAGATGCATATACAATTATGTATGGTTCCTATGATGAAGCAAAGTGAACACCATATAATCAATACAAAGAAAAAAAATCATCATTGTAGTCCAAATTCAAAGCTGATCATGATTCATACTTAAACCCTTCCACCAAAGAAGCTGATAATCATGTATGTCCATT
Source organism: Allium sativum (assembly GCA_030737875.1). Lineage (NCBI taxonomy): Eukaryota > Viridiplantae > Streptophyta > Magnoliopsida > Asparagales > Amaryllidaceae > Allium > Allium sativum. Next base: position 968,241,881 of record CM060913.1, read on the forward strand.
ACTACTAGAGTATGAACGGTTGTGATTTACTCCAATAGAACTGGTGTACATGATTATTGACAAGAAGGAAAAAAAATTCATTTACCTAGCAACTCAAGGTCCCTAGATGGAATTGGTACGATCATAAATATTGTCACTTACACTTTTAAATAAACTCATCGAATCTAAGTTTGATACAACTGTTCAACGTGGTTTTGTTAACTCCACATCCGGATAGGCACTTTAATCTAAGTTATAAACTACATTTAGAATACCTACACTATATATAGATTCCTACTTTCTTTAAACTGAATATTTTACCAACAATTAAGTTCTTGAACATCTAATCGCACTTTAATTTGAGCCTTGGCTGAGTAATTCCAAATTGCGCTTAAGCTGCCTTGAATCTTACTTCGGCTTCTTCGATTATTCCCGCTCCATCTTCTTCAAGTATCCCACTTTAGCTTCTTTAAGTATTCTTGCTCCATCTTCATGAAGAATCGTACAAATTAGATGAAGGAAAGGGTTTTGATTAGAGTTTTGATGGTAAGGAGAGACCGGTGATGGAGAGGGATTTGTGGGTTGAAGGGGGAGTTGAAACTGATTTTGCATAGCGGAATGAATAGGAGAATTAGTGGGCACTGGAATAAAAAGAGGAAATAGACTGCCAAATTAACTTGGTTTCCAAACAATTGCATCTCTACACGCCATCTATTAATCTAGAGAAGGGACCACTACCAAACCATAACAAGCTTTGCTTCTATGCAATCTTCAGTTGCTATCAAAAGAACATTTTCTTGTAGTGTATTTATATGAGGAAAGGAAAAAGAGCCACTGGGAAAAGGAGCCATTGGAAATATTTTCGTTGGTTTCCAGATGTTTGTTCAGCAAGCGCCTGGTGTAATAAAGCCGTTGGAATCTAGGAGCTTGTTGAACAAACACTTGGAAACAAGCGTTTGTTCAACAAACGCTTTATCATAGGTGTTTGTTGAACAGCCGCCTGATATAAAGTATTTGTTCAACAAGCGTCTGGATAGTTTGCAGATGTTGGAACGATTGCCCCAAAATCCAAATTATGGGGTGTTTCGAAACTCTGTTGCGCCACTTTCTAGGTGTAGATTTCCAAATTTTGTAAATCCGCCCTTTAGTTGGAGATGCTTTTATAGTCAGAGCTAGGATCATAACATGTAGTAGAAGGAGCGATGGTGTATTACACTGTGATGGGAGTCATTGCAATGAAGATGGCTTCAGTCCCTAGGCCTTGAGTTGTTGCTGGTAATAGCAAAGGAAGAGAAGATTGACCTACATGTTAGAAAACACATTTTATGTATAGTTTAGTAAAAGAATTCAAAGTGAACTGAACGCTTTGGAAACACCAAAGAAACGAGAGAGAATACCTAAGCCCTAGTTTTTGTCATAAATCTTGACTTCAAATTCCCATTTTTGGTCTCTTCTTCACTAAGTGGCTTAACAATAGAGGGAAGATATAGCTCATTATGGGCTTCAGAAGCTAAAGGAACACAAATGCTTAGTACCAACTCCATAGAAATAGGAGTTGTCAGCTCTTGAAGTTTAGAAGCAGATGTTTCACCCTGTCTCAAAGAGCTCGGATTAGCAAGAGCTTTAATAGAAATTTCAACAATGGTCTTCCCAGTTTATTCACCTAGATGAATCTGCCAATATTGAAGGCTTTAATATCTTTTGACTTGTACACGTCCAATGATTCCTTTTTATGCACATGTTCATAATCCAAGTAAATCTCCCCCCAACCTTGCCTCGCACATTACCAAAAGTCATCGGAAGATCTCTCGTAATCTACCTTAGGTTTTTTTATAATAGCATAAGTGTAGAAATGTAGAATGTTGGCAATTATAACGCCAAGTAGTTCATTTTTTTTTGAAGACCTACCAACTCTTGTCTTGAAATCTTAAGCTCACTTTCGCTTTTCCACTTTTCATATGAAAGCTCCATATCCTTGGAGTGCTTATATTTCTCTTCTACCAGCTTCTAGTCCTTTTCGCAGAGTCTAGCGAGTTTTGTGGCCTACTCTATAATAGCCAAGTCTCAGGCTTGAATGATCTCATCTTTTACTTTGAGAACCCAATCCATTTTAGTAAGTTTCCACTTTATCTTGAAGCTATATTTATGAGCATCCTTAAGCTAGTTTTTTATCGTAATCCCAACGATAGTGTGGGCATGAACGATATCTGCCATTATGTCGTCAGCCTTTGGCATAGACTTAAGGGCTCCTTATATAAGCCTAGAAATCTCTACTTTCCTTTCCTTTAACATCCTATCATTGTTCTATATCTTTGTATCATAAGTTTGAAGCTGAGTGTAATTAATCTTGTTAACATCAAACATGCCCTACACAGGTGCTTTCACTCATATTGATCATTAATAAAGATGGTTGCACTCTTGAATATGGCAATCAGCTACTTCTATGTGTAGGTTTAGATAATACAATCAAATCTCACCCTAGATCAACTAATAAAAGTGTAGGAGTAACTGGGGGAATGAGCTTAAAAGTAAAGATATTTTGGATTTTAATGTAATTGCAAAAGTAATCACCTGAGAGACTTAAAGTGTTTGTTAAATCGAAGTATGTACTCCAGTCATTGGGGAGTTTTAGAAATTGGAGGAATGTAGAACTCGGAACTTCCCTATGTTATTTTTTGAAATTGTGAGGAGATTCTTACCCCGCTCTCTCTTCTTCTCTTTCTATTTTACCTCTTCCTTTAAGCATGGCAGGCTTCTTTGTCCTTTCTCCTTCATTTTTTCTCCTTAGAGTATCTCTAGCAATGGATAGAGATGCTCAAATGAGGCATCGTCCCGTTTGAAATGTCGAACCCACACTCGAGCAGTGTGAGTTCGAGCGTGGGTTTGCAATTCCAATGGGAAAATTCCCCATTCTTTAAATTTCAATGATGATTAGCAACGCGGTTCAAAAATCCATTCATGCTTTAAACGAATTTTTGAACCTCATTTAAATTTTTTGTTACTATATTTTAGAAAAAGGGATCAATGAAACCCGTTTATAGGTTGAATGGTGTAATGAAACCCATCGAACCTATAAACGAGGTTTATTTCCTCGTTTAAATATTTAGGGAAAAATCCCGCAAATCCCCACTCGTTGTTGAAGAAGTGGGGATTTGTGCTGTATTTTTTGGTTTCCCGCTTGAATCATTGCTAAGTGCTGGAGATGCTCTTAGTTCCATGACGAGAATGTTGAGAGGGATCTATAGTTTGACTTTTTTAGGAGCCGGTATGGAAGGAGAGCTGATTATAAAGGCCATGACCCCATAGAAACTAAAATAAGGAAAAGATAATATTATAATTGGAATTTCATAACGCATGTTCATGATTCTAATAATGTGTGTGGTGTAGTCGACTCCCATAGATACTCTACCAACTGCATTAACAAGGAATTAAAGTTGGAGTCCTCTGGCTTCGCTTCCAAATCCTTGTATTACAAAAAATTTCACAAAACAAGGGTGATTAGAGTATGTGTGTGTGTGTGTATATGTAATGACCCGCTGAAAATGCGGTATAATATTTAATTAATTTAATTATTTAAAAGGTGATTAAAAGGATTTCATGGTCATTGAATTAAATAATGGTGAATATTTAATTAAAATAATAAATTAAATAATATATTTAATTCTAATATAATCAGAATTTGGCTGAAATGGCGATATGGTGTGAACTGGATCATCTGTGATATTTAATTCAGTTTAGAATTGAATTAGAATAACGAATATATTATTTGAACGATAGTTTGAACGTATAATTATATTATAATTAAAATCGAGCTTGAAATGGCGCGGCAGTTCGTTATTTGGCGATTTGAACTTCAACTGAATGTATAAGGTTCGTTTTAAATCGGATTTCTGTGAAACAAGAAACGTTAGGAGCTCGTGGAGTATATCTTTCTAGTGGAAGAGAAAAATCGGGATTTCGTCGTGTAGATTTTGATTTATTTTCAAATCAAATTTTGGAAAAAGTCGCTGTGGAATTCCTTTATAATTTATATCGATTTATTAAAGGAATTTCAATATAAATTGAATATCGATTTATATCGAGATTGAAATATCGAGTTAGAAATTCATATAGAAATATTCTAGAGCCGTATGATATTCTGCTGTGAATATAGATGATAATATTTATTTTTAAAATATTAAATTTAATTATATTTAGATATATTTATATATTTAAATGGGCTATTTAGGGCTTTAAAAATAGCCACTTTTGCAAACGAAGTCGGAATTCGACGAAACTAATTTTGTTGGATCTGCAATGTTAAATAGCTGTTAGATTTCCAGTTTCATGATTTTTAGAGTCACTGTGTGGCCGTACGGGTTTTTTAGAGTGAAAAACAGTTAGTATTTTGACAGTTAAAAATACGCTGTGTGAGCAAACAAAGTCGGAATTCGACGAAACCAGTTTCGTTGGGTTCGTAATGTCAAACTGTAGCTACATGCCAATTTCCGTGATTTTTGGGTATCATGAGTGATCACAGGAATTTTTAAAGATGAGTATAACATTATTATTAAACAAAATATTTAAACAAAATATCCTAAATTTTTGTATGGACCTAAGAAAGGCCACCTATCTCCTCTCTCAACCACAATCCTCAACCACCACAAGTTTAAAACCCTGAAAACAATTTTCAAAGCCGCCATTTCTTCTGGAAAATCAAACCGCAACAAATAAAATCAAAATATATTCAAAGAAAAATCCATAAATTGAAACACAATCATTTTTAAGTTCCTGCGATGAGGTTCTTCAGTTTCAAATGGGGTTTTTAGTGTCCGACGTTCATTCTGGAAATGAGTTTTCTCGATAGTGCATTAGGGTTGAGAATCATGGAGTGTTGGAGTTTCGATTCAAGAAATGGGTATCGTATTTGGGTTTGTCGTTGCGTTTACCACCTGCATACAGAATATTGGGGGTTTCGGTGTGAATTTCGGTCGATGCCTGCTACAAGAGGCCGACGGCGGGATTCAGGGGGCGAGCTCGAGTTGCATCGTATGGGCATAAGGGGGAAGGGCTCGGAAAGAGGAGGTGTTTGGTGCTATCGATTCTCGTTTTAAGGGAGTATAGAGGGAGAAAATGAGGGTCAACGGTTTGCCATTGCGGTTGATTTTGGGTTTCGATGGAGTGATCGAATTAATCTGGAGTTGGAGGAAGATGGTGTATGCGGTTGTGGGTATAAGAATGGTGATGGGCTTGTTTAAATGGTAAAGCCCACTTAAAGTTTTTAATTAAATTTCAATTCAAAGGAAATAATGTATTAACTTTAATTTAGCGTATCTTGTTCATACATTAACGGAATTGGACAAAACAGGATCCGTTGGGATCGTATGGACAGACACTATCCAATGGAACTGACGGGGAGTGGATTGGAGCTCGTTTGAATTTATGGCGAATTAAATTGTTTGATTTAAATCGAATAACAGTTTGTCGTTCTTTAACGATGAATTGCCAAAGTGAGTAAATCTCACTAACTCTGAACAGCTTATAATTTCATGTTGTATTTTTAGAACCGTTAAATATTGGCTGATTGACTGTTTGATTGAACTGTTAGTCAGTTAGTTGAATTTCTATATTGATTCTGTTTAACAGAATATATCATATGGAACTGAAAGTGATGTTGATTTTATTGTGTAACATCTGTGGATGCAGGGAAACAGGTTGGAGGAATCCGACTGGATTCCTCAACAGCTATTTTATTATTTTCATATATTGTGATATATGACGTGGTTTATAATCTGTTGTTGATTATATGTGTATGGACGATATTGGACATCGTAATTTGATATGTTAAACACCATAACACACCGGAATTTGGAAAGAAGGGGATTTTCAAAATGAATATTGAAATTAGGTTATTTATAAAATCAAAGGGGTTTTATAAAAGAGATAATATTTATAAAATCAAAGAAGATTTTATAAAGGAAATTATTTATAAATGGAATACTTATAAATAGAAATTTATTTATAAATAGAATATTTATAAATAGGAAATATGTTTAAGTGGAATTTTATATGAAGGGAAATCTTTATAAATGGAATATTTATAAAGTGAATTATTTATTTAGAATAAATAAATTAGATATTTAAATGGATTATTTATTTGTTAAATAAATAGGATAAGATAAAGAGATATTGACTTAGAAAATAAATAAGTTATGAAAAGGACATTCAGTAGGAAATAAGTTATAAAAAGGGATTATTTATTTAGAGAGTGAATAAAGAAATATTTGTAAACCATTTACAAATAAAATAGAAAGAGAAATATGTGTAAAACGTGTACAAATAGATTATAAAGGAAATATTTATCATTTGGTTAAATAGATATATATAAGTCTGAGCTTATATATGAAGAAGCAAACAGATAAAAGGAGCAGATTGATTTATAAATGATATTAATAAATTAAGTTAAATATTTATCATTTGGATAAATAGAATATATAAGTCAGGACTTATATAAAGAAGTAAGAATCGATTTCAACATCGATGTTTGAAACTGAATAAGGATAAAGAGTTAATCAGTTAGGGTTAACCAGTTAGAGTAAAACCATTAGGGTTAACCAGTTAGAGTAAAACCATTACGGTTAACCAGTTAGGTTAAACCAGTTAGAGTTAATCAGTTAGAGTTAAACCAGTTGGAGTTAATCGAATTTAGTTTATTCGAATAGAGTTGAAATGAGTTAATCGAATTTAGTTATTCGAAGAAGTGAATCAAATCAGAGATATTCGAAGTGAGATAATCGAATCAGAGGTATTCGAAGTGAGAAAATCGAATCAGAAATATTCGAAGTGAGTTGATCGAATCTAGTTATTCGACAGGAGTTAAATCGAATAAGATGTATTCGAAGAAAGAGATTATCGAATATAAGTATTCGAAAGTAAGCAAATCGAATATAAGTTATTCGAACAAGTTATTCGAATAAGAGTTAATCCAGTAAGAGTTATTAGGTTGGAGTTATTCAAAATAAGAGTTATAGATTAGAGTTAACCGAATAGGGGTAAATAAATTAGTTGTCATTATATTATTCGAGTTAGGAAATAAAAAGTCATATTAAAGATAATACATTTCGGATGCAGGAAATTATAACACCATTGTTATAATCACGTAAACGTGTAAAAGAAGGGGGTTCGTAAATAGAATCTGAGGGTTCGTAAGGAAGTGTTAAAGAGTTAAAAAGGTGAATCTTATCTATTTCGAGATTTGAAAGGCGGTTCAGTTAAGGTCTGAGAGGTAGCTATACCCCAACTTGATTGACTGCATTTTTAATTAAGAAATGGTTACGGTTCGAGTGTGAAATGGTTAAGTGGATTTAGTAATTTAGTATAGTGGTTTGAGTTGTCGTCGCAATGTTGATTTAAACATCTGTTTAAATCCAAGTAAAGGAGTTTTGGAAATGTTTTCCAAATAAGAACCAGAAATGTTTTCTGATATAGAAAACAAGAAATGGAAATGTTTTCCAATGGTAATAACATATATTTTTCTAAATTTAGAAAATAAGAAATGTTGAATATAGGGAAACAGGAGATGAAAAATGAACTAAGGAAATAAATGTTAAATAATGATTGATCGATATAATTTCCTCCTGGAAATAATATCGTTGTTTGCACACCTGTTTTTCTTTGATGGTTAAATCACACACTATCAAAGTTTTGACCATTTTAACGTTGTTAATATGGAGAGACCGGTTGGATTATTATCCAAAGAACCACTCTGTATTGGCATAAGCGTTGCGAATCATATATGCCAAAGATAATTGAAGACAGAGTAAAGTGCAAGGGATGTTGTATAAATCTTAGATAATAGTGCCTAAGATGGATATACTGAATAGTACCTTAGGTTCATCCTGTTCCTAGATGACTTGTATGGATTAATGTCTGACAAAGTATTTCCAGAAAGATCACGTACATTGATTTCTTCAACTGTACCAAGAGTGGAAGCGGAGAAGGAAACTTCTTTTAGCTGACACGTAATGTATGGTTGTAGACGTCAAATTAATGATTTTTGATGTATCTGACAATGTGGCATTCGAAGTGAGTCTGATGTGATGATAAAACATAACCTCAAGCCTCATCAACCGGTAAATGATAGAAATCGGGCAGGTAGCATGGCTATGTAGGTCTCACCTATTAGGGTATATAATCACCTGATCTAGAGTTTCATTTACTTCTAAAAATCTATTGTTGATGTTGTCCCATTCGGGAAACGGTTGCTGATCCCAACCGTTGGTGATATATATTCGATACACTCAAGCGAAATGAGTGGTCGGTTGTGTGTGGCCGGGTTACAAGATGTTCTTGTTGAACCCAATGTATTCCTCTCTAGAGGTACACTAGCGAAAGGTGGTTCCATACCTTGTCATAGTTGGAAATCCATTACCCAATATGTGCTTGCGGTTTTGATTGTATACTATATATGTAGAACGTGAGATGAAAGCGTTTCTGCTAGATGATTATTATATTGTGGTTGATAGACATTATTATAATATCAAAAGGTTTTTGATATAAAGATATTTTGGATTCTCATAAGGGAAAAACCCGTTCCGTTATACGGCGTGGTCTTATGAGATATCGTTTAATGGCTCAAACCGTTTTAAACTGTTTTACTCATACCAGTCCCATGACTGACCCGGAGTTTATTTTGTTTTGTTTTCCCTAAACTCTTGGGTGCCCAATTTTGTATGGGCAGTCAAGTTGTCGGGATTTACAGATACTTGAAGAGCTGGAGCACGAGGCTTCAGGATCATATAGCTATAGTTTGTTTCCGCTGTGATTTAAGTGCTGTACTTGATGATGATATGTATATTCAAGTATAATCTTTTATTTCAAAGATATGTTATCTATTATATGTTATTCGTTCCACTGTGAGGTTCGTGTTACTCTGATGTTGTGTTCTTCTTCTTCTTCTATTCTAAGTTTCTATCTTATCTTTCCTCACCCTCTAATTTCTTTCATTAACTACCGGTATTTTCGATCCTTGGATGTTCGATATGTGTTGTATATCGGATAACCAAGATCGCCAAAACCCTGGGTCGTTACAATGTGTGTATATATATATACGTTGACCCTCCTTTTTACAAGACAGTCACATTTTTTATTTCTGGTTATTGGAGTGCTCAGGACTTGAGTACGAACTATAGAAAGCCCAGGAGAACTCACACTAACATGGTCGAAGTCGCGAATTTTTTAGAAACTTGGATTTTTGATCAAATGTTTCGGGATCAGAACGTATCCACGAAACATGTTTGGATTTGTAGGATAATGGTGGGTTAGGAATTAGTAAAATATATCTATGTTTTATGGATCGACATGGATAATTCATATCTTGGGATCGGTATAAATAATTTGTATCTTAGGATCGGTATTTTAGAAGTGGTATCCTCAAAGACGTAAATTTGGCTAACACTTTGGGGATCGCTATTGATAACACCCTCCGAGATCGATGTAAATCGAGGAAGTTTCCAGGATTGGAAGTATGCATGATTGGTGTTTGCCATTTCGTCTTCCTGTATCGTTGTCATCATTCTTCTTTTAGGTTTGGTCCTTTTGGATTTCATGTTCTCAGATACCAAAATTGGAATGGGTAATTGGATTGGAGCTTCAAAATGAAGCAGGAATTTGGTTAAATCCTGGGGGCTTAATACCGATCCTTGGGCATATTCTTTGGGCTTCGAGCCCACTTACCCTCTTCCTATAAATAGCCCTTGGCTGGGCTGGCTTCGAGATCTTCTTTTTTGAACTCGAGATTCTTGGACTTGGAGATTTTTAGTGGCTTCTCTCATGGCTTCATGGACTTTAGAATTATCTTTGGATTGTGAACTTCTTCTTGGATTTGGCTTGGAGATCTTGACACTTGACTTACTACTTGGATTCTTCAGGACATTGAAGCATCATCTTAGACCTTTGGACTATGTTAAGAGGACTTGTTGGCTCTATGCAAGGACTTTGCTATTGCCAACAGCTAACTTTGTAATCAAAAAGACTGTACTTGTAACTATACAATATAAATATATGAAGTTATTGAAGATGGACATAGGAAAAATTTGTTGAACCACTATAAATCTCTTATGTTATTTACATTTTCAGTACTCTATGTATGGATTATTTGGTTTTGGGTGTTAATTTGAGAAGTGCCAACTTTTCAACTTCAACATTTTGGTGCGCCAGGAAGGGGCGACTACACAACTTTTGGTTTGCTAGGAATTTGGATTGCTCGGGATTCGAGAATGGTAAAAAGGTAAAAGAATGATGCTACAACTCATGCTGAAGGAGTATGATTGGAAGGAATACAAAAGGTTTCCACTATTGGGAATTCCTCCATCTATCTAACTCGGGAAGAGATGGATGGAGCGATGAAGGACTTGCATACATGTAAGCAACGATAAGAGGAACTCCGTAGAAGGCAATAGGAGATGATGAATATATGTTTAAATTGAAAGGAAGGATTTGGAAGGCCGACAAGCCAAAGAACACCGGCTAGAAAAAGCAACACAAAGCGCTCAAGGTTTACAAGACTTGGGGGCAGTTCCCCCAAATTAGCCCCGAGTTGGTACCGATCTTGCTCGAGGGCAACTCCCCCAATCCTGATGGAACATGGTTCGTGATGTTTAGGTTGGTCAGGCTATGAGATCTGGAGTTGTAATTGTAACTCAAGCGCCAGTGCGTGAGGGTTTGAATGGTGGAAGAACTCCTACGGCTTTGGAATTTAGGTTTGCGCCAGTGAGAGCTCCTTAGGACAGGGCTGAAGTGGATATTCATGTTGGGATTCAACAAATAGCTAATTCTGGATTATACACCGGGGGCACCGGTGTAGGCTTGGAAGACTGCAAAAAGTTGTTTTGAAGTGGAAATTGAATTGCATATGTGATTCAATGTTTTACTAGATGCAGCGCGTCTCACTCGAATCTGGACTGTGTTAATAGCAGTCCATTCACTCAGCCTATCAGGAATGCTCAAAACTTCCCAGATTTTAAGTTACCGGTTTTGGACACTTATAGTGGTAGGAAGGATCCGACCGTTCACTTGATGCGCTATATGCGCCATATAGAAGAGCTAGTGTAACGACTCGCCTTTTTGACTGCTCCAAATCGGTATTTAAACCAATTCAGAACGTTCAAAACGGTGGGTAGTTATTTAGCTTACAGGGTTTAAATGGAAATTAACACAAAATGTAACACTCCGTAATTCTGTAACGCTAAGATTCACAAATCAAGGCAGAATTAAAAGTTAAAATCAAAATCAAGGGAAACGGGCTGCGCCATTGCGTTCGTCTCGGAATTCTACATGAAAACGAGTCCGAGTTTGCGTAAATCAGAGTCCGTATGAGGAAGATATGGCCACCGGAAGATTCAACGAAATTCAAATATCAAAATCGGGACGGATTGGCCAGGGTGGGAATTTTCCCGCCCAAGACACCCAGGTCGACTGGGTAGTCGACCTGGGCTACCCAGGTCGACTGGGTAGTCGACCTGGGGCACCCAGGTTGACTACATAGTCGACCTAGGGGTCGACCCCCCTGTTTTTCCAGCTTTCTGCACCTTGTTCGTTCTGATGTATTTGGTCGCGTTTTCTGACCAGGTTCGTCCACCTAACACTATATAAACAGCCCTAGTCTTCTTCTCTATTCACAATTCTTTTCTACCCTTATGCTGCAAAGATTATTGGCGAACATGGCTTCTTCTCCTCCTCTTAAAATTAAAATATAAATAGAATAATATATATAATAGATCAAGACGAGGAAATGCTGCTAAAAGATTTTCAAGAAGAGGTTCAAGTCAAGCTAGGATTCAAGAGAAGGTTCAAACGACTTCAACGACTGTTTTTCTACGAATCTTAGCAACGCCATCTTTCTGTTCTGATCTAATCTCTGTAAGTCAGTTATTTCTAGATTTGAACGTTTCTCTTTTCATGACATAAAATTAAAGGAATAAAAGAGTATGCCAATTCTTTCTATTGAATCAGTGCCTATTTCTTTGGACCAAATTAAGAACTGTTATGATTCGAGGACAAATAAGACTGTGACTATGAAACTATGGACCTTAGAACCATATGCCTCTATGACTATGAACATTGCCTATGACTATGGACATTGCCTATGACTGTGACTATGACTATGAGGATTATTTCCTTGACTAAACCTATGCCTTTGATTAGAAAACATAAACTATTGCCTATGACATAACAAGGACATCTGTGATTAAACACCTATGATTCATGACTAGGAAAGTGTTGCTTAAGTTCCGTGATTATGAGATTGGGTCTAAACCCGATTATTTATTCTGCTTTTCCTTGGTTTTCTTTGGTTTTAGACCATGGGAATTTACCTATTAAGTTAGGTCTACCCATGTTCTTGAACCTACGTCTCTATTCTGTCTATCCTTGGTTTTAGACCTTGGGAATTTACCTATTGAGTTAGGTCTACCCATGTTCTTGAACCTATACTATTCAACCCTTTTCATGTCGTGATATTGCCATGCCTGTGAATTGTCATCTTATACCAATTGTTATGTCCGTTCTTTGATGGCATTTTTGGCTCATTCCCTTCTGTCCACGAATCCAGCTTTATTTATAATCTAGGTTGAACCACGATTATGCGAATGATGGGAATACGTTTTGGGGAAAACATGAAATTGACTAAACTTGGAAATTGGCATAATTTGATGAAAATTAGAACAACAAGACTAGTTTTGGTAATGAACTGAAATTAGAATATTAAATCAGAATTGGGTGGCTAAATTAAGCATGATAAGTTTGTTAGCATAATTTACATACGTCGGGCGTAAATGGAAAAGGGTTTAGTGGGCCACAAAATAGGCAGTTGGTATGCAAATTAAGTTTTGGCATAAACGGGGAACTAGAATATGAAATCTAGTTTGGCATAAACCGTAAACTAGAATATAAAATCTAGTTTTGGCATAAACTTGTAAATGGGGGATGTTGGATCTAAATTGCAATAAACTGTAAGATAGGCAAATCAAGATTTGGGCCTAGAATACAAGTCCATTAGTAGGCATGGCAAATGTATAGGGTATAGGCCAAATTTATTTTAAAAAGGGAAAATGAGCTCTGAGGATAAATTGTTAACAATTTATTTATACACAAAAGAAAGGTTTATTAACGACATCTCTTTTAACAATACACCAGAAAGTTCTAGGGTGACAGAGAGGATAGTGTCTAGGCTTGGGTTTGGAAAATACAAGTTTCCTTCTCTCCCTGGCTATCCCTAACTGATCCGACGGACAGGATGGTTGCTTTCAAAACCTGATTTGAAAATTAATCAAAACCCTTTGAACTTAGAAAACACGGATACGCCTAACCCGAGGTTAGACTGAGTTGCGATGTAAACCTGCCCGGAACCAACCGGCACATCCAGTAATCGCAACGATATCTGTCTAATGTGAGTGGTAGCGGCTTTAATCTATTTTGTTAAAGCTAGAACAAGAATTCTAGGGTTAAGTTAACTAAGACACTTAACCAATTCAACATGATAACAAGACTGGTAGGTGGGGTTAGGTTCATACAATTAAGCTAGAATATGAGGGTTAAGTCCATAGGAACACTTAACCAACTTAGCATAGTTAAGCTAGAACGGAGGGCTAAGTCCATGGGGACACTTAACCAAACTCATGGTAACAAGACAAGATTTGAAGAGGTTAAGTAACTAAGAAAACACTTAGCCAAATTAACATGTTAACTAGTCTAGAAGGTGGGGTTAAATAAAGTTAATACACTTAGCCAATTTGATATGTTAGCTGGACAAGACCGTAGGGTTAATTAAACTTGAACACTTAACCGTCAGATTGTGATAAAGGAATAGGACTAAGTCTAAAACATGAAGGGATAATACTTAACCATTAATAACATGTTAGTTAAAACAGACGGGCAAGGTTAAGTTAAAGGAACACTTAACTATTACAGGGTGAATGGGTAGGGTTAAGTAATAAATACTTAACCAATATAACTTGGTTTGTGGTAGGGTTAAGTCAACATGAATTACTGATAACACTTATCCAGTTTAACAGGATGAATGAAGAGGGTTAAGTTGGCTTGAATTGACTAATGACACTTAACCAATCCAAATTGACGGGAAAGGGAACTAAGTAGTAAACCTTAGTTAAGAAAACAACGATTCTGGAAACTAAGTGGTAAATCTTAGTTAGTAAACTAAGTAGTAATTCTTAGTATAACACGGGAAGGAGCGAATGTCCGTCTGAGTAGAAAAAAGGCTCCAACGAATTGGGTTACGAAGCCCGAGGCTTCGAGGGAACGTGAGGGTACTCTTGGTATCCCTCTGTGAGGCTGCAGATGATCCGCCTGGGCCCACAGAGGTTAAGGTCTGCGTAGAAGAACCAGGGGTATGCCTTGGTTGCAATACATGGCGACCTAAAGACTAGGATGGACCGGCGTGATTCGGCGAGCAAGCGGTAGCCCTGTGATAGCGACTCGTCGTCTACCATCCATCTTGAGTCAATCGAGATACGTGAAGCGGAAAGGCGGAGAACTCCAAAAGACCATATACTTGATATCTAGTTATGGGTGAGGATGGCCATAGGATAGTGGGGCACCGGGGGCCGGCGTATAGTTCTCATTTTACAAGGTGTGCCTTTCATTAGTTAAGGGAGGGGTCAAGTGGGACCATAGCCACTGGAATAAAAACAGACCTTAGCATCTGCATCAGCAGACATCTGAAAGCTCCCGACCGAGTTCTGTATTCCTTGATTTGCCCTGTCACAGGACTTGGACCGCACATTACAGGACATGTGCATCTAGACAAGCGATAACGATTCGCGATACATGCGTGGGGAAGTATAGGAACATATACCACTCTAGGTAGTGTGTCCTAGACTTGGGGGCATCGTTCGACAGGTAGCATAATTCCTAGTTAAACTAGGTGGCATAAATCCTGAATCCGAGAAGCGTTCAGTAGACAGCGTAAACTCTAGTTGAATCTAGAAAGCACTTGGTAGAAAACCCTAGATTAAATCTAGGTAACAAATAAATAAATGGATGCCTAAAGGCGATGGAAAATACAGGGACTGGGATCACGTTAACGTTACTAGTTGGGACATTAGTTAACTGGTGCAGAGATAATAGAAATCCGTATAACAAGGAAATGGCGAAGCAGCGAAAGTGTTAGAGCGTATCCAGTTTATCTTATCTTAGCATATTTTGTGATTACTTTGTCTAATCTTGTTGACCCTATCGTCATGGTGTAATCTTGTATTCAGTTAATTCATGTCGTTTTGTTTTTCCATGTTCACATGCTAGAAGTTACTGAACTTACTCAGGCTTTATGTCTGACTCTGTTTTTCTTTCGTCTTCTTTTCTTCCGTTTCCCCCCTCCCCCCCAGGTAGTAAAGGAGGGAATAGTTTAGCTCAGGTTAAGTTGGACTGCCACTCTTTCCCAGTTCGAAGATTTGTCGAAGTTTGCTTGGATTCTCTTTTCAGATGCTATGGCTGGCTCTTGCTAAAATCGGGGAATATAAATGTTGTTTTTATGCTTCTTTATTTGGTAAGAAAGATGATACTCTGATATTGTAAAGAAATCATTGTACAAATTATTTTATCAATAAAGCAAAGTTTTATTTTCCGCTGTTTAATTTCTGTCTGTCTTGTAATTTATCTGCATCTTTTACCCTAAATGCTCCACAGAACTTAGTGCATTCCCTTTGTGAGTGACACTAACAGATGTGGGGTGTTACACGTGGTATCAGAGCTGAAGGTTTCCAGATCAGATAAAGGATTTGAAAAATTATTTTCAAAACAATTTTTAAAGAAGTATTTTCAAGAGAAAAGATTTGTTTTAAAGACATATTCCCCAAAGCCATACGCACTATCTTCTCTTCCTCTATTTAAATTCTTGTCTCCTTCTTTCTTGAGTCTCTGGGGCTCCTGGCTTTCTGAGAGGTAACCTCATCGAAGGGCAAAGTAGTGCCCGGCTTCCATCCATAGCCGTAGTTGTTTCATCTACGGGCAGTTTTCTTTCGAAGCTTATAGGGTTTTCCGATGGAGGCAGTTTTCGAGAGATTTGTCAACATGACTACACACGGAAGGGGATGAGGAGTTTGGCTAAGGAGCATACCCCTAGGATGAGGAATTCATGGATGTAGACTTAGCACACGAAGGAGGAAGAAATTATAAAACCTAAGACAAGAGGAAGTATCTTTACTAGGGTATGATAGGGCATATACTTAAGGACAAGGGCAAGAATGAGGACGAGATTTTCAGAAGGACAAGTACATGCTTTCGCCACCAAGCGTACCTAGGAGAAAGGTAGTTCGGTTGGAAGAGTCCAGTTTCTGTTCGTACTATTTCCTTAGGTTCTAGCGCTTCTCATTTGTTTATATCCACTTTCATAGTTGGGTCTCTGCACCATAGTACTTATATAGTAGAAAGATCCCACTAGAGTCTCAAATCCAATTGGTGGTCCGACCAGTTTATTTTTGGTTAGTAGGGATTTGAGAATAGCTATCGAGTTTGCTTATATCATCTCACGTAGATCGTCTAAATTTGGAGGAGATTTTCCTTGGGTGCTTGTCTGATATTGGTTTAGGCCTTTGGGGCTTGTACTTGAGGAATGTCGAGTTCGGTTTGGATGGTTTGCGTGAGAGATGAATAGTTGTGGCAGGCACTCCAAAGAGCACGTAGTGACCTTTCGACTCATATAGTTACGGCATGGCGGATAAGAGGGAAACCTCTAATCATCTTAGTACATATACTTGGTACCGTGATTGACATCTGTTTATTTTGGAAATGGAGATCCGGAGCTTCACAATCATGAAGTTAAATTAGTTAAGATACAGTGGAGTAAAGCTCAAGAAGGCTAGATACTAGCATCATACCCTTTTTCCTTGAGGGTGCATCCTTGATTTTCTTTTTGTAGGAGCTTTACGCATAATTGTTTCTCTCTTTCCAAAGTATATCCCCTAGGTCGTATCTTCGATCCTTAGGTAGAAGCCAATGGATGTAAACATGTATTTGAAACATGTTATGGTTGATGATTGCAAGTGGTTGCTAATGGTTGCTCGTGGATGCATATGCATACGTATTAGGCACTAGATCAGTTCAAACGCTTTCATATTGTATTTACAGATATGTATTTGTTTGTAAGTTGAACTTGATATGTGATCATATGGATGTTGCATATGGATGAATGGCTATGCACACATGTAGTATTTACATAACTAGGGATGCTTGCATACATGATTGGATGCATGGCACTGACATGATTTGCATTAAGGAGGTCAACTGAATCAGTAGACCGCCTGATCTTGCATTAGATAAAGACATGTACACACACTATGCATATGAACATGAAAGCATTAGAAATCTTTTAAGGACAATGGATGCCTGTGATTAGATGGTTGAGTAGATGGGTGATTGGATGGTAGGACACATTCTTCCTAAATTGAAGATTTCGGGGACGAAATCCTTTTAAGTGGGGGAGAATGTAACACCCCATAATTCTATAACGCTAAGATTCACAAATCAAGGCAGAATTAAAAGTTAAAATCAAAATCAAGGGAAACGGGTTGCGCCATTGCGTTCGTCTCGGAATTCTGCATGAAAACGAATCCGAGTTTGCGTAAATCGGAGTCCGTATGAGGAAGATATGGCCTTCGGAAGATTCAGCGAAATTCAAATATCAAAATCGGGCCGGATTGGCCAGGGCGGGAATTTTCCCGCCCAAGACACCCAGGTCGACTGGGTAGTCGACCTGGGCTACCCAGGTCGACTGGGTAGTCGACCTGGGGCACCTAGGTCGACTACATAGTCGACCTGGGGGTCGACCCCCCCTGTTTTTCCAGCTTTCTGCACCTTGTTCGTTCTGATGTATTTCGTCGCGTTTTCTGACCAGGTTCGTCCACCTAACACTATATAAACAGCCCTAGTCTTCTTCTCTATTCATAATTCTTTTCTACCCTTATGCTGCAAAGATTATTGGCGAACATGGCTTCTTCTCCTCCTCTTAAAATTAAAATATAAATAGAATAATATATATAAAATAGATCAAGACGAGGAAACGCTGCTAAAAGATTTTCAAGAAGAGGTTCAAGTCAAGCTAGGATTCAAGAGGAGGTTCAAACGACTTCAACGACTGTTTTTCTACGAATCTTAGCAACGCCATCTTTCTGTTCTGATCTAATCTCTGTAAGTCAGTTATTTCTAGATTTGAACGTTTCTCTTTTCGTGACATGAAATTAAAGGAATAAAAGAGTATGCCAATTCTTTCTATTGAATCAGTGCCTATTTCTTTGGACCAAATTAAGAACTGTTATGATTCGAGGACAAATAAGACTGTGACTATGAAACTATGGACCTTAGAACCATATGCCTATATGACTATGAACATTGCCTATGACTATGGACATTGCCTATGACTGTGACTATGACTATGAGGATTATTTCCTTGACTAAACCTATGCCTTTGATTAGAAAACATAAACTATTGCCTATGACATAACAAGGACATCTGTGATTAAACACCTATGATTCATGACTAGGAAAGTGTTGCTTAAGTTCTGTGATTACGAGACTGGGTCTAAACCCGATTATTTATTCTGCTTGTCCTTGGTTTTCTTTGGTTTTAGACCATAGGAATTTACCTATTAAGTTAGGTCTACCCATGTTCTTGAACCTGCGTCTCTATTCTGTCTATCCTTGGTTTTAGACCTTGGGAATTTACCTATTGAGTTAGGTCTACCCATGTTCTTGAACCTATACTATTCAACCCTTTTCATCTCGTGATATTGCCATGCCTGTGAATTGTCATCTTATACCAATTGTTATGTCCGTTCTTTGATGGCATTTTTGGCTCATTCCCTTCTGTCCACGAATCCAGCTTTATTTATAATCTAGGTTGAACCACGATTATGCGAACGATGGGAATACGTTTTGGGGAAAACATAAAATTGACTAAACTTGGAAATTGGCATAATTTGATGAAAATTAGAACAACAAGACTAGTTTTGGTAATGAACTGAAATTAGAATATTAAATCAGAATTGGGTGGCTAAATTAAGCATGATAAGTATGTTAGCATAATTTACATACGTCGGGCATAAATGGAAAAGGGTTTAGTGGGCCACAAAATAGGTAGTTGGTATGCAAATTAAGTTTTGGCATAAACGGGGAACTAGAATATGAAATCTAGTTTGGCATAAACCGTAAACTAGAATATAAAATCTAGTTTTTGCATAAACTTGTAAATGGGGGATGTTGGATCTAAATTGCAATAAACTGTAAGATAGGCAAATCAAGATTTGGGCCTAGAATACAAGTCCATTAGTAGGCATGGCAAATGTATAGGGTATAGGCCAAATTTATTTTAAAAAGGGAAAATGGGCTTTGAGGATAAATTGTTAACAATTTATTTATACACAAAAGAAAGGTTTATTAACGACATCTCTTTTAACAATACACCAGAAAGTTCTAGGGTGACAGAGAGGATAGTGTCTAGGCTTGGGTTTGGAAAATACAAGTTTCCTGCTCTCCCTGGCTATCCCTAACTGATCCGACGGACAAGATGGTTGCTTTCAAAACCTGATTTGAAAATTAATCAAAACCCTTTGAACTTAGAAAACACGGATACGCCTAACCCGAGGTTAGACTGAGTTGCGATGTAAACCTACCCGGAACCAACCGGCACATCCAGTAATCGCAACGATATCTGTCTAATGTGAGTGGTAGCGGCTTTAATCTATTTTGTTAAAGCTAGAACAAGAATTCTAGGGTTAAGTTAACTAAGACACTTAACTAATTCAACATGATAACAAGACTGGTAGGTGGGGTTAGGTTCATACAATTAAGCTAGAATAGGAGGGTTAAGTCCATAGGAACACTTAACCAACTTAGCATAGTTAAGCTAGAACAGAGGCTAAGTCCATGGGGACACTTAACCAAACTCATGATAACAAGACAAGATTTGAAGAGGTTAAGTAACTAAGAAAACACTTAGCCAAATTAACATGTTAACTAGTCTAGAAGGTGGGGTTAAATAAAGTTAATACACTTAGCCAATTTGATATGTTAGCTGGACAAGACCGTAGGGTTAAGTAAACTTGAACACTTAACCATCAGATTGTGATAAAGGAATAGGGCTAAGTCTAAAACATGAAGGGATAATACTTAACCATTAATAACATGTTAGTTAAAACAGACGGGCAAGGTTAAGTTAAAGGAACACTTAACTAATACAGGGTGAATGGGTAGGGTTAAGTAATAAATACTTAATCAATATAACTTGGTTTGTGGTAGGGTTAAGTCAACATGAATTACTGATAACACTTAACCAGTTTAACAGGATGAATGAAGAGGGTTAAGTTGGCTTGAATTGACTAATGACACTTAACCAATCCAAATTGACGGGAAAGGGAACTAAGTAGTAAACCTTAGTTAAGAAAACAACGATTCTGGAAACTAAGTGGTAAATCTTAGTTAGTAAACTAAGTAGTAATTCTTAGTATAACACGGGAAGGAGCGAATGCCCGTATGAGTAGAAAAAAGGCTCCAACGAATTAGGTTACGAAGCCCGAGGCTTCGAGGGGACGTGAGGGTACTCTTGGTATCCCTCTGTGAGGCTGTAGATGATCCGCCTGGGCCCACAGAGGTTAAGGTCTGCGTAGAAGAACCAGGGGTATGCCTTGGTTGCAATACATGGCGACCTAAAGACTAGGATGGACCGGCGTGATTCGGCGAGCAAGCGGTAGCCCTGTGATAGCGACTCGTCGTCTACCATCCATCTTGAGTCAATCGAGATACGTGAAGCGGAAAGGCGGAGAACTCCAAAAGACCATATATTTGCTATCTAGTTAAGGGTGAGGATGGCCATAGGATAGTGGGGCACCGGGGGCCGGCGTATAGTTCTCATTTTACAAGGTGTGCCTTTCATTAGTTGAGGGAGGGGTCAAGTGGGACCATAGCCGCTGGAATAAAAACAGACCTTAGCATCTGCATCGGCAGACATCTAAAAGCTCCCGACCGAGTTCTGTATTCCTTGATTTGCCCTGTCACAGGACTCGGACCGCACATTACAGGACATGTGCATCTAGACAAGCGATAACGATTCGCGATACATGCATGGGGAAGTATAGGAACATATACCACTCTAGGTAGTGTGTCCTAGACTTGGGGGCATCGTTCGACAGTAGCATAATTCCTAGTTAAACTAGGTGGCATAAATCCTGAATCCGAGAAGCGTTCAGCAGACAGCGTAAACTCTAGTTGAATCTAGAAGGCACTTGGTAGAAAACCCTAGATTAAATCTAGGTAACAAATAAATAAATGGATGCCTAAAGGCGATGGAAAATACAGGGATTGGGATCACGTTAGCGTTACTAGTTGGGACATTAGTTAGCTGGTGCAGAGATAATAGAAATCCGTATAACAAGGAAATGGCGAAGCAGCGAAAGTGTTAGAGCGTATCCAGTTTATCTTATCTTAGCATATCTTGTGATTACCTTGTCTAATCTTGTTGACCCTATCGTCATGGTGTAATCTTGTATTCGGTTAATTCATTTCGTTTTGTTTTTCCATGTTCACATGCTAGAAGTTACTGAACTTACTCAGGCTTTATGTCTGACTCTGTTTTTCTTTCATCATCTTTTCTTCCGTTTCCCCCCTCCCCCCAGGTAGTAAAGGAGGGAATAGTTTAGCTCAGGTTAAGTTGGACTGCCACTCTTTCCCAGTTCGAAGATTTGTCAAAGTTTGCTTGGATTCTCTTTTCAGATGCTATGGCTGGCTCTTGCTAAAATCGGGGAATATAAATGTTGTTTTTATGCTTCTTTATTTTGTAAGACAGATGATACTCTGATATTGTAAAGAAATCATTGTACAAATTATTTTATTAATAAAGCAAAGTTTAATTTCCGCTGTTTAATTTCTGTCTGTCTTGTAATTTATCTGCATCTTTTACCCTAAATGCTCCACAGAACTTAGTGCATTCCCTTTGTGAGTGACACTAACGGATGTGGGGTGTTACACAAAAGTTACAGACACAACAAATATAACAGTATCTCACAATGGGATTTTTATGCAAAAAAAATTAAAAAATCAGAGTACGCTAAATTTTTAATACAAAGGAAGAATTATTATATACAGTACATGATTTAAAATAAAATAAAGGTTTACAATCTGTTGAGCACGCGTGTAAGCGTCATGCGTTTTCACATTCCTCTCCACTTTAGCGAACTGCATATCTTTAGAACTGGAACACTTAGGACCTGACCCGAGCGTTCCATGCAAAAAAATATAAAACACCCGAGTTTGGATTAAACTTATTCCAAGTTAGCAAACTTCGATAAACACAAGAATATACATAGTTTAATCCTAACAATTTAAAAAAAATGCGAGCATAATAATCCATGAACCGTCGAGACACATTTACGATAATGAATCAAGGTACTTACAAGTGTCCAAAATAGTCCAGGTGGGAGCAACAAGTAACGAGTGGCATAGTAATTTAGGATGCAGCATTCATATTAAATTCCATGCATGCCTTAGAAGTGTACTAGCAAGACCCGGTAAAGTGCATGCATCTCAAGATAACACAACAGCTTTATATAAAATGAACAATGTGTAATAACCCAGAAATCCGAGCCAATTTAAAATTTTTATTTTGGCAATTTTAGCGAATTTTGATAATTCAAAATGAATTATTTTAAATAATAACGACGAGTAATTTATTTCGAATAGAATTCGAACGTATATATTTATTCGAATCGTCATTAGAATATAAATATTTATTTATATATATAAAAGGAATTGAAAATGGCGCGGTAGTTCGATAATTCGATTTTAAACTTTAAATGAATGTACAGGATTCAAAATAAACCGGATTTTAGCGAAACTAAAAATATTTGAATCTAATTGAGAATATCTTTCCAGCGAATCCGAAGAATCAAAATTTCATTGCGGGAATCAAAAGATATGTCCAGTTGTAAATTCCGAATAGTCGCTATGGAATTCTAGCCCTTAAAAATAGAAATTTTGCAAAAGACCTTGGATTTCGACGAAACCACTTTTGTTGGATCCGGGATGTCAAGTTATTGATAGATTCCAATTTTCGTAATTTTTCGAATCAATTTGTGAGCGTGGCAAAGGAAAGCGCGTTTGACCAGTTTCAGCTGATTTTAATCGACTGGAAAATGGTCATTTTCCAAATGGTCTTGGAATTCGACGAAACTAGTTTTTTTAGGACCGTATCGTCAATACGAAGCTAGAAAATATTTTTCTGGAATTTTTCGAGTTAGTATGTGACCCCGGTAAATTGAAATGCGCGTTCAAATTCAATATATAGAGTTATATGTTGATTTTGACGAAAGCTGATCGAAACAGTCGAATCAGCCTACGATACATATCCCATTGTGTTCGGAACGGGGGTGATTAGCTAGGGGCGTCAGTCATTGGGTCTCGATTGGAGATCGAATTTATAAGTTGCTTTTTAGAATTAGTTAAATTATAAAATATATATTAATAAAAGTCAACCTTTACTTTATCTCCTCCCCCCCGTTATTCAACCAGATCTCAAAAAAAGAAAGAAAAAAAAAGAAAAAAACTTGCGATCCCGTTCCTCAGCCCCCCTCTCGAAATCGATCACCGCGCCTCCCTGCTAACCCTCCTCCAGCGCCGCCAAACTCCGGTGGAGCTCCCCCACGCTAGCGCCCAAAACGAGACACCACCAGGACGAACCCTAGCCCGCGCCACCTCCATTCCTCACCTACGACGTGTCCCCTCCGCCTGCTCCTCCTACCGCCGAGCCTGGCCAACCCCCCTCTTCTTCCTTCGTCCGATTCTGTACTCCTCCACTCCGACGCAGCGTAGGAAACCTCCCCCCTCCGCCAATTTATACAGTGAGTTTTCAGTTTAGTTGATTTTTTATATATATATAAAAGCTATGTCCTTTTTTATAGAAAAACAATGATGTTTAGATTAGTGAAGTTTTGATTTTTAATTTGCTAAAGTTTTGATTTATATATATGAAAATGGCGAGGTAAGGGTTTGATTTTTAAAATATAAAGCATAGATTTTTCATATATATGAGGAAGAGGTTTTTTTTATTATATGAAGAAGTAATTTTTAGTTATAAAAAGGATATGACTTTTCTTCAAATGAGAATATGATTTTTATATTTTTAGAAAGAATAAAAATACAATTTTTATATTATATGGATAATAAAAATTCGATCTTTATATCATAGTGAGAATAAAAATATGATTTTTATTCATGTAGAGTAATAAAAATATAATTTTTATTCTATTACTAGCAAGATAAAAATGGAATTTTTATCTATATAGTAGTAGTATAAAAATAGAATTTTTATCTATAGAATAGCATTGTAAAAATATAATCTTTTTATATAGAATAGCATTGTAAAAATATAATCTTTTTATATAGAATAGCATTGTAAAAAATATATATATATATAATTTTTCCTTGTATGGAGTAGCGAAGTAAAAACGTGATTTTTATCATATATATAGCAAAGTAAAAATACGATTTTTATCATTAGAATGGTTAAGAGGAAAAAATATGATTTTTAAATTGAAAGTGAACAATTAAAAATGTGATTTTTATATATGTAGTGGCTACGGACAAGGAAACTGACAAAAGGCGAGCACGATGAAGATTTCTACATAAGAAGAGTCATGACGTTGGTTTAGCTAATCGGTGAGAACTTCTCACCTTTAATTTAATTTTCTAGTTAAAATATATACTAGGATGCAGACGGTGTTTAGTAGCACCCGGCACCCGTCATCCACAGACCATGGACGGCTTGTATGCTTGTTTGTTTGATTTTGATGTGTATTTGATTGTGTGATGTGATGTGAAAAGAAATAAAATATTTATATAGTTAAAAATATTTTATAGTTGAAAATAGAATTTTTAATGTGTATATAAAATAAATAAATATAAACAGATCGGACGATTTGTTTATATACACTAATTTGATTGATATTGATTGGGCCGATAAATTTTAAACATCGCCCAACTACACAAATAAAATCTGTGTTTGATTGTTTGAAACCCCACATGGGTATTGGGATGATATATGACGTACACTAATCCCGATAATTAGTTGTATGTCGATCGATTGATTAACAGACTGTTATAAGCGTTGAATATTTATATTTGATGCTTATACAGTGTAGAATGCACTTTGGATGATGGTTGATTATTTGTCATTGTGGATATATACATGCGTTGTATGAAAATCCATAGAAATAAAATCTATGGTAATTGATTGGGCTTCATTCCAGTTTTGAATAGAAATATTTGAAATAGAATATTCGAAAATAGAAATATATGAAGCCGTGTTGATTAGATTGATGTCATTTTGACGTGAACGATATTTATATTGATTTTATTCATTTTATAATGAATATCGAAAGCGATTTCGAAATCTGATATTTTGAAAAGAATTAGAATTCGAATTGAAAGCGAATAAAAATGAATTCGAATTGAAAGTGAATAGAAATGAATTCGAATTGAAAGTGAATAGAAATGAATTCGAATTGAAATTGAATAGAAATGGATTTGAATTGAAATTGAATGAATTGAAAACGAATTGAAATTGAATTAAAAATTGATCTGAATTGAAATCAATTTGAAATGAATTTAAAACGAATTTGAAAAGGGAAAATTCAATTTTGATTTGAATTTGAAAAGGGAGTTGAAATCGTTTTAAAAACGAATTTAAAACGATTTATAAAATACGTTTTAAAAGGAAATCGACGAAGTATATATTATATATATTATATATATAATATAATGGCCTGAATAGAACGCGCCGCGCCGCGGTAGTTCGCGAATTTCGACCATTGACTTCGAACGGATGTTGCGGGAGATCCGACTGTCGGATTCTCCTAAAACCGGAACCGTTGGGTTCGTATCGAAAAAAGCTTTCTAACGAATATTAGAAATTTGAAATCTAATGGTTGGATTTGGAATTATGTCCAAATCCAATTTGGAAAAGGTCGATGTAAGTGCAGTTCGATGGCCGTTGATAGAAATCGACTGTACGGGCCTTGATAAAATTATTAAAAATAGTAATAATTTGTGTAAAATCATAAGAAATGATTTGTGAAGAATTGGGATGAAAAACTCCATATTTGAAAAGATAAAAACAGATTTTTATCGAAATGAACTAGTTTTGAACTAGAACTATAATTCTATTTATTTTTAAAATAAATAAAGTGGATTTGAAATGGTTTTGAAAATAACCAAAATTTCCAATAATTGCATTGGAATGGATTTGAATCGAAATTGTCTTCGGAATATTTCGATGTTGGATTTCGTGATTATACAGATGTTGTTAGGGAAATTTGAAAGATATATATATCGTTATTTCCAATACGATATTTGTTGGTCGTAGAATTTGATATTGAATATAACCCGATATATTTTCTATTCAGAGCCTTGTATTTAATATCGAATGTGATTTGGGTTTGTCGTGAATGGTGTCTTCATTAACACTGTTCTTAAGCCCAATGGAGAAAAAGAGTAAATCTTTTATTTAGATTTAATGAAGTGTACCAATTAAATAATATTTAATTGGAATTGAATTGGTATTGATTTTTGGGTTTATCGTGAACAGTGTTTTAAATAACACTTGTTCTTTAACCTGATAATTAATGGCATGTGATTTTGGGTTTATCGTGAACCGTGTTTTAAACGACACTGATTCTTTAACTCAGTTAAGGATTAAAACTAAGTGAAGTTTTAATGAATCTTTAATTAGATTGAAAAGATTGAGAATGGAGTATCACCAGTTCTTATTGCAGTCATGATGGGGGGTTCTCACCATGTGGTTTGGTGGCGAACAGTGGGCTCTTACCCCCACATGTCCCTTGCGGGGGTTGGTTAGGCAGTGGCCGGGAGGCTCGAGAGGGTCGCCGTAAAACAAGGGTACTGGGGGACCTGTGAAAGCCACGGTGGGTTTTACCTGCTGCTTTAGGGGATGAAGGGATAGTTGCAAAGCCTACCGGATTTCGTCGTGCTATTTCAGCTGGTATCAGAGCTTTGGTTTACAGAGCTCAGAGAACAAGACACATTAGAACCGAACGAAAGAATTCATCCGAAATTGGATTAGTAATATCCAATGGGAATGACTCGTTAGAGATGGGATCAGTAGTATCCTAGAGCGAGTGTGAAGAGTATATTTTTAAAATGAAAACAAATTGTGTTGAAATTTAAATCGTATTATACGTATTTGGATAATTTATTTTAAATTAATTGGGACAATCCAATATATAAAGATTTTGCATATACGCCTTGCAAACATATATTCGAAGTTTTAATATACTGGATAGATATAGAATCACACTCTAGTCGCCCGAAGCTGGTTCTGATGATCGCTATAGCGATCGCATCATCAGTATTCATGTTCGAGTTTTGAAAGTGGGATTTCTATATATTTCCTATTGACTGGTGTGAGAACCAAAATTAGATAGGGCCTATTGTTGTGATTTGCCATCAAAAATGTGATTTTTGACTATATATCAAAGTTATGAATTTAAATGGTAATCAACTAATGGATTGATGGTTGTGTTGTTGATTATTGGTTGATTAATTAAAATTTGAACCATATAGCCAATTTGAACCAAATCGTGAGTTGTATTGAAAATTAGTCGCATATGCATGCATATACATGTACTTACACTGAACAGGTCATAGCAAGGAGGCTAGAGCAGAAGAATAAAATTGTTTGCCCGACAAATAGGTACATGTTTACGGTAATTTACTGTTTTGTTTGGGTGATGATGATTTTATGAGCCGATTGGTTAGTCGCTTGGCTTTTTCTTTTTCTTTTGGATTGAAGAAGGCTATGGGAGGCTATATGAAATATCCCGAAGTCCCCGGTGCAGGGGAGGTTATGGCGAAATTTTTTGAAAATTTAGGGTGTTAGCCAAATTTTTGAAAAATTTGAAAAGTTCTTAGAAACTGAAAAGTTGAAGAACTTAAGCCGTAGTGAAAATACTGGAAGTTGAGTTGAATTGTTAAACAACTTTCGGCTTCGTTCCTTTTCGGGGACGAAAAGTTATAAGTGGGGGAGATTGTAATAACCCGGAAATCCGAGCCAATTTAAAAAAATTATTTTGGCATTTTTAGCGAATTTAGATTATTCAAAATGAATTATTTTGAATAATAACGACGAATAATTTATTTCGAATAGAATTCGAACGCATATATTTATTCGAATCGTCGTTAGAATATAAATATTTATTTATATATATAAAAGGAATTGAAAATGGCGCGGTAGTTCGATAATTCGATTTCATACTTTAAATGAATGTACAGGATTCAAAATAAACCGTATTTTAGCGAAACCAAAAATATTTGAATCTAATTGAGAATATCTTTCCAGCGAATCCGAAGAATCGAAATTTCATAGCGGGAATCAAAAGATATGTCCAGTTGAAAATTCTGAATAGTCGCTATGGAATTCTGGCCCTTAAAAATAGAAATTTTGCAAAAGACCTCGGATTTCGACGAAACCACTTTTGTTGGATCCGTGATGTCAAGTTATTGCTAGATTCCAATTTTCGTAATTTTTCGAATCAATTTGTGAGCGTGGCAAAGGAAAGCGCGTTTGACCAGTTTCAGTTGATTTTAATCGACTGGAAAATGGTCATTTTTCAAATGGTTTCGGAATTCGACGAAACTAGTTTTGTTAGGACCGTATCATCAATACGAAGCTAGAAAATATTTTTCTGGAATTTTTCAAGTTAGTATGTGACCCCGGTAAATTGAAATGCGCGTTCAAATTCAATATATAGAGTTATATGTTGATTTTGACGAAAACTGATCGAAACAGTCAAATCAGACTACGATACATATCCCATTGTGTTCGAAACTGATGTGATTAGCTAGAGGCGTCAGTCGTTGGGTCTCGATTGGAGATCGAATTTATAAGTTGCTTTTTAGAATTAATTAAATTATTAAATATATATTAATAAAAGTCAACCTTTACTTTATCTCCTCCCCTCCCCCCCTCCCCCCGTTATTCAACCAGATCTCAGAAAAAGAAAGAAAAAAAAAAGAAAAAAACTTGCGATCTCGTTCCTCAGCCCCCACCCCCCTCTCGAATTCGATCATCGCGCCTCCCTGCTAACCCTTCTCCAGCGCCGCCAAACTCCGGTGGAGCTCCCCCACGCTAGCGCCCAAAATGAGACACCACCAGGTCGAACCCTAGCCCGCGCCACCTCCATTCCTCACCTCCGACGTGTCCCCTCCGCCTGCTCCTCCTACCGCCGAGCCTGGCCACCCCCCCTCTTCTTCCTTCGTCCGATTCTGTACTCCTCCTCCACTCCGACGCAGCGTAAGAAACCTCCCCCCTCCGCCAATTTATACAGTGAGTTTTCAGTTTAGTTGATTTTTTTATATATATAAAAGCTATGTCCTTTTTATAGAAAAACAATGATGTTTAAATTAGTGAAGTTTTGATTTTTAATTTGCTAAAGTTTTGATTTATATATATGAAAATGGCGAGGTAAGGGTTTGATTTTTATAATATAAAGCATAGATTTTTCATATATATGAAGAAGAGTTTTTTTTTATAAATGAAGAAGTAATTTTTAGTTATAAAAAGGATATGACTTTTCTTCAAATGAGAATATGATTTTTATATTTTTAGAAAGAATAAAAATACGATTTTTATATTATATGGATAATAAAAATTCGATCTTTATATCATAGGGAGAATAAAAATATAATTTTTATTATATTACTAGCAAGATAAAAATGGAATTTTTATCTATATAGTTGTAGTATAAAAATAGAATTTTTATCTATAGAATAGCATTATAAAAATATAATCTTTTTATATAGAATAGCATTGTAAAAATATAATCTTTTTATATAGAATAGCATTGTAAATATATATATATATATATATATATATATATATAATTTTTCCTTGTATGGAGTAGCGAAGTAAAAACGTGATTTTTATCATATATATAGCAAAGTAAAAATACGATTTTTATCATTAGAATGGTTAAGAGGAAAAAAATATTATTTTTAAATTGAAAGTGAACAATTAAAAATGTGATTTTTATACATGTAGTGGCTACGGACAAGGAAACTGACAAAAGGCGAGCACGATGAAGATTTCTACATAAGAAGAGTCATGACGTTGGTTTAGCTAATCGGTGAGAACTTCTCACCTTTAATTTAATTTTCTAGTTAAAATATATACTAGGATATAGACGGTGTTTAGTAGCACCCGACACCCATCGTCCACAGACCATGGACGGCTTGTATGCTTGTTTGTTTGATTTTGATGTGTAGTTGATTGTGTGATGTGATGTGAAAAGAAATAAAATATTTATATAGTTAAAAATATTTTATAGTTGAAAATAGAATTTTTAACGTGTATATAAAATAAATAAATATAAACAGATCGGACGATTTGTTTATATACACTGATTTGATTAATATTGATTGGGCCGATAAATTTTACACATCACCCAACTGCACAAATAAAATCTGTGTTTGATTGTTTGAAACCCCACACGGGTATTGGGATGATATATGACGTACACTAATCCCGATAATTAGTTGTATGTCGATCGATTGATTGACAGACTGTTATAAGCGTTGAATATTTATATTTGATGCTTATACAGTGTAAAATGCACTTTGGATGATGGTTGACTATTTTTCATTGTGGATATATACATGCGTTGTATGAAAATCCATAGAAATAAAATCTATGGTAATTGATTGGGCTTCATTCCAGTTTTGAGTAGAAATATTTGAAATAGAATATTCGAAAATAGAAATATATGAAGCCGTGTTGATTAGATTGACGCCATTTTGACGTGAACGATATTTATATTGATTTTATTCATTTTATAATGAATATCCAAAGTGATTTCAAAATCTGATATTTTGAAAAGAATTAGAATTCGAATTGAAAGTGAATAGAAATGAATTCGAATTGAAAGTGAATAGAAATGAATTCGAATTGAAAGTGAATAGAAATGAATTCGAATTGAAATTGAATAGAAATGAATTCGAATTGAAATTGAATGAATTGAAAACGAATTGAAATTGAATTAAAAATCGATTTGAATTGAAATCATTTGAAATGAATTTAAAACGAATTTGAAAAGGGAAAATTCAATTTTGATTTGAATTTGAAAAGGGAGTTGAAATCGTTTTAAAAACGAATTTAAAACGATTTATAAAATACGTTTTAAAAGGAAATCGACGAAGTATATATTATATATATAATATAATGACCTGAATAGAACGCGTCGCGCCGCGGTAGTTCGCGAATTTCGACCATTGACTTCGAAAGGAAATTGCGGGAGATCCGACCGTCGAATTCTCCTAAAACCGGAACCGTTGGGTTCGTATCGAAAAGAGATTTCTAACGAATATTAGAAATTTGAAATCTAACGGTTGGATTTGGAATTATGTCTAAATCCAATTTGGAAAAGGTCGCTGTAAGTGCAGTTCGATGGCCGTTGATGGAAATTGACTGTACGGGCCTTGATAAAATTATTAAAAATAGTAATAATTTGTGTAAAATCATAAGAAATGATTTGTGAAGAATTGGGATGAAAAACTCCATATTTGAAAAGATAAAAACGGTTTTTTATCGAAATGAACTAGTTTTGAACTAGAACTATAATTCTATTTATTTTTAAAATAAATAAAGTGGATTTGAAATGGTTTTGAAAGATATATATATATATATTGTTATTTCTAATACGATATTTGTTGGTCGTAGAATTTGATATTTAATATAAGACGATATATTTTCTATTCAAAGTCTTGTATTTAATATCAAATGTGATTTGGGTTTGTCGTGAATGGTGTCTTCATTAACACTGTTTTTAAGCCCAGTGGAGAAAAAGAGTAAATCTCTTATTTAGATTTAAAGAAGTGTACCAATTAAATAATATTTAATTGGAATTGAATTGGTATTGATTTTTGGGTTTATCGTGAACAGTGTTTTAAATAACACTTGTTCTTTAACCCGATAATTAATGGAATGTGATTTTGGGTTTATCGTGAACCGTGTTTTAAATGACACTGATTCTTTAACTCAGTTAAGGATTAAAACTAAGTGAAGTTTTAATGAATCTTTAATTAGATTGAAAAGATCGAGAATGGAGTATCACCAGTTTTACTCCAGGCGATAGTTAAATCTTTAATTAGATTTGAACGTGAAATGGTAATTGAATTTACCAATAACACCGTGGTGTTAGATATGAAGTATTACCATTTTTACTTCATGGGATGAATAGGTGGGGATTGGGAAACAAAATAAATGATTACTCCGGTGTGGTTCGCTAATCCCGACTAGTTTGAATTGACATTCAAAGGAAGATTAAAGAATTTATCTTTGATAAAATTAATGGGAACCTTTCCCAAAATATAAGAATATTTGAATAAAAAGAATATTCTGAAGTGGAATGAGGCGTATGTTGTGTTTGTGTAACACTTTTATAATATATACGCAAGTTATTCAGAAAGACCGGGTTTATCCCATTCTGAATAACTGATTCGACGTGGTGTCGAAGATGAAGACGGTGGTTGAAGACCGGAGGTCTTCACGTCGTTTGGGTGATTACTGATGATCTTGATTGGGCCGTACACCCAAGAGGAGGGAATCAGTTAGTGGTCGTTCAGACGTACTTGGAGATTCTTTCTAGCTAGAAGTGGCGTCAGTGGTTTTACACGCCCTGACGAGTTTGACTTATATGGTTGTTGCTGTTGCGAGGCGCCTCAGTTATATCGGTCGATCCGGGACCGATGGAGTCATTCGTTGGCTCATTGACACCCCATAGGGTGGGGAAACGCAGTGTTCAGGCATTTTAATCCACATCGGTGGACCGGCCCTGACGATCCAAAGGCTTGACTGAGTACTTGCTTGAGACACGGGCTAGAGCGTCTCAAATCGGTAGAGGACTATTTTTTGCCTCGGTTCACAGATGGAAATCCAACTACCAAATACGTGACATTTGCGGTTTTGATTGTAGAGCCTAGTATGACGACATGATATATGGTAACTAGTCCGTCTATGATTGATACTTATGATTTGAAATTGTTTTGACACTATACACTTATAGTAATAATAAAAGATGAAATTTAGCGTATCAAGCGTTCTTTGGCTTTTATAAGGTAAAACCCTATCCCCCGGCTTGCGTTGCATTGTGTGATAGGACCTGGGTCTTATAATAGCTTCATTTTTCTTTATTTAGCATTGCGCTGTTTGTTTTATGCACTGGTGTTCTTGGGAGGAAACTCGTTCCGTGTTATACGGCGTGGTCTCTTGATTTGCCGAACTTTAAAATAAAGATAAATAACTGTTTTAGTTCCCACACCAGTCCCATGACTGACCTGGAGTTTATTGTTTTAACCTAAACTCTGAGTGCCCTTATTTCGACACGGGCAACTAGTAGTTTTGGTTTTGCAGATTTATATTCACAGGATCCTGATTTACAGCTAGAACGATACTCGGAAAGCTTTGTATCCGCGTATTACTTCTAGTTGTGTATTGTATTATTTTCCGCTGCTATGTAATGTAATTGTAATCTCTGATATTTTATAATGTGTAATATTTATTTATACTCTGTATATTCTTGTATTCTGATGGAATTGTTGTAATAGACAATGAAATGTTCTTCCGTCTGCGTTCTGATTGGTCTTGTCCTCGACTCAATCCGCGCTTTCCTTACCGGGGAAGTTCGGGTCGTTTCACAATGCATGCAAATGAATAGCATGGGTAGCAAAAGAATACAACATGTACTAATGCCAACAACAAGTGTGCCAAAATCTAAATATATAGCAAATATATGAAGACAATTATGCAATGTGACGGTTGAGCATAAAAAACTTAACAAGGCAAACATACGTGGGACAATATTACACATATTAAGTTCCTATATCTGAATAAGCCTAGATTTCAGCAGTATTAATGTATGCCAAAATTGCCTAATAAATTCAGTGAGAAAAGTTCATGCAGTTTCCAGGTTCAGCATAAGTCAGAGTTATATTAAAGATTTATTAGCATAGCAAGGAGTAAATTTATATGTACATTCAGGTTTATAAGACAAGGTTGTATTCAAACCATGACAGATATCACAACTAGTATTAAAGTGATGCTTAGGTCCATGCGTGGAATATATATAAACATAAGTAGGTAGCAGTAAGCCAAACTGAAACAATGGAAGGTATGCAACCTATAACTCACGCCAAAAATCCAAATAGTCCAGGTCTCTCTGTTTGCCTTGTTAAGTTTTCTATGCTCAACCGTCACATTGCATAATTTTCTTCATGTATTTGCTATATATTTTGATTTTGGCACACTTGTTGTTGGCATTAGTACATGTTGTATTCTTTTGCTACCCATGCTATTCATTTGCATGCATTGTTCATTTTATATAATGTTGTTGTGTAATCTTGAGATGCATGCACTTTACCTAGTCTTGCCAGTATGCTTCTAAGGCATGCATGAAATTTAATATGAATGTTGCTTCCTAAATTACTATGCCACTCGTTACTTATTGCTCCCACCTGAACAATTTTGGACACTTGTAAGTACCTTGATCCATTGTAGTAAATGTGTCTCGACAGTTCACGAATTATTATGCTCGCATTTTTTTTAAAATGTTAGGATTAAACTACATATATTCTTGTGTTTATCGAAGTTTGCTAACTTGAAATAAGTTTAATTCTGACTTGGGTGTTTTATATTTTTTTTGCATGGAACGCTCGGGTCAGGTCCTAAGTATTCCAGATCTAAAGATATGCGGTTTGCTAGAGTGAAGAGGAACGTGAAGACGCAGGACGCTTACCCGCGTGCTCAACAGATTGTAAACCTTTATTTTATTTTAAATCATGTATTGTATATTTTAATTCTTCCGCTGTATTAAAAATTTTGCGAACTCTGATTTTTTTGTATAGGAATCCTGTTGTGAGATACTGTTATATTTGTTGTGTCTGTGATTTTTGTGTTAATTTCCATTTAAACCTTGTAAGCTAAATAACTACCCGTCGTTTTGAACGTTCTAAGTTGGTTTAAATACCGATTTGAAGCAGTTAAAAAGGCGAATCGTTACAGCTAGCGGCATCGGACAACGTCATGACAAAGTGCTTTCCACTCTATCTTACGGATATTGTAGTTCAGGCAGTTAGATCAGAAAGTATTGGAAATTGGAATATTTTGGTTGAAAAGTTCATTGAATAATTCAAGGTCCACATCTCCCGGCCTAAGAATGTACACTACAAGAAAATGTGGATTTGGTTGCGCTTTTTGGTTGCGTATAAATGTAAGTGCAACTAATGTTATTTTTATTCTTTTGCGCGCATGTTTTTCACTACAAAAGTTAACCGCCTTACCCCTCCTAAACTAATTCGCTTATTATGTTACTCTCAAATTCCCAACTCTGTTTCACTTCTCATTTCACTTACCCTCCTTCCTATGCTACGCCGCCCTAATTCTTGCTTTACTCCTCCCCAATTCTTCAATCTATTGTCGTCTCTACATAAACCTTAAATTCTATCCGTTACTCCTTGTGTTTCCCCCTCTTTTTTGTGTAGACCCTAAATAAGCATTCAAAACAAATGGAGGCTGCAAAAACCCTAAATTTGCTGAGGTATTTACCTATTTTCTGTTATTTTATAGATTTATGTAAATGTTTCCTCAACTTTGGTAGAGGTTAATTGTGAATAATGTCTTTTGTTGGTTCCATCTTTATTGGATAATTCATAGTTGCTAATTTAATGTAGTTATGCTTTTAAAATGTATGTATTTTTTGATCTGAAACTAGCATTTTATTTTGGTATATCTGTACTTAACTTTATTTAGCTATTGGCAAAGATTGAATAAAAAAATTGATTGATGGCTACTCATTTGGTCTGTGTATTAAAGAAATTTTATATTATCGTTGTTGTTATGATTGATGTTATAAAAGTCCATTTGAATATATAGATTTGATTATTTTATGATCATAAAATCTTTTGTTTTCTAATAACTAATGCAAGTCTTGCCTACTTTTCTAGTGGATGCTTCAATGTCATGGTGCAACTAGATATATTGGTTGCATTGCAAAGGACAAGTTTGGATAATAAATGGAAAAAAAATGCAACAGCTGTAGGTGTTAACGTACATGATTAGATTACTGCTCCTCACATTTTATTCTGTCATTGCCTTTCTCTTGGCAATAAGTTATTCACCCATGTAATTTAACAGGCTCATTACCATGAGATGAACTGCAGTAACTTGTACATCTGTTGTCTGCGTTGTTAGAGGTGAAAGGTGAATTGAATAACATATTTGAATTTTTTGTACAAGTTATGTCTGGTTAGAGTTTCAGTTCTTATTTTGCACAATATTTAGCTTCTTATATATGAATATCTTAGTTAGATGCAATAAATCCCTTATATGTAAGTGTAACTTATGTTGTATACATGTTGAATGTTTCAAGAAAATGAATTTTGAAATAATGGAGATGAATGTTTGTTATTCCTACATTATTACGTTCATAGCAACACTTTTTTGATGTAAATGTCAATTTAATCAAGTTTAACCTTCACAATGCTAGAAAATTTTATTTTTTCACATAATACTCTCCCATCTCTATCTGTATTTTAACATATCACTGGTTGCCAATTTATCTCCTGCAAACTGGTAAAATTTGTTCATTTGAAGAAACCTAAAAATTAGGCTCTTAGTAATTTCGGCATCCCTTCCCTTGTTCTCTCTAATATATATACACATACACACACAAAGACATTGAATAAAATTAAGTCTGTATGTACTATGTAATATCGTATTGTCAAGGTGTGTATAAGTGTTGGTTAGCTACTCTCCCAACACATGGTAAATAACTCTCTCCCAAAATTCAAAATGCAAAATGATACCAAATAAGCCCTAAAATTCTCTGTAAAATTAATCATGAAAACTACTGTAACAAGTTGTTTGGTTAATTACCTGTGCAAACTAACTAATGAATACATAGTGTAGTTTGTTGTCCTTGCACCTAAAGTTTGGATGGGAAGTGAATATATTACATATGTTATTTTGTTCGATTCTATTATATATTATGTTTCTCATGCTTTGCAATAATGATGAAGTTAATACCTACAATCAAAACCACTTGAAAAGGAAAAGCATGATGGCCATCAAGTAATCTTGATAATTAAAGACTGACAATTCATCTTTACATATACTGAATTTATGATATATTTTTTCACTTAAATTTTTTGTGATGTTCCTAAGCATGTCAATGTTTTTAAAGTTGATCATTAGTGATTGAAGTTTACACCTGATTGATGTGTATTTATTTTTTTCACTGATATAATGATTAAAATTGAGAGCACTGCTTGAAGTTAGCCAGTTCATTTTATTTCAGATCCTTTGTATTCTGATGAGTACGAGCTATACTATACCGTCATATTATTATTATTATTATTGAATAATGAAAATAGCTATACTATACTAATTATAAGTGAGTTAAGTATGTTGACATAGTTCTATTCATAATTGCAACTATCTATACCTATAAAGATATCTTCTGATATCGGCTATAAGTAATGACTATTAAAGCTAGAACTTTAAATGATGTTTTGAAATTGTTGCTGTGAAAATTTGAATTCATACATAAAAAAATTAGTGTATGATACTCTTCTTTGTTGAATACTTGTATAACCTTGAGATGTTTCATGAATCATGATACTTAGTTTGATCTTGATATCAGTAATGTTTAAATATTTTGTGTCTCCTTCGTTGTATCTGCTAATCAATTTCAATGCAACATGTTACTTTTCTTATAACCACGGGTTTTCAGTTTACAAAGATGGGAGCGGAAAAGATTTTGATCAAAATTTATATTATAATATGATAGGAACACTACTATATCCAACTACTGTAGTCACGACATAATGATGAGTGTTGACGTATGAGCGAGATTTTGAGTACAACCCATTGAGTCACACCATCGTGCCATGAAATAAACTTTTGCATCACTTGGCAAACATAAAAGCTTATGGGCAATTTTATCCAAATGGTAACTCATTCGAATTAATCTCATATACCAATTCTCTTTCTGCTGGTTGCAAAACGGATCGAAAGATTACGAGTGGATATGTCACTTCATCAGTCAATCACCGGTTTTGTGGTTTAGTATAAAAGAGCAAAATTATATTTTACAATCGACATGTGAAGCTGGATATATCTTAACTGTCTTGGCATATGCACAAGTAGCATACATGCAACAAACTCTCTAAGACTTTGGAAAAATAATAATTATATCTCTTATATGTTATGACAATTCAAGTTCTGTTAATCTACTGAAAAGTCCTATAGATCACTCTCGAACGAGGCGTATTAATATTCATCATTATTTTCTTGAAGATAATGTAAAAACGGTACAATCTCTCTAGTATTTGTTAATACCAAAAAACAAATTTCCTATATATTTACTGAAACCCTAATTCAGTCTATATTTTTGGAATTATGAAAAGATTTAAGCATTTGTTCTTTGAATGAATATGTTTTATAATATTATACGCAATGTGTTGTTAAATATCATTTTATAATGCATGTATATATAAATGCGTATATCTTACTAAAAAATATTTATTGAAAAATGTTTTTAGCTCATATTCATTTTCCAAATAATCTTTGGAAGATATATAAATTTTCTATAAATGAAGAGTTGTTGAAATAATTGTACGATAAATGTATATATGTAATAACGGTACGAGTTCGTAACCTGAAATGACATGATAAGGGTTTATTATGTGCATACGCTAAGATCAGCCACTTACGTGGTACTCGCGGACAGGGTTAGGTGCACTAAGGGGGGTTTTACGACTTCGGTCGGTTTCCGCACTAAACAAATTCAAAAAAAAAATCCTACCAATAATTTTTTTTACTTTTACTTTTTAGTAAACTCAATTTTTAATAAAAAAAATGATAAGGTTCTCAATCTCACAACTAAGTTTCTCATATTAGCCAAAATATTGCAATGTCAACGTCAAATAATACATCCTTATATATTAAAATTCACTTCTTCCTTCTCTGAAAAATATGAATTCTCTCCATAGAGCAAGAAGGTTAAGTAGTTTGTAAAGTTTGAATGGCAAATAACCACTGCATACGATGGCCATGTTACTAGAATAACACACTAAAAGGGTTAGGTCATTTAGCTCTAGAAAGAGATTTATTGGGAACAAAGGAGCCAAGACGAGCATTTGAGCTTTATTGAAAGGAAGCTAATGATTTTCTATAGAATATCACCGACAAACCATACATTTATTCTAGTAAAAGCCAATAATGTAGCTCAACCAGCAAGACAACTTGCCACCCCAATAAAAATGCTTACGAACATATGTTGAGAATTCATGGGAAAAAGAGCCATTGAAGGAAAAATCGAGTCCATCAAGGAAACAAAATTATTTTGAGATCTTATAAATGACACACACACACACACACACACACACACACACACACACACACACACACACACACACACACACACACACACACACACACACACACACACACATATATATATATATATATATATATAATTGGTACACATTGTTACGAATTACCAATCATACACTTCATTTGTATATGTCTTATCAAAACCTTGAGCCCCCCAACCTAAATGGGTGCGACACAAGGAAAGAGAGTACATATAAACTCCAAATATTCACAATACAAACATGAGACAAAAAAACTATAACAAACCAAATACAACAACATCAAAACAAATAAAGCAAATAAACTCCACATCAGCCCACTCCAATCTGCCCAAGCTACTTCCACAACATCATGTTAACCAGTATCCACCAAATCAATGCCCCAACGCCTCAAAAGCTGCACATTAAACTCTGTTCGAACTGACTTACTCCCATTACCTCTAACTAAGTAACAAATATCCTTCTCAATAAGTTGTAACCTTATTTTCTTCGAAATCAGCCTATTATTAAAGACTCTTGCATTTCTTTCTTGCCACACATGATAAACTGAAACAGTAAGAGCTACACAAGCCATATCAAAAAGCTGATCCTTCATTTTAAAGCCATTTAAATTCTTTAATGCCTCATTCTCCAAAGTACCTATTACATTTGAGTCTAAACCCTGTTTAACAACTAATGAACACCATATAAGCATGGAATAATCACATGAAAAGAATAAATGATGAACTGCTTCATCATAACTTCTACGCAGCAAACATCTACTTTCATAAACAATTCCAATCCTTCCCAACCTATCTTGTGTGCTTACTCTATCAATAATGGCCAAGTAAGTAACAAATGCCATCCTCTTTGAATTCTTAGAATGCCAAACAACCTTAAAATAAAGTTTAATAGGTGGCTTATCTCGAATTTTCCCCTAAGATTTCTTAAAAGAAAAAATCCCTCCTTCACCCCACTTATAAAAATTTGTTTGATGAGTTTGGTTCAAAGCAACACCATTAATATGTTGTTGTACTTCCTTTGCAACAAGATTTAAACTATAATTTAAACTACCATTTTGTATTACAGAAGAAACCAACTCATTTTGCCTACCAATAGATTGAAATCTAGAGGTACCAATTAAGCCAACAAGACATTTACTATTAATCTAGGGTTCAAACCATAATAAAGTCGAAATTACCTGAAGAGATCACTTTGTTGAACAACCGATTACCTACTATTCTTAACCTTAAGATAGCTTTCCAAGTGCATGAAGAGTTATTATCTATTCTCATGTTCCAAGTCTGTTTCCCCCTACAATATTTCGGATTCATCCAGTTGTTCTATAATGAAGTGTCTGAGAGAAATTTCCACATCAGTTTCACACAAGCAACTTTCTTAAGATCAGTGAACAACTTCAATCCAATACCCCCTTAAGATTTAGGAGAACAAAGTTTGTCCCATCTGACTTTATGAGTAGCACTACCCCAAAAGAAATCAAAGCATAATATATGTAGTTTATCGATTGTATGCTCAGGTAATTGGTAAACAAATAACCAATACAAAACTACGGGTGTTATGACAGATTGAATAAACTCAGCTCTTCTAGCAAAGCTTAAATTTTTTGCATCTTACATTGAATATTATGCAACAAGGATTGATATTCATTATAGTGAATATAGTTAGATGACAAGGGAACTCCTAAATACTTAACAGGCAGCTGCCAGTTTGAAAGCCAAGAATAGATGATATTTCATGTGACTGAAGTGCATAAGAACTAAAATAAATTTTGGTCTTAAGTGCACTTATAGTTAATCCACTATAAAATTTTAATTTGTCAAAAACATCTTTCAAAGCAGCTGCACATGAAGAAGAACACTTGCCAAACACCATTAGATCATCTGCATGCAATAAGTGTGTAACAACAGGCTCAAAGTTATGAACAGAAGCAAATAACTTATGCAGCAATACCTCATTCATACTATATGTAAAAAATTCCATTGCAATAGAGAAGAGATAAGGAGATAATGGGTCTCAATGACGAATCCCCTACTTGATGAAACGAAACCTTTAGGAACTCCTTGAATCAAGATGGAAAACGTAGGAATTGAGATGAACTCGTATATTACATTAATAAAATGTTTATGGAACCCCGTTTTCATCATAATGTGACATATAAACTCTCAATTTATCATATCATAATCCTTGTGTAAATCGACTTTCACACAAAATTTATTAACCCCAGGCTTCTTAAAATCTCTCAATAGCTCATGTGCAAGTAGAATGTTATCTCCAATATAACGAGTAGGAATAAATGCACATTGGTTTGGAGAAATAAGATGTCGCAAAAACCATTAATTATGTTACATAATATCTTACTGAAAATTTTATAATACATGTTACAACATGAGATGGGACGATAACGAGATATTTCTATAGGCCTATCAATTTTTGGAATCAATGTTATGAATGTATGATTGCTACCCTTAGGGAGTTTTGTAGAACTAAAAATATCCTGAAGTAAAGCCAGTAAATCAGTTTTAATATCTTTCCATTGTAGCTTATAAAACTTAGAGTTAAGGCCATCTGGACCAGGACTAGAATCATCATGAACTGAGTTAATTGCAATCTTAACCTCTTCTAAAGAAATAGGACTAATAAGTACCTGATGTCCCTGAGTATTAATAACAAATGCAGATTGAAAAGAAGGGAGCCCATTACCACTTGAACCATTGAACAATGACTGGAAGTAATCAATAGCTTCTGGTACAACTTCCTCTGATTTATGTATAAGATCACCATCAGAATCAATTAAATTTTTAAGATTGTTACTATATCTTCTGGAAGACATTTTTGAAAGAACATTTTTTTGAGTTAGTGTCCCCTTCTTGAACATTGAGACTTTAGCTTTCTGTTTATAACTCCATAATTTGATTTGCCTTTGAACCACTAAAAAATGCTTAGCTTCAAGCATATGTTCGTATAATATCAAGTTTTTGGATCTAAATCAGAGGAAATCTCCTTCTCATTAAATATAGCTTCAGCTTTAATCAATAAAGCATCATCTTTCGGCCTGTTTTTATTCCAACCCTTCAACTCTACTTTGCAAACACTTATTTTTTGTTGAAATGTATAACTAGGAAAACCCCAAACCTCATATTGTAATCTCCTAGAAATACAATCCCCATATCCTTATTTAAAATGCCATTCATTGGAGTATGAAATGGAAAACCCTTATTTGAAGTGGTAGAAATAAAATCAAGGAGCAATGGATTATGATCACTTGAAAGTTGCGACAAAGATAATACCTTAAGATCATTAAATCTCTGCAAGCATGAGTGGTTAACAAACACATTATCAATGTTATTTTCCATTCCTCTACGTCTCCAAGTATAATTAAAACCAATGGCTTTAATCTCTACAAATCCTTCTTGAGTTAAACAATTATTGAAAGATCTTAACTGCTAAAAAGGCACTGGTAACCACCCTTTTATCTAAATGAGAAGTTGAGTTATTAAAATCCCCCATGAGAACACACTACCCATCCATTTGAGCTGCATCTTGAACAATGTGTTGCCATAAGATTTGTCTATCATAGAAACTATTGCTTGCATAAATCACAGTAAGAGATATAGAGAGACTACCAATATTATTAGCATGAATTGTCAAATGTTGGTTAGATGCAGAAATAGCTCCAATAAACCATACTTCAGTATTCCATACAAGTAGTATTCTACCAGAAAAGGAGTTGAATCATGAGGGATGCACTCCCAATTACTCAGAATTAATCGACTAAATAACCGCAAATTTTGTATGTTAAGTTTATTTTCCACAAAACCAACAATAGTTGGTTTGAACTTAGTCAGTAGAGATAACACTTCACACATACGATGTGAAGTGTTCATCCCTCTGACATTCTAGGTTAACACTGTGCTTTAACCAATGTATTACTTCTTAACTTCCTTTTAGGAGGAGCAGAGGTAGAAGTAGAAACCTTACTCTTGTCTTTCAGATGTGCTAAGTATTCAGAATTTTTAGTCACCCCTTCAGACACATCTCTGTGATCTTCATCAACTGGTTCTTCAGTCAAATTACCAGCAATATGATTCAGATCTCCAGGAAGTATATTATGTGGTAACTCAGAGTTTAAAAATCCAAATCAACTGCCTCGTTATTCTTACCTAACACTACAAGAACATTTGCAACATCAACCTGATCAGTAGTTGTTGAAGAATGAACTTTTTCCATTGGCTATTTAGATAACCATGTAGGATCTGTATATAACTGATGCACAACAGTTTTGTGTCAAAAAGTTTTACAATGATCACATCTATGAGGAATAAACTCGTATTCAACAGAAATAACCCTTTTGATACCATTATGAAGCAAAATAAGTATCTTATTAACTAGCTTAGTTCCAAATCATTGGTAATAAATACTCTAGCATATTTTATGATTTTTTTACTAATAGTATTAGCATCGGTACAGATAGGTTCACCAATAAAACTAGCAATCATTGAAAGTGCTTGATTCGACCACATTTCCATATCTAGATTAAGCATTTTAATCCAGATCTGAACCTTTTTTGCACAAAATTGACAAAAATCATAGCCTGGATACTACTTAACAACTATCAATAACTTTCCAAAATATGAGTAAATCAAAGATTTAAGCATTGAATACCAATCCATAGCTTCCTCAAGTTGAACAATAAAATGAAACCCATGCACAATATGAATCATAAAATTACTTTTAGGTTTCCAAACCTTTCCAATTTATTCCTTCAATCTCGACACTGGTAAACTGAAATCAATTTGATGAAGCGTTATCGTATCAAGTCAGGATTCAGCAGAAATTTAAAAAATGTTTTTAGGAATGAAAACATGGTTTTCAAATTGAAGCAACGTTGGATCTATTTCCTTGATTGGAGTTGGATTAACAAGAATCGAAGATGGCGCGGTCGACTTCGTTGGTGTGGGAGGAGCCACTCATTCCTATTTTAATATTCTTTCTCTCTCTCTTTCTACTAAGAAAGAATATTAAAATCGGAATGAGTGACTGAAATTCAGGAGGAGAATTCACGTGCAATATAAAAGGTGTGGTGGAACGTTGCATATATATATATATATATATATATGTGTGTGTGTGTGTGTGTGTGTGTGTGTGTCACTACACCAGAAATGCCAATTAGGCAGTGCTCATGGCCGTATCTAAATCAATTTGGCAGTGCTCTGGGCCGTATCAAAAAATGGTGTCTTTGTTAATTTGATACGGCCTAAGGCCGTATCAAATGCATGTATTTGATACGGCTTTAGGCCATATCAAATACATGCATTTGATGCAACTATTAGTCGTATCTAATCGATAATTTGATACGGCTAATAGCCGTATCAATTTTTTTTTTTTTTTAAAAATAACAAT
Source organism: Allium sativum (assembly GCA_030737875.1). Taxonomy (NCBI): domain Eukaryota; kingdom Viridiplantae; phylum Streptophyta; class Magnoliopsida; order Asparagales; family Amaryllidaceae; genus Allium; species Allium sativum. The sequence continues at coordinate 968,286,737 of CM060913.1, forward strand.
TTGTTGGCATACATCACAATTCTGCTTTCATCATCACACAATATTGTAACAAGACTAGTCATTCAAAAACTCAGCTTACATAATTTGTTTGCAAAACCATACAATGAACATTTGTCTACAACATTACAGTATGAATATTGATGCCCATTACATGGAAAAATTTATGGAAATGGAACATATACATCCAACAGTTATACCAATCTGGGATAGAGGAACCAAAGCGAACCTGTTAAAACTGATTTTTGTTATTGCAGTAGTTAGACCACAAAGATATTTTTATGGATGGTCTTTATGGATAGCTTGCTCAGTTAGACCACGAAGATATTTTCATTGTTGCAGTAGTTCCTTTATTTCATCGCTTTCAACCTCTGATTGGTCACTTTCATTTATAGTTCTATTATCGCATTTGCTTGATGTTTCATCAACTTGGACAACCTGCAAGAGATGGAGTCATATACGAATATCATATTCAAGACAGGTTTCACAATCATTAACAAGTAAAAATAACTGAATAACATTACATATATATTCATAAACTGTATACACATATGTGGCCATGCCGATCAATAAGTATACATGAACATGCTCTGATATTAAACAAACCAAGTTGTGTACTATTCTTTTGCTATCATACTCAACTACATAATTCAAGATAGGTCAATAGCAAGGACTCAACAATATATCCAAATTGGTATTTTTGTTCTTTACTGAGGATTGACAGACTTGCATTAACTTGAAATAACAATATACTGTTCAAAGCTTATAAACTATTATATGCAAGTTTCTAAATGTGAATGACAAGAACACCACATGATATTCACCGACATAAAAGTTGCAAATGGTTTCATCTTGTTCTTCACTAAGGATTGACAGAACATAATACTGTTCTAATTTGTCAAGGTCAAAACATTAGCATCATTTTGATCTATCACATTGACATCAAATTCCCATACAACATATACCTTATCTCTATTCCATAATATTGAAAGGTATTTTCATGCTCAAACCGAATAAAATTATTTGCCAGAGACATGTATTTCCTTCAGTTTCAATGTTATAATATGGGTTGTTACCATCCCAATACTAGGGTAAATGTGTGAGATGTAAAAAATGAACTGAGAAACAAAATATTAAAACTATCAGCTAACATTCAGAGAGAACCCTGACTTTTGTTTGTATAAGAAAATATTGCGGTCATGTACACATCCGTAATTAGAAATATCCCCTCCTCGCACAAACAATCCAATAGATTTCCGCAAAGTTGTTTGATAAATACTTTCCACTTTGGAAATGTTGTGTGGGTGGGTTAAGGTGCCACAATTTTGTGTTCGATGGCAACATATATGGAAAACAAATAAGGGAACTTCATCCAGTTAGACATTTAATTATTAAGTTTTATTAAGATGCAAACCTGCGAACAGGATCTGGTTTCGCAAAGACCATTTCATTGGGAAGAGGCAGTTCTCCATGAACCATAGCACCACTGCTGATATCCATACCACCATAACACAAAGAGAAAGAATCTTCAATTACTCCTTTTTCCATAAGTTGGCCCATTATGCTGAGGGGTCCACGGCCCAGACCCATTATACCATTAGCATGTTGACTAAACAGATCACCAGTTTCAGAATTTTCACAGCCAAAAACAGCATGCTGAGGAACAAGTGCGCTTTGACTAACAAAGGAAACTATAAAACATATAATATCAACAAGCAAAAATTATACTTAGTATATTAAACTATCATGGGAAGTAAAATAAAATAAGGGGCACATACAGTGGTAAAGAAGGTAACCGAGTAGGAGAAGCACTGATGCATTTTTTTTTTTTGAATGAGATTAAAAAAAAGGCCCAAGGCCCAACAGCCAAACGGGTAAATACCCAATACAATAGCCAAACGGGTAAATACCCAATACAACACGCGATAACTAAAGTTCTCATTCTCTCTGTTATCAAACCTTAGCCGCCTCTCAAAGACCAAAAAAAGAAGAAAAATGGCGGACGGAAAGGGTAATCACCCATGCGCATGGCAAATCAGATCGTCATGGTGGGTTCCAGACTTCGTCTTCACACTTGTTGGACTCATCTATGATGCGAGGTTTCAGGAAGACGTTTCTGTTCCAAGTTTCAGCTTCAATCTCCTTCCTATCGTCAGATCTGAAGTCTCTGATGCTAATTAATCTATCGTTTTCCCTTCTGTGTCTCTTTAAGCTTCGAGCTTCCTTCGCTTCTCCAGATCCACTGCTTTCTCCGTTACTCCAGCAAGATATGTGGTAAATCTGATCATTAAGCTCGCTTTTTAATGATTTCTTCCTATTCTAGCTAGAAACTGATATGATTGGTTTCCATCTTTCTTGTTTGGAGAGGTAGAAGTATCTGGATCACTGCTGGTCTGGCAATGAATCCCTGTCTCTGTAGCATGTAAGTTATTAACATCAGAAACCATTTTATAAACAAGACACGCACTATTATTATAACTATCCTGTTTACTTCCCTTTATAATCAGGTTGTTACAAAGATTGGGATGTCTGCCACCAGGAAGGACGCCATAACTGTCTTCTGTTTCCCTGCAATCTGGATTAGTATCATAAAAACCATAAGGATTAACTGTGTGACTTCCATCAATCCCTTCCAGGCTGCTTGGATCACTGCTGGTTGGCATTTGACCTCTATTCTCTGCAATTGGTAAGAGCCCCAGATTACTATTCCTATTAGAACTTAAAAGACTATATTTTGGGTAATAATTCTGCATACTTCCCTTGCAGGTATTATTATTGTAGAGATGAGTGGATCTGCCTCCAGGAAGGATACCAGTAGCCCCAGCTTGATGTTTGCTGCCAGTATCATGGAGAGTACGTCTTTTATTGCTGAACTTGCAATTGAGTATGAACTCCTCAACTTGATTATCTAAGCTAGCATCTTTTTTAGCTTGATTGTAGTTATTGTCATGCATGTGCAAACTAAGTTTTTTCATAATAATCTGACAGTTAGATAAAATATGTCTCAAAAGCTGGAAACTACTAGTAACTTTGTTAGTGTGAAGTCTCTGATTCCTTTCTTTCCAAATGTAAAAAACAACAGCTGTTAACATAATACAAGCTTTCTTAAATAAAAAAGACTTGGGATTCAAAGTTTTCAAAATATAATCTATACTACTCCTAATATCAAGGGTAGGAGTAGAACAGCACTGATGCATTTTGCATGTGTGCATTCATGTGATATAGAAAAGTAGAATAGCTAGCGGAATCCGTATGACTAGTGGTTGCAATACATAATTTCAAACCATGAGCATCACAGTGTAAAAAATGATGTTTTCATTTAGTATATATATATACTATATAGCCTTGCAAAAGGTTCCGATACAGATAGAAATACGAAGATGGCAGAAGCAATGAGAGAGGGTCACAGCTTCACAGATGAAATAAAATAATATATAGCACACTACTGATGTGTTGTCATGTGTAAACCGAAGCTGTAATTAAAACACGTATAATGTTATGGTATCATGCTTGAGTTTAACTCAGTTAAAAACTGAGTTTATAAACTCAGATGGAACTGAGTTTGCAAACCCAGTTCCGAACTGAGTTTGAACTCAGTTTCGAAATTGAGTTTGCATTTTCTATTCTTCATAAAAAATTCTTCTACGTGTTCTCATTTCCTATTCTGTAAATTTAATCAATCTTGCTTCTTTATTTCTTACCTCCACGTCCATTAAGAAGCTTCATGCAAGATACTATTCTTCTGAATAAAATTTAGAAAAGGAATAATAAGTGAAAACTATCATGCTGGTTACTACATTAAAATTGTCCTAACTGCCTTTAAAAAAAAAAAAAAAACAAGCTATCATAAATCGCAGTCTCAGCATGAAAACTTTTGAGAAAGTAACCATAATTAAAGCTCAAATTTATGAAGAATATGCCATTAATTTTATTTAAATATATATGCAATATATACATTGAATGATAAAAACAATAAATCAACGTCTAATCTGACATACGGCACATTTAATGGCTAGAAAATGCACATCTCTTACGCAAATTTACCATTCAGTTTGAGTTTCGTAATCAAGACAACAATAATTCTTATGGCGACTAACAGATCTAATCAATCCCGATTCATACTTGAAAGTAGTTATCAACCTTTTGTTAGTGTAGTCATGCAAAATCCTTGGTTATCAAATCCATTTTTCATGGAACAGTCAACATAAAACTGCACATGAGATAATTATTCTGATTGTTATTTGGGTCCTTTATGTTGAATTAAATCCGGACAAAGTTCATCGACCTACACGTAGTTACTTTGGAAATATCACAAAGAACCAAAGCATCAACAAAGTATACTGTAATTTACGAGTGGAAACCCGTGCGATGCACGGGAGCATAGAATTTTAAGTGTTTTAGTTTGCATTTCATCAATAAGCGGTGAGAACATATTATATAGTAGCAAGATATATAGTGTAAGTGATATATGTATGTGTTAGGATTGTACTGTATAAATTAAATTTTGCAGCAAGAAGTAAATAATGCATGTGTAGAGAGTATAAGGTTGCACGTAGGGTAAACAGTATAAATTTTATGTATCTGTAATGAGCTGATGAGAAGATATATGTATTAATTAAATAATGAATTAAGCAACCATATTGTGTGATATTCTACATCGGTTGAGGATATTGAGGGCATAAAAAATGAGTATAGAACTATGATATGCATAAGTTAATTTTTAGAAACTAAGTAGAACCTTCACAGAAGGTTCTATTATGAGCGTGAATTATTCAACACACATGCAAAATAAACACACATATCATTGCAGTTGGGAATGGAATGTAAAGTAATGCAACTTATCAGACATGCATGTATAAATATTCTCTTTTAGCCTAAAAATAGGAAACCTACTAGAGTGATATTACCGTCAATCTATATATGCCAAACTATTGAGCTAATAGCCACAGTTGTTAAATATGAGTATGCCTAACTGCCTAAAAAAGCATCATCATAACCATACCTAACATAACTCCAACTGTAGAAGTCATTCATTCAAGTTAAAGTAAATGCATAATCTACCTATAAAACAGATAATAAAATAGGTAAGTGGATAGTTTGATAAAACTGAGAAGTGAAGTTAATATTGAAGAAAAGAGCAAATGGGACAGTAGGAAATTATTCTGAAACCTGAAACGTCCTGTGTTAATTGAGTTGTTTTAAGGTTTTAGTGGAAACATGATATTTTCCAACCATGGAAGTAATGGATAAACATGCGCAAAGAAATTATTCTGCTCAATTGCATGCCTGCATTTAACACATGTTGCATGCATGAATTTAATACATGCATTGTACATAAATGTCATATTTTGAAAATCGCTGCTCTTCCCAGTCAAGGATCAAGTCAGAACCTTTCAGGGATATGATATTTGATAGTCAAAAAGACAACAACTATCACCAAATAATCAAGTTTCTATAACCAAAAAGCTTATTTCACAAAAGCAAATAATAATAACATCTTCAAATTTAATCATCCCAGCATTTAAACATCTGTTTAAGTACACGTAAAAATGTGTAGTTTTCGATGACCACATTCGTACTCCAATGCATCGAATGTAAGTGAAGCTGCAAATATGAATAAATAAAAGGTTGTTAAACTTAACACGGTGTTGTTATAAAGAAGAAAATTATAGTAATGGATGGCGTACCGAAACATTTCTTAATGGTCAGCCTGACGATTTCTTTTTGTGTTCTCTTTGTGTTCTAGCATAGCATTATCCCATGTCTAGAGCATGAAGTGATAAAATATAAGGAACGTTTAATGATAAAATATAAGGAGCGTAAGAACATATATTGAAAGCCATGCTTCACTCCCCATGGTTGTCCTTTGTATTGGCCATGTGCTACGTGCAAATTTCATAGGTTATTTTGGATAAATATGTCGCCCTTTAAATTTTGGGTAAATATTACGTATCAGTAATTAAAAATTAAAATATGTAAATATGTATGTAGAAGAGGAATACTTACATGATTTCCAAATACAATGATACTGACCCCATATGCATGTAGAATATCTACAATTTTAGAAACAATAACATTTCCTGGGTACCAGTTTTTAAGTATTGGTTTTACAGTGTATATAGTATTAGAATTGAACTATTATCAATTTTACGGTGTGTATGATATTATTTTTAAAGTGTATAGTTTTTCAAAATAAATTTTTGATGGATTGTCCCTTAAACTTAAAAAAGTTGTAAAATTTGTCCTTCACCATAAACTCTCCATTTGTAGGACCAGTCCATTTGCTGAATATATAACCCGTAAATGGTTGAGATCCTTGTGGGTCATTGGAACATGTAGGAAGATAATGCTTACAATTATGAGCGTAACTTTTTTTATGATGAACATTGTTTAATGTCATTAATGATTTATGTAATATATATTTTTGCATATTAATTTTGCTCACTGAATGGTACATGGTTCTCAAAGCATACGTCATTTCATTGAACATATAATATTGACTGGCATAACCCATTACATGTGACAACTACCAACTAAACATTCAATAGCATTGAATTCATTCATGCTAAAATCAAAACGTACATGCAGCATGCAAAAAAGATTTCAGTACGCAAAAGAATTCATTACTTCTGAAATAGCAAAAAATAAATCCCAAAATTTCTTATTCTTTTTGTATCCAGTCTAAAACATTTCTCATGAGCTTTGAACATTAATTATGGATTCATATACTCAACTATGAGAATTTATTTACATGCTCTAAATAAGTACATATGAGTAGAATTATGTAGTAAATTATGTAACATGCATGTCAGAATCAAGAAGAACAAAATCAACTTCATTTATTCGTATGCCTTTGGGTTCATATTAAGATGCCTCGACTGGTTGATTGATGGCAAATTGACAATGCAGCATGGTGTTTATGATGATGTTAACATAGCTGCTAAGACAACTAAAATACAACCAATTTAGTATCCATAAACTTCAATTTTAGACATCTGATAGAGTTAATACTAGTCATAGATTTAAAGTTATGTTATCATGGAATCCTTCCATATTTTCTTTGTGGTGTATCATGAAATAGAGTTAGAACTTAGAATTCATATCCATTAAATCCATGAATATCAAAAAATAAATATTTTTACCTTCATGCACCACGAAAAAGTAAAACACGCCAATTACTAAGCAACTGATTATATTTATTCAAACAAAACATGACAAACTTTGCACTTGCTTTTGCAGAACTAACAAACATATCCAACAACATTACGATAAATTCTTTTAGATGCTTAGCATTTGAAGCAGCGGATTCAACCGTAGTATACAAAGACTTTTATGGAATTTAAAGCAGCACATTCAACCATGCTATTTAAAACACTGAATGTTTGAAAATGTTTTTATGGCATTTAAAGCAGTGGATTCAAACTTAGAACCATTAGAATCATTTATAAGTCTAAATTATGTTACTTGAACTTTTTGAACATAAATAAGTGAACCATAACAGGACAAACTAAGTGTGAGTTGGTGATAAAAGAAGTTATTCTCCAGGGGTCCCTGATCTCATATATAGCCGTAAGTCTTCCTTCGTTAGTATATGCCTAAATAATTTTATGAGTTCCTTTTGTAGTCGACTGGTTAAATGAATTGAATAATGAAAATACAGGAGAACACGTAGAAGCATAATAATCAGTTCATTAATCCCAAAGAAGTAGAAAAATATCGCCAGACCTATGAATCTATGATAAAAGAATGAATAAAATACTAAAATAGTTACCTTTGCAGTATTAAGGAAATACGAATCAATACAATATTTTATTTAGGGTATTTAACAAAATGTATACTCAAATCCAAAAGAAAAGTTGGCTTTTATACGTTAATATTCTTTTCAACGTTCACTACATGCCTCCTAAATGAGAGAAATGCTCATAAAGAAAAAAAATATAAAGGCATTCAAATCACTACACCAAAACAGGTGATTCCCAACGAGTATAACCGTCGTAAAGAATTTCAGCAACACTTATTAGTGTTGCTATGGGGGCGTGGCAATTTATTTACAACACTTATAAGCGTTGGTAGATTCTCTTTCCCAACGCTTATAAGCGTTAGTAGATTTTCACTCCCAACGCTTATAAACGTTGGTAGACTTTTGTTTGCAACGCTTATACATGTTGCAATATTTTTGTTCGCAACACTTATACATGTTGCAACATTTCCATTCATAACAAATATAAATGTTAATAGTAACATAAATATATATTAGTAATTACTATATTCTAGCATTGATAGTCAATTAATAACTAACATGATTATAATATAGATGATATATAATATGAATCCAAAACAAATATTATTCTCAATTTAAAAAGTATAACTCAATGAATACAATAGACAACATTCATAATCAAATATCGACATGGAATATTAGTTAACAACAGACAAGTACAATACATAATTAAGTTGCTAAATTCAATACATAAATGAAATTCTACAAAGACCGAATACGAAACTCCGGCCATATAACGAAGTCTCCATCTGAAAATTCACATAACTTGTATATTCCATTTCTAGGACCATCATAAATTGGTGCATCCGGTTCAAGAACATCGGGTTCAAAATCTTCTACTGCGCCATTAGAACTACCGTCCAATTTCCGATTTTCTTCCGCTGCCTTTAGAAGTGTCTGCATTCATTTAATATCACATTAAAATTTCAGTTCCTTGTTAAAATATAAGTATGCATCACATATAAAAAAACATGAGTTTGCGCAAACTCATGTTGCCAAATTGAGTTGCGCAAAGTTGCGCAAACTCAGTTTGCCAAACTGAGTTGCGCACTCACTTTGCGCAACTCAGTTTGGCAAGCTGAGTTAGCGCAACTCAGCTTGGCAAGCTGAGTTGGCGCAGCTCGGTTTGGCAAGCTGAGTTTGCGCACTGAGTTGCGCAAAGTTGCGCAAATTGCGTTTGCACAACTGAATTGCGCACTCAGTTTGCCAAATTGAACTCATGTTACCCAACCAAGTTGCGCAAACTCAGTTTGCACAACTCAGTTTGCTGGCTTAAAATCTAGTGAGTTAATAACTCAGTTTGTAATTGAGTTAAACTTTCACAGTTTTAAACTGGGTTAAAAAAAAACATGCATTTTCTTAAACAAGTTCATATACAAATCATGCTCATTTTTTTAGTTGTAACTGGGTTTGCAAACTCAGTTGGCACAACTGGGTTTGCAAACTCGGTTTGCACACTCGGTTTGCAAGCTTGGTTTGCACAACGCGGTTTGCAAACTCGGTTGCAAACTCAAACTGAGTATGCAACTCGGTTGTGCAAGCTGAGTTCATCCAATAAAGGATGATCAAGTGTTTCCTGTTAAGGCTTAGTCTTTATAATTGTAGTGGTTTCTAGACAACTCAACCAAATAAAGGTAAATAACAGTGAATTAAATCCAACAGAAGTAGCAAGTGATATGTAAAAAGTGAATTTAAGGGGATGCACATACATAAAGGATGAAATCATGACAAAAACTATAGCTATGCAGGTTTCAGAAAGGTTTGCCATGGGAAAAGAACATTTTCTTACAAAATAATAATAATGTATTCGTGCCACAACGAAACGCAAGTGTTTCCAGGTGTTGATATGAACATCAAATCAAATACTCAATCAACATTGTGGTATGTCTGGTTTGCTATGATTAACATAAATTCATAATGCTCTAACCTCAACAGATGAATATTTTGAGAAATTTTACTTCTTCGACAAATTCATAATCCACAAAAGCAGTTTCTGTGGGATCGATAATAACCCTAGAGGGGGGGTGAATAGGGTTTTAACAAAAAATAAAACAAACACAGAGATATAAGATATGCAGCAAAGAAAAAAATCACACACAAAGATACCCAGCTTCGGCAAACTGTGCCTACTGCTGCCTTTCTAAGATTTCTACTAGGAGATACAAACAGATCCCGCTTACAATCCTATGCAAACTTGCAACTCCTGCTCCTGTCTGACCCTAAGCTTAAAATCCTAGACTGGTCTACGAACCGTAGACCAGATTTTCCCAGACTACTATCTAGTAATCTGTATTCTGGTTTTATGAGAAACTTGAAACAAGAAACCTTTTAAAAAAATACATCAAACAATTACAAAAGAAGATTCAAAAGAAAAGACCAAATTAAAAGGCACCCCCTTTTATCTTAAGACTTGGCTTAGCCAAGTGTACAATTGACCGGCCCACTTTCTTTTATTTGCACGTCCCCCTTTTTCATTTGATAATGGCGGCTCTTCGAAATTTCTCTAGGGTTTCTCTGGAGGCTCCCCAAACCGGTTCTGTACTTGATGTTTTGAGTAATCTCTGAAACTCCAATTCACGTTGAGGTTCTAGATCGATTTCTGGTGGCTCCCTGAATCTCTGATTTGAGGTTTCGACTGACAAAACCAGTGAGTAATTTCTGACCAAAATCGCTCTCTGCTCTCTGAATTTTGTGAGTGTATTTCTTTTTGCTTTTTGTTGATTGTTTGTCGATGATGAATGGTGTGTTTATATAGGGTTTTTGAAACCCTTGCTCTCTGATTTCGCATTAAAGACTTGATGCTGATTTTGCTCGGTTTTCCACTTTGATTTCCTTGATTGAATTTACAAACCACGGCTTTGAGATGATTTTGTTGGCTTTTAATTCTCTGATATCGAATTATTGATTTGATCTGAATTTTTGGGGTTTTCCTCTTTTGAATCTCGGTTTTAATGCCGTGAATTTTGTGATGAATTCTTGACCCACTGTTGTCTTATAAATTGTGGTATGCTGAAAGTGATTTCGAAACAAAACAGAACTTGCCAAAAATGTTCCTTGATTGAATTGCCCAACATTGATTCCATGCAGTAAATTTGGAATTCAAACACTTGCCGAAAACAAATATCTTTGATACACTGTTTCCTTTTATTTGCTGTTATATTGATGGTATTTTTGACCCCTGTGACTAATTTGAGCATTTTGAAACAAACTGCATTTAATTGTGGATTTTTTTTTCATGCTTAATAAAAACTGGAAATCAATTTTTTTGTTGCTCAAAAATAGTTGCTAAAAAAAACAGGAAACACTTTGATGATTTTCTTAACTAAAAAGCTGGTCATTGAAACTGATTATAAAAGCTTTCCAAAGAAGAAATGTTCTCTGAATCTGTATAGAACATACAAAATTTGAAATGCTGGTTTTCTGGCACCTTATTGTATATGCTGTGCTTGATCTATGTGCCAACCATTTTGCTTTTTTACTTGAGCATAATACTGCACTAGTCATTTGGCATGCTTGAGCTATGTGACTTGCCATTCTTGATACTGAAACCATCATGTATTCACATGTGCATGACCACTTTAGTTGATCTGAACTGCACCACTTTGAATTTGTGCATTCATTCATGTTTTGATTTTATTTGCTGCACTTGAGTCTTGAACATGCTGGCACACACTAGTTTTACTTGTCCTGGTTTTCATTTCTTGACCCACTTGCATCTGTTGCTGCTCTAATGCCATGCCACTTGTAGTTCCTGACTTGAACTAGGCTGAGTACACCTGTGCACATTCATGTATACGCTGCTCCACCTGAAATGTAAAGAGCTCCATGTTTGTTGTTTTCCTCGACCATCTTTGTACTATAAATGTATCCCGTGTATTCTTGAAACACTTGTATTTGGGTTGCCTTGAACTATGATGATCTGTTTGATCAGAACTTGCACTTGAGCTTGAATTGTTATGCTTCACCTTGTTCTTTGTTGACTTTGTTTATTCACACAGCTTTTGATTTTGTTGAAGTATTTCCATTTTCTTTTTGATTTTTATCTTGTCTTGTGACCCTAGAGAGGAAAAGAAAAAAACAGCAGTCAAACTGTACTGTGTTGAGGTTGATCAGAATCAGCTGGTTCTGATAAGCAAACCAGTATGGTTATGGCGTGGTTGTTCAAGTCTGAAATATGATGAGAGAAACACACAGAAAACTGAGACAAATAGAGAATCACAAACTATAAAAATCTTATTTGTTCAGTGTTTATTTTAGTTCCAGTGTACTGTGTGTATCTTTTCTTATGTGACAGGTTTCAGGATGATGCAACAAAAACTTGAGATAGCAAGAGTGTGCAAAGCAGAGAGTTGTGTATGAAGTGTAAAGAGAGTTGTAAAATCATTTGTAAATAGATGAGTGTTCCAAGAGAAATTTGTATATAATTGTTTTTGTGAGATAAAATTAGATATTATTGAATAACCAATGCTTGTATAAATAACCTGTATTCTGTGTAAAGCATTATTAACCAATAATAATTATTATTCCACTATCAAACACATCAATAAAATCTATTTGTTATCATCAAACAAAAGAATCATATATTCAACAAACTCCCCCTTTTGATGATGACAAACAGACTTAAGATTTTTAAGGATAACAGAATGTGTTTGAAATGAACTCCCCCTATATTTGTGCTCCCCCTATAACACAGCTCCCCTTACCAGTTGTAAACAGACACAAAATAAGAATTTGGAAAAAAATAGAAATTAATTAAACACTTAGTATTAATGGTAAAATAAAATCTATAGATGTCTGTAAACAACACAAAATCTTAACTTCTTCTCCCCCTTTGTAATCATCAAAAGATGAACAGTTCTGAACATTTTCAAAGGATATGGACCGTAGTGAGAAAACAAGTCATTTGACAGAATCAGAGCCATAAACTCCAAATAATCAAACAACAAATCGTAATAATTCGTAAAATAGGAATACAGTTCACAAACCAGAGAGTTAATGGATTTTTTTTTTTGTCAAGAGCACACTAACCACGCATAACCAGAACTTGGATTTTTAAATGGGATTAGTTGCAGCATGAAAAAAAAAAAACAAATCTCATGACCATGCATAACCAGAACTTGGATTTTTAAATGAGGTCAGAGAAATTATTAGTATATAATTTTATAATGGATGATAGAAAGATGATAGAGATAGAGATGGATGAACCAAAAAATTCCTAGTTTACTCATATTACAAAGTATATTCAATCATATTAGAGTTGCAGACAAACTTTCAACCATCTCATATTCTGTGATCTTACACAGTCACAATTAAAAAAAAATGTCCAGACCAAAAACTGTTCTTTTCTTGATGGTTTGAAGATTGGATCATTTGTTTAAAAAAATGTCATTGATAACAGATCATCTTAAGAGAAAATTTACCCAAAAATGCAAAGAGATTAATTTATTTCTATAATTCCCAAATCCAAACGCAATCTGCAAAATCTGTCTTCGGGAAGAGGTTTTGTGAAGATATCAGCCAGTTGTGATTTAGTTGGAATAAATTCAATGCAAATGTCTTCACTGCTAATATGATCTCTAAGAAAGTGGTGTCGTACATCAATGTGTTTTGTGCGTGAGTGATGTACTGGATTGTTTGATAAATCAATCGCACTCTTACTATCACATTTTAAAGGAACTCGTTTATAGCGAAAACCAAAATCAGATAGAGTCTGCATCATCCATAAAATCTGTGCACAACAACTTCCTAATGCAATATACTCAGCCTCAGTGGTGGATAAAGCAACACAGTTTTGTTTACGACTTGACCAAGAAACAAGTGAATGACCTAGCATGAAACAAGTTCCACTAGTACTCTTCCTATCAGTGAGAGAGCCAGCATAATCAGCATCGGTAAATCCAACTAAATTAAAATTATCACAAGAAGGATACCATAGACCAAGATTTGGTGTGTGGACCAGATATCTCAGAATTCGTTTTTTGGCTTTTAAATGAGATTCTTTTGGATTAGATTGAAAACGAGCACACAAACAAACAGAAAACATAATATCGGGTCTAGAAGCAGAAAGATAAAGAAGTGAACCGATAATACCACGATATTTCTTCTGATTAACAGCGACACCTTTTTCGTCTCTGTCAAGTTTGGTTGTTGGACTCATTGGTGTTTTCATCGGTTTTGCATCTTTAACTCCAAATTTTTTCAGTAACTCCATCACATACTTTGTTTGTGAGATAAAGATACCTTTGCTGCTCTGCTTGATTTGAAAGCCAAGAAAGTATTTCAGTTCTCCTACCAAGCTCATCTCAAATTTGTCCTGCATAACTTTTTCAAATTTTTCACACAAGACATCATTAGTAGCACCGTATATGATATCATCAACATAGATTTGAACAATCAAAAAATCGTCACCGTCATGTAATAGAAACAGAGTTGTGTCAGCACACCCCTTTTTAAAACCGTTTTCCAAAAGATAAGTACCGAGACAGTCATACCAAGCTCGAGGTGCTTGTTTAAGGCCATATAATGCTTTTTCTAGTTTATACACATGATTTGGAAAATCGTGACTTTCAAAACCAGGGGGTTGTTCAACATAAACCTCTTCTTTTAGTTCTCCATTCAGAAAAGCACTCTTCACATCCATTTGTTTCAGTTTAAAACCTTTAAAACATGCAAAGCTTAACAAGATTCTAATTGCTTCTAACCTAGCAACTGGGGCGAACGTCTCATCAAAATCAATGCCTTCGATCTGATTGTATCCCTTAGCAACCAACCTAGCTTTGTTTCTAATTACATTTCCAGACTCGTCAAGCTTATTTTTAAACACCCATTTTGTTCCGACTACTGGATAGTCTTTTGGCCTAGGCACCACGTTCCAAACTCTGTTTCTCTCAAACTGATTGAGTTCTTCTTGCATAGCTAACAACCAAAATTCATCATTAAGAGCAATATCATAAGAACCTGGTTCTATTTCAGATACAAAAGCATTATGAATACAAAAAGTACAAACATCCTTATTGAGAGAGGAACGTGTACGAACACCAGCTGTTGGACTTCCAATTACCAAATCTGGAGGATGATTGGGCTTGAATTTTAGTCTTTCAACATTTGTTTCTGCTTCAGCGGCTTCTTCGTTGTTTTCTTCAACATCGTTGCTTTCTTGTTCAACTTCTTGTGCACCACCATCATCTTTATCATCTTCAGAGATCATATCCACATCTGATTCATTGAACTTTACATTGACGGTTTCCACAATTGTTCTTGATTGTTTATTGAAGATTCTGTAAGCTTTGCTTCTTGAGGAATAACCCATGAAAATTCCATCAATCGTTTTTGGCTCAAATTTCCCAAGCTGTTCTCCTGTGTTCAAAATATAACAAGGACATCCAAACACTCAAAAGTACGAAATGTTAGGCTTTTTGTCAGACCAAAGTTCATATGATGTTTTATTAAGTATTGGTCTAATCATAACTCTGTTCATTACATAGCATGAAGTATTTACTGCCTCAGCCCAGAAGATTTGAGGCAAATTATATTCACATAACATAGATCTAGCCATTTCTTGTAATGTACGATTTTTCCTTTCAACCACCCCATTTTGTTGAGGTGTTCGTGGAGCGGAAAATTCATGTTTAAAACCATTTTCTTCACAAAGTTTTTCAAAGTCTAAATTTTCAAATTCACCTCCATGATCACTTCTCAAGGTTTTAATTGAAATCCCCTTTTCATTTTGAACAAGTTTTGAAAATTTTGAAAAATAATCAAAAGTTTCAGACTTTTTGGCTAGAAAGTAAACCCGTGTAAATCTAGAGTAATCATCAACCAATACATAACAATAACGTTTACCATTTAAGCTAGCAATGTCAGTAGGTCTAAACAAATCCATATGAATCAATTCAAGCACGCATGACGTACTAACAGCATTTTTTGGACGAAAAGATGAGCGACTAAGTTTTCCCATAGTACAGGCTTTACACACTTTGTTATTTTTGAATTTCTGATGAGGTAAACCTCTGACAAGTTCATTTGTTTCCAGTCTTTCAAGAAGACCCATACTTGCATGTGCCAGCCTTCTGTGCCATAGAATTGCCTCCTCTTCCGTTGCTATCAAGCACCTAGAAACAGTTACATCATCGAAGGAGAGTGTGTAGACATTTCCAATTCTTTTCCCTGTAAAAACAACCTTTCCAGAGGATATTTCTATGATTTTGCAAACATTACTATCAAACACAACATTCATTCCTTTATCACAGAGTTGACTGATAGATATAAGATTGTGAAATAGATTATCAACATATAAGACATTGGTTAAGGCAAAAATACTGTTACCTACTTTTCCTTTACCAATAATTTTACATTTGCTGTTGTCACCTAGAGTCACATTCCCACCTTTATGTTTTTCAAGGCTAAGGAACAGTCTTTTGTCTCCTGTCATATGTCTGGAGCAACCTGAATCCAAATACCATTTCTGCTGCTCCTTAGCCCGCCAACATACCTACACATACAGAGAAGAGGATGACCCAGAGAATCTTCTAGGTCCAAGCATATCAGTAGTAGAAAAATGATAATCATAAGATTCTTTTGGCACCCAGATTTGATTTTTCCTTTTATTTGTGTTCCAATTATTTTGATAATTGTGTGCCAAGTATTTAGGAACCCAAACCTTTTTGAACTTCTGAATCTTATTGCAGTTTTCATGGCTGTGACCAATTTCTCCACATTTTACACATTTGAGAAAGATACCTCTACTTTTAACATTGTCAATTTTAGTCATTTTTTCTTGTATCTTTCCAAAACCAAGTCCTTTTCTATTATTTGCAAACAGTTGGTTTCCAAGCAACATGTTAAAAGATGTTTGACCAATCGAGAATTTATTCAAAGTAACTTCAAGGTCTTGAACTCTCGTTCTTAATATTGTGTTCTCGTTCACAAGTGAAGTGTAGTTCTTTCTTTTAGTGTCATTTTCTTTTAGAGTCAGATTTACTTTTTCAAGATTCTCCACGGTGCACTTGAGTGTTGAGAGTTCTAGATTCACAGCCTTACAAATTTCACAATCTAGATTGTTGTTTTTTGAAACGTTCTCAAGTTCAGATTTCAGCTTCTTATTATTGTGAATGAGATCAAGGTTTTTTTCTTTCAGTTTCTCTGCTTCGGATTCTAATGTGTCAATAATTTCAGAAAGATGTTTACACATTAAAACTAGATCATTATAACTGTATACCTCAGTGGTTTCTTCGTTGGCATCTTCTAGATCTGACTTTGCCATGAAGCACAGGTTGCTTTCTTCCTCACTGCTGTCTGAATCTTCTTCTCCTTCCTCGTCATCCCAAGTTATAGCAAAAGCTTTCTTCTTCTTCTTGTTTCTTTGGAGAAGTGGACAATTTGGTTTTATGTGTCCCGGCTTTTGACAGTTGTAGCAGAGTGGTTCGTCTTCTGAATTGTTGCTCTTTGATTTATTTCTACGAGGTTTGAATTTTCTCCACTTCGTGAGTTGTCTGACTGCCATGGCAAGCTGTTCAATAGGATCTTCACCATCACTGGTAACGGTGTTGGACAGAGCTATTGACTTCTTCTTCAGATCTGAGTTGTTGCGATCTTCTCTTGCTTTTAGCTCCATTTCATACGTCATTAAATTCCCGATAAGCTCTTCCATGCTTAGCTTACTCAGGTCTTTAGATTCTTGAATGGCTGTGACTTTTGCTTCAAAGTTCATTGGCAGAACACGCAAAATCTTTCTCACAAGTTCCACTTCTGTATAGACCTTTCCAAGAGCTCTAGCATTGTAGACCAGCACAGAGAAGCGTCCATACATGTCCTTGATGCTCTCATCCTTCTGCATGATGAAGTTTTCATATTCATTGTTGAACATCGCAAGACGGGATTCTTTAACCTGAGAAGTTCCTTCGTGTGTGACTTCCAAAGTATGCCAAATTTCCTGGGCTGTATTACAATGAGAAATTCTGTTATATTCTGTTTTATCAAGAGCACAAATCAGAGCATTCATAGCTTTAGAATCTATAGAGTATAGTTTCTTATCATTCGCATCCCACCTACTTTTTGGTTTAGGTGTTACAATTCCATTAACAGTTTCAGTAGGAGGTTTATACCCAGTTTCAATGATATCCCAGACATCATAATCAACAGACACAAGATATATTTTCATCCTAGCTTTCCAATACGCATAATCACCACCATTGAACATGGGTGGTCTAGCAATAGATTGACCTTCAGAAAAAGCATTGTTCATTGAAGTCATGATTCTAGGGTTACAACCAGGCTCTGATACCAATTGTGGGATCGATAATAACCCTAGAGGGGGGGGGTGAATAGGGTTTTAACAAAAAATAAAACAAACACAGAGATATAAGATATGCAGCAAAGAAAAAAATCACACACAAAGATACCCAGCTTCGGAAAACTGTGCCTACTGCTGCCTTTCTAAGATTTCTACTAGGAGATACAAACAGATCCCACTTACAATCCTATGCAAACTTGCAACTCCTGCTCCTGTCTGACCCTAAGCTTAAAATCCTAGACTGGTCTACGAACCGTAGACCAGATTTTCCCAGACTACTATCCAGTAATCTGTATTCTGGTTTTATGAGAAACTTGAAACAAGAAACCCTTTAAAAAAATACATCAAACAATTACAAAAGAAGATTCAAAAGAAAAGACCAAATTAAAAGGCACCCCCTTTTATCTTAAGACTTGGCTTAGCCAAGTGTACAATTGACCGGCCCACTTTCTTTTATTTGCACGTCCCCCTTTTTCATTTGATAATGGCGGCTCTTCGAAATTTCTCTAGGGTTTCTCTGGAGGCTCCCCAAACCGGTTCTGTACTTGATGTTTTGAGTAATCTCTGAAACTCCAATTCACGTTGAGGTTCTAGATCGATTTCTGGTGGCTCCCTGAATCTCTGATTTGAGGTTTCGACTGACAAAACCAGTGAGTAATTTCTGACCAAAATCGCTCTCTGCTCTCTGAATTTTGTGAGTGTATTTCTTTTTGCTTTTTTTGATTGTTTGTCGATGATGAATGGTGTGTTTATATAGGGTTTTTGAAACCCTTGCTCTCTGATTTCGCATTAAAGACTTGATGCTGATTTTGCTCGGTTTTCCACTTTGATTTCCTTGATTGAATTTACAAACCACGGCCTTGAGATGATTTTTTTGGCTTTTAATTCTCTGATATCGAATTATTGATTTGATCTGAATTTTTGGGGTTTTCCTCTTTTGAATCTCGGTTTTAATGCCGTGAATTTTGTGATGAATTCTTGACCCACTGTTGTCTTATAAATTGTGGTATGCTGAAAGTGATTTCGAACCAAAACAGAACTTGCCAAAAATGTTCCTTGATTGAATTGCCCAACATTGATTCCATGCAGTAAATTTGGAATTCAAACACTTGCCGAAAACAAATATCTTTGATACACTGTTTCCTTTTATTTGCTATTATATTGATGGTATTTTTGACCCCTGTGACTAATTTGAGCATTTTGAAACAAACTGCATTTAATTGTGGATTTTTTTTTCATGCTTAATAAAAACTGGAAATCAATTTTTTTGTTGCTCAAAAATAGTTGCTAAAAAAAACAGGAAACACTTTGATGATTTTCTTAACTAAAAAGCTGGTCATTGAAACTGATTATAAAAGCTTTCCTAAGAAGAAATGTTCTCTGAATCTGTATAGAACATACAAAATTTGAAATGCTGGTTTTCTGGCACCTTATTGTATATGCTGTGCTTGATCTATGTGCCAACCATTTTGCTTTTTTACTTGAGCATAATACTGCACTAGTCATTTGGCATGCTTGAGCTATGTGACTTGCCATTCTTGATACTGAAACCATCATGTATTCACATGTCCATGACCACTTTAGTTGATCTGAACTGCACCACTTTGAATTTGTGCATTCTTTCATGTTTTGATTTTATTTGCTGCACTTGAGTCTTGAACATGCTGGCACACACTAGTTTTACTTGTCCTGGTTTTCATTTCTTGACCCACTTGCATCTGTTGCTGCTCTAATGCCATGCCACTTGTAGTTCCTGACTTGAACTAGGCTGAGTACACCTGTGCACATTCATGTATACGCTGCTCCACCTGAAATGTAAAGAGCTCCATGTTTGTTGTTTTCCTCGACCATCTTTGTACTATAAATGTATCCCGTGTATTCTTGAAACACTTGTATTTGGGTTGCCTTGAACTGTGATGATCTGTTTGATCAGAACTTGCACTTGAGCTTGAATTGTTATGCTTCACCTTGTTCTTTGTTGACTTTGTTTATTCACACAGCTTTTGATTTTGTTGAAGTATTTCCATTTTCTTTTTGATTTTTATCTTGTCTTGTGACCCTAGAGAGGAAAAGAAAAAAACAGCAGTCAAACTGTACTGTGTTGAGGTTGATCAGAATCAGCTGGTTCTGATCAGCAAACCAGTATGGTTATGGCGTGGCTGTTCAAGTCTGAAATATGATGAGAGAAACACACAGAAAACTGAGACAAATAGAGAATCACAAACTATAAAAATCTTATTTGTTCAGTGTTTATTTTAGTTCCAGTGTACTGTGTGTATCTTTTCTTGTGTGACAGGTTTCAGGATGATGCAACAAAAACTTGAGATAGCAAGAGTGTGCAAAGCTGAGTGTATCAAGCAGAGAGTTGTGTATGAAGTGTAAAGAGAGTTGTAAAATCATTTGTAAATAGATGAGTGTTCCAAGAGAAATTTGTATATAATTGTTTTTGTGAGATAAAATTAGATATTATTGAATAACCAATGCTTGTATAAATAACCTGTATTCTGTGTAAAGCATTATTAACCAATAATAATTATTATTCCACTATCAAACACATCAATAAAATCTATTTGTTATCATCAAACAAAAGAATCATATATTCAACAGTTTCAACTTGAACATTGAGAGAGCCCTCCTTCATGAAAGCTTCTAAACTTGATAAAGCATATCCTTTGGGAAGAACCCCAAGCAAGTATGCAACGAAAAAAATGACCAGCTTCATGCTGTGACGAATGCATAAATACAATTGAGCAAACACATATTATATGGAAGAATCTTCCAAATGAATTTTATACCATTGCATAAATACTGGTGCTGGTACTCTGTCGCTACAGCAGCCAACGGTATACACGAAAACTTGCTTAACATCTGTAAAAGGGAAACATATGAGTTCTTATATTTAATGAATTCAGACATCTTTATGGCTGAAGAAGTTTCTTTTACCATTGCAGATACTTTTCCTGTATTGACCTGCATGCAAAACAAGTAAGTTGAAGCTAATTACATGCTATAGTTGTATGTTGTACAATATATAAGAATCATGCTTGATGACTGACAACTAAATCGTCAAAGATTAGAGGTCGGTACTAAATATATCATAATGTTTGCTTCAACAACACCTATAAAGACACCCAAGGTGGTTGCCATGTTAACATCAAGTGTAGCTTTTAGTGCCAAAAGGAAAGGAACAAATACCAAACCACGGTTGGTGATCATTATTATGCTTTTTAAGATTGATGATGGCATTCATTCTGTGCTGAAATATTGTTGAATTGCCTTGTTAATTTCAGAATAAAAGAGCTCATCTCTCTTTCTAAAAGATAGCATATAGACTGCACCACTACTGATGAATACCAAGGACGCATACCCAAAGCTTTTATATTCATCATTCATCACTAACACTAAGAAAATGAACAACGTAAATGGATAAAATAAAATAAAAAGAAGAGAGAGACAACCATCAACAACAAATAGTTTACTTCAGCATTGATTCTGGAGGCTAACTTCCAATTCTACCCTATCGCCAATTGGGTCTCGCTCTAGCCTCTAATTATAAGGAGTAACATCCATCACCCTCTAAAGCACCACTTGATGTTACATTGTTAAAAAGACAAGTTCAAAGATAACTATAAACTTCAATTGATTATTTAACTGACAACGCTTAGGAGTTCAGACATCGAATAGAACAAATCAAAACATTTTAACATTTAATTTGAAAGGCATTGTAAAAACAACAAATCTAAGAGTTGGTTTGGTTTGAAAATAAATTTTGTGCATTAAATTTTCAACATTTATTTCAAAATGCACGGAAGAGGAGAGAAAATTCAAAATAGGTCAGCATGGAAGAGTAGACTGCAGCTGTTCGCGAACAACAGCTGTTAGCTCCCACAGCTGCGAAAGCGAACAGCTGCTGTTCACAATCGCTTTCGCAAGCAGCTGCTGTTCGCTCTCGCAGTGAACAGCTGCTGTTTGCGAACAGGCTGCTCTTCGCGAACAGCAGCGAACAATGAGGAGATATTTTGCTTTTGTCCTCATATTTTTTTCAGCAAAACAAAGAACACATCCTGGGGTTTTATTCTACTGAATTTTATAGTTACAACCTAAAAATAAAAATAAACTGAAAATATATTCTTGTTTATCACACCTATTAGTCTGATCCTTAATTTTAAATAGATGCAGTAGGTGCATATTTATTTTCCTTTTTATTACACTCCCCTTCCTCCTACACCTTAGTATATCCTCTTAATTTATTTTCCCTTACACCAAATCCGTAAGCACGCCAGCATGAAAAAAAGAATTCAAGGATAAAAAAAATAAAAATCAACCAAATAATAAAATGGATAAGATCAACCTTCAAGTCAAAAGCAGTGTAAGGCAGCACAACCTTACGCAGATCCAATTCAAGATGTTTCAACTGCCATGGAACTTTTCCTTTACGAAAAACCATGCTATGCGGGGTCTTATCGCCTATTCGTTGATTCAAACCGGTAGCTTTTGATTGATTCTTCACAACTGGTTTATTCGTACAGATGATAAACATATTCAGGCCAAAATGATCTATGTATTGAGAATTATTAGGCATGCTTCGAAATTTTCAATACTAGAACGCAGTAGCACATTTAGCAAAAGTTTTCAGATATAAATGTATCAGGAATAAACAAAGAAGAAAATGTCTCATGTTATTAAGAGAACAGTAGGGAAATAGAAAAAATGAGAAGTCCATATGATTTTGTATGTGGTTGAGATTGCAGACAGAAACAAACTACAAAAATAAGTATGGATTTTCCGTGAATGATAAACTTGTAGGAATTGCAATATTAGAATCAATTAATATCAGACAATCCTGCCACGCACGTAATGAAGTGATATAAAAAATATGATAAAACATTAAAATCAAAATGATATGACAATATACTACGGACTAATTTTCTATTCACGTCACAGATGTGATATATAAAATTGGATTTTTCTTTTTCCTAGTACAATGCAAGTTAAGAGATAATTTTTTTTCTCTAAAAAAAAGTCATACTATGAATTCATTAAACTATAAAAAATTATATAAAAATATTATTTTGAGAGGAAAACACAGTCTTATATTACATAATTACAAAAAATGATCTTCTTTGTATGTTTCGCAAAACATAAACAAAATACTATTTCACTTGAATTTTGAGGTTTAAGAATTGCTAAGATATCAAATGATTTTAAAAGACGAATCTAAGACTAAGATACTTCCAAAAGTGAGAATGCTTTGTCTGTATAAGCGTAGGCAATACACAAATTTTAGAAGAAAAACTGCATGTACCAGATCAATGATTACCAGAATATTCAACAACTACAGAACAGTGGCAATCGAGTCACCTCTTCCCTTCCACGTCAACTCCATGAACTAAAAACTCATCAGCATATGTGGCAAGAGATGCCATCCTTTTTTCATCAACAATTAAATTGCTGAATTTTTGCCATCTATCGGTAACAACCACATATTTCCCATTTTGCAAACATATACGGAGATTTCCATAAATAACATACATGGGAAACAAAAAAGAGGCAATTTTCTCATTCGTATAATGGTTGAAGTTCAAATAAAAGTGCAAAACTTGCATGCTTACCATTAAAAGTATAAATACATTCAGAAAAAACGAAGGTTACAAAAACAGTAAATAAGCCATGTTGAGAGAAAAGAGCGAGGGAAAAGCTTAAAACGAGGAGAAATGTTCGTTTTTTACAGACTACTTCAAATATTTCACAAATACGTCAAGCTTAAAACGAGAAAAGTATAGAAATATCTTTTATTGAAATAAAAAATCAGAATGCTATCTAAATTCCTTTGTGCTCTTGATTTAGGAATTATAAATTTTCTTGAAAATATAATATTGATGAAATTTAAATAAATAATAACGTGTAACTATAGCCAACCCCCAGTAACTCTTAGAAAGATGATATTGATTTCTGCGTTTGCAAAACTGAGGTGCAAACTCAGTTTTCAAAACTGAGTTTGCAACTTAGTTGCAAAACTGAGTTTGCAACTCAATTGCAAAACCGAGTTGCAAACCGCAACTCAGTTTTGCAAAACCGAGTTGCAAACCGCAACTCAGTTTTGTAAAACTGAGTTGCCCAACTCAAATTCAGTTTTGCAAAACTGAGTTTGCAAACTCAGTTTTGCAAATCTGATTTGCAAATTCAGTTTGCAAACTAAAATTCAGTTTTGCAACTGAGTTTGCAATTAGCATCTTGTTTCAAAAGTTACTGGTTAGTTGCTAGTTTGGCGATAATTTTGTAATAGGTTTCTTTTTTGCTTTCTCCAGTTTTGTTTTCTTTATTTTTAGTCTTAGTTTTTGGCATATGTTCCTTGCTTTCATACAATTATGTATTTACTGTTTTCAGTTAGTCTCATTTCTTTATCTGAGTTAACTCATCTTTAGGGATGACCTCCATAGCAAGAATGAATGACCTTGTAACTTTAGGCATTTGTATTAAATAGTAATCAGTAAATTTATTGATTTTGGCTATTTTATTTTTTGACATTGAGGCTCATAAGACGACATAGAATCAGCAACGGATGCATATGAAAAAGAAACCTCAACATGTTTGAATAACTATGAAACTGTTTTTTACATCTATTTTTGGATGATCTTCTCTTATTATTTTTTGCCACTAGCCGAACTCTAACAACGGCACAGTATCACAAAAATCGTTCTTTAAATCGATAATATATGTTTCTTCGATTTCCACAAACTCTAACAATGGACAATGGTTCTCATTACAAGGAACATAACTAAATCGAACAAAATTTATACCTGAATGCGAGTTGAATGCAAGTGAATGCGAGCACAAATCGAACAAAATCCCTAAAATAGAATGTGAATGCGAGTTGTTCCCTGAACAAACTCAGAAAAAAAAAATATTAACAATCCATTATTTCACATAGACAGTAACACAAATCTAACCAAATTTCGGATGAAATCAATAAAGACCAAAATAAAATTTATACCTGAATGCGAGTTGAATGCGAGCACAAATCGAATGATATCACTTCATTTCAACTGCAATCTCCTTCTTTCTTTGAAGCAAATAGTTCAGTATATCAATTTATTTTAGCATATCCAAATATTTATATTCAACACAAATCAATAGAAAACTTGCATCTCTAAATCATTTTCAAACATCCTATATAAAAAAGAATGATTTAACCAAACTGCTTCAGTTAATTTTTCTACTTTCATGCACATTGAAATAACAAAGTTCAACTAATTCCACTAATATAATTAATTTTGACAAATTTCCAACACTCAACATTAGTAGAGAATGATTAAAACTACCATACACTAAGATCAGATTCTTCTCAGAAGGAACACTAAGTTTTTGTTGGTTTATTGAATATAGCTTTGAACAATAATTATAGTTGGAAAATGATGTTTTTGTTCTTCTATAATTGTTATTTGAATGAGGGTATGGTTCATTGCTTTACGAGGCCACAACTACATTACAGTTAGTGATATGTTCTGTATATAGCGTATTAGAAACCCAACTTTGAATTCTTTTCTTTTTCAGATGGAAGAAATGTCAAGCGGGAATAAAACCAAAGCTGTAGTTTCATCCGTCCAGTGCAGTTATAATCATATTATCTGAATGCTAATTTAATTCAACAACAAATTTATATACCAAAAAATAATTTAGTACTTAGGGATTACTATGGTATTGTGTTGGCGAGTAAATCAATTTGTTTTGCTATTCTATATTACTCATTATCAAAAAACGGTTGGTGTAAAGCGAGAAGAAAAACAAATGAAGTACCTAAAAACGCTAAAATCATTCAAGTAGTTCAGATTTGAACGATGAAATCAAATACCTGAAATCGAAATTCAAACGATGTACGCTGAAGCCAAATCGATTCTCCCCCAAAATCCGATTCTTTGACTTCGGAATGAATTCGGAACGGATTCTTGGATCCGGTATTTTTTTTATATATATCGTTGGATTTCTGATTTAGCGGCCGTTCATTGAGAAAGCGTTGGGCAGAAGAAATGAAAAAGGGAAATAGGGTTACTTACGTTAGTTTACCTTTTTGCCCTCGGAAACCAGCCTTACCAACACAAATAAGCGTTGGCAATAAAAAAATTGTAATTATGTATTTTTGGCAACACTTTTTTAATATAGCAACGCATATTATTGTTATTACCCTACAACACAAATAAGTGTTGGCAATGGTGAAAAAAAAGGGTTACCAAATGGTCATTATGGTGTAGTGAATACAACTACCAAATTGAAGGCTTTTAGCAAAGTTATCAATATGACTAAATGAGCTATATGTATTATTAAGTGACAAAATTACAAACAGTTAATGTGCAGTCTAATTAACTTACAAACGTACAACCATCACTCAATCATATCCAAAAATGTACAGAGGAAATGAAAATAACAACAAAAGTGACAAAAGTCGTGAACACAACTTCGATGGTAGCAATTCAGTAGTGAGAAATTTTAAATGATGATTAACAAACGATGGAGAAGGGGAGTAAAATGTACCTAAACAAGTGGGAAGCAGATCCAACTAATGGTGATGAAGACCGACTTGATGCAATAGCACTGGAATTTTTGGATGGATGGCAGTCACCTAGTCGAGTTCGTGAATAAATGTGGAAGTTTTGTAATCCAAACTTGTGAATGGGTATGGAAGATCGGCTGTGGTTCAAAAATTCAGTTTTGCCGAAATTGGAAGATGCGGAAATGAATCTGGAAAATATTAGGCATTTGCGCAGAACTGTGTCGTATTTAGAGAAGAAGAAACGGAAGAATACGGAGGTGGAAGGGAGAGCGGTTATGTTAAAATGGCAGATTGTAGTGAGTGGAGGAACGTGGGCCATTCGGAGAATAAATTGCAGCCGTTCTTTATCCATGCTGAGATCTCAGACCCTCTTTATCTCTTAATAACTAACCTTCCTTTTTGTTATATAGATTTATTAAAAATAACCACTTAAGAAATATTATATAAAGAAATTGCCAATGAACTGGATTTGAAAAAATTAACCTAGTTGAATAGAAAAGAATAGATACTTAAGGTGGGCTTATACTCTAACTTCATATCCGCAGTCAGCCTTTTGTGGTATTAAATGTGGTAACCAAATTATCATCAGATGTGTAGCTGTTACCCAAAATTAGATGAGGCAGTTTCAAGCAATCGTGAAAAGTGGAGTTATAGGGCAGGCAGTTAGGCAGAGTACTTAAGTAAAACGACGTTAATTTTCATGCTGATGTGGACAAATTATAACCACATGATATTTTTAGAGAATCTCTAATGCTGATGTAATTCCATTGTGAAGTCCTTGACACGTAAGGAATTAACAAATGTTTTTATTTTTGGTTCTCCAATGCAATTTGGATCTGGATGTGAAATCTGACGTGGAAGAAAAAAAGTTTGACGTTGTGAAGCAGAATGTCCAGTTTCGGACATCAGATTTCACAATTTGGAACCATACACGTCACCAAATCAACCGATCTCATTTCTATTTTATTTTTCATCTTCTTCGTTCTGCCGCAAATCTACCATGCAATTTCTCCAAGCATAGGCGTTTTTCAAGTTCGACAGGTATGTATCTTCTTCCTAAATGGTTCGCATATCTTAATCGAGTATTTGTAGGGTACAACCGTACAGGGCTTATAACAAATCGAAATCGCCATAGGCTTTTTAACAAATCAAAATCGATTCCGCCTCCACTACCAAATCAAGTACGTCTGGTAAAAAACCCTAATCGGAGCGTCAACATCTTGGTGCTGCTACTCGATTCTTGTATCGTCAGTTCCCAATTCAGGTATTGTCAATTCCTATTCGTGAATCTTAATTCCTTTGCGACTTGTTTCTACCTATTTTGTTTCACTATCCGTAACCAATTTTGAAAGGTTCGTGTAAGTTCTGTGCATTTGTGTGGTTGATCCTCTGTTTATTTCAGTTCGGATTTCTGTACGGCTGTAGTAGGTCAGTCTAAACAGACATTCTTTTCTTCATAATTTTTGTTTTATCCACATTGATATTGGTTATATCCAACTATTGAAATGGATATAAGTATAAATGAAATCCTTGAGTTTGATTTGTTCCATTTTATGTAAAATTATGCCATACAGATGCTGAAAACATCTTATGTGTTTCTTTTCTTTTTTTCGTACTGACTTGTTGATTATGAAAACTTAGTTCTGCATTCATCATGATATTAGTATTCATTTTTAAGCAACCGGTCATGTCTTATTCTTTATCAAACCACCTGCCAAAATTGACTTTTTATGTGCTGCCTCTTATTGGAATTTATTTGATAGGAGGAAGGAGAATATTTTAGTCTTATTTCAAAACAATGCGACTTTGAACCATTGTTGATAACTGGGGTATATTCCTGATTGTGTGAACTATTGTCAATGTAATGAAATAGATATCTTTCGACAGTGGTAATGATGTACATGAAAAAATCACCATATGATGCAGTGGATGGTTGTACTTAATATATGTTCACATGTAAATACAGTACCCCAGAAATAGAACTGTCAGTATTTCAACATTCTGATATTACTTTTTTTTTACTTCAATTTATTCACATATAACATTCAACTAAAAATGTAATGGCACCATTTGCACTTCATCCACATGTTGTACATAATTTTATGCAAATAGAAGGGCTCTTAATATTATGACCTAAACCCTTTATATTACAAATACATCTCTCATGTAATGATTTAAGCACCTATTCCTTATCATATTAGACCGCGTATCGTTCAGTGTAGTAATTTGTGAAATAAACTTTCAATTGCGAATTCATTTTTAATA
The DNA here is from genome assembly GCA_030737875.1 of Allium sativum. NCBI lineage: Eukaryota > Viridiplantae > Streptophyta > Magnoliopsida > Asparagales > Amaryllidaceae > Allium > Allium sativum. The sequence goes on from CM060913.1 coordinate 968,315,618, forward strand.
TACAGTTTGACAAGCAATGGAAGAACGACGAATATGTTTCCAAGGTATCTTAGCTGAACGACGAATGTGAAGAAGGCGTAGATAGAGAGGAATGTATCATGTGCCCGAGTGAAGAGATGTATGTACTGTACCTGCCTTGTCCGCATCAAGTTGCCGTGAGGGATGCAATGCAATTAAGCAAAAGCAAGGGATGAAGGACCGTGCTTCTTGTAGGACTATCATTGTCATTCAAATTTGGATTTTATTCAATTTTCAATTGCTTTTGTAATTTGTTCAAGTTGTGAGTCATTTCAAATAGTGTATTAACAGCCATGGGTAAATTCTTCCACGGTTTGTGGCTAATTGATTTCTTATGTTTTATTTCTCCATTGTTAAATTTAGTTTTCCCAGACTGTGTATTAACAACTATGAGTAATAGGTCTGGACAGTGTATGAACCGATGTAAACATTTTGTTATAATTAAATTTGAATGCATGTTTATGTAAACTTACAATTGAACACGAAAATCCAAAAGATGGGAATTGAATCCATTTTTTTTTCTTGGGTTATCAAGAAGCATTTTGAAGAATCAAGGCCTTCGGTTCTAAGAAAAAATATAGAGAAGCGATTGAAAACATGTCAAGTAAATGGCACGAATATAATGCCCTTGAATGCTGTGCAAATGCAAATGATGAATATAGATAAACATTGCCTTCGGTTCTAACTTCTAGGGAAAATGACAAAGGAGGGATTGAAAAACAAGCCAAGTAAATGCAGGCAGCTTGAAGTCTATCCTTAATTTACTGGCACTACTACATGTTTATGCACACGCCACTCTTTCCTTTACCTTTTTTTTTTTTTTTAGTGCCAATTTTTTCAGCTATTCACTTGTTCAGTCATGCCACATAGATTATTTTAAATTTTCCACCACACTTGCATTGGAGACCTATTTTGTACACATACAATGTTTGTTGACACATAGGCTTGACATTGTCAAGTTTTTGTCTCCACGTAAGATGCTGAAGACAATACATTGCTTGGGGATTGAAGATGCTCTTATGCATATTGAATCTCAACTCTTCATTGTCTTTCCAAGGAATTTTATTATGTAGAATATCAAAAACCGAATCAATGTTCAAAGTCTAAAACTGAAAGTAAACAACATTTCTAATATGTTTTTAAAGCTCAAAGTCTCATGTGAATATAAGTATATAACTGAATATGTTTTTTATTGAAACTATAATAAAATTATAAACTGAATATCATTTTAAATATGATTACTTAACTGTAGAATGTGGTAGGGTAAGATCAGCAAGTACTAATTTTAAATCACTTGAATCAAGACCTAAGGACAGTTTTTCAATCTTTTTTAATAGTAGACATAGAAATGATAGAATTATACATTTCTCAGTTGAATTTGATGGTGTTGGGTTTTTAATTATTGTTAATTAATCTCTCAAATTTAATGACAGTTAGGAAATAGTTCTTAAAAGCAGAAGAGGAAAAAAAAAAAACAAAAGGGCCTTAATTTAAACCAGAAAATCAATGAGAAAATCTTTTTGTACCGGATTTTCTTAAGTGGTTTGCCTTGACATAGAATATACTTGTTTTTTACCCTGTAAGAACACAATTATAATTTTGTTAATGTCAATTGGGTAGATCAGTGTTAATATAATTTATTTAATTCATAAACTGTGGTGGCGATCGAATGTAATAATTCTCCCAGCTCAGGTTTGAGATGTGATATAATCGTTAAGTCATTAATGCAATTTTAAAACTTTAACCTGGAGTTCCAGACATACAAGTGGCAGATGAAGTTCTGATCATACTAATAATACGGTGTTTTTCCTATTATTTAAAAAAAACAATTGTCGGAATAAAACAAGTAGACTTGTATATGTTATTATCATCATTAGGTGTATACTTTAGTAAGACTACGATTGTTTGGTATTAGTGTTATAGTTATGGATTAACAGTTAATGCTATCCCATACTGTTCCAACTTTCCAAATATTTTAATTTCACATTTTAAAAAATAATATTAAACTTGGGTAAACTGAAGACAAACATGGTTAAAACTGGTCAAGAAGCTATTAACCAGCGGTGTTGTTCTACTTTTAAAACCAGTTGTACACTATCCTCGTATCACTCATAAATTGATTTTTTGTAATCGATTTAACCCACTTTTAAAAACGTAATATGTACAACATCAAACTGTACCATGAGAATTTGGTAAATAAATACCAATATGGCAAAAACAGACCAATCAAGGTAATATTAATATTAATGTTAGTAGTATTATTATTGTAGTTTAACATACATTCCTTTTTCTGTGACCATTAGTGTCTACTTTGTTTGTTCAATCACACCATCAAGTGAAAAGCCCCAAAAAAAATAAGTTGCTGAAATTTTACGAACTGTCGAATGTAATAAAAAAACCCAAATCCAAGAAGATTAGACCAATTCCAGAGCACATACCCTTTGCAACTGAAACTGAAGTATCTTCGAAGATCCGACTTCTCTGAGTATCGGTTGTGAGAAACGCAGATGGTTTGACATGAGATTATTTAAATCGAAAAACATTGTCGCCAAAATCAGTCAGTTTCTTTAATCTTGATTCTGAGTGAATCGAGAGAAATCGCTTTTCTTCGAGATCCGATGAAGCAAAACAGATGTTGCTGATAATTGATCGCATCGACATTAAAGAACTCAAAACTGTGAGTTTAAATCTGGATTTGAAGTCTCGAACGAACGAGTGGATTGAATTTTGATTTAGGGATTGCATAATACAGGATTGTGAGAAATGAAAAATAGCGGCCTGGGGAACCAGGAGGGAGTGAAAATATGAAGTCGTATCAAATGAATATCAAATGAACCGATCCGATGAGTTGAAAATGTAGGGTTGGATTTTAGCCGTTTGGTTGGTGCAGATCGCAAATGAACTAATCTATGGGTTGAGGATGTAGGGTTGAATTTGATACGGCTATGGACCCTATCAAATTTGGTATAGTTTAAAACCGTATCAAATCTCCGCATCCTGATGCGTAAAATTTGTTTTTTTGGTGTAGTGTATGTATGTATGTATGTATGTATGTATGTATGTATGTATGCGTATGTACACATATTTATATAAAAGTTTAGTTTTTCAAAATTGTATAAATATAAGTGTATAATGTGACAAGTTTTAAAATTCACAAATATAACAATGTATAAAATATCAAAGAAAAGAGTATACAGGTAGTAAATTATCAAAAGTACAAGTAAAATTTATAAAAAGTCTTTTCCTAATATTCATTCGATTGTATATAATCAAATGATCGATTAAAACAATATTAAATAGGTACATTCAACTAAATATTTAAAAAATAGATGACAAACTATTCTTAGGCCATGAGAACAAAAATAAGTTGGAACAATCGAGTGAGTGAATTTCCAGTTGACTAAAACATGAGCAAAACTTAAGTTAGTCGAGTGTATAAACTATTCCAATCCACGAAATTGTTGATTTTCTGTTTTAAAAATAAAAGGTTGTGCCTATTTATTCATTTCCTCCATCTTCCAAATTTCAAACCCTAGTTCTAAAAAACGTTCTAAATTCAAATCCATGCATCCAAAATAAAAGCTACTAGTTTCAGAGGCCACCATCTCAATGAGGGAAAGCTTCATAAGTATATACTCATTCTCATCCTGAGTTTTCTTCCAACAAGCAAATTCTAATACGGTTGAATATATAATAGCAAAATCGCTTCAAAGCACTTTAACGAATTGAGCCATAAACGAGAATTTCAAGAGACTTTCTGCAAGTTGTTAAATTTTGAAGCCTTTAGAATTGACGAAATAGCACGGGAGCATGGTTTTTCCACTAATTCACATTGACCAAAATAAGGTTAAAAACTATTAAAGACAATCGGAACAAAACCTCCATTTCTTTTTGCGCAGGGCGCGTATATAAGTTGACACATAAAAAGAATTTTTAATGTTAAGTGTCTACCAATTCATATTTGTACTCCACTTCTTCAATTTATTCTGTGATGTGGGACTTTTTATTCAAACTGTTATTCCTATCTTAATGACATGCAAGTCAATCCTAACAGTCTCCCACTTTAAGTTTTTCCACACTTATGTTATTTATAACCAAACTCTATCAAAACATTTGTGTAGTAGACTCCGATACCACTGTTATGTAACGACGGTCGAAACAAAGTCCCTTCTTTCTGTATAGCGCTAGTTTCCTATTTGAAATTGGACAAACTGATAAAACATCCGTCAATCATCGTCCCTAAGCTAAAAGATGTGGACCAAAATCTCGTCATGATCTTCTCCACCTCTCCCGACGATTATGAACCAGAGAGCTAGAATTTTTTTCATTTGCCTTGGGTCGGTAGGCTTGCTTTTGTGTTAGTTTGTGTTCTGGTGGTGAAGTAGTTGTTATACTTGTAATAATAAAAGCTCATATGTTGGTTGTTTTGGTGTTACTACGTTGTTGAGTGATGGTGCTTATGTTGGAATTGTAGTTGTGGTTATACGTTGAATATTTGTGTAAGCTTGAACAAAATATGTTTAAGTCTAGTTATGTGGTTATGTTGTTTGTATATTTTAGTTCACTTATGTCTTCTGCTCTTGTTTGTAGCGCTATGTGTTTGTTTGTTGCATTATATGTATTTCATATATAATTTTCTGCACGATACTTCTATATTTTCTATATGCATTCGTTAGCATTTTCAATCCATATATGTCGGCAGGCGATTAAAGAAAACAGGAAACATGATGAAATATCCTCTTGAGCGCAAATTCAAAAGGGCAACCTCGTCACTGCACAAAAAACCTCAGATATCCAGCCATCGTGTGCGTGTCATTCATGCAGCTGCACTTTCGCCTGTTCCACAGCATGTCGACGCACGACCCCTTCAAAGTAACCGACGCGTGTCCGCCTAGCAAAACGTGCCGACTTCCTCCCTAAAGGCCTACATATTGCCCTTTTTAATTTTCATTCCAGTTAAAGCAAGCAAAGCATAAACGAATACGAGAGACAATCGTTTAATAGGAGTTAAAAAGATGCATGCAGCAAAGAACGCAATGGCGTCTGCCAAAGAAGCTGCTTCCAACGTCGGCGCGTCAGCTCAATCCGGCATGGAGAAGACGAAGGCCACTCTTCAAGAAAAGGTTCTTCTTTTTTGCTTCCTACTTCATTCTGACCTCGTTTAGAAATAAACTATCAAAAATAAACTGATAGGCAGCTGTATCATTTCAGGCTGAAAAGGTAGCAGCGCAACATCCAGCAGAGAAGAAAACGGCGGAACATAAGAAGGAGGAGAGAATCCAAGCGGCAGAAATGATGAAGAGGCAAGTGATGGAGCAGAATGCAGCCGAGAAAGAGCAAATACGGGCTGGAACAACTGCCCATACAGGGCCAATTACAGGTCACACGGTTGGTCCGACGTCTGCCGGAAACATGACCGGATTAACGGGTCAAACGGCAGGGTATGGGTCCCAAACAGGCCAAACTGATCAAGGTTACGGTAGAACTGCAGCGTCGCCAGTGCCTCGCCAGGAGCATGTGGTTGAGGGCACAGTTGGATCTCACCCGATTGGGACTGCAACAGGGACTGGTCGGCCCGCTGCTTCCCATAACCCGCAAGCGGAGGGCACTGGTACCAAGTTCGGAGGAACTGGTGGTAGCTATACTTGATTCTTGTGGGAATTTGCAGTGTTTGCTTGGTCCTTTTTTTCCCTTTGCATCGACTGTGTAGGCTTGCTGTATGTTTTTAGCAGCTCTTGTGTGTTTATTGTTGAAGCGTGTGGATTGTATGCTGATCGCTATTATTGCTTTCAATTTGTGCATACAAGAAGTATTGGTGGCAACAATGCTTGTATATATGATCTTAGGAGCATGTACATTATGACAAATCTTTTTAATTCTGCAACAATGCTTCTTTGATCTTAGGAGTTAGGAGCATGCATTAAAAGGGTCTGATTTAGGGAAGTGAAAGCAGAAATAATATACATTATAAGTCTTACTACCCATTTCCCCATATTATTGTTAAGAATATACTGACCATGATGGATTTGTTTATAATTCTAATAGCTACCTATTTCGACTAGAACAAATTAATAAAACATCTATCAGCCTTCGTCCTCAAGCCAGGATTCTAAATAAAATGGTTATTCACATGATTTCACAAAGAACTGATAATTATTTGAAGATTTTGTAAACTTTTTACTCCAAAAAAATTAGGATTGTCAATTAATATCCGAAAAATATAAAATTCACCCGCATCCGTATCCGAAAAACGGATAAATATCTGATATTAAAAAAAAAAAAAACATGCAGATATGAATACGTAGATATCCGCATTTAGAAATTATCCATTCGATTTTTTTTTTTAACATTATGCTAAAAGTTATATGCATCTTAGTACAATGAACGAGATTTATTTATTGTTTTATTATGCAAATGTTTATACTATACACACGAAATGCATATTAGCTAGTTAAATCTATTTAATTTCATCATATATGTTTACTTTGAATGCTTTTGTGATCAACCGGACTGAAAAACATTTATGTTAAACTAAAAAAATTCAATTATATTTCTTAATTTATTGATCGTTGGCGAATAGGATAATTTTTCGATATTCGGTCATATTCACGAATACGCATATTCGATATCCGAAAATAATTTTGGAAGCGGATACAACACTATTCATATTTGGAATTATCCGTTCACAGCCTTAAACAAAAAAAATTGAATATGATTGACGATATTCATGATGAAATTGAGTTTCATGCACGCTTTGAACAAACTATGTTTTGTGTGTCTTGCTTGATTAAGATTTTCATTTGATATGAAATTGATGTTAAGAGCACGCAAAGATTTTATTTTGCTCTAAGTGATGGACCAAGAGTTTATTTCAGTTACAGTATTGCGTTGAAAAATTGGAACCTCTTGTACAATAGAATTTGTGTTTGGCTATATTTGTTCAAGGAAACATATATCACTAAGTGTCTCAACCTCAATTGGTTGTGCAAAAAACGACTCAATGAGAGATTACCTAGGGGTGGCAGTTAGACCCGACCGATAGATCCGGACCCGACCTGTCGGGTCTAGGCGGTTCGGGTAATGTCGGGTCTAAATCATACATTTTCAAAATCTGGACTCAACCCGATCCGAGTTTCGGTACGGGTCGGGTCGAGTTGGGTCAGGTCGGTTTGGATTCTATTGGGTAGCAACACTAAAAATACATATATTTTAATGTTTTTTGATCGGATCTTTCTGGTCGGGTCGGATCGGATTTTATCGGGTCTTTATTGTATTTTTCATCACTAGACCCGACCCAAGACCCGTCGGGTTCGATTCGGGTCCGGGTCTTTTCAGGTCGGGTCGGGTCAGTTCAATTTTTCGGTTCTCGGTTCTAATTGTCAGCCCCAGAGATTGCCTAGGAAGTGAGTTAGAGCTCAGATAGAAATAAGGATATTGGTCTTGTTGGGCCTTCAAAGATGTCTCTCCATCAAGATCGCTATCTAAAAAATCAAGTATCTTTTATAGACAACAAATGAAATTAATTAAGCATCAAAAGAATTTTATGAAGACAAAAGTTGGATTTTTAGGCTATGCAACTTATGCATTCAACAGGCGTGCAAAAAGATTAACGGGGATAAAACAAAGATATAGCATGGTAAACTAAAAAATTATATGCATCTTAGTACAAAGAACAAGATTTATTCATTGTTTTATTATGCGAACATTTATGCTAAACGCACGAAACGCATATTAGCTACTTCATCATATATGTTTACTCTTAACACTTTTGTGATCAATGGAACTGAAAAACATTTATGCTAAACTAAAAAATTTCAATTATATTTCTTAATTTATTGATCGTTGGCGAATACGATAATTATTCGATATTCGGCCGTATCCATGATTATGCATATTCGATATCTGAAAATGATTTTGGATGCGGATATAACACTATCCGTATTTGGAAGTATCCGTGCACGCTTTGAACAAACTACGTTTTGTGTGTCTTACTTGATTAAGATTTTCATTTGATATGACATTGATGTTAAGAGCATAGGAAGATTTTATTTTGCTCTAAGTGATCGATGGACCAAGAGTTTATTTCAATTACGGTATTGCCTTGAAAAATTGGAACCTCTAGTACAATAAGATGTGTATTTGGCTATATTTGTTCAGGAAACATATATCACTAAGTGTCTCAAGCTCAATTGGTAGCAAAAAACGACTCAATGAGCTAGGAAGTGAGTTAGAGTTCGGATAGAAATAAGGATATTGGTCTTGTTGGGCCTTCAAAGATGTCTCTCCATCAAGATCGCTATCCTAAAAAATCAAGAATCTTTTTATAGACAACAAATGAAATTAATTAAGCATCAAAAGAATTTTATGAAGACAAAAGTTGGATTTGTGGGCTATACAACTTATGCATTCAACAGGCGTGCAAAAAGCTTAGCGGGGATAAAACAAAGAAATAGCATGGTATAAAATTATAGAGGATGACTCTAAAATAGCATATTAAACTGATGTTAAATGTTTTAACAAATATATAAGTGATAAATAAATGAATAATTAATTTTCAGTTTAAGTATAATTAGTACATTCCTAATTTTAAATTAAAAAATGTACAAATATACGTAAATAAATGTAAATTTTTATTTAGCATATTTAAATTTAATAGAATATTATAGCATTCTTTTATTCTGAAAAATATATGTTAAAAATTTCTTTTTAAAAAAATCTAATTTTATAACTTTATTAACGAATAAAAGTCATTTTTCAATTTATTTATTTTATAGAAGATATAGCGGGAATATAGCTGAAATAATGGGATATATCGAAAATATTGGAATATAGTAAAGCTTAAAACAAAAAGGCTATTTAGAAATATCATAGTTGTAGAAATCCGTTATAGGATACAATGAAGAAATTGTAGGGCATTAACTGTATTGGTTTAGGGGAAGTATGGACTATGATCTCACTATGCACTTGTCCGCTTACTCCTGATGACTATGAATCACAGAGCTATATCTTGTCATTTGCCTTGGGTTGATAAGCTAGGCTTTTGTGTAAGTTTCTGATTTTTTAATGTTTTAGGTCAATTAAGAATATTAAATTAAAGGGAATATAACTTTTGGAAATTAAAATTTTATCGAATTGAGTTGTATTTCAAATGAATATGGCCACGGTAATATGAAACGATTATTGAATTAGTAACATGATTATGTTAAATTACTAGAATGAAATAATAAAATCTATGATAATTTCAAATACTAAATATGATTGACACTAATTCGACGTGGAATATAAAATTTAAATAGCAGAAACGTAAATTGTAATTTATAAGCTAACTACCAGAAAACGTGTGTTTTGCATAAAATTAAATGAGTATTTCGACGGAAACTAAAATAATCTTTTGAGAAAAACAAAACCAATCGTTCTATTTTTAATGTAAGTGTAATTTAATAAAAAGAATAAAATTAAATTTTGAGATAATATTTTGCGGTTGTGAAATAACAATTGTATACTTAAATTCGATATAAATAAAAGATAATACCCGTGTTTTTATAATTTTTGTCACTACCACATTTCGACACTGAAACCAAATGGTGGTGAAGGGGTATCGGAGTATAATTAGCACCATGAAAAGGCCTCGAAAGCCTATGATTGGCACCAAAACACAAAAGATAACCAATACCAGAAGCAAGAATGGGAGAAATTCAAACCACATGCTAACTGTACTAACATGAGCAACGGAAGCTTGGTATCGATAAAGGAAGGATAGCAGCAAGATGGTGTCGGAGCCAATAAATAGTAAGCAATCTAAAGAGGTTACGACACCAACATCAGAAGCAATCAACATGATCTCAATGCTGGAAGCAATTGGTTCGACACCAAAGCTTAAAATCATAAAACGGAAAGCATGCGACAAATTTGGGTGAGAGTAAAAAAAGCTACTGATACAAATATACTAGGTATCAATACCGCTACCAAAAAGTAGCTTCGGAGTCACCAAGAAGAAGTCATAAAAAATGCAGGCATGAAGCCAATACTGAAACCAAAGATTGTTGATATAGGTCAGGATTCATGAAACAGAGCGAGAAGGAAAGGTCACCCACACTAACATGCTTAGTGTCGATACCGATACTAAGAAAGATGCCAAAGTCATAAGAAAGGGAGAACAAGGACAATACTCAAACCCCTAAATCAGGGTAAACCTTAAAGCTTGCTAATGGAAGAGATGCTTATACTCGAAACCGAAAGTAGAAGAAGAAACTATCCATACCAATTTACCTGGTATCGATATATTACATGGAAGCGGCATCAACCTATAAGCTACACAGAGTTGATATCAACACTCAGAGCAAAAAAGAAGACTGGAACTGAGAAACCAACACCGAGGGTCACTAACGCGGGCTGACACCAAGACCAAATAGTACTACCGAAGCCAAAAGCACTCAATTCAGGCTATCTACCAGCCGCAACAGAAAGGGGGCCCAATTTGTCTTAAAAAAGGCCCCAAGGGTCTCATTTGGAGGATTTTTCTCATTCCATAATCTTGTATCCATTTCATGGAGAGCAAACCCTAATTTATAAATCAATTTGGGGCTTTTACTTATAATCGCTTATGTACTCATGCAAATAATAAAGAGAGAATCTGCACTTGTCACTTATTTCATATGTTTACTTATCATGATCATCCTTCGACAAAGCTTTGTGCTTAAGAACGAATTACCGAAATACCCTTCCTCAAGCTATTTACCTTTCTAACTTGCCTAGAGTTTATGAAACACTTATCCTAAGGTAAGTGTTGGTCCTTGAGTCTCATAAGCGTGATACTCACTTCTTTGAAGGAAGAGTAACTAATCTTCCGGCTTAAGACCTTGATATCTAGGAAAGGCGAACTAACTCAAGCTTGAAGGACCTAAATAATCTCTAAGAATCCTCATGTCCACACCCTTATTCCTTTATTCTGGTGATGACGAAAAATAATGTTAATATTTTGGCACTAGAGGGAGGGGTTGAACCTCCAATCTTTTGGATAACCTTACCACATCCCCAACGGTTCCATCCTGGTTGAACTAAGCTTTAAAGAAGCAAAACCTGGAGAAAAGGTCTCGATTAGGATCTTCTGAATCTCGAATGACTATGTCAAGCATCAATGATCCAAGGATTATTGAAAAGCAGAGGCTTAGATTGGAACCCATATGAATTAAGAACAAGGATAAGGAAGTGGAACCTTATAATCCTGACCGCTGGAGCATTAACCCTTTGGGTCAACCCCCATCTTTGCTCTAAGAAATTGTACATCAAACGAATACAAGCTATTCACTATCGTAAAGGAAGTCATCCATGCAAAGGCTAAGGAAACTATATTTGAGCAAAGAATAGTGGAGGATTTCAATTACATTACCTCAAGATGGTTTAGGAAAGTTGCACCTCATCCTCAAGACATAATAAAAAGAAAGCTTGAAGATGAAGAGGAACCGATAAAATCGAGTAATAAAAGGGCTACGTTCTGACCCTGAAAGGGAGTCTTTGAGTCAAGACTACCCGAAGAATGCAAACTTACCACATCTATTGAGAAATCTACTTCCTAACCAAACATGAACTTAACTTTTGGCCATCACTAAAGAAAAGACCCAAGAATGAAGTCAAATTAGGGGGACCTTATTGCTACTATCATATGATGAATGGAAATGAAACCAATCACTATATAGTTCTAGAAGGAATGATTATCAAGTTCTTTAATCAATGCCAGCTATACAGATATATAAAGAAAACTTAGCCAACTACAACAAAAGGTTTCTTGAAGAAAGAGTATCTACATGGACAGGAGTATAAAACTCCTTCAAATTTGCCACCCCCCGAAATGGATGAAGTTACCTACGATGGTAGAAAATCCTTATCACCTCCAAGATGGCTAGGGAAAGGCACCCCTCGGTAGGGGTGGTGTGTAAGCCTTTAACCGCATTCAATTCAGAAAGAGCCAGGTTAAAGCATCAAAAGTGTAAGCCTCCATCCCCAGGGTAGAGCCGTTAAAACCCTTACTCCCGCCTATGATGGCTTGATAAGGCACTCATACCAAGGCCATCATAGGAGGGGGTGAGTGTAAGCCTTTATCCACGTTTGAATTAGATAATGCCATGGTAAAGCATCGAAAACCCTTATCCATGCCTATGATGGTCAGGTTAAGGCAACCCTTAGAGGGGGTGATGTGTAAGCCTCTATCACTGCGTACGATGGCCAGGGTAGAGCATCAAAAGAGTAAGCCTTTATTCATGCCTACGATGGCTATGTTAAAGCAACTAATCCCTTATCACCGCCTACGATAACCAGGCTAAGGCGCCTCCTAGAGTGAGGTAGGGTAAGTCCTTAGGCCCTGCTTAGGAATGAACTAGTCAGGCGCACCGGACACACAAGCCCAAAGAGTGGCTAACGAGCCATGTACATCCTTTTCTTTGAGGAATAAGATCCCAGAGAATAGCTTAATAAGCACGTACATCTTATTTTTACATCTAATCATGCGGAAAGGGAACAAAAGCTCTGGAGGAGCACTCTAAGCACTTAGTTAGCTTTGCTTATGTGAATATCCTGCGGAAAGGGAACGAAAGCTCTGGAGGAGCACTCTAAGCACGAAGTCGCCTCTGCTTACACAATATCCTGCGGAAAGGGAACAAAAGCTCAAAAGAAGAGCATTTAGAGCATGTATAATCTCTGTTTTACAAGAATAAGCCGGGAAAGGCACAAACAACACCAAACACCCAAATCTAGGTTTGGTTCAGGACTTATACTATATACCGGAAGTGGATTTCTGATTTTCTATCAAATATCCAAATCTGGGTTTGGTTCGCGACTTCTGCTATGTAGCAGAAGTGGATTTCTAGTCTTCTATCAAATACCCTAATCTGGGTTTGGTTTGGGACTTCAATCAAATACCAAAAGTGGATTTCCGGTCTTCTATTATATACCCAAATCTGAGTTTAGTTATGGACTTCTATTAAACACCAAAAGTGGATTTCTACCCAAATCTGGGTTTGGTTCGGACTTCTGTTAAACGCTAGAAATTGATTTCTGGACTTCTATCAACTACCTGAATCTGAGTTTGATTTGGGACTTCTGCTATATACCGGAAGTGGATTTCTGATCTTCTATCAAATACCTTAATCTGGGTCTGGTTCAGGACTTCAACTATATACCGAAAGTGTATTTTTGGTCTTCTATCAAATATCAGAATTTGGGTTTGATTCGGGACTTCAATCAAATACCAGAAGTGGATTTCTGATCTTCTATTAAATACCTGAATCTGTTTTTGGTTTGGGACTTTTGTTAAACAACAGAAGTAACTTCTGGTCTTTTGTTAATACCTGAATCTGGGTTTGGTTCGAGACTTCTATTAAATGCCAGAAATGGATTTCTGGTCTTATATAAACTATCTGAATCAGGGTTTGGTTCGGGGATTCCACTAAATACCATAAGAGTATTTCTGGTCTTCTATTAAATACCCATATTTGGGTTTGGATTAGGACTTCTATGTATTGGCAGAAGAGAATTTATATTCTTCTGTTACAAATACCTGAATATGGGCTGTAGAACTCCTATCTAAGACTTCTAAGAGAGGGTTTCTGGATCTTTATTCTAATACTGTAATCTGGGTCCCAAGGCTGTAATTCTCGTCTCGATAAAAGGATTTGTTCAACAATGCTTGGGTTGGTATCCCAGGCCCCATACATTAATGCCTTCCGACGAAAGGTCAGGGTTTCTCATATTTCACACAGGGAGATGTTCTAAACCTAAACATATAGGATTGTTACTGGTTATTATGATAGAATATAAAATGCAAAAGCTTGCATTAACCCATCACGAATGTTTATCTGCCTCTTTTATAACCCTTATATGGGTTCTTATAAGCTGAGCAAAATATAACATACATCATACTGCAAACAAAAGGCTAATGCGAAAATATTATTTGTGAAGCTTTATGGAGAATAATACACAAGAAATCCCAGAAGAGGATGTTCAAAGCACAACAAGAGTTACACATCAGGTGATATTTATGCAATCTTCGAAATTACTTTACAAAGCTATCTGCATTCATTCCATTAGTTGTCAAAATACAAAAGTTAGACATTAGCACCATCATAACATCAGGTATACTACAGTTCTCTGTTTATACCATCTTAGCACTTTGCTTGGTGGTGATTTTGGATATCAATCTTGACTCACCTGCACCACCTAGCAACAACCAACTCATCAAATCCTTGAGTAGGATTACCAAGTAAAGAATTATTCCAATAACCAAGTCTTTTGATCGGGGTCAGGATTCTTTAGGGTAAACTCCCAAGAATTACATCTAGCTTTAGTATCCTCCAACTCGATCTCCAATAAGCTAATTCATTGAAGCAGTATTGTAACGACCCGCATTCTACGCATCATAGAATCGTAGAATATTTATTTCTATCACATACGAAGTCGTATGGTCATGTAACTTTGGGAGACGACTATTGGGGTCATTTCCCATGTTCATGATTTTTCCCGATTTTTAAATGACCATTTTACCCCTAGTTGGCACTGTTTTGGCCATAACTTTTGACTGGAAAGGAATTTTGACCTGAAACCACTTCCATTAGCTCCGGATGATGGTTTCTCTTTCCGTAGAGTGGTCACATTAGCCAAACGGACTTACCGTTTGGGAGATATGGCTGAAACAAGTTTCAGATGGTGAAAAACAGCTTAATTGGGCTTAACCGGGTGATTAGCAGCTAGGCCCAAGGGGAATTTCGGGTTTAGGGGGATATAGGTGCTGATTAGGGTTAGAAAACATTTCTTTAGACATTTTCCAACCGCCACTTTCATTCCTCTTGACCTAGCCATGGCCTCCACTCTCTAAATCTCTCTAAATCACCCAAAATCACTTCATAATCAAGGATTAAGGCTTAGAGGCATCAAATCAAGGGGGATTAGCACAAGGACTGAGGTAGGGCTGCTGTTACATATTGGAATTCGTGCAAATCAGAGGTTCACTTCAGATTTGGAAGTTTTATTGTGGTAAAGGTGAGTGATAGCATCATTTTGACACTAATTACAGTTAATTAAGGGTAATTAGTGAAGATTAGCGAATTTATACACCAATAAATTCTGGAAAAATGTTTAGAAATTCTTAAATAATATTTCATGCCTCTGTTATAAAATTTAGACGATTTGGTTAAGTTTTACTAAGTATGTACTTAAACATGATTAAGAGGGATTATGGGAAAATATGAAGTTTTAGGCACTTTTGATCCCTTTTGATTCATTTGGATTGTTGTTTGCTGTTTGTGGTTGCTATTACATGTTGCTATGACTCTATGGTATGTTTTATGATTGATTAGAATAGTTAAATTGGTCGAAAACGTCGTCGAATGGCGTAGAAAGCTCGCTGGAAAGTTGCAGAAAAGTGCAGGTCCCGAACCGGTTCGGATCGGAGCAAGGGTCGGATCGGACTAGTGAACTGGCCAAGGGAATCCGAACTGGATTGGGACTTGTCACTGGAAGGGGTTTGGCAAGAAGGAAGGCCATTTGCTTAGAGTTGGAGTTGGACAGAAGATCGGATCGGAGCAATAGAGCAGATCGGATCGGAGAAAGGGAACAGGACGGATCGGAGCAGGCAAACAAGTCAAACAGAAGGAATCAGATCGGATGAACTACCTCTGAACCGAACCCAAGCAGAGACACCCGGACCGAACCGATATCTGAAGGGGGGAGAATCACTGAACCGACCCGACCCGGAGGAAGACACCGACCCGACCCGAAGTGGACTACCGACCCGACCCGAAGTGGACTACCGACCCGAACCGATGAAGGTGATGACTACCGGACCGAACAGAATCCTAGAGCTGCTGCTGCACGACAACTCTTCTGAAGACCCACTCCAATTTGACCAAACCCGAGATGCAAAGGAAGTCCAAATGAGAAGTTAAAGCTCAGGATTCAGATGGAAATCAACGAGTTCGCTTCATGGTTGGGCTTTGCTGCGGGACGCGTGCCAAGGAGTTATCGACGTCCATAGCTTTGAACCACTATGGTAGGAGGTACGAAGGCGGATTCAGGGCCATTATGGCATCGGTAGAACCAAGGGCTACAACCAATGAAGTGGGTC
The DNA here is from genome assembly GCA_030737875.1 of Allium sativum. Lineage (NCBI taxonomy): Eukaryota > Viridiplantae > Streptophyta > Magnoliopsida > Asparagales > Amaryllidaceae > Allium > Allium sativum. Next base: position 968,331,750 of record CM060913.1, read on the forward strand.
ATTGAAATGTTTGGTCATGACTCCATATGTTTAGCTTGGTTATAGCAGGGTTTCTACAAGTCGGGATTCGTCGTTGCCTCAGTTTGTCTAGTGTTTCAAAGTGGTAGATATCGTATGCTTTACGCACTGAGTGAGAGATGTGAGGATGGTTGCTATGGTTGATTTGGTTGCTATCATTATGACATACACACCCCACCCCCGTATTCTTACACTATTTATCATGGCACCTTAGAGCATTGTACGGTATGTGGTACTAACTCTTTGGTTGCAGGTTCAGGTATGGTTTAGTATACCTGTTATTACTCTGTTTAGATGCTTATCGCTCATACCAGGCTTTATGTCTGACCCAGAGTTTTATGTCTCCTCTTATTACTCTGGGTGCTCACACGAGCAGACTAGAGACAGGTTAGCTGGTGATGCACGGGTAGATGATCCGGAGACGAGCAGGAGGCTTCCACGTAATATATATAGTATTCTCCCTGTGTTATTGAAGATCACTGCTTGGGCATTGTTGGTGTATCTTCTACTTCAGCTTCCTTTTGTTTAGAGACAGTAAATTTGGAAAATTGTAATAAGTTGTATTTGGATTTCCGCTGCTTTGATGATTGATGTTGATTTTAGTTATCAGCTTATGCACTGTCTCGCCTGTTTTGTGTCAAGTATGTTATTATTATATTTTATTCCATGCGCTGTGAGACATTCTATAGGTTTCTTGATTAGTTCATTCTCTTCTTTCTTTTCTCTTGACGTCCGTCCTGTGCTAGTCGGGCATGTGTACAGCGCACTTTCGGAGGAAATGCAGGCTGGTGCGGGGCGGGCCGTCACACTTGGTATCAGAGCTCTAGGTTGCGTAGTTAACCTAGGGAAGTTATCAGGGAGAGATAATATACATATACGAGAGAGCGTATTTGTGATTACTTTGGTTTTTAAAAGCTATATATATATACTATTAGTAGTATAAGGATGAAGTCGTACTGCACTAGCACCACTATGGAGTCGTTAATCGTTTCCTTTTTCAGATTGACGATGAGCCGATACACTAGAGGTGCCGGTAGGGGAGCCAATAATGGGAATGCTGCTGACATGAGGACGATGTTTACTGACCTCATGAGAGAGATGCTTAGAGATGTGCAGAGGGCAGCTCCCAATGGTGGAAATGGTGGTGGTCCAATAGTGCAGGCGCCAAGAGTCGACTTCGCCAAGTTGAATAAGGATTATACTAGCCTTGGTGGGAAGCCGTTCCACGGAACGGAGTCGGCCACGGATGTTCAAGATTGGTTGGATAGGTGCGAACGTATCTTCGAGGATTTGGGTATCGAGGATGCGATGAAAAGAAAGCTAGCGTCCCGTCAGCTGCAAGGGCGGGCAATGAATTGGTGGAATGCTATAAAGGCAGCTACTCCCGAAGATCAGATTACTTGGGAGCAGTTTAAGGCTCGCTTTAGTGAGAAGTTCATTCCAGCTGCTCAGAAGTCAATGCTGTTTAAGAAATTCTTGGAGCTCAAGCAGAATGGCAGAGCTGTCTCGGAGTATATTGCTGAATTCGACACCTTGTCAAAATATGGATTATCTCTTATTGATACTGCCGAGAAAAAGAATGAGAAATTCATAACTGGTTTGGATCAGTACTTGGGGGAAAAACTTATTAACCACATCGATGAGACATTTGAATCGATTGTGGGGAAAGCGTTAAGATCAGAGAGCCTCTACCCTAAGTCGAAGACTGAGGTTGCATCCGCAGATGAGCCAAAGCCACAAGCTAGTGGTGGAGGCAAAGGTGGTTCCCAGAATAAGAGAAAACAGAACCAGACTAAGGATGGCCAGAAGAAAAATAATAAGCAAGATGTGGAGTGCTTCAGCTGTGGTAAGAAGGGCCATTATGCTAGTAATTGTCGGGCCAAGCCAGCGGATAGGAAGTGCTTCAACTGTGGCCAAATGGGACATCACAAGGACAAGTGTCCACAGCCCCCTAAGGAAAAGCAAATAGTGAAAGCATACGCTCTTAATGCTATTCCTTCTTCGTCGAATGCCCCAACTGCGGCGGAGAAGGGAAAGAATGTCGTCATTCAAGGTATGCTTTCGGTTTATGATGTTCCTGTTAGAGTTTTGTTTGATACCGGAGCTTCCAGTTCTTTCATATCTAGTGACCTGGTAGATAGGTTGGGATTGGAGCCCGAGATTGTCGATAGACCTTTAGTAGTGACGAACCCGATTGGTGGTTCAACTAGCCTTAGCATGATTTGTCGTAATGTGGTCTTATCGAGTCATGGATGCATGTTTGTTTGTGATTGCTTTGTTTTGGGCTTTACTGGGTTTGGCATTATTTTGGGAGTAGATTGGCTCCAAAGATATGGGGTGGTGGTAGACTGTGAGGGCTTGTTGGTGACAGCTAGAGCGGATGATGGGCGGAGGATAGTGTTTGGTGGTCTACCCAGTAAGGGGGTATTGGCTAGTTTTCTAAACTCCCTCGACATTCCGCATAGTGAGTTGTCAGGTTTGCCCGTGGTTGGCCAGTATCCGGATGTTTTCGAAGAAGTGACCGGACTTCCACCACACCGAGAGATTGAGTTTCGTATTGATTTGGTAAAAGATGCCAGGCCTATAGTGATGCCACTTCGTCGTATGGCACCAAGAGAGCAGCGAGAGCTCGAGGTGCAAGTCAGCGATCTTTTGAAGAAGGGATTTATCAGAAGGAGTGTTTCTGAATGGGGAGCACCAGTTGTGTTTGCTACCAAGGCGGATGGTTCCCTTCGTTTGTGTGTAGACTACCGCGAGTTGAATAAAGTGACGAGGAAGAACAAGTATCCTCTACCATGGATAGATGATTTGTTTGATCAGTTGAGTGGCGCGAGAGTATTTTCTCAGTTGGATCTCGCGACAGGTTTTCATCAGCTTAGAGTGGAAGCTGAGAGTATAGCTAAAACGGCATTTCGGACGCCGTCTGGATTTTATGAGTGGTTGGTCATGCCATTCGGGCTGACCAATGCCCCAGCATATTTTGTGGATCTTATGAATAGAGTATTCAGAGATCAGTTGAATAAGTTTGTCCTTGTGTTCGTTGATGATATTTTGGTCTACTCGAGGACAGAGGAAGAACACAAGGGACATTTAAGGATAGTGATGGAGGTGTTGAGAAAACACCAATTGAAAGCAAAGTTTTCTAAGTGTCACTTCTGGAAGAGGGAGGTGAGGTTCTTGGGCCATGTTGTATCAGAGAGTGGTATTGCCGTGGACCCAGCAAAGGTGGCTACGGTACAAGATTGGCCTACGCCCAAGAATGCAACAGATGTAAGAAGTTTCTTGGGGTTAGCGGGATATTATCGTAAGTTCATCCAAAGTTTCTCCAAGATAGCAGCACCATTGACCCAGTTGACCAAGAAGAATCAAGCTTTTGTCTGGGATGAAAGGTGCGAGAATGCATTCAGAAGTCTAAAGGACAAGTTGACAAGCGCACCGGTGTTAGTCATTCCTAAGGGGGATGAAGAGATGACGGTATACACGGACGCCTGTGGTACCGGACTGGGTGCTGTATTGATGCAAGGCGGAAGGGTTGTAGCTTACGCAAGTCGGCAATTGAAACCGCACGAGAGAAGATACCCTACCCATGATTTAGAATTGGCAGCGATCGTGTTCGCGTTAAAGATGTGGAGACACTATCTCTTGGGAGAAAGATTTGAGCTGTTTACAGATCATAAGTCGTTAAAGTATCTCTTCTCTCAGAAAGATCTGAATCTCCGTCAGCAAAGATGGTTAGAGTTCTTAGCTTCCTATGATTTTGACATCGCATACACACCAGGAAAGGGCAATGCGGTGGCTGATGCATTGAGTAGAAGACATGCCAGCTTAGGGGCTATGTTCCTTGAATGGAAGCAACTGGAGTTTATCGCGGGGTTTGATTTCAGACCAAAGTGCGAATTGGATCCAGGAATGTTAGCAAGTTTGACGATCAGACCCACTTTGATTGAGCGGATCGGCTCTAGTCAGAGGGACGATCCTGACCTATTGGAAATCATCTCCAAGTTAGAGATGGGTATCGATGAGGAGGTGAACAAGTATGGGCTTGATCGAGATAGATGGCTTAGAAAGAATGGAAAACTTGTTGTACCCAACGTAAATGGATTGAGGGATGAAGTGCTTAGAGAATGTCATCACTCAAAGCTGACTATACACCCTGGTGGTAATAAGATGTATCGAGATATGAAGCAGACTTACTACTGGGAAGGGATGAAAAGAGACGTTGGGAAATTTATATCCAAGTGCATGAATTGCCAGCTAGTTAAAGCCGAGCAAAAGAAGCCTAGTGGATTACTGCAACCATTAGAAATTCCCGAATGGAAATGGGAGCAAGTCTCGATGGATTTCATCGATGGTTTACCAAAGACTAGATTGGGATATGATAGCATTTGGGTGATTGTAGACCGGCTGACTAAAAGTGCAAGGTTTATACCAGTCAAATCGACCAGAACGGCAGCCAAGTTAGCAGAATTATATATGAAGTGGGTAGTGAGATTTCATGGAGTACCTAAAGGCATTGTGAGCGACCGAGACCCGTTGTTCACTAGTGGGTTTTGGAAGAGCTTACAAGAGGCTCTAGGGTCAGAGTTACATCTCAGTACCGCATATCATCCTCAGACCGACGGTCAGACGGAGAGGGTGAACCGTATTTTGGAAGATCTCTTGAGAGCATGTATATTGGATTTTGGTGGATCATGGGATGACCATTTGCATCTAGTAGAGTTTGCATATAATAATAGCTACCAATCCAGTATCGGTATGGCTCCGTTTGAAGCTCTGTACGGAAGACCATGCAACTCACCATCATGTTGGATAGAGACTGGCGAGAAGTTTATGCTTGGACCAGATGTGGTGAGGGAAACTTCAGATAAGATTAAGATCATTCAACAACGAATGAAGGCTGCCCAGGATAGGCAGAAGAGTTATGCTGATAAGAGGAGAAGAGACTTAAAATTCTCCGTTGGCAACTTGGTGTTTGTCAAGATCTCTCCGTTGGAGAGCGTAATACGATTTGGCAGGAGAGGCAAGTTGGCACCAAGATTCGTTGGCCCATTCCCTGTTCTTGAACTAGTCGGGAATTTGGCATATAGAATTGACTTACCGGAGAAGATGGCGGGAGTTCATAACGTATTTCATGTTTCCCAACTAAGGAAGTTCGTTCACGACTCAGATATGACTATTTCACCTGATCAGTTAGAGGACTTCGAAGTACAACCCGAGGCGGTTGGGAACCGCAAGCCGGCCCGTATTGTCGAGCACGACATGAAGCAGCTTCGAAGGAAGGCAGTGAAACTAGTCAAGGTACAGTGGAGCGAGGACGAGAATGATTGTACTTGGGAGACAGAGGAGAACATTAGGAAGTCACACCCAGAACTCTTTGCCTGGTAAGATTTTGATTTCGATTTAGTTTTTCCGCATGCTAGGATAGGCTTGTTTGCTTGTTTTGCATGTTTGATTGTTATATGTGGTTGTTAGGCATGCGGGATCCTTTGTATGTTTTGGGTTAAGGAATTTCGGGGGCGAAATTTCTTAGGGGGGGGGGGGGGGGGGAGAGTGTAACGACCCGCATTCTACGCATCATAGAATCGTAGAATATTTATTTCTGTCACATACGAAGTCGTATGGTCATGTAACTTTGGGAGACGACTATTGGGGTCATTTCCCATGTTCATGATTTTTCCCGATTTTTAAATGATCATTTTACCCCTAGTTGGCACTGTTTTGGCCATAACTTTTGACTGGAAAGGAATTTTGACCTGAAACCACTTCCATTGGCTCCGGATGATGGTTTCTCTTTCCGTAGAGTGATCACATTAGCCAAACGGACTTACCGTTTGGGAGATATGGCTGAAACAAGTTTCAGATGGTGAAAAACAACTTAATTGGGCTTAACCGAGTGATTAGCAGCTAGGCCCAAGGGGAATTTCGGGTTTAGGGGGATATAGGTGCTGATTAGGGTTAGAAAACATTTCTTTAGACATTTTCCAGCCGCCACTTTCATTCCTCTTGACCTAGCCATGACCTCCACTCTCTAAATCTCTCTAAATCACCCAAAATCACTTCATAATCAAGGATTAAGGCTTAGAGGCATCAAATCAAGGGGGATTAGCACAAGGACTGAGGTAGGGCTGCAATTACATATTGGAATTCGTGCAAATCAGAGGTTCACTTCAGATTTGGAAGTTTTATTGTGGTAAAGGTGAGTGATAGCATCATTTTGACACTAATTACAGTTAATTAAGGGTAATTAGTGAAGATTAGCGAATTTATACACCAATAAATTCTGGAAAAATGTTTAGAAATTCTTAAATAATATTTCATGCCTCTGTTATAAAATTTAGACGATTTGGTTAAGTTTTACTAAGTATGTACTTAAACATGATTAAGAGGGATTATGGGAAAATATGAAGTTTTAGGCACTTTTGATCCCTTTTGATTCATTTGGATTGTTGTTTGCTGTTTGTGGTTGCTATTACATGTTGCTATGACTCTATGGTATGTTTTATGATTGATTAGAATAGTTAAATTGGTCGAAAACGTCGTCGAATGGCGTAGAAAGCTCGCTGGAAAGTTGCAGAAAAGTGCAGGTCCCGAACCGGTTCGGATCGGAGCAGGGGTCGGATCGGACTAGTGAACTGGCCAAGGGAATCCGAACTGGATTGGGACTTGTCACTGGAAGGGGTTTGGCAAGAAGGAAGGCCATTTGCTTAGAGTTGGAGTTGGACAGAAGATCGGATCGGAGCAATAGAGCAGATCGGATCGGAGAAAGGGAACAGGACGGATCGGAGCAGGCAAACAAGTCAAACAGAAGGAATCAGATCGGATGAACTACCTCTGAACCGAACCCAAGCAGAGACACCCGGACCGAACCGATATCTGAAGGGGGGAGAATCACTGAACCGACCCGACCCGGAGGAAGACACCGACCCGACCCGAAGTGGACTACCGACCCGACCCGAAGTGGACTACCGACCCGAACCGATGAAGGTGATGACTACCGGACCGAACAGAATCCTAGAGCTGCTGCACGACAACTCTTCTGAAGACCCACTCCAATTCGACCAAACCCGAGATGCAAAGGAAGTCCAAATGAGAAGTTAAAGCTCAGGATTCAGATGGAAATCAACGAGTTCGCTTCATGGTTGGGCTTTGCTGCGGGACGCGTGCCAAGGAGTTATCGACGTCCATAGCTTTGAACCACTATGGTAGGAGGTACGAAGGCGGATTCAGGGCCATTATGGCATCGGTAGAACCAAGGGCTACAACTAATGAAGTGGGTCATTGAAATGTTTGGTCATGACTCCATATGTTTAGCTTGGTTATAGCAGGGTTTCTACAAGTCGGGATTCGTCGTTGCCTCAGTTTGTCTAGTGTTTCAAAGTGGTAGATATCGTATGCTTTACGCACTGAGTGAGAGATGTGAGGATGGTTGCTATGGTTGATTTGGTTGCTATCATTATGACATACACACCCCACCCCCGTATTCTTACACTATTTATCATGGCACCTTAGAGCATTGTACGGTATGTGGTACTAACTCTTTGGTTGCAGGTCCAGGTTCAGGTATGGTTTAGTATACCTGTTATTACTCTGTTTAGATGCTTATCGCTCATACCAGGCTTTATGTCTGACCCAGAGTTTTATGTCTCCTCTTATTACTCTGGGTGCTCACACGAGCAGACTAGAGACAGGTTAGCTGGTGATGCACGGGTAGATGATCCGGAGACGAGCAGGAGGCTTCCACATAATATATATAGTATTCTCCCTGTGTTATTGAAGATCACTGCTTGGGCATTGTTGGTGTATCTTCTACTTCAGCTTCCTTTTGTTTAGAGACAGTAAATTTGGAAAATTGTAATAAGCTGTATTTGGATTTCCGCTGCTTTGATGATTGATGTTGATTTTAGTTATCAGCTTATGCACTGTCTCGCCTGTTTTGTGTCAAGTATGTTATTATTATATTTTATTCCATGCGCTGTGAGACATTCTACAGGTTTCTTGATTAGTTCATTCTCTTCTTTCCTTTCTCTTGACGTCCGTCCTGTGCTAGTCGGGCATGTGTACAGCGCACTTTCGGAGGAAATGCAGGCTGGTGCGGGGCGGGCCGTCACAAGTATACTTATCTCTTCATCAGAATTAGTAAAGGGATTGGCCTCCAGCTGCCTTTTTAACTCAAGGATAGTTTCGTCTCTTTCTTTCAACCGACTATTCATAGTAGATATTTGCTCATTAATATTCTTATTGGTTAACCTTTAATGATAATATGCTTTCTCCCGACCTATGGGAGGAGCATCTTTAAAAATACCCCTTAGGTTTACAATGGCTTATGATTCTTCTCTGGGGTTGAGAAGATGAAATTTTAGATTGATTTCCCTATACATAAGAAAAATAAAACACGGTTATGCACGAATTCTACATTGAAGAGAGTGATACTAATTAAAAAAAACATTAACAAGGAAATTTACTATAAATACTCACAGACACATCCAAGCTAGCTTTGAATTGTCCTAAATATACATACACACTAAAGGCTACAAAAGGTAGTTATGTTTATCAAAACACACACTAGTTATGACTAATCCATCATGTTAGATTCTAAGTCTTCTTTGAATTTTTTCCCGATCATCACCTAGGAAGTCTATGGGAAGTTGATACTTCATGAAAATACGTCGAACAACTCCTAGAAAAGGGTCCTCCTCAAAGCTTTATGGCGTTTTTGCAAAATATTCTCTCATTAGTCTAACAACTTCAAGCAGGGTGAAATTCTGCTGTAGCATAAAATGAAACAAGAACATTGATACAAGATGTTATCATTAGAAGTATTATAATATTTTCTAAAGCAAAGCGAAGTTATTTTCTATTGTCTATTACCTAAACCTACCTTATATTACAAAACAATGTTTTTTCTTGTCCATATGTTGTTTTAGGGAATCGGTTACCCTGAACTAAAAAGGAGGAAAACGCTTCTAAAAGCAAAGGTCATATCCGAGAAATAGAAGCTTCAGATTGGGCAAGACATACTTTTTGAGACGACCCGAACTTCCCCGTAAAGTAAAGCCCAGATTGCTTTGAGAACAAGACGAATCAGAACACAAACAGAAGAATATTTTATTGCTTATTACAACAATTTACATCAGAGTACGAGAACATACAGAGTATGAATAAATATTATACATCAGAAAAATATCAGAGATTTACAAATTACAATGCAGTGGAAAAATAATACAAAACACAACTGAAAGAAATACATGGATACAAAGCTTTCCGAATATCATCCCAATTGTAAACCAGGATCATGTGAATATAAATCTGCAAAACCAAAAATACTAGCTGCCCGTGTGGAAAATAGGGCACCCAGATTGCTTGGTACATTTAAAACAAATCATTTTGATACTATTATAGTGTAAAGTTTATGAAAACAACTTCAAATATAAATGTATCAATCATAGACGACATAGTGCCCCATCCCACTATGTCGCCATACTAGGCTCTACAATCAATACCGAAATGTCACGTATTGGAAGTTGGATTTCCATCTGTGAACCAAGGCAAGGGATCGTCCTTACCGCTTTGAGACTCTCTAGCCCGAGCCTCAGAAATAGCCGGAACTGCACCTTGGATCTTCAGGGCCGGTCCACTCGATGTGGATTAAAATGCCTGAACCATGCGTTTCCCCGCCCTATGGGGCGTAAGTCTGGTCTGTATAAAGACCATATCATCCATCGGCCCCGTAGTGCCGATATATTCGAGGCGCCTCGCTATCCATCATCCACATAAGTAAAACGTCTGGGCGTGCAAAACCCAAACACCACTCCTAGCTAGAAAGAAACGCATGTCCTCCCTGCAGTCCTCTCCCGTTTCTGGTTCACACCGGGGTGTGAGGCTCGCGAATTAACGCTACACAAAGCTATGCTATATTAAAGCCGTGCTTTGATCATCAACCACAAGACGCTGCATTTCAACAGAAGCCTTGATCATTTGCATCTCAACATGCCACACAGGCAATTCACACTATGCAACTGATGTCTATCAATCACATAGAATGAAGTCCGATGTCAGACACACATCCATTTACAAGTTCATTCTGGGTTTGAGCGAAACTGTAGGCACCTTATTCCTCGCCCCGTATGTCCAATATAGGAGAGAGGTCCTTGCATATCCGGTCGATCTCTAAGCACGTCTGGACGATCACCACTTATTACCTCGTCTTAGGTGTACAGCCCAATCAAGACATCAGTAATCATCCAAACGATGTGAAGACCTCCGGTCTTCAACCACCGTCTTCATCGTCGACTCATCGCTGATTCAGTTATTCAGAATGGGATAAGCCCGGTCTTTCTGAATAACTCACGTATATAATAAACAAGTGCTATAAAAACACAACATACGCCTCATTCCAATTCTGAATATTCTTTTATTTAAATATTCATATTTTTTGGGAAAGGTTCCCATTAATTTTATCAAAGATAAATTCTTTAAATTTATTCTTTAATCTTCCTTTGGAAATCAATCCATAACAAATTATGGTTTATCCAAACTAGTCGGGATTAGCGAACCTTATCGAAGTAATCATTTGTTTTAATTTCCTAATCCCAACATATTCATCGCATGAAGTACAACTGGTAATACTTCATATCTAACACCACGGTGTTATCCATAAAAATTAACTACCATTTCACGTTCAAATCTAATTAAAGATTTAACTAACTCTTGGAGCAAAACTGGTGATACTCCATTCCCGATCATTTCTTGGATTTGATAATTTTAATTATTAAATTCACCTTTCAATCTATTTAAAGATTCATTTAAACTCTACTTCAGTTTTAATTTCCAACAATCATTACTTAATGATTTTTCCAATTCAGGAAATAAATCCTATCTTTAACTGAGTTAAAGAACTAATGTCATTTAAAACACAGTTCACGATAAACCCAAAATCACATTCCATTAATTGTGGAATTTTCACGGAAAAACAAACCAATATATAATCGATATCAATTCCGTATCCGACTAAAATTATAAATGGAATAACGTCAAAGCCTTTTAAATTCCATATATATTATCAGTCTTCCTCCATAGAAGTTCATTTCGATTATTATCAAATCGAATCCCATTCCATTCCAATTTATTTTATTAAACTGGAAAAACTTTACTTTGGAAATTCCATTAAATCTTAGAATAAAGACTTATAAATTTCAAATCACATTTCACTGCAAATCGGGTTAAAGAATGAATGTCGTTAAAACACAGTTCACAATACCCCATTTACATTCCATTTCAACTCCAATTAATTGTTCATTAATTGGTAATTTTCTTTAAATCTTAGTTAAAAGACTTATTCTTTTCACACGGTGTTTCAGATCAGTGTTGATGAAGACAGTATTCCATCAGTCTCTAACTGTAAATTAGTAAGACAACAATTCCATAAGTATTAATCCCGAAGGCCGAAACCAACATCAGATAAATACCCAGGAAACCATTCAACTAAGCTAACCTCCAGTTAGTTTCTAATTTCCTTAACTCCATTGGGTTTAAGAACAGTGTTAGTGAAGACACCGTTCACGACAAATCCAAAATCCTATTTGATATTAAATACAAGGCTCTGAACAGAAAACATATCGGCTTATATTCAACATCAAATTTTGAACTCAACAAACATCGTATTGGAATAATGATATATATATATCTTCCAAATTCCTCCACAATGCCCGTATAATCACGAAATCCAATATCAAAATATTCTGAAGATAATTTTGATTCAAATCCATTCCAATTCATACATTGGAAAATTTGGTTATTTTTAAAACCATTTCAAATCCAATTTATTTATTTTAAAATAATGGGATTATAATTCTAGTTCATAAATAGTTCATTTCGATAAAAATCTACTTTTATCTTTTCAAATATGGAATTTTTCATCCTAATGCTTTCTAAATCATTTCTAATGATTTTACACTAATTATTGATATTTTTAATAATTTTACCAAGGCCCGTACAATCGATTTCCATAAACAGTCATCAAACTGCACTTACACCGACCTTTTCCAAATTTGATTTGGACATAATTCCAAATCCGACCATTAGATTTCAAATCTCTAATATTTGTTAGAAAGCTCTTTTCGACACGAACCCAATGGTTCCGGCATTAGGAGAATCCGACGGTCGGATCTCCCGTAATGTCCATTCGAAGTCAATGGTCGGAATTCGCGAAATGCCGCAGCGCGGCGTTTTCTATTTAGGCCATTATATATTATATATATAATATATATTTCGTCAATTTCCATTTAAAACGTATTTTATAAATCGTTTTAAATTCGCTTTCAAAACGATTTCAACTTCAAATTCAATTTCAAATCAAAATTGAATATTCCATATCATTAATATATAAATGATAATATTTTCAAAACATTAGATTTTGAAATCACTTCCATTTCAATATTCATTATAAAAATGAATAAAATCGATATAAATATCGTTCACGTCAAAATGGCGTTAATCTAATCAACACGACTTTATATATTTAAATATATTCGTGTCCATCCCAAATCGGACATCAAAATCATATTTTGATTCTTTTCTGAATATTATTTTAAAATATTTGTTATTTTAAAATATTTCTATTTCAAATATTCCTATTTCAAATATTTCTGTTTCAAATATTTCTATATTTTCAAATATTTCTGAATTGGAATCAGACGCAGTCAATTACCATATAATGCTATTTATATGGATTTCACACAATACATGTATATAACAACAGTGATAAACAATCATCCATCATCCAAAGTGCAATTTAAACTGTATAAGCGTTAAAAATAAACAATTAACGCTCATCACAACCTGTCAACCCATCGATTGACATACCACTAATTATTGGGATCAGTGTATGTCTAATATCATCCCAATACCCGTGTGGGGTTTCAAACAACAAATACTGATTATTATTTGTGTAGTTGGGCGATGTGTAAAATTTATCGTCCCAATCTATGTCAGATAAATGAGTGTACATAAACAAATCGTCCAATTTGTTTATAAATATTTATTTCAACACATGGATATTTTATATAGTTCATATATATAATAAAAATGTGATTTTTATTGTTCAAATATTTTATTTAACACATGAATATTTTATTCAGCTCAAATCACAATCACTATCAATTTTCACATAATACACTACAATCAAACAAGTCGTCCATGCTCTGTGGACGACCGAGAGCAGTTCATATACGTAGTTGTACAATAAATAACTGTACAAAAATTTTTTAGTGAGAAGTTCTAACCTTGGGGTTCCACTCCGCCATTCTTTAATTATCGATCTATATTGCATCCCTACGTTAAAAATTATATTTTTAACCTATTAATAATTATTCCATAGTATAACCATTTTATAAATAACATATGTAAGCTAAAAATCATAATTTTAGCTTTCTAAAAATATTTTCATAGCCCAACTATTGTAAAATAACATACATATTCTAAAAATCATAATTTTGGTTTTCTAAAAATATTTTCATAACAAAGAAAACATATTTTTCATATCAAAGAAAATATATTTTTCATTCAAGGAATTTTCATTTACATTACAAAGAAAAAATATTTTTACTCCTCTAAGAATCATATTTTTATTCTGCGATTCATATAATAAACACTATATTTTTTATAACGCTTTTATATATATATAAACTTATTTTTATTTATAATGCTATTTTATAAAAATTATATTTTTATTAAAGTAATATATATATATATATAAATTCAGATTTTTTAGAACAATACTTGATTCCTAAATTAACTAAACTAATTAAAAATTCAATAAAATATACCTTTCTTCCTCATCTGTAACACGTACTAGCGAAACCATACCCTCGACTTCTAGGGTTTAAAACTACGGTCGCCACAACGCGCCGGAAGTTGATCGGCATGACCCCTGACGCGCGCCTCGACGGCGTCTTCCACCCCCCTGAAAACCACTTATCTCGGTGGCCCCCGCATGTCGCAATTTATGTGCGAAACAGTGAACTTTGCGGAGGAGAAACCCATGCCCCATGCAACCATTGATGTTGATTTTGGTATGGATAGGAAGATCATAAAAATCTCTTCCAATTTCCCTTCAGCAGATTTGAATTCAATCGTACCGATTTGTAGATTTTAATCGCCAAAATTCGCTTCGTTCCAGCCCTCGATTTTGACTAGTGGCGCATAATGAACGAGAGACGGTTAGGGTTTTAATTAATATATATATTTTTTCATTCATTTTATATTATTTAATTCATGGAAATACCCACTAATTGATACGAACTCCAAATCGAACCCAATGCATGCTGCCCCTAGCTAAATACCCCCATTCCGAACACAATGGGATATGTTTCATAAGCCAATTCGACTATTTCAGTCAGTTATTCTTTTAATTAAAATATAAATCTTTATATATTCAACTTAAACGTACATTTCAAATTACCGGGGCCACATACTGACTTTGAAAATTCCAGAAAAATCATTTCTAGCTTCGTACTAACGATACGGTCCTAACAAAACTAATTTCGTCAAATTTGAAGACCGTTTGAAAAATGGCCATTTTCTTGTTGATCAAAATTGACTTAAACTGTCAAAACATATTTTCTTTTGCCGCGCTCACATATTAATCCCAAAAATTATGAATTTTGGAATCTAGCAATAATTTGACATCCCCGATCCAATAAAAGTGGTTTCGTCGAAAACGGAGGTCGTTTGCAAAATTGCTATTTTTAAGGGTGGTATTTCCATAGCAACTATTCTGAATTTTCAACTGGACATAACTTTTTATTCCCGCTATGAAATTTTGATTTTTTGGATTCGTTGGAAAGATATTTGCAAATAGATTCTAATATTTTTGGTTTCACTAAAATCTGGTTTATTTTTAATCTTGTACATTCATTTGAAATTTGAAATCGAATTTTCAAACTACCGCGCCATTTCCAATTCCTTTTGTAATTAAAATAAATATTTATATTCTAACTTCGATTCAAATAAATATATATGTTCTAATTCTATTCAAAATAAATTTCTTGTCGTTATTATTTAAAATAAATCATTTTAAATATTCAAAATTCCTTAAAATTGCCAAAATAAATTTTTTAATTTGGTTCTGATTTTCCGGGTTGTTACACTTTTTCTTTCTGTCCTAGGTTAGTGGGATCAATATCCTTAGAAGAAGTTCATTGAATCTCGATTAGAAGAGACATTCAAAGGATTAATGCTTATCTCCTTAGGAGCAAGAGTGTCATCAATGGAGGAAGGAGGGATGACATTTCCTCCTTTTAAGTCATAATGATGCTCTCTATCTTTGGAGTTATGATCGCTACCAACATCATCCCAATCATCGTGGCATCAACAATGTTGTCTTCCCCCTCATATGAGTCAAAGTCATCAGGAGGGTTCTCAATATACAAAAAGTCTTCAAGCTTCTGTAAACACTCCATCTTCGTTAAGGTCACTCACAAAGGGAATGCATTAACTTTGGTGGAGTATTATAGGTAAAAGGTACAAGTAATTTACAAGATTGACATATAAACAGCGGAAAGACTAAATTTTATTTCATAAGCATGTGGTCCAGTCAAAACATTACAACAACTGTCTTAAAACCAACTTCCAAAATCATTACAATAAAGCGTGTGTCTTGACTAAAACATAAAGAAGTGTAAACAATAATAAAGCAGCATAAATCCCCAATTAAGAGTGTAACCACAGCCATAACCCAAGAAAAGAGAGTCCAAGCAATACGTCTACTTTCTTCAAGCTGGAAAAGGTCTGGACTAAGTTGAAGTGTTCCCTCCCTGTGGACCTGGGGGAGGGGAGGGAACGGAAGACAAGAAGACGAAAGAAAACGGGTCAGACATAAGCCTGGTAAGTCCAGTGATTATTTAGCATGTAAACAGGTAAAAGGATCATGACATGAATAAACTGAACCTAGGACAATACCCAAGAAATAAGATAACAATAAATATGGCAAGATAAAGTGAATATACTATAATACTCATTTCTATTTCTCTGCACATACTAATGTAACAACCCGTATTTCAATAACATGTTAAAACGAGAATCAAGGCAGAATTTAATTTTAAATTCTGAATCAAGTAAAACGGGCTATGCCATTGCGTTCGTCTCGGAAAAATACGCGAAATAGAGTCCGAGTTTTCGAAAATCGGAGTCCGTATGACCCGGTTAAGGCCCAAAGAAGTTTTCGGGAAATTTGAATTTCGAAACATGCAGAAATGGGGGCCAGGCGGGAAAATTCCCGCCCAGACAAGTCGACAGGCATGTCGACAGGGCTGTCGACTTGCCCTGTCGGCTGATTTTGATCTGGTGCACCTATTTTCTATCTTGGCTAGGTTTTTGGGCCTGGTTTGAAATCTGACGGTTCAGGTTGGTCCTAGGGTTAATCTAAGGGCCTAAAACTATCCTAATCTCTATAAAAAGACCCTAAACCTACCCCTAAACCCCCATTATTCACTCATGTAACTAAACTATGGCCAAATTTCTACTCTCATGGCCTCCATCTCAAATCCCTAGAGCCTATGCATCTAAATCAAGTTCAAATCAAAAGGTGCAAGCTTGCTACACCAAATCAAGGCCAAATCAACATTGCTATGCGAGTTCCATGACGATTCTTCTACAAAGGAGGCACCTTTCTTAGCCAAGATGATTCATGCTCCTTTCCCTAGGCCTAACTAAGTAAGTTCTAGCTACTTTTAGATGGAAACGGTAGTTTTGATAATGACATGGGATAAAATGAGGCTAAACATGATTATGCGAACCTATATGAACCTTACCATGCCTCTTGTGTTCATGTTTATGATTTTAGGCCATGTGAGTAACTTAATCATGCCTCTCATGCTATGCATAACCTAGTTTATCTTGCAAGTTTGGATCTTTATGCATGAAATGCTAGCATGAACCTTTAGGAACCACTTTACTTGTGAAACATTGGCTAAGACAAGATTTTGGGGCTTATGCATGTTTATGAACCCAAACCCCTTATGCTAACATGCAAGTTTGTGGCCAAATCCTTTATGAGATTATGCATGCTCGTGGCCAATCCCCTCTTTTAAGTTGTGCATGTTTATGGCCAAACCTTTTTTTTGATAATATGCATGTTTGTGGCCAAATTACCTTATGACACCATGCATGTTTATGGCCAATCCCTTTATGATGTTATGCATGTGGAAGCCAAGCCCTTTTTGGCATCATGCATGTTTTGAGACCAATATGTGACATAGTATCCTTACTATGTTGACTCGCTTTGCTTGCGTTGGGAAAACACGATTTTGGGTAGTTAGATAAACATGAACATGTCGCAGAATCTTAACTTGAATATTACATGTGTTTATACTTGAAAATATGACTTGAAAGATAACATGGAGGTTGGCATGTAAGTATGCATAAAAACATGAGCTTGGGAATTTACCTATTAAGTTACGTCTACCCTTTGGGAATTTACCTATTAAGTTAGGTCTACCCAAATGCTTGAAAACTTGTAACATGTTTTGGAAACATGATGAACTTAGATAATATAAGTATGGCCAACTCGAGGTTGGGTTGAGTTTGCAACGTAAAACTACCCGGAACCGACCGGCCTAACTAGTAGTTGCAAACAATAGGACCCAATGTGAGAAGTTGGTCATGTCGCGCTTAAGACCCGAGGTTAGACTAGGTTGTGGGGTAAATCTACCCGGACCCGCCCGGCTTAACTAGTAACCACAACAAGGTCTAATGTGAGAGGTTGAGGGTGCATTAATTAAATTAATGCCACATAATAGGGTTAAGTAAATTTGATTAATGAGGCTTAACCAAATATGATATGGACAAATGGGTTAAGTAATTTGATTAGGCTAATGATACTTAACAAAACATGATAAGCTTGGGTAGGTTAAGTAACTTGATTTGCCTAATGACACTTGACCATTTTTATACGACTAGTGGACGGGATTAAGTTAACCAACACCTAATCAATCCAACACGATAACGTGATAAGGTTAAGTAAATTTTCTTAATGACACTTAACCGTATAATACAGTTAATGGATGGGGTTAAGATTAGGCTTAACTAATCCAAACATGGTAATCGGATGGGGTTAAGTTAGCCTAGACTTAATTAATCCAACTTGGTAATTTAATGGGGTTAAGTTAAACACTTAACTAATTTAACACGATGATTTGATGAGGTTAAGTGACCTATACTTAACCAATCTAACTCGTTAATTTGATGAGGTTAAGTTAATCTTTACTTAACCAATCTAACGTGAAAACATGATAAGGCTAAGTCACGAATCACTTGAATACGCTTGACCGATTTGATGACAAGGTCAAGTTAAATTATATAATTAACCAATCTAAAATGATAATTAGACGAGGTTAAGTCATGGATTCCTTGATATACTTAACCAACTTGACACATGGTTTGTAGGGTTAAGTCTTGGACTTGTATACTTAGCCAATTTTGACATGGTTTGTAGACGGGCTAAGTTATGAACTTAAGTGACACTTAACCCATTAGGTAAACCCTAATTCGGAGGATTAGGTAAATAACCATAATTAACAAGGATTATGGAAATAAGGCTAAGTGGTAAACCTTAGTTAAGGGAAACTAAGTAATAATTCTTAGTCAAGGAAATTTGGACCATTTCTTAGATAGATTAGTAACCCGATACGTTAGGTCAACGTTTAAATATGCGTGTAGGAGCAGGCTATCTGATTTAGATAAAGGCTCCAACGAACTGGGTAACGAAGCAGCGGCTTCGGGGAACGTGAGGATATTCTTGGGATCCCTCTGTGAGCTGCCAGGTCATTATACTAGGCTCACGAGAGGTTGAGGTCTGCGGTAGAAGAACCAAGAATATGCCTTGGTTGCTATGCGAGCGACCTAAAGACTGGGGTGGATAGCAGTGAGTCGGCGAATACATAAGGTGCCCGAGATAGCAAGTTCGTCGATCATCTACCATCTTGAGTCAAGCGTGTACGTACGGAAAGGCAGGGAACACCCAACAGACCATAATTTGCTATCTAATTATGGGTGAGGTAGGCCGTAGGATGTGGGCTGGCCGGAGTGTAGTTCTCATGCAAGATTTTCTCTTGTGTTGCCTTTCACTAGTTGAGGGAGGGGTCTCGTGGGACCATAGCCACGTGTAGAAAAGCAGACCTTAGTATCTGCATCGGCAGATGAATCTAAAGCTCCCGACCGAGTCCTGTATTTCTTGGTTTGCCCTATGACAGGACTCGGATGGCACAATGTGATACATGTGCATACAGTTATAGAAAAACGATTCACGATGAATGCGTGGGAAAAGGGGCGCGGTTGAGGGTTAGCGTAATCCCTAGTGGCCTAGGTGGTTTAACCCAAACCGAAATACAAAAGCGTGCAATAGGTAAGCGTAATCCCTAGTGGTGCTAGGTGGCGTAAGTCCTAGTAGTTCAAACGATGATTCATATGGAAGAGCCTAGCTAGAACAAGGGTGACAGTCCAAACGATTTCAAGGGTAATACGACATGAGGAAGCCCGTACGAGGTACGGCAAATGACTGAACTTATATACATGGAAAGAAACATATGATTTGAGTAACCTATATATGCGAAATTAGGTTGACATGGACCATTACACGACTTTGATCACGGGACATTCATGGTTAACACATGACGCGGGTAGGGATACTAGTACGAGAGGTGCAGAGCAAATATGCATGTTAGAACTAGGAAGAACATACATAATAGATAACGTGGGATGTTAGACGGGGTAGATACCTTGGGATAATGTACTCGATAGAAATCTGACGATGTGATACCTTGACTTATCATAACACCGTAGTTTATCATGATACCTTAGTTTACCATGCCACCGAAGTTCAACCGGCTACCCTGGTTTATCTATCTTGTAGTTATCCTTATGTTTACTTTCAGTTTATGCATGTCATGTTACCTTTACCTGTTTTTATACTGGAAGTAGATAGGACTTACTCAGTCTTTTTGACTGACCCGTTTTGTTTCACCTCTTTTCTTCCGTTCCCCCCCCCCCCCCCCCCCGCATGTTTCAGGGAGGAAACAATGCTGTTTAGTTCGGACTTCTTCTGCTTGAGGGTCATCAGGGATGGCTTGGACTTCTCTTGGCTATGGCTACTTTACTGTTTTTCTTGGGGAATAATTTATGAAAAAGTCTTTATGCTTCTTTATTGTTGCAAGATAGGTTTTGATGTACTCTGATGTAAAAGGCTTTAGACCTTATTTATTCATGTTATGAAAGTTTGATTTTACTTCCGCTATTTATATATGTTCTGTCTTGTGATATTTCTGTACATGTTTACCAATAATGCCCCTCTAAAGCTAGTGCATTCCTTTGCGAGTGACCCTAGCGGAGGCGGGGTGTTACAACTAAAAAGTGTTTTCAACTAGCACCATGTGTTCATGATAAAATGATCCCTTTATCGATCGGCTTCTACTCGCATGCATTTATGACTTGTGTCATTCGGCCCCGCTCGATTGTAGACACATGTGCTAGCCCCACCATGGGGTGTATCAATTCCTATGGTGGCGACCCGATACAAATTCAAGATGCACAATATATACTACTGATGCCCAGTGCCTGATTTGTCCATGCCGGAGTACGTGTACGCCCATACTCCGTTGGAACCTACACTGCTGCACCACCCCCCGTTATTTTGACCGCTTATAATCAGCCCAGTAATCGTGCCCCACCCTGCCTAGTTCAGGGTACCATGATACATCTATGTGGGTTACTGCTGAAATGGGTCCCCGTTACTAGGGTTTCCTAATCAACATGTTAAAAATGGTTAAGTGTTCTTAAATTAACCGAACCTCACCCATCAGTTTAGTTAACATGTTGCATTGGTTAAGCGTTGCCTTAATTAACTTAACCCTACCATTCTTAGCCTGTCTTAGCTCTAATTTATTCATTAAAGCACCAACCACTCACATTAGATATGTATTGTTGCAGTCGTTGGATGTGTCGGGCGGTTCCAGGCAGTCTTACACCGCAATTCAATCTAACCTCGGGTTTTTCGGGCTTAATGCGCTAACCTCTCACATTAGATCTATATTGTTATAGTTGCTGGATGTGTCGGGCGGTTCCGGGCAGTCTTACACCGTAACTCAATCTAACCTCAGGTTAGGCACAATCATCTTTTAATTAATTTACATATATTATTTATGTTTATATGTAAATTATCCACCAATGTTGTCAACTCAAGTCATGTCCCATTTATCCTTTAAAATTTTGTCCATAATTCTTAGGTATACAAATTATACCATCTCATGTCGTTAATCATTTACATGATTATGAGCCAAACTATGCCAATAGCATATAATTTAATATTTTTCCCAACGTATCACCCGTTATTCGTTCGCATAAATTACATGGAACGTTAGGCTCGCAAATTAGCCTAACTCATAAACAAAGAGGAAAAAAGAAAAGGGACATGTTGCATTCCAACGACATAAAACAGTTTGGATCAACTAAGCACGTGTAATATAAATTTGGCATAGTACTAAACAAATTTAATTAAGCATGTAAATGTGAACTTGCATTTGAGTTGAACCAAATTAACATAGATCTAAACATCTAAGCATGTAGATCTATACATATAAGCATATATGAACATGACTTAGTTTATGATCTTGCATATAACATAACATAAGGAATCACCAAACTTATAAACAACATGGAAAGTTCATTTCCAAATTATTATACAACATAATAGGTTCGTCACCAATTTAACATACAACATGATAAGTCCATCACCAATTTAACTTACAGCATGATAGGTTCACCACCAAATTTATATACAACATGATTGGTTCATCACCAAACTAATATACAACATAATAGGTTGTATCAATCACAATAGTCACGTAGGCATAGGTAATTTCAGAATTGCAACATGAATCAGAATACGATTATCTTACAACTACGCACAGTTCTAGTTTCTCTTCATTACAAGTCATGACTTTTATTTGTTCAAATCTAAAGAATAACTGAACTTACAAACAAAAGAACAAATCTTGTGTTCTGGGACCTGATTTCTGAAACTAAAAAGCTATCCTTTGATGTAGACTACTGATTCTCTAGTTTTGATTTGATTTGGGACTTCCTAACTTGACTTGTAGTTTAGAGAAAAATGGAGGCTATTCTAGTTTGGCCATGGACAACATGATGACTTCAAAAAGCAATTTAATGTGGTTTTAGGGTTGAGGGTTGGGTTTGTTTATATAGAAGCTTAGATTAATGAGAGCCGTTAGATCAACCTATGAGTAACCAGACCAAACAGAGCCAACCGGAAGTTGCCACATAAGCCTTAGTGACTCAGAAAATGTCACTGGACAAAATAGTCCAGATCTGGGCGAGGGGTTTCACCCCTACAGGAGGGGGGGTCGACACCCAGTCGACACCCCTCTTGGGAGGTCGACACCTATATCGATCCCCCTTGAGGGGAGTCGACCCCTATAGGTGGGAATTTTCCCGCCCAACCGCTTCTCTCGGAATTTTGAATTTGAACTGTTTTTTTTAATTTAATTATTATTTATATTTAATTTCCGTTTAAACTTGAAATCTTCTGAACTCCATAACTTCTTTATACGAAGTCCGATTCATGCAAACTCGAACTCTATCTCAAGTAGAATTCTGAGATGAAGGCAATGGCATAACCCGTTTCCCCTAATTCCCACTTTTAAAATTAAGTATTCTTTAATTCATTACTATAATGTTCACAGAAAATACGGGGTGTTACAATCTCCCCTCCTTAAAGGATTTCGTCCCGAAATCTTCAAGTCAAGAGGAATGTATGTCCTCCCATCCAATCGTCCATCTACTCAACCATCAAATACAGGCATCCACTGTCCTTAAACAAATTTCTAATGCTTTCATGACTATATGCATAGTGTATGTATATGTCCTTATCTAATGCAAAATCAGGCGGTCTACTGATTCTGTTGACCTCCTTAATGCAAATCATGATAGTGCCATGAGTCCATTATGTATGCAATTATTCCTAATCATTCTTTCTACATGAGTGCACAATCATTCATACAAATGCAATAACACATCAAGTTTCAATCCAAATACAAATACATATATGCATATCCAATATGAAAGTGACTGAGCCGATCTAGTACCTAATGTGTGTGTATATTCATCCACGAGCAACCACTTGTAACCATCAGTCATAACATGTTTCAAATACATGTTTACATCCATTGGTTTCTACCTAAGGGTCAAGAATAGGACCGAGGAGATATACTTAAAAGATAGATATAGGCATGTATAAACTTATGGAAAAAGAGATCAAGGATGTACCCTCAAAAAGAAAAGGGTAGGCTGCGCGTATCTTGTCCTCAGTCTCCCAAGTCACGTCTTCCTCAGCGTCACTCCAATGAACTTTAACAAGCTTGAATTCACGGTTGCAAAGCCTTTTGACTTCTGTCTCTAAGATACGAGTTGGAACTCTCCTCACCATCACTTCTCGTTCCACTTCTACTTCCTTTAGTATGCTTGGCTCCACAACTTCCGCAGACTCATGTAAGCACTTTCGTAGATGAGAGACATGAAAACGTTATGAACTCCAGCCACTCTTTCAGACAGCTCTACTCTATAAGCCATCTTCCCAACCCTCTCAATGATTGGAAATGGCCCTACAAATCTTGGTGCCAATTTTCTTGTAGACCCAAAGCGAACGACATTCCTCAAAGGAGATACTTTAAGCAAAACCCTGTCTCCAACCTCAAACTCAAGGTCGGTCCTTCTTTTATCAGCGTAGGACTTCTGTCTATCTTGTGCAGTCTTCATTCGTCTTCGTATCAAGTCCACCTCCTCTGAAGTTTCTCTAATCATGTCCGGCCCAAGTACGAGCTTGTCTGTAGACTCCCACCAACAGGTTGGTGATCGACATGGTCGTCCATATAAAGCCTCGAAGGGTTCCATGCCTATGGTGGCTTGGTAGCTATTGTTGTATGCGAATTCCACCAAAAGGAAGATGATCCTCCCATGTCCCTCCAAAATCAAGAATGCACAATCCTCAAAGATCTTCTAATACTCTGTTCACCCTTTCCATCTGACCATCGGTTTGTGGGTGATAGGTAGTGCTTAAGCATAGTTGTGTGCGTACGTCTTCCTGCAAACTCTTCCAAAACTCGCTCGTAAAGATAGGATCTCGATAATTTACTACACTGGAGGGTATTCCATGCAATCGAACCACCTCTTTAAGATAAATGGATGCTAACGATGAGGCAGTCCTCCTAGTCTTAACAGGTATACAGTGAGCGCTTTTAGTGAGCCTGTCCACTATTACCCAAATACTGGTATTTCCCCTTCTTGACCTAGGCAACCCATCAGTAAAGTCCATCGAAATGCTATCCCATTTCCACTGTGGGACTTCTAGAGGATGGAGCAGACCACCAGGCTTCTTCTGCTCTACTTTGACTTCCTGGCATATCAAGCATTTAGAGACAAACTCAGCTGCATCCTTCTTCATGCCATTCCAAAAGAAAACCCTTTTTTGTCTTTATACATCTTGTCCCCACCTGGATGTATGGCTAATTTAGAATGGTGTGCTTCTTCGAGAACGGTTTTCACTAAATCTCTTGCTTGTGGGACACATAGTCTTCTCCCGTCTCAACCAACCCTTGTCATCGATGGAGTATGTATTGAGGTGACTAGAAGTCTTACCTCTCATTAGCTTATCCATCACATCAACTAGCTGAGGTTTTTCACGTTGCGCGGTCCCTATTGAGTCCAAAAGCGTAGGCCGCACCTCTAGTGTTGATAACAAGCCAGGTACAAACTCAAAGGAAGGTCTAAAGTCAAAGTTTGCTATGTACTCCAAGCTTTGCCTTTCTATAAAGAGAGGACTTAAGGTCAGCTTTTTCCTACTCAAGGCGTCTGCCACCACATTGCCTTTGCCAGGGGTATAAGCAATCTCAAAATCGAATGAGGCCGGAAATTCCATCCGCCTTTGTTGTCTAAAGATAAGATCTTTCTATGAGAAAAGGTACTTTAACGATTTATGGTCAGTAAACAATTCAAACCTTTCTCCTAGTAGGTAATGACGCCATGACTTAAGAGCGAAAACAATCGTAGCTAACTCCAAATCATGAGTTGGGTAGTTCTTCTCATGTACCTTCAACTGCCTTCCTCCATAACAAACTACTTTTCCCTCTTGCATCTAGCCAACACCCAATCCTGTTCTGCATGCATCTGTGCATACTGTAAACATCTTACTCCCATCGGGCAATGTCAGAACTGGGGCTATTGTCAGAGCCCTTTTCAGTCGTTGGAAAGCAACATTGCAATCCAAATCCCAAGCAAAAATTAGGTTCTTATTCGTCAATCTAGTAAGTGGGGCTGAGATCTTTGCAAAGTCTTTAATGCACTTTCGGTAAAAGCCCGCTAGTCCGAGAAAACTTCGTACTTCGGTTGCGTTCCGGGGGACCTTCCAATCTTGCACCGCAACTACTTTTGCGGGATCCATAGCTATTCGGCTATCCCCTCTTTGTACACCACATGACCAAGAAACCTTATTTCTTCTCTCCAAAAATGGCCTTTGGAGAATTTTGCTTTTAGCTGGTGTGCACAAAGGGTATCCATGACTTCCCTTAAATGTAAAGCATGCTCTTCCTTACTTTTCAAGAAGATCAAAATGTCGTCCATGAAGACCACCACAAATTTATTAAGAAACTCCCTAAACACCCGAATCATCAAGTCAACGAAATAAGCAGGTGCATTTGTTAAGCCGAAAGGCATGACAAGCCATTCGTAGAAACCATCCGGGGTCCTGAATGTGGTCTTATCAATGCTGTCCTCAACCATTCTTAGCTGATGAAACCCAGTAGCCAAATTTAGTTAGGAGAAAACTGATGCACCTACAAGCTGATCGAACAAATCGTCTATTCTTGGAAGTGGGTGCCTATTCTTCTTGGTCAGCTTGTTTAGCTCCCTATAGGTAACACATAGGCGAAGCGAACCATCTGCTTTGGTTGCAAACACTACTGGATCACCCCATTCAGAAATACTCCGCCTTGTAAACCCCTTTTCAAGCAACTCTTTAACTTGCTTGCTGAGCTCTTTTCCTTTCCTTGGATCCATGTGTCTAACGGGTAGAGCAACGGGTTTTGCATTATCAACAAGGTATATGCGAAAGTCTATCTCTCTCTTCGGAGGTAAACCCTTCACCTCTTCAAAGACATCTGAATATTCACAGACTACTCTAATAGATTGCAGGTTCTCAACAGACGCATCCAGAGATTCTAGGTAACTATGCATAACAGAGTTCATGGGATTACAAGGGATTTCGAGAGTGTTACCGAGGCGAGTCATAAGTCTAACCACTCTCTTTTCACAATCGAGGACGGCACCATTACTGGATAGCCAATCCATGCCTAGAATCAACCCATAGCCCGTGAAGCCCAAAACATATGCATTACATCTAAACCCAACGCTTAGTATAGAAATTTCCAAATCCAAACAAATCATTGATAAATAG
This sequence comes from Allium sativum, assembly GCA_030737875.1. Taxonomy (NCBI): domain Eukaryota; kingdom Viridiplantae; phylum Streptophyta; class Magnoliopsida; order Asparagales; family Amaryllidaceae; genus Allium; species Allium sativum. The sequence continues at coordinate 968,358,283 of CM060913.1, forward strand.
GCCGAACCCCCAATTGGATTTGAGACAACCAAGGGATCTTCTACTATACTGGTGTCTAGTGCAGAGATTCAACTAAAGCAGTAGATATAAAAGAGTGCGATGCGCCAGAATACGAACAGGATGATCAAAAAGATAAACTAAACTCTCAACAGAAATATTTCTACCTCGTTCTTGCGGAGGTGCTATGAGAGCGTGAACCTTCCCTCCAGAAGTAGATCCAATGCTCTGCCCTTGCCCTTGCTTTCTTGGGTAGTCCTTAGCCATGTGTCCTGTCTCTCCGCACTGAAAACAACCACACATCTTCTGTTTCTTCTTTCTGCAGTCCTTAATCAGATGTCCAGGTATGCCACAAAAATTACACTTCCTCTTGTCACTGGGTTTGTTATTCTTCCCGCCTTTCTTGGAATCCGTCTTCTTGTTCTGTGATCCCTCCACTTTCTTATCTTGAGGTACTTCCACCTTTGTCTCTTTCTTGCCATCCTTATCTTCCACCTGTAACAGTGCCATGTCCACTAGTCTCTCATAAGTCGAACCCATAGGTATATGGGTCATATCTGGGTTGTGCAGTGGCTCGTTCAACCCTTTAACGAAATGGAGAGCCTTCTTATGTGGAGTGTTCATTAACTCCAATCTGAATCTAGCCAACTGGTTGAATTGGTTGACGTATTCCTTGACCGATAGGCTTCCCTGTTTGAGAGCTAAGAACTTTTCCATCTGTAGGCTTCGTTCAGCATTAGTAACTTCCTACCAATAAGAGGCTTCGTCCTTAAGCAACCACACAACCAATTGTACCTTCTGCCTATCGTCCACTTCAAAGATAACAAACAAATCTTCTGTTTCCTTGAGCCAGTTTCTTGCTTCCACAAATGATTCAGTCGCATTAAATTTCTTTCCACCCATGGCTCGGAAGTCTCTACATATCTTCGAGAAAGCATTTGCACGAGGAGGAAGAGGAGGAACAACTGCAACTGGGGGAGGAGGAACTTCTGCTGGGCCTGCATCATTTGTCCTAGCCTCCAGGTACCTTCTGAACCAACCAGGTACCGGCACACCAGCAGGAAGATTAAGATCCCCAGACATGCTGAAACGAAAAGAAAAGATTCGAAACAAGGGATAGAAAGATAGTGCATATGGCTTTGGGGATTATGCTCTTTAAAATAAAACAACATTTTTCTCAAAAATGCTTCTTTAAACTTCTTTTTGAAAAATAGTTTTCAAAAACTTTTATCTGATCTGGTAAACCTTTGCTCTGATACCAAGTGTAAACACCCCACCTCCGTTAAGGTCACTCACAATGGGAATGCATTAACTTTGGTGGATTATTATAGGTAAAAGGTACAAGTAATTTATAAGACTGACATATAAACAACGGAAATACTAAATTTTATTTCATAAGCACGTGGTCCAGTCAAAACATTACAACAACTGTCTTAAAAACCAACTTCCAAAATCATTACAATAAAGCCTCTGTCTTGACTAAAACAAAAAGAGGCATAAACAATAATGGAGCAGCATAAATCCCCAATTAAGAGTGTAACCACAGCCATAGCCCAAGCAAAGAGAGTCCAAGCAATACGTCTACTTTATTCAAGCTGGAAAAGTCTGGACTAAGTTGAAGTGTTCCCTCCCTACGGACCTGGGTAGGGGGGGACGGAAGACAAAAAGACGAAAGAAAACAGGTCAGACATAAGCATGGTAAGTCCAATGATTATTTAGCATGTAAACAGGTAAAAGGATCATGACATGAATAAACTGAACCTAGGACAATACACTAGAAATAAGAGAACGATAAACAAGGCAAGATAAACTGAATATACTATCACACTCATTTTTATTTCTTTGCACCTATTAACAAGTGTTTTCAACTAGAACCATGTGTTCATGATAAAATAATCCCTTTATCGATCGGTTTCTACTCGTATGCATTTATGACTTGTGTCATTCGGCCCCGCTCGATTGTAGATACCTGTGCTGGCCCCACCATGGGGTGTATCAATTCCTATGGTGGCGACCCGACACAAATTCAAGATGCACAGTATATACTAATGATGCCCAGTGCCTGATTTGTCCATGCCGGAGTATGTGCACGCCTATACTCCATTGGAACCTACACTACTGCACCACCCGCCGTTACTTTGACCGCTTATAGTCAGCTCAGTAATCGTGCCCCACCCTACCTAATTCAGGGTACCATGATACATCTAAGTGGGTTACTGCTGAAATGGGTCCCCGTTACTAGGGTTTCCAAATCAACATGTTCAAAATTGTTAAGTGTTCTCAAATTAACCTAACCCTACCCATCAGTTTAGTTAACATGTTGTATTGGTTAAGTGTTGCCTTAATTAACTTAACCCTACCATTCTTAGCCTGTCTTAACTTTAATTTATTCATTAAAGCACCAAGCACTCAATTAGATATGTATTGTTGCGGTCGTTGGATGTGCCGGGCGGTTCCGGGCAGTCTTAAACCGCAACTCAATCTAACCTCGGGTTTTTCGGGCTTAATGCGCTAACCTCTCACATTAGATCTATATTGTTACGGTTGCTGGATGTGTCGGGCGGTTCCGGGCAATCTTACACCATAACTCCATCCAACCTCAGGTTAGGCACAATCATCTTTTAATTAATTTACATATTTACTATTTATGTTTATATGTAAATTATCCACCAATGTTGTCAACTCATGTCATGTCCCATTTATCCTTCTAAATTTTGTCGATAATTCTTAGGTGTACAAATTATACCATCTCATCTCGTTAATCATTTACATGATTATGAGCCAGCCTATACCAATAGCATATAATTTAATATTTTTCCGAATGTATCCCCCGTTATTCGTTCGCATAAATTACATAGAACATTAGGCTCGCAAATTAGCCTAACTCATAAACAAAGAGGAAAAAAAGAAAAGGGACATGTAACAATCCAACGACATAAAACAGTTTGGATCAACTAAGCATGTGTAATATAAATCTGGCATAGTACTACACAAATTTAATTAAGCATGTAAATGTGAACTTGCATTTGAGTTGGACCAAATTAACATAGATCTAAACATCTAAGCATGTAGATCTAGACATATAAGCATATATGAACATGACTTGGTTTATGATCTTGCATATAACATAATATGATAGGTTCATCACCAAATTAATATACAACATGATAGGTTCATCACCAAATTAATATACAACATAATAGGTTTATCACCAATTTAACATACAACATGATAAGTCCATCACCAATTTAACATACAACATGATAGATTCATCACCAAATTTATATACAACATGATTGGTTCATCACCAAACTAATATACAACATAGTAGGTTGTATCAATCACAATAGTCACATAGGCATAGGTAATTTCAGAATTGCAACATGAATCATAATACGATTATCTTACAACTAGGCATAGTTCTAGTTTCTCTTCATTACAAGTCATGACTTTTATTTGCTCAAATCTAAAGAATAACTGAACTTACAAACAAAAGAACAAATCTTGTTTTCTGGGATCTGATTTCTGAAACTGAAAAGCTATCCTTTGATGTAGACTACTGATTATCTAGTTTTGATTTGATTTGGGACTTCCTATCTTGACTTGTAGTTTAGAGAAAAATGGAGGTTACGCTAGTTTGGCCATGGACAGCATGACGGTTTCAGAGAGCAATTTTATGTGGTTTTAGGGTTAAGGGTTGGGGTTGTTTATATAGAAGCTTAGATTAATGAGAGCCGTTAGATCAAGCTAGGAGTAATCAGAGCCATCCAGACCAAACAGAGCCAACCGGAAGTTGCCATATAAGCCCTAATGACTCAGGAAACGTCACTGGACAAAACAGTCCAGATCTGGGCGAGGGGTTTGACCCCTGAAGGGGGGTCGACACCCCTCTTGGGGGGTCGACACCTATGTCGACACCCCGGGGGGAGTCGACCCCTATGGGCGGGAATTTTTCCGTCCAGCCGCTTCTCTCAAAATTTTGAATTTGCACTATTTTTTTAATTTAATTATTATTTATATTTAATTTCCGTTTAAACTTGAAATCTTCTGAACTCCATAACTTCTTCATACGGAGTCCGATTCACGCAAACTCGGACTCTGTCTCAAGAAGAATTCCGAGATGAACGCAATGGCGTAATCCTTTTCCCCTAATTCCCACTTTTAAAAATAATTATTCTTTATTTCGTTAATTTAATGTTCATAGGAAATATGGGGTGTTACAGCTTCCCTGTATCTTCATCGGGAATGCCAACCCCTTGCATAAGCTGCTGAATCTTATGCATTACTCTACCCGTGATCGAAGAATCAAATCGAATAAACTCAAGTTTTAGATATTTTTGAAAATTATCAGAATATGCCAACAAAAGAGCATTTTCGAAAGTTTCCAGCATTGCCTTCGAAAAGTAGGACTTAAAAAATGAATAAATTCTATCTTTAGCATCATAAATTTTGCACTTGGCATTAGAAAGCGCGTTTTGAACTTGGAAAGCTAGTCATACTTCTCTTTCAGCCTTCCAGTATGGTTAGCTACCATTCTGGCCTTCTCGTCCTCAACTTCCGTTTTATACAACTCAAGTGCTAATAGTTGGTCATTCAAAAGTTGCTTATCTTTTCTCTCGTCCCCGACTCCGTCCTCTCAAGAGATGTCTTTAGTTATGCACACTCTTTCTTATGCTCCTCCGTCAAAGATACAATTTTGGATTCTAGTGCAGCTTTCTCTTCTTTAAGTTTTGTAACTTCAGAAGAAAACGGAGTACTCATTTCCTAAAGAGATAACCAATTATTGATTATCTAGGAGAAAAGGAAATAGAATCAATATTCATATGAAAGTGAAAGATAAAAAAATAAGTAAAATAGGGTTATACCAAAAGTTGATGTCCGACAAGTGATCGTTGCAAATTCATTAAGTCTGAGGACGAGGAGGGAAATGAAATGTTGGCAATATCATCAGTAGGTAGAGAAAGCCTCACAATTTAATCAAAATCCTAAGTTATTGGAGAAGATCTGGAGGAATTAGCACGTTTGGGAGAAGAATATTGTAACAACCCGCATTCTACGTATCGGAGGATCGTAGAATATTTATTTTATTTTCATACGAAGTCGCATGGTCGTGTAACTTTAGGAAACGACTATTGGGGTCATTCCCCATGTTCACGATTTTTACCAAACTTTAAATGACTATTTTACCCTAGTTGAATCTTTTTTTGCCTATAAGTTTTGATTGGTAAGGATTTTTGACCTAAAACCATTTCCATTAGATTCGAATGATGGTTTACCTTTCTGTAGATTGGTCACATTGATCCAACGGACTTACCGTTTGGAAGATATGGCTGAAATAAGATTTGGAGATGGAAAAACAACATAATTGGGCTTAACGAGGTGATTAGCAGCTAGGCCCATAACCCATTTGGGGATTAGGGTTGTGGGAGGGATGAAAGGGTTTGGAGAAATATTCCCTTTCATTTTTCCAGCCGCCATTAACCTCCCTTGAACCCTAACAATGGCCTCCATCTTCTAAATCTCACCATAATTACTTTATAATCACTAATTAACCAAAACTACACCAAACCAAATCAAATCAGCACCAAATCAGGGTTGGAGCTGTCCATAACAGTAAATTTTTAAATCTAAGATTTCATTTGTGGCTAAGGTGAGTTATTAGCATGTTTATTCACTAATTATGGCTAATTAATGGTGATTAGTGATAATTAGCGAAATTACACATTGGAAAAATATGGAAAAATATGCAGACGTTCTTAAATATTATTTTATGCCTCTGATATAAATTTGGGTTAATTTGGATTAAGTTTGCTAATCTTATAGTTAAACATCGTTAAGGGGATTAAGGGGAAAATCATGATTTTGGGCATGTTTGATCTAAAATAACTCATGCAAGTGATGTTTTAATGTTTTGATTGATTCTATATGTTGCTACTACTGTGTGGTACGTTCTATGATTACATAGAAAAGTTAGAACAATCGAAAACGTCGTCGTGTGGCGTAAATAGCTTGTTGGAAATGGCGCAGGAATTTGGATCGGACCGGACCAGAGGTGGAGAATCGGATCAGATCGCCTCTGAGGTCGTTAGTACTAACCCCTAACCGAGCCACCTTCCCCGAACTGAACTGCCTGTGTCATGATCCCCTAACCGGCCCCAATCGTGAAGCACCCGAGCACGAACCGATCTGGAGAAGTGGGCATTCATGAACCGATTCCAGGACCCCGAACCGACGAAGGAACTCACAAGCCATTGAACCGATCCGAACTGACAAGTATCATGAACCGGTGAGTACCTGGGTACCATGAACCAAACCAAAGTATGTACCACGAACCGAAGTGTTTCAGGAGTTCACGAACCGAACCGAGGACGAGAAGAAGGACCGAACCGAACCGGAGAGACCTAAAACCCGAGATGCAAAGGAAGTCCAAGTGAGAAGCTATTACTCAGGATCCAGATGATAACCAACGAGTTAATGTGACACCTCACGTCCGTTAATATCACTCAATAAGGGAATGCATTAAGTTTCGTGAAGTGTTATAGGTAAACAACACAGAATAATTACAAGACAGATATAAATAAGATAGTAGCAGAAATTTAAATTTTTATTTCAAACATAAACTATAATGCCATGGTCCACAATACCATAAGTCACAAAAACCAATACAATAAAATAACTTCAGACTTGCACCATTAGAGTACATAAGTATATAAAAAGCATGATTCCCCAAATAAAAGAGTTAATCCATAGTAGAGATAATTACTTGAGCCATTCTTCAGAAGTAGCTCCTAGCAAGATGATATCTGAGTCCTGACTAAGACTGAGTGTTTTCACCCTGAGAACCTGGGGGGGAGGGAACGGAAGAAAGAAGGAGAAACAAAAGGGTCAGACATAAAGTCTGGCGAGTCTAGTTACTTTTAGCCAGTAAATAAATAAAAGTAACATGATAGGCATATAAAGTGGATAAGAGAGATCATTACATAAATGGCAGGTGTGACAAGGTAGATAGGATAAGGTGTGTACACTTTTCTAATGATTACTCTGCACTATTACTAATATAACCAGAATGAGATGATCCCTTCCACTATAAGTTGGTAGATTTAGGGCATACGTCCAAGTGTACCCTAACCACTACCCTAATTGATCGGCTCCCTACTCCGTAGATACTCTCTGCCCGCCCCACGGTAGGATGTATCACGTCCTAAAGTGGCAACCCCTCACTGATATGCACAACCCCATATCTACACTGTCACGGTTGTGACACCCCATGCCCATTAATGTAACTCACAAAGGGAATGCATTAAGTTTCATGAAGCGTTTAGGTAAACAAACACAGAATATTACAAGGCAGATTTAAAAAAATTTGCAGCGGAATTAAACAACTTTATTAATCATCAAAATACCGTGGTCCAAAGCATCATTTGCTTGAAATATAAAAACCCATTACAACATAAAAATCACTGTCTTGTACTTCAGAAATATTAGAGAACATAAAAGAAAGAAAATTCCCCAAGAGCAAAATATGGCCATAGCAACAAGGATAGGAGCTTGATCCATACATATAAGCAGCTCCAGTATAATAAGCAGAATCACGATCAAGCTTGTGTGTTTCCTCCCTGAGAACCTTAGGGGGTGGGGGGGGGGGGGGAACGGAAGAAAGAAGGGGATAAAAAGGTCAGACATAAAGTCTGGCGAGTCTAGTTACTTTTAGTCAGTAAATAAATAAAACTAACATGATAGGCATACAAAGTGGATAAGAGAGATCAATACATAAATGGTAGGCATAACAAGGTAAACAGGACAATAGGATAGAATAGATAGTGCTTCTTAATACTTTCCTTGCTCTACACCAATACTAGTATAACAAATATATAATAGGACTACATATTCCCCAATTGCTTAACAAAAACAGGATGATCCCAACAGAAACATAATGGTAGTTTTAGGTGTACTCTAGTAACATGTTTTAACCCAAACAGAACTGGTACCTAAACAGAAATAACGGGTGTTAGCCCAGACAGAAACACAGACACCCCACATAAACAGACAGGACTAGATGTACCCTATTTACTACCCCCAATTGATCGGCTCCCTATTCCGTAGATACCTTGTGTTGGCCCCACAGTAGGCTGTATCACTCCCTAAAGTGGTAACCCTTCATTTTCCGGATGTGCACAACCATATCTACTGATGTCACAGCGTCTTATCTTCCCCAACAGGCGGAGTCATGCACGCACATGACCCCGTTGGAACGCACCGTCAACACCGCCTCCACGTTTGGATCTCTTACAATTAGCTCAGTAAGCGTGCCCCACTCCAACCTAGTTCGGAGTACCCGTTTGATACCTATTTAAGGGTTACTGACTGAAATGGGTCCCACACAAGATGATGCAAGCTCTCCCCTTTTTCTTGCATCCTCACTACTAGGTTTTCCACTGGTTATGTTTACCTAACGATGTCTTTAATTACATAACCTCGACAGGTTAAGTTTGTGGGCCTATATATATAAATATTACCCACCAACCCAAGATGTACTTAACCCTCCTACTGATTCAAGCATGTTTATTTAACGGTTAAGTTTGTGGGCCTATATATATTAATATTACCTACCTACCCAAGATGTGCTTAACCCTCTCACCGATCCAAGTATGTTTTACTTAACCCTATCTTTAGTTCATATTCATATAATCTCTTATGGATTAGATTAGGTTAAGTAGTCTGATTCATTACCATGTCCATTTATGGTTTATAATGGGCTAGACCTCCCACAGTAGGCCTACAACATGTGGATGCTAGATATGCTGGTCGGGTCCAAGCAGTCTTATTCCACAGTTTGGCCTAACCTCATGTCTTAGCCCGATTCGTAATCGCGTACTTAGACCTCCCGCATTAGGTTCAACATTAGTGGCTGCTGGATATGCCGGTCGGGTCTGGGTAGACTTCCACCGCTAATGTAACCTAACCTCGTGTCATAAGTACAATTCCTAATTGTAAATACTAAACATTCCATTTTTAATTAATTAATCAATTAATTAAACCTTTCCCTTTTTGGGTGTCAATACATATTTTGCCCAATAATTTGAATTACATGTCCATAAATGTTCATATTCAAATTATGCCATTTTTAATTAATTTACCAATTAATTAATCATTTCCTTTTATAGGTGTCCATACCTATTTTACCCAATAATTTGAATTACATATCAATTCATTTAAAGATTACATGCCAATTATAAATCCCTTTTCCCCCGTTTCCTTCACTAACATATTCGCACGTAGTTTGGCGGCATCTAGGCTAATAAGTAGTCTAGCCATAACAATGAAAAAGGGAATATGACAGAGGTGATAGTTTCAACATATATTGGCATAAACATACTAGTATGATAACAGAGTGAATGGACATGTAATTAACATCATATCAAGGTGAACATACATATTGTCATGAACATGTAATCATCATCATAACAGGATCTAACATAAATATTACTTTAGATCAACATAAAATGTCCACTTGCTCTAGATCTAATCATAAATAAAGGTTTAGATCTACAGGTTTATAAATAGATCTACCCAAATCCACATCATAGAGGTTACAATTAAGATAAAGGTGTGGACCCAATCCTAATCAATTCAAGGTGGCATATGTTCATTGTTCACATAAATGATTTGATCTATCCAAATGAAACAAAAATAACATACTAGGACAATCACAATTGGATTGGATTCGAGAGATAGATCTATCATAGCATAAGATATGATCATAAAATAGATCTAGCATAAAACATGATCATAAAGTGAATCTAGCATAAAACATGATCATAAGCATGTTTAGATCTGAATATGTCCAACTTACAACATATCTAAGTTGATCACAACATGAAAGGTGATTTACATACAAGATTAGATCTAAGCAATGTTGCAACTGTCAAGATTAATAGATTTACATTTACCACAACGTAGTTACAAACCAAGATCCATAAAGGCAACATCATAGTATAGCCACAATTGCATCAGATCTAGAGAATTAGATCTATCATGATCTACATGGTATAAGATTTAATACTGGCATAGATTCATACTTTACAACATATCAAATTCATAGTCTTTCACAATTTACTGTTATTTATTTAAACCTCAAAGTGACTAGAAACTCACAGCGTTAGGTTTAGTAAGTTTAGAGAGAGAGAGATCTGAATAGCTAAACTGATTGTAGTAGACTTTGATTCTGTTTCAATTTGCAACCCAACAGCAGATGGCCTCTATGATCTCCACTGGAGAAAATAAGATAATAGGGGACCATATTTATAGCCTAGAACCAATGAACCAGACCCAAAATCAAGTCCATGTACGTAAAACGAATTCTGCCCAGATCTGTCCGGGGGAGTCGACACCCCTATAAGGGGGTCGACACCCATGTTGACACCCCTATAGGGGGTCGACATCCACGAGTGGGAATTTTCCCGCTCAGCCCGCTTTGGCCCGATTTTTTATTTTTGAATTGTTTTTGAAGGTTCTGGAATATATATATATATATATATATATATATATATATATATATATATCTTGTACGTAAACAAACTTTGAACCCTCGTAACTTTTTCATACGGTATCCATTTTACGCAAACCAAATGTCCATTCTGACCAGAATTTCGAGACGGACACAATGGCATAGTCTATTCCCTCTAATTCCGAATGTTAAATTAATTATTATTTAATTTATCCTCTTTTAATGTCGTTAAAATTTGGGGTGTTACATTCTCCCCTACTCAAAGGATTTCGTCCCTGAAATATCTATGTTGGGAAGAATGCGTATCCTACCATCCATCATCCATCTACTCATCTAACATCCATTGGCATCCATTGTCATTAAAATCCTCTAATGCTTATATGAATATATGCAGAAGTGTGTGTATATGTCCCAACACTAATGCGAAAATCAGGCGGTCTACTAATTCAGTTGACCTCCTTAATGCAATGTATGTTAGTGCGATGAATCCAATATGTATGCGAATAAACCTATTACATCATATAAGTTCTATATGTGTGCACACACATTTTTTTCAAATGCAACATCCATATACTAACTCATCCATTTCCATCCATAAAAGAAAAGAAAATGCACACACATCCATATGTAGTGTGAGAGTGATTGAGCCGATCTAGTGCCTAACGTGTGTGTATATGCGTCCACAGGCAACCACTAGCAAACACTTACATCCATCAAACATAACATGTCTCAAACACATGTTTACAATCATGGGATTTCCTACCTAAAGGTCGAAGATTCGATTAATAGGATATACTCAGATGATAGAAGTAAATGCGAATAAAAGCTTTTAGAAGAGAAGTTAAGAACATTCCATTGAAAAGGAAAGGGTACGAGGCGTAAAAATCTTGTCTTCGATCTCCCAAGTTGCATCTTCTTGATTGTCTTCCCACTGGACCTTCACCAACTTGACTTCTCATATGTATAGCTTCTTAACCTCCAATCCAAGTATGCAAGTCGGAACTCATCCAATCATTGCTTCCTTCTTTAGTTTCACTTCCTTTCGCAAATTTGGCCCCACTACCTCGAACTCCATACATTTTATCGCCACTTGGATGAATAGTCATCTTGGAATGATGGGCTTCCTCAAGGACTGTCTTCAATAGGTTTTCCATCCTGATATGATTCACCTATCAAACCTCTTCTCAAGTAGCCCCGCCACTTGCTTATCAAGTTCCCTCTTTTCTTTTAGGAGTCATATGGCGCACAGGTAATGCAATTGGCTTTGCATTGTCCACCAGGTATATACGGAAATCAATCTCGCGCCTCGGGTGTAATCCCCAAACCTCGTCTAAGACATCAGGATACTCACGGACAATTGGTGCCATCGTAGATCATCGATAGACGCCTCAAGAGACTCTAGGAAACTAAGCATGAAAGACCATCGTGGGTCACAAGAAATTTCGAGGGTGCTTAACGACCCTCCTCTCACCACCCAGAATGGCACTATATGTGGTAAACCAACCAATCTCTAGAATCAATCCATAGCCCATAAACCCGAGTACATATGCGTCGCATTCAAATTTGACGCCTAACACAGATATTCTCGAACCCCTACAAACCCCTATAAATGAGCTGAATCATCAATGGGGTTTGAGACAACTACGGGATCCACTACCATACTAGTAACTAAGTGCAGAGATTCAACAACAGAACTAGATATAAATGAGTGTGAAGCACCAGAATCAAAAAGTGTTCTAACTGGATGGTTTGAAAGAGAAACTAAACTTTCTACAGAAAATTTTCTACCTCTTTCAGGAGAACTGATGGAGAGAGCATGCACTTGCCCTCAAGAAGTTCCTGCCCTTTGACCTTGTCCCCGTTTCTTCGTGCAATACTTAATAAGATGCCCGACCTCTCCCCAAGCGAAGCAAGCATTCTTCCTTTTCCTGCAGTCCTTGGATAAGTGACCCTCTCGCCCACAACTATGGCACTTCCTCTTATCTTTAACCTTATCATTCTTTTCGCCTTTCTTCCGCTATTGTCCCTTCTTCGGCCACACCTTCTCATTTTGTGTTGCTTCCTCAGCCTTTACTTCCTTCTCTTCTCCCTTGTCTTCCACATGCATTAGGGTCATATCAACAAGTTTTCAAAAGTCGCGCCCATTGGGATATGGGACATAGCTAACCCATGAAGGGGTTCATTCAACCCTTTAGCAAACCGCAAAGCCTTTTTGTGCGACATATCCATCAATTCTGACCTAAACCTTGCTAGCTGGTTGAATTTGTTCACATATTCTTTCATCGTCAAGTTTCCTTGTTTGAGTGCTAAGAACCTTTCCATATGCATGCTTTTCTCGGCTTGGGAAAGAAATTTCATTTCAAATCTTTGCCTAAAATCTTCCCAAGTTTCCACCGGACGTCCATCTTGGGTGACTTCCCACCAAAATGAGGCTTCGTCCTTTAATAGCCAAGCAGTTAATTGAATCTTCCTCCTATCCTCTACTTCGAAGATTATGAACAAGTCCTCGGTCTCCTTGAGCCAACTTCGAGCTTCAACGAATGTCTCATTCCCATGGAATGGCTTCCCTCACATAACACGGAAGTCTTTGCAGATCTTGGCGAAGTTATCTGCTCTTAGAGGGGGAGGAGGAGGAATGATTGGCGCAGCTGGGGGAGGAACGTCTCTTTAGCTTTCGGCAGGCACCGTGGCCTCCAAATACCTATGAAACCATCTGGGTATTGTGACGCCCTCTGGAATATTATGAATGTTTTGTTCCCTAGACATGCTAAAAAAAGGAAAAAGGAAGAAATTTAGATAAAGGACCGAAGGATATTACATATGGCTTCTTAGGGGAATATTTTCAAAACAGACTTTTCTTTTTGAAAATACTTTCTTTTAAAACCTTTTTGAAAAATAATTCTCAAAAACTTTTATCTAATCTGGTAACCTTCAGCTCTGATACCAAGTGTGACACCCCACGTCCGTTAATGTCACTCACAAAGGGAATGCATTAAGTTTCGTGAAGCGTTTAGGTAAACAAACACAGAATATTACAAGAAAAATATAAAAAAAATTGCAGCAGAAATAAACAACTTTATTAATCATCAAAATACCGTAGTCCAAAGCATCATTTTGTCTGAAATATAAAAACCCATTACAACTTAAAAACCACTGTCTTGTACTTCAGAAATATCAGAGTAAATAAAAGAAAGAAAATTCCCAAGAGCAAAATATGGCCATAGCATCAAGGATAGGAGCTTGATCCATACATATAAGCAGCTCCAGTAAAATAAGCAGAATCACGATCAAGCTTGTGTATTTCCTCCCTGAGAACCTTGGAGGGGGGAGGAATGGAAGAAAGAAGGGGAAACAAAAAGGGTCAGACATAAAGTCTGGCAAGTATAATTACTTTTAGCCAATAAATAAATAAAAGTAACATGATAGACATACAAAGTGGATAAGAGAGATCAATACACAAATGGCGGGCATAACAAGGTAAACAAAACAACAGGATAGAATAGATAGTGCTTCTTAATACTTTCCTTGCTCTGCACCAATACTTGTATAACAGATATGTAATAGGATTAAATATTCCCCAATTGCTTAACAAAAACAGGATGATCCCAACAGAAACAAAATGGTAGTTTTAGGTGTACTCAAGTAATGGGTTTTAACCCAAACAGAATTGGTACCTAAACAGAAATAATGGGTGTTAGCCCAGGCAGAAACGCAAGTACCCCATAGAAACTAACAGGACTAGATGTACCCTATTTACTACCCCTAATAGATCGGCTCCCTATTCCGTAGATACCCTGTGCTGGCCCTACAATAGGGTGTATCACTCCCTAAAGTGGCAACCCTTCATTTTTCGGATGTGCACAACAATATCTACTGATGTCACATCGTCTTATCTTCCCCAACAGGCGGATTCATGCATGCACATGACCTCGTTGGAACAAGCCGTCAACATCGCCTCCACGTTTGGATCTCTTACAATCAGCTCAGTAAGCGTGCCCCACTCCGACCTAGTTCGGAGTACCCGTTTGATACCTATTTAAGGGTTACGAACTGAAATGGGTCCAACACAAGATGATGCAAGCTCTCCCCTTTGTCTTGCACCCCCACTACTAGGTTTTCCACTTGTTATGTTTACCTAACGATGTCTTTAATTACATAACCTCTACAGGTTATGTTTGTGGGCCTATATATAAAAATATTACCCACCAACCCAAGATGTACTTAACCCTCCTACTGATTTAAGCATGTTTATTTAACGGTTAAGTTTGTGGGCCTATATATATTAATATTACCCACCTATCCAAGATATACTTAACCCTCCCACTGATCCAAGCATGTTTTACTTAACCCTAGTTCATATTCATACAATCCCTTATGGATTAGATTAGGGTAAGTAGTATGATTCATTACCATGTCCATTTATGGTTTATAATGGTCTAGACCTCCCACATTAAGCCTACAACTTGTGGATGTTGGATATGCCGGTCGGGTTCGGGCAGTCTTATTCCACAGTTGGGCCTAACCTCGTGTCTTAGCCCGATTCGTATTCGCGTACTTAGACCTCCAACATTAGGTTCAACATTAGTGGCTGCTGGATACGCCGGTCAGGTCCAGGCAGACTTCCACCACTAATGTAACCTAACCTTGTGTCATAAGTACAATTACAATTCCTAATTGTAATTACTAAACATTCCATTTTTAATTAATCAATCAATTAATTAAACCTTTCCCTTTTTGGATGTCAATACATATTTTGCCCGGTAATTTGAATTACATGTCCATAAATGCTCATATTCAAATTATGCCATTTTAATTAATTTACCAATTAATTAATCCTTTCCTTTTACTAGTGTCAATACCTATTTTACCCAATAATTTGAATTACAAATCAGTTCATTTAAAGATTACATGCCAATTATAAATCCCTTTTCCCCCGTTTCCTTCACTAACATATTCGCACGTATTTTGGCGGCATCTAGGCTAACAAGTAGTCTAGCCTTAACACTGAAAAAGGGAATATGATAGAGGTGATAGTTTCAACATATATTGGAATAAACATACTTGTATGATAATAGAGTGAATGGACATGTAATTAATATCATATCAAGGTGAACATACATATTGTCATGAACATGTAATCATCATCAAAATGGGATCTAACATAAATATTGCTTTAGATCAACATAAAATGTCCACTTGCTCTAGATCTAATAGATTAAATTAGATCTAATCATAAATAAAGGTTTAGATCTACGGGTTTATAAATAGATCTACCCAAATCCACATCATAGAGGTTACAATTAAGATAAAGGTGTGGACCCAATCCTAATCAATTCAAGGTGGCATATGTTCATGGTTCACATAAATGATTTGATCTATCCAAATGAAACAAAAATAACATACTAGGACAATCACAATTGAATTGGATCTCAAGAGATAGATCTATCATAGCATAAGTTATGATCATAAAATAGATCCAGCATAAAACATGATCATAAAGTGGATCTAGCATAAAACATGATGAAAAGCATGTTTAGATCTAAATATGTCCAACTAACAACATATCTAAGTTGATCGCAACATGAAAGGTGATTTACATACTAGATTAGATATAAGCAATGTCGCAACTGTCAAGATTAATAGATTTACATTTACCACAACGTAGTTACAAATCAAGATCCATAAAGGCAACATCATAGTATAGCCACAATTGCATCAGATCTAGAGAATTAGATCTATTATGATCTACATGGTATAAGATTTAATACTAGCATAGATTCATACTTTACAACATATCCAATTCATAGTCTTTCATAATTTACTATTATTTATTTAAACCTAAAAGTGACCAAAAACTTGCAGCGTTATGTTCATAAAATTTAGAGAGTGAGAGATCTGAATTCTAAATACCTAAACTGATTGTGGTAGACTTTGATTCTATTTTAATTTGCAACCCAACAGCATATGGCCTCTATGATCTCCAATGGAGAAAATAAGAGAATAGGGGACCATATTTATAGCCTAGAACCAATGAACCAGACCCAAAATCAAGTGTAGGTACGTAAAACGAATTCTGCCCAGATCTGTCCAGGGGGGTCGACACCCATGTAGACACACTTATAGGGGGTCGACACCTATGTCAAAACCCCCTAGGGGGGTCGACACCTATGTCGAAACCCCTTAAAGGGGGTCGACACCCACGAGTGGGAATTTTCCCGCTCAGCCCGCTTTGGCCCGATTTTCGATTTTTTAATTGTTTTTGAAGGTTCTGGAATTTATTTTATATATATGTATATATATATATATACTTATTTATTTATCTTGTGCATAAACAAACTTCGAACCCTCATAACTTTTTCATACGGTGTCAATTTTACGCAAACCAAATGTCCATTCTGACCAGAATTTCGAGACGGACGCAATGGCACCCGTTCCCTCTAATTCTGAATGTTAAATTAATTATTATTTAATTTATCCACTTTTAATGTCATTAAAATTTTGGATGTTACAACGGTCGTCTTATCCCCCTCTGCCCGGCTCATGCACGCACATGGCCCGGTCGGTTTGCGCTGCCCACACCGTCCTCCACATTTGGATCTCTTACAATCAGTCAGTAAGCGTGTCCCCTCTCCGCCTAGTATGAAGTACTTTTATTTCATACCCACTCCGGGTTACTGACTGAAATGGGCCCCACACAATATAATATAAGCTCTTCCCTTTGTCTTGTATCCCCCGCTAGGTTTTCATTGACTATGTATACCATTAGGTGTCTTTAATTACATAGCCCTATACCAATTATGCTTACCCTAAAAGGTGTATTTAATTACATAACTTTATTATTTCCTCTGATTATGTATACCACTAGGCGTCTTTAATTACATAACCTTATCGGGTTAAGTTTGTGGTCCTATATGAAAATATTGCCCACCCCCTCCAGATTTGCTTAACCTGTCCACTATCCAATCAATTTACTTAACTATAACTTTAGTTCATAATCATACAATCCCTATGGATTAGATTTGGTTAAGTTGTTACGACCAAGGGAAAAATTCGACGCTCGAATTTTTGACAATAATACATCAATCCATATTACTTGCCAAAAACCAAAGTATCGAATCCCTGATTTTTAATAGAAAGAAATTGGAGGTTGAGAAAAGAAAGAAAGAATATTAGAATAGAAGAAAGAAGAAGAACACCACATCAAAATCTCATAGCGGAACAGAAAAAAATATAATATCAAATCTCTTTATACAAAAGAACTGTATAGACATACCAATCATCAGAGTACAACATATAACTGTCATAGCAGAAATAACTTTATATAACTAGCGGTGAAGCCTCCTGCTTCCAGCTCCCGAAATTCCAAGTGAAACCTAACCTGGAAATATACTCAGTCTGACCCGAGCACATTTGAAGCGAAGAAAAATTCACCGGGTCAGTCTGGAATACTTTCAGTGATAAATTCACAGCATAAACAACTGGTTTAACCTTGGAAAATCCTTTTGAATTAAAAGGATAATAGTAAGACCAGTCCACACATAAACACGGACGGTTTTTACCTAACTATAACGCAAAACATTTTTGAAATCATAACTTATTCTGATATTATAGTAGTGTCTAAATACAAATAGATTACAATCTAGCAGAACGCTTGCATCTCACGCTCCACATATATAGTATATAATAAAAACCACGGGCGCTTATTGGAAATTGGATTCCGACTATGACATGGTATCTATAACGTCCCGTATTTTTATGATATAATAATTAATTTATTTAATTATTTAAATAATGATTTAAAAATTTAAATGATTGTTTAATTAAATAATATTGAATATTAAATTAAATTAAATAATAGAATAGTATATTTATTTCTGAAATAGTCGAAATAGTAGAATTCACAATATTATGTGAATTGGACAATTTAAAATATATAATTCAGTTTAGAGTTGAATTATATTAACGAATATATTATATAAACGACAGTTGAACGTATAATTATATTATAATTAAAATCGAGCTTGAAATGGCGCTGCAGTTCGTAATTTGGCGATTATAACTTTAAACGAATATATAGAATTTGTTTTAAGTCGGATTTCTGTGAAACAAGAAACGTTCGGGGCTGATGAAGTATATTTTTCTACTGGAAGAGAAAAATCGAGATTTCGTCATGTAGATTGTGAGTTGTATCCAAATAAAATTTTCAAATAGTCGCTATGGAATCATTTATAAACCATAACGATATATTTAATTATAATTAAATATTGGTTTCAAATTTGACCAAATCCTTTTAGGCGTAGTTATAACTTAATTTTTAGAATTTTTTGTAATTTTTATTTTGGAAAATAAACACTTTTTATTTTCAAAGTATTTTACACTGTATATCAGTATTTTTTTGAAACTTTACAAATTTAGCTGACTTTATTATATTTTTGGGATCGGGGCACGATGTTTAGAACAATGGTATTTTTATTTTTATCTGTAGCAGTTCGTACAAGAACAGAAATTTTCATAATGAGTATGTTAACCGCTATTACTTAAACAAACTTTTCCAAACAACCACGAAGAGATGTGCATGTTGCTAAAAATAATTACCCGATGCGCATTATTTATAAAGTCCAGAGTTTTTCATGAAGTTATAAAAGATGACAAATGGTCATATGCCTCTCATATTCCAAACAGTGAAAATGTGCACAACCAATGAGACTTGCGTATAGGAAGCAATGTATCCAATAGGGACACAGATAAAGTGAAACTAATAACTTAAAAATATTGTACGAATAGATTATGTAACACCTCGTATTTTCTGTTAAAGTTATAATAACGAATCAAAGGAATATTTAATTTCAAATGTGGAAATTAAGGGATATGGGTTACGCCATTGCGTTCGTCACGGAATTCTGCTGGAGATAGAGTCCGAGTTTGCGTAAAACGGACACCGTATGAAGAAGATATGGACGAACAAAGTTAAAGCAGAAAACCAGAAGAAAGAAGAAAAAAATATAAATGCACTGGCGCACTTGGGAAGTGCGCCAGTACAAAAATTGCACCGGCGCACCTGCCAAGTGCGCCCAGGTCGGGCTGAAAGCCTGCACAATGTGTTCTGAACCATACTGTGACTCATTGCTAAGTCCTTTCTGACTCCTTGCTGAGTCATTAGGGCTGAGGTGTCACCCTATCCTGATTGAATGGTTGTGGTTAACTCTAGGTTCATATGACGGCTATAATTAAATTGAAATTCTGTATAAACAGCCCAATGCTCAAACCTAAAAATCACACAAAAATAATCCTAGAACTATCATGCCGTCAATAGAGAACTTAGAATAGCCGTCATCGCTTTCGATTCAGAATCGTGATAAAAACCTGAATCAAAATCAAATTAAAGTAATCAAATTCAACGATCTACATCAATGGCGAGCTTACAAATTTCAGATTTCAGAAATCAAGAATTCCTTTTTAGTTTGTAAGTTGGTTATTACGTAGATTTAAACGTTCTTTTAATTGAAATCATGACATGTTGTAATTCGAATATAGAATGATGCCTATGTATAAGATAAATAAAGTTTGATTCTCAAACTACCATTGTGATTGATCATATGTTTCTGATGATGAGCGTACTATATTGAAAGTTATTGGAATCTATTATGATTGGGTATTGGATTTATTATGCCAACTAAATGGTGAAACATGTCATGTTATAATTTGGTGATTACTTGCAAGTTTATGATCTAAAACACATGCTTATATGTTAGATCAACACTCATGTATATTTAGATCCATGTTAAGTTGAATCTATTTATGTTGCAAGATTTGATTTGTAGCTCTCTTATGTTTAACACACATAAGTCATCATGCTAAGTTGTGATTCGAATATGTTTACAGTAGTTCTCTTATGTTTAACACACATAAGTCATCATGCTAAGTTTTGATTCGAATATGTTTACAATAGTTCTCTTATGTTTAACACACATAAGTCATCATGCTACGTTGTGATTCGAATATGTTTATAATAGTTCTCTTATGTTTAACACACATAAGTTAATATGCTAAGTTGTGATTTAAATATGTTTATAGTAGCTTTCTTATGTTTTGGCATACATAAGATAATATGCTAGGTTGTGGTTTAAAATTGTGTTTATATGTTAAACCTCCATGCTAGACCTTAATCAAGTTCGAATGACAATTAGACCCAACTTAGTCACAAGTTCACCTTTACCCGTTTAATTAAGTTAATGATATTCTATACCAAGTTACACATGATAAGTTAAAGGTATGCTATTTTATGTTTGTTTCATGTCCCTTGTTTATTACCCTTTTTTTTGGTTTGGGCTAATTTACTAGCCTAACATTTTAGGTGATTCATGCGTATGTTCCACGGGGGTAGCGATGGGAAAATATGAAATTATATGTAATTGGCATGTTTGGCACATGCCAATGATTAGTGGCATTTAAATGGTATAATTTTTATATACCAAAGATTATGAATATGATTTAGGGGAAAAGTGGGCCATGACAATAATTGATTTATAATTTACTTATAAGTATGAAGGATAAACATGAAAATTACATGGCATAGATTTGGTATGTTTGATATACCATTTATTGTGAGCATAATCAAAGCATAATTATGGCATGATTAAATTAAAATTAATTTACATAAGGAAATTAGACATATATAGAAAATATGTGAAATAAGAAAAGACGAATATGCCTAACCCGATGTTAGACTGAGTTGTGGTGTAAATCTGCCCGGAACCGACCGGCATATCCAGTGACCACAACAAGACCTGTCTAATGTGGGTGGTTAGTGCATCAAGCCCAAAAGAACCCGAGGTTAGACTGAGTTGTGGTGTAAACCTGCCCGGAACCGACCGGCACATCCAGTGACCACAACAAGACCTGTCTAATCTGAGTGGTTGGTGCTTTAATGAATAAATTAAAGCTAAGTCAGGATTGATAGGGTTAAGTAATTAAGGAAACACTTAACCATTATAACATGTTAACTAGACAAGCGGGTAAGGTTAAGTAAATGTTTAACTGTTATTATATGTTAACTAGACTAGAAGCTGAGGTTAAGTAAATTTAGAATACTTAACCGTAATAACATGTTAACTAGGCAAGTGGGTGAGGTTAAGTGAATTTATAACACATAATCGTAATAACATGTTAACTAGGCAAGTGGGTGAGGTTAAGTAAAATTAGAACACTTAACCGTTACAACATGTTAATTAGACAAGTGGGTGAGGTTAAGTAAATTTAGAACACTTAACCGTGGTAACATGTTAATTAAGCAGATGATAGAGTTAAGTTAACTAAGGTAACACTTAACCAAAATATATAATGACATGTGGTGGGGTTAAGTAATACAAGAGGTAAACACTTAACCAATTATATAACATGATGTTTGGGAAGGGTTAAGTTAACACGAGAGAGAAGCACTTAACCAATACAACATGATTTGAGGTAGGGTCAAGTCAACACCAGAAGGAAACACTTAACCAACATGACGTGACGAGTGGGTGGGTTAAGCTAACTTGAATTGATTAATGACACTTAACCAATATAACTTTATGAACGAATGGGATTTAGTTAAATGGGAAATATTTAACCAATATAACCTGATGACTGAACGGGGTTAAGTTAATAGATCACATTTAACCAATCCAACAAGATAAGCGAGAAAGGTTAAGTTAATAAGAACCACTTAACCAACACGAATTGACGAGTGGGAGGTTAAGTACACGTCGGGTTGGTGGGTAATATTAGTAAATAAAGTCCCACATAACTTAACCATTAAAATAAACATGCTTGAGTCTGTGGGAAGGTTAAGTACACGTCGGGTTGGTGGGTAATATTAGTAAATATAGGCCCACAAAACTTAACCATTATATAAACATGCTTGGATCGATGGGAGGGTTAACTACATCTCGTGTAGGTGGGTAATATTTGTATATATAGGCCCACAAACTTAACCAGCAGGAAACCCTAGTAACGGGGACCCATTTCAGCAGTAACCCACATAGATGTATCATGGTACCCTAAAACTAGGCAGGGTGGGGCACGATTACTGGGCAGATTATAAGCAGTCAAAGATAACGGCAGGGGGTACATCAGTGTAGGTTCCGATGGTTTACGAGCATACACGTACTCCGGAGTGGGAAAAAGCAGGCACTGGGTACCAGTAGTTTTACACTGTGCATTCTTGAATTATGTCGGGGGTCGCTATCATAAGGATTGATACACCTTATGGTGGGACCAGCACAGGGAAGCTAACGCAAGAGAGGGCCGATTGACACAGACACATGGCAAACTAATATATGTAGGGAGCTGATCGATAGGGTAGTAAGGGTACATCTAACATATTCATGGCAATTGGGCTGATTGAGGTGGAATCCTCAAATTTAGATGTACACCTGAAGGCTACCACAACTGCGGGGGTTGGGATCGTATTATACAGATTACTAGTTGAGACACTAGTTAGGTGGTGCAGAGATTATAGTAATGGGTGCGATCACATGTTCAACCTATCTTGTCTTATATTAGGGTATTGTCGTATGTTCTGTTACTCCTGTCATGATCCCTTTTCCTTGTTTAAATGCTAGTAATCACTGAACTTACCAGACTTATTGTCTGACCCGTTTTCTCTCGTCTTCTTTTCTTCCGTTCCCCCCAGGCAGTCAGGGAGGGAATAGCTCAAGTTTGTTTGGGCTGTTACTCTTTCCAAGCTTGAAGACTCTTTGACGTGTTGCCTTGGACTCTCTCTTCTACTGCTATGGCTGGCTCATGCTTTATTTAGGGAAATCATTGTATGCTTCTTAATTTTTGTTAAACAAGACAGGATACCTTGGTATTGTAAAACAATCTTTGTACAAGCTGTTTATCAATGAAATAAAGTTTTATTTATTTGCCGCTGCTTTAATTGTCTGCCTTGTAATTTATCTGCATCTTTTACCTATAATGCTCCACCGAAATTAAGGCATTCCCTTTGTGAGTGACCTTAACGGAGGTGGGGTGTTTCACTTGGTATCAGAGCTGAAGGTTACCGGATCAGATAAAAGATTTGAAAAATTATTTTCAAAATGATTTTAAAAGAAGCATTTTCAAAAGAAAAGTTTTGTTTTAAAGGAATATTCCCTAAAGCCATATGCACTATCTTTTGGCCCTCTGCTTGAATCCTTGTTTCCTTCTTTCTTGAGTCTCCGGGGCTCCTGGCTTTCTGGGAGGTAACCTTATCGTGGCATGGTTCCGTAGGCTTGAAGAGACTACGACACCTGTCAAAGGGAAAATAAGTGCCTAACTTCCATCTGTAGCCGTAATTTTCTTTCGAGTTTTGTAGGATTCTCCGTGCGATGGAGGCAGCTTTCGAGAGACATGTCAACAAGTTTCACAAGGATGGAAAAGTTGAGAATGAGGGGGTTTGGCTAAGGAGCACAACACAAGGATGAAGAACCTATGGATATGGACTTGGTTCACAAAGGAGGGGAGGAAATAATAGTAAAACCTAAAACAAGAGGAAGTATCTTTATTTTGGTATAACGGGTCGTATAATTAAGGGCAAGGGCAAGAACAAGGGACAGGAATTTCCGGAAGGCAAGTGCATGCTCTCACCACCAGCATACTTGAGAAAGAGGCAGTAAGATTTCTGTTGAAAGAGTTTTTTTCTTTTTGATTATCCTGTTAGTACTCCTTCGGATTTTAGCACTTCACATTCTTATATATCTGCTTCCATAGTTGAGTCTCTGCACCCTAGATATTGTATAGTAGAGGATCCCATTATAGTCTCAAATCCAATTGTTGGTTCGACTCATTCATCTTTGACTTGTGAGGATTTGAGAATAGCTATATTTATGCTTATGTTTTTGGGCTATGGGTTGATTCTAGGTATTGATTAATTAGCTAGTAATTGTGAAACAAGGGTAGTTAGACTTAAGACTTGCCTCGCGAATACCCTTGAGATTTCGTACGATCCTAAGGGATCAGTTTGTCTTAGCTACCTAGAATCACTTTATTTATCTATCGACGATTTTCGATCCGTTGGGGTAGTCCATGAGTACGCAAGATGTTTTGATTAGGGTAGGGGTTTTCCCCCTAAAACTCGAGACAGACTTCTGCATGTATCTAGATGACACTGCAAAGCCAGTTATGCGATCAACGATAATTCGGGAGCAAGATTGGCGAGGATAGCCAGAGTCGGTAAAGTGCTCAATGGTTTGGTTGTTTTGTTAGTATCATCTCACATAGATCGTCCAAATTCGGAGGAGGTATCCCTTGGGTGCTTGTCTGATATTGGTTTAGGCCTTTGGGGTTTGTACTTGAGGGATGTCGAGTTCGACTAGGATGGTTTGCGTGAGAAATAAATGGTTGGGCTGGCACCCTAAGTAAGACTAACCTTAAGAGAGGAAAAAAGTACTAGCAACCTTTAGCTTTAGAACCTCAAAATTGTGACATGATGGATAGGCTAAGTAGAAGAGAGACCTCTAATCATATACACTTGGCATCATGGTTAACATCTGTTTATCTTGGAAAGATAGTTTGACAACATTGGATACCCTCTAGCATAGTAAGTGATCGAGGTCCTATCTTTACTAGTGGGTTTTGGAAATGGAAATCAAGAAGCTTCGCAATTGTGAAGTCAAGTTAGTTAAGGTACAGTGGAGTGAAGCTCAAGAAGATGCGACTTAGAAGACCGAAGACTAGATATGCGCATCTTACCCTTTTTGAGGGTATATCCTTGATTCCTCTTTTTCTGTAAAATCTATTTTCATGCTAGTCCTTAGCTTTTAAGTATATCCTCTCGGTCCTATCCTCGATTCTTAGGAAGAAGCCAATGGATGTAAACATGTGTTTGAGACATGTTATGTTTGGTGGATGCAAGTGGTTGCAAGTGTTTGCTAGTGGTTGCTCGTGGATGCATATACACACATTAGGCACTATATCGGCTCAGTCACTTTCATATTGCATATGCATGAGTGAATTTTTATACATATGAATTGAAACTTGATGTGTTATCATATGGATGTTGCATTTGTATGAATGATTGTGCACTCATGTAGAAGTTATAAAGTACGATTAGGAATAATTGCATTCATAATGGACTCATGGCACTGATATAATTCGCATTAAGGAGGTCAACTGAATCAGTAGACCGCCTGATTTTGCATTAGATAAGAACATGTACACACACTATGCATATGATCATGAAGCATTAGAAGCCTTTTTAAGGAAAATGGATGCCTGTGATTGAATGGTTGAGAAGATGGGTGAATGGATGGTAGGATATAAGTTCTTCTCTACTTGAAGATTTCGGGGACGAAATCCTAAAAGGAGGGGAGAATGTAACACCCTGTATTTTCTGTTAAAGTTATAATAACGAATCAAAGGAATATTTAATTTCAAATGCGAGAATTAAGGGATACGAGTTACACCATTGTGTTCGTCTCGGAATTCTACTAGAGAGTCCGAGTTTGCGTAAAACGGACACCGTATGAAGAAGATATGGACGAACGAAGTTAAAGCAGAAAACCAGAAGAAAGAAGAAAAAAATGCACTGGTGCACTTGGGAAGTGTGCCAGTACAAAAGTTGCACGGGCACACCTGCCAAGTGCGCCCAGGTCGGGCTAAAAGCCTGCATAGCCTTCTGATGTGTTTTGATCCATACTGTGACTCATTACTGTGTCCTTTCTGACTCCTTGCTGAGTCATTAGGGCTGAGGTGTCACCCTATCCTGATTGAATGGTTGTGGTTAAATCTAGGTTCATCCGACGGCTATAATTAAATTGAAATTCTATATAAACAACCTAATGCTCAAACGTAAAAATCACACAAAAATAATCCTAGAACTATCATGCCGTCAATAAAGAACTTGGAATAGCCGTCACCGCTTTCGATTCAGAAACGAGATAAAAAACTGAATCAAAATCAAATTAAAGTAATCAAATTCAACGATCTACATCAAAGGCGAGCTTACCAATTTCAAATTTCAGAAATCAAGAATTCCTTTTTAGTTTGTAAGTTGGTTATTACGTAGATTTAAACGTTCTTTTAATTGAAATCATGACATGTTGTAATTCGAATATAGAATGATGCCTATGTATAAGATAAATAAAGTTTAATTCTCAAACTACCGTTGCGATTGATCATATGTTTGTGATGATGAGCGTACTATATTGAAAGTTATTGGAATCTATTATGATTGAGTATTGGATTTATTATGCCAACTGAATGGTGAAACATGTCATGTTATAATTTGGTGATTACTTGCAAGTTTATGATCTAAAACACATGCTTATATGTTAGATCAACACTCATGTATATTTAGATCCATGTTAAGTTGAATCTATTTCTGTTGCAAGATTTGATTCGTAGCTCTCTTATGTTTAACACACATAAGTCATCATGCTAAGTTGTGATTCGAATATGTTTACAGTAGTTCTCTTATGTTTAACACACATAAGTCGTCATGCTAAGTTGTGATTCGAATATGTTTACAATAGTTCTCTTATGTTTAACACACATAAGTCATCATGCTATGTTATGATTCGAATATGTTTATAATAGTTCTCTTATGTTTAACACACATAAGTTAATATAAGTAGCTTTCTTATGTTTTGGCATACATAAGTTAATATGCTAGGTTGTGGTTTAAAATTGTGTTTATATGTTAAACCTCCATGCAAGACCTTTATCAAGTTCACATGACAATTAGACCCAACTTAGTCACAAGTTCACCTTTACCCGTTTAATTAAGTTAATGATACTTCTATCGCAAGTTACACATGATAAGTTAAAGGCATGCTATTTTATGTTTGTTTCATGTCCCTTGTTTATTACCCCTTTTTTTGGGTTTGGGCTAATTTACTAGCCCAACATTTTAGGTGATTCATGCGTACGTTCCACGGGGGTAGCGATAGGAAAATATGAAATTATATGTAATTGGCATGTTTGGCACATGCCAATGATTAGTGGAATTTAAATGGTATAATTTTTATATACCAAAGATTATGAATATGATTTAGGGGAAAAGTGAGCCATGACAATAATTGATTTATAATTTACTTATAAGTATGAAGGATAAACATGAAAATTACATGGCATAGATTTGGTATATTTGATATACCATTTATTGTGAGCATAATCAAAGGATAATTATGGCATGATTAAATTAAAATTAACTTACATAAGGAAATTAGACATATATAGAAAATATGTGAATTTAGAAAAGACGAATATGCCTAACCCGAGGTTAGACTGAGCTGTGGTGTAAATCTGCCCGGAACCGACAGGCATATCCAGTGACCACAACAAGACCTGTCTAATGTGGATGGTTAGTGCATCAAGCCCAAAAGAACCCGAGGTTAGACTGAGTTGTGGTGTAAACCTGCCCGGAAACGACCGCCACATCCAGTGACCACAACAAGGCATGTCTAATGTGAGTGGTTGGTTCTTTAATGAATGAATTAAAGCTAAGTCAGGATTGATAGGGTTAAGTAATTAAGGAAACACTTAACCATTATAACATGTTAACTAGACAAGCGGGTAAGGTTAAGTAAATGTTTAACCGTTATAACATGTTAACTAAACTAGAAGGTGAGGTTAAGTAAATTTATAATACTTAATCGTAATAACATGTTAACTAGGCAAGTAGGTAAGGTGAAGTGAATTTAGAACACTTAACCGTAATAACATGTTAACTAGGCAAGTGGGTGAGGTTAAGTAAAATTAGAACACTTAACCGTTACAACATGTTAATTAGACAAGTGGGTGAGGTTAAGTAAATTTAGAACACTTAACCGTGGTAACATGTTAATTAAGAAGATGATAGGGTTAAGTTAACTAAGGTAACACTTAACCAAAATATATAATGACATGTCGTGGGGTTAAGTAATAAAAGAGGTAAACACTTAACCAATTATATAACATGATGTCTGGGAAGGGTTAAGTTAACACGAGAGAGCAGCACTTAACCAATATAACATGATTTGAGGTAGGGTCAAGTCAACACCAGAAGGAAACACTTAACCAACATGACGTGACGAGTGGGTGGGTTAAGCTAACTTGAATTGATTAATGACACTTGACCAATATAACTTGATGAACGAATGGGATTAAGTTAAATGGGAAATACTTAACCAATATAACCTGATGACTGAACGGGGTTAAGTTAATGAATCACATTTAACCAATCCAATAAGATAAGCAAGAAAGGTTAAGTTAATAAAAACCACTTAACCAACATGACTTGACGAGTGGGAGGTTAAGTACACGTCGGGTTGGTGGGTAATATTAGTAAATATAGGCCCACAAAACTTAACCATTAAAATAAACATGCTTGAATCTGTGGGAAGGTTAAGTACACGTCGGGTTGGTGGGTAATATTAGTAAATATAGGCCTACAAAACTTAACCATTATATAAACATGCTTGGATCGATGGGAGGGTTAAGTACATCTCGTGTAGGTGTGTAATATTTGTATATATATGCCCACAAACTTAACCAGCAGGAAACCTTAGTATCGGGGACCCATTTCAGCAGTAACCCACATAGATGTATCATGGTACCCTGAAACTAGGCAGGGTGGGCCACGATTACTGGGCTGATTATAAGCGGTCAAAGATAACGGCAGGGGGTACGTCAGTGTAGGTTCCGACGGTTTACGGGCGTGCACGTGCTCCGGAGTGGGAAAAAGCAGGCACTGGGTACTAGTAGTTTTACACTGTGCATTCTTGAATCGTGTCGGGGGTCTCAATCATAAGGATTGATACACCTTATGGTGGGACCAGCACAGGGTAGCTACATGCAAGAGAGGGCCGATTGACACAGACACATGGCAAGCTAATACAGGTAGGGAGCTGATCGATAGGGTAGTAAGGGTACATCTAACATATTCATGGCAATTGGGCTGATTGAGGTGGAATCCTCAAATTTAGATGTACACCTGAAGGCTACCACAATTGCGGGGGTTGGGATCGTATTATACAGATTACTAGTTGAGACACTAGTTAGGTGGTGCATAGATTATAGTAATGGGTGCGATCACATGTTCAACCTATCTTGACTTATATTAGGGTATTGTCCTATGTTCTGTTACTCCTGTCATGATCCCTTTTCCTTGTTTAAATGCTCGTAATCACTGAACTTACCAGACTTATTGTCTGACCTGTTTTCTCTCGTCTAATTTTCTTCCGTTCCCCCCCTCCAGGTAGTCAGGGAGGGAATAGCTTAGGTTTGTTTGGACCGTTACACTTACCAAGCTTGAAGACTCTTTAACATGTTTCCTTGGACTCTCTCTTCTACTGCTATGGCTGGCTCATGATTTATTTGGGGAAATCATTTTATGCTTCTTTATTTCTTTTAAGCAAGACAGGATACCTTGGTATTTTAAAACAATCTTTGTACAAGCGGTTTATCAATGAAATAAAGTTTTATTTATTTGCCGCTGCTTTAATTGTCTGTCTTGTAATTTATCTGCATCTTTTGCCTATAATGCTCCACCGAAATTAAGGCATTCCCTTTGTGGGTGACCTTAACGGAGGTGGGGTGTTTCAGGTTAATTAGATTGAATCATAAGGCATGGCTTATACAATGGGATGTTGTGCAGAGAAAAGAAGATGGTATGTTTGGTAATTAGTGCATCGGACATATAACCAAAGTCATCTACAAACTTAATGTTTTATTTTGATTATAGGTTAAAATATAATATAAATGTTTACTTTCCTGTTAAGTATGATCTGCCTTCCTTTTTCTAACCCATCCTACTGATTTCATGCGATGGCCATCTTGAATTGACACCCATCCTTTCAAACGTAGTCCTATATTTTTTTATAACTTCGTAATTAAGTTTAGGAACTCTGTGTTTTCTAGTCAGCAGCAGACTCCCTGTACTCGTACCCATATGCAACCCTACATCTATGTTCCTACACACCCTATTACTTCACAAGGAAGGATCCAACTATATAAATAAGCAACCAATGTCTTCGATTATTTGTTTCTGCTTCAGCAAGTTTCGAAACAAGGATAACGGCCTTAACAAAACATAAAACCAGATTTTTAAAATCCTCTAAAAAGAAATATGGAGAAAACTATATTCGAACTCCTAAGTATGCTTATAGTTTGAAAGTATGAGCGAAGGAAGCATGGATTTCTTAGGTTGGACAGAACGTGGAGGCTCGGAAGCATGTCTGGGAGGAGGTGCTGGCTTCAGGACGCTAGAACAAGGAACGAGCTATGTACATTTAGCATGGTTTAAAAGGTGAGAAGGGGAGTGCACGTAATGCCAGTTGGGTTTTGTAGTGGTACTGTGAACCATAAAACTCGCATGACCTATGCATGTTGTGAAAACAGATGGGAACATCAAATAGAAGACCAGTGACATAGAAATGATGTCCATAACATGCGGTTTATTTATTGGAGGTTTTAAATTCAATGTTTGCCACGTGGAGTAAGGTTTTTAGGATGAGGTTGGCAAAAGGGGTTGAAATAAGAGAAGAAATGAAAACGAAGCATGATTGGGTTTGTTTGGAGATCTTGGCAGGCGTGTTATGTTGTGAAGGCATATATTGCCCTGGTTTGTATGAGTATATGCCATGGCGTGGGTGTGTATATATGAAAGGAAGTCGTGGAAATGGTGTTGGAGTAGTCTGGAACGCGATGTGTATTTCGGGAAGAAGGATATACGGGTGAGTGGATTTGCGTTTGGCAATTGGGCCAACAAAGAAGAGTTAAGCCCAATTTTTAATAAGTTGTTTAATTTAATTTTTTAAAAGTATACGCAAACTTATAAAATTAATGTCCTGATCATACTACATCATAATTACGAACGGTCAGATCCGTTGGGATCATATGGACGGTGGCTACACAATGGAACTGACTGGGAGTGAATTAGAGCTCGTTACAATTTATAGCAAAATAAATTTTCTGTCTGAATCAACCGACAGTTACCGTTATTTAACGATAACGTCCAATGTGAGTAAATCTCACTAACTTTGCCCAATTTATATTTTTATAAATATAATCTAGTAATGATAAATGATGATTGATTGTTGTGCATTGACTATTTGGTTGAACTGCAAAGTGATTGGTTGAAATTATAGATAACGATACATATATATATATATATATATATATATATATATATATATATATATATATAGTTAATCAAACATTGATTCTGTTTATCAGAATATTTCATATTGAAATGAAGTAGATGTTAATTATATTGTTTAACATCTGTGATGCAGGGAAATTTGTCGGAGGGATCCAACTGGATTCCTCAATATTTATAATATTGTTATTTTCATATATTGTGATATATGATGTGGTATGTAATTTGTTGTTGATTATGTGTGTTTGGATGATATTGATAATGGTTATTTGGTATTTTAAATAACATATATAATACTAGAATTAAAAAGGGAATTTTCAATGTGTATATTGAAAATAAAATATATTTATATAAAATAAAATGATTTTATAAAAAGGAATTTCAAAGTGTATATTGAAAAGAAACTATTTATAAAATCAAAGGATTTTATAAAAGAAAAAAATTATAAAATCAAAGGATTTTATAAAAGATAAAAGGAAATATTTATTTAAAAAATAAATAGAATTGAAAAGGAAATATTTATTTGTCAAATAAATAGAATTGGAAAAGGAAATATTTGTAAAATAATTATAAAATCAATGGATTTTATAAAATGAAAAGGGTTTTAGAAAAGGAAATAATTATAAGAAGAAAGGAGTTAATCAAATAGAGTTATCAAAATGGAGTTAATTGAATATAGTTTATTCGAAAGGAGTTAATCGAATATAGTTTATTCGAAAGGAGTTAATCGAATATAGTTTACTCGAAGGGAGTTAATCGAATATAGATTATTCGAAAAGGAGTTAATCGAATATAGTTTATTCGAAAGGAGTTAATCTAATATAGTTTATTCGAAAGGAGTTAATCGAATATAGTTTATTCATAGGAAGCTAATCGAATATAGATTATTCGAAAAGTAGTTAATCGAATATGGTCTATTCGAAAGGAGTTAATCAAATAGAGTTATCAAAAGGAGTTAATTGAATATAGTTTATTCAAAAGGATTTAATCGAATATAATTTATTCGAATAGAGTTAATCGAATATAGTTTATTCGAAGAGAGTTAAGTCGAATATAGTTTATTTGAAAGGAGATAATCGAATATAGTTTATTCAAATGGAGTCAATCGAATATATATTATTCGAAAAGGAGTTAATCGAATATAGTTTATTTGAAAGGAGTTAATCAAATAGAGTTATCAAAAAGGAGTTAATCGAATATAGTTTATTCGAAAGGAGTTAATCAAATATAGTTTATTCGAATAGAGTTAATCGAATATAGTTTATTCCAAAAGAGTTAAGTCGAATATAGTTTATTCGAAAGGAGTTAATCGAATATAGTTTGTTCGAAGAGAGTTAGTCGAATATAGTTTATTCGAAGAGAGTTAGTCGAATATAGTTTATTCGAAAGGAGTTAATCGAATATAGTTTATTTGAAGGGAGTTAATCGAATATAGATTATTCGAAAAGGAGTTAATCAAATATGATTTGTTCGAAAGGAGTAAATCAAATAGAGTTATCAAAAAGGAGTTAATTGAATATAGTTTATTCGAAAGGGGTTAATCGAATATAGTTTATTCGAAAGGAGTTAATCGAATATAGTTTATTCGAAGGGAGTTAATCGGATATAGATTATTCGAAAAGGAGTTAATCGATATATTCGAAAGGAGTTATCAAATAGAGTTATCAAAAAGGAGTTAATCGAATATAGTTTATTCGAAAGGAGTTAATCGAATATAGTTTATTCGAATAATGTAATGACCCAAAAATCAGGTCCAATTTGAGCTGACAAAATAACACACGTCCAGCCCAAATTGCACTGAAAATCAGGAAATTAATAGAAAGAAAACAGAGGGTTAGAATAGATAAGATAGAAACTTAGAATAGAAGAAGAAGAAGAACACAACATCAGAGTAACACGAACCTCACAGCGGAACGAATAACATATAATATATATAACATAACTTGAAATATACATCTGTACTTGAATATACATCAATATCAAAGTACAATACTTACAACACAGCCTCCTGCTCCAGCTCTTCAACTATATCTGTAAATCCCGACTACTTGACTGCCCGTACAAATTTAGGCACCCAAGAGTTTAGGAAAAATAAACAAATAAACTCTGGGTCAGTCATGGGACTGGTATGAGTAAAACAGTTTAAAACAGTTCAAGCAGGTAAATGATATCTCATAAGACCACGCCGTATAATGGAACGGGTTTTTCCCTTACGAGAATCCAAATTATTTTATATCAAAAACCCTTTGATATTATAATAATGTCTATCAACCACAATATAATAATCATCTAGCAGAAATTCTTTCATCTCACGTTCTACATATATAGTATACAAATCAAAACCGCAAGCACGTACTGGGTAATGGATTCCCAACTATGACAAGGTATGGAACCACCTTTCGCTAGTGTACCTCTAGAGAGGAATACACTGGATTCAACAAGAACATCTTGCAACCCGGCCACACATGACCGACCACTCATTTCGCTTGAGTGTATCGAATGTATATCACCAACGGTTGGGATCAGCAACCGTTTCCCGAATGGGACAGTATCGACAATAGATTTTTAGAAATAAATGAAACTATAGATCAGGTGATTATACACCCTACTTCGGTGCGACCGACTTAGCCATGCTGCCTACCCGATTTCTGTCATTTACAGAATGTGAGGCTAGAAGCTACGCTTTATCATCACACCAGATTCACTTTGAATGCCACATCATCAAATCCATCCAATCACCGATTGACGTCCTCAACAATACATTATGTGTTAGCTAAACGACGTTTCCTTCTCCGCTTCCACTCTTGGTATGGTTGGAGAAATCAATATACGTGATCGTCTAGAAATACTCTGTCAGACATCCATCCATACAAGTCATCCAGGAACAGGATAAACCGAAGGTACTATTCAGTATATCCATCTTAAGCACTGTTATCTAAGATTTATACAATAGCCCTTGCACTTTACTCCATCTTCAATTATCTTTGGCATATATGATTCGCAACGCTTATGCCAATACAGAGTGGTTCTTTGGATAATAATCTAACCGGTCTCTCCATATTAACAACGTTAAAATGGTCAAAACTTCGATAGTCTGTGATTTAACTATCGAAGTAAAATACGTGTGCAAACAACGATATCATTTCCAAATGGAAATTCTATCAATCAATCATCAATCATATATATATATATATTTCCTTATGTTCTATGTTAAGAAAATATACGTTATTAATACTGGAAAACATTTCCTATTGTTTATTTACATATCACTATCATTTCACAACTATCGGTCCCTGACTGTAAACTAGTAGGAGAACAATTCTCTAAGTATAAACCCCGAAGGCCGAAACCAACATCAGATTGATAGTCAGAAAACTATTCAACTTAACTAATCTCTATTCAGTTTCTAATTTTACTTAACTCTATTTCTTAACTCTATACTATTAACTCTAGTTCGTTTTTAACTCTAATCGATTAACTCTATTTGATTACCTCTAACGGGTTAACTCTAACTGAGTAACTCCTTTTAAATAAACTATATTTGATTTACTCCTTTAACTCTATTCGAATAAATTATATTCGATTAACTCCTTTAACTCTAACTGATTAATTCTAACTCCTTTTAAAATATCGTATTTATTTTCTAAATAAATATTTCCTTTATTCTATTTCTATTTATTCGAACCAATAATATCTCCCTTTATCTTTTCTATTTATTCTAACAAATAAATATTTCCCTTTATTCTAATCAATAATATTTCCTTTATTTTAACTTATCCTTCAATTTTATAATTATTTTCTTTTATAAAAATCCTTTTCCTTTTCTATATAAAATCCATCGATTTTATATAAATAATTCATTTTCAAAATACACTTTGAAAATTCTCTTTCCCACATCCAGTATTTCTTATGGTATTTATCATACCATATAACAACGATAAATATCGTCCAACACACATAATCAACAACAGGTTATATATCACATCATATATCACAATATATAAATCACAGTAAAATGAATGTTAAGGAATCCAACCTTTTTCCCTGCATCACAGATGTTAAACAATATAGATAACATCACTTTTAGTTCCATATGATATATTCTGTTAAACAGAATCAATATAGAAATTCAACTAACTGACTAGTAGTACAATCAAACAGTCAACACACCGTCAATCAGCCAATATTAAACAGTTCTAAAAATGCAACATGAAAAATGTAAACTGTTCAGAGTTAGTGAGATTTACTCACATTACGTGTTAACCGTTAAATAACGATTTGCGTTAGTTGATTCTGCTCAGATAATTTATTTCGTTATAAATTGTAGCAAGCTCCAATTCATTCTGAACCAGTTCCATGTGGTAGTCTTCGTCCATACGATCCTGTCGGATCCTATTTCGTCTGATTCAAGTTTAGACAGCTGTCACCCTTGCAAACTCGCATCTCCGTTCTGGCCTTCGCAAATACCATTTGCTTCCCAACCTTTTCAAACTGGTAACAACATTTTACTTGATTTTTTTTTAATTTGGGCTTCATTAGAATCGGCCCAATACCCTTATTATATTCACGCCCGTCCTTTGCTTCCCACTTCAAAACTTTAACCCACATCCAAACTTCCCTTTCTTCTCCAATGTGCCAACCGTAGCCTGCAAATCATCCCGTCTGCAGTAAAACACGTAGCCTCTTAGACTATACCCTTCTGAACTTAAGAGGACCTCATTTATTTCCATCCACGCTCCCCGTTTTTACTTCCAGCACAATGCCAATTAAACCACATGAAACACAGTAACTCATCATTTGCCATCAGCCCATAACTATGCCTTTCCCTTCTCGTGCTGACCCCCACATGCCTCTCCTCCACTTTGGTTTCACGTCCATTTCAAACATTAAACCCAACGCAACATTACCTTATTACTTCCGCTTCTCCCCACTACATACAACTCACACCATTCTTTTTATCGCTCCACTCCTTTCCAAACCATTTCCGTGACTCCCAACCTCCGAGGACTCCACCAGGCCGTAGCAAATGAACTCAACTCATCACCATCACGCTCTCTTCCTTCCCTAGAATCGAACGACTTAGTTCACTGCTAAGGTCGACTTCATTCTCTCGTGCACCCAGAAAAGAAGGGAATCAGATCGAGTTTTTAGAGAATACGAATTTGTTTGATTTCATTTTCGATTTTTCCTTTTGGTGCGTTTTGTTTTGAGGGTGTAGGATTTTACGGTTTTTGCTGGAAGAAAGAATAGGTGACGGTTGGAAAAGTGTTTGACTACGGGAAGCATTTTTCTAGGGTTAGGGAATAACTTGGGTATTTATAGGGTAGCTTTTGATTTTATTTTATTTCTTGTGGACTACGGTTTCTTTTGTGTTTTTCATTTGTGGCGGCTCGTTCTTTGGTTGAGCAAAATGGAATGAGAAATTAAGTTAAGTATAATATATATATATATATATATATATATATATATATATAATGTCTTATGTGGTTGTTATTCATTTGAAATGTATGTTGGAGGAGTGGCCACGTTTCCAGAGAAGGGTAGGGGTTTTGATGGTCCACATTTTGCAAAGAAGGGCAGGGGTTTTGTCTTACTTTAGATATTTGTTAAGGGTATTTGTTAGCATTCCGTCCGTTTACAGATCCCTATCGACAAATATAAAAATACCGTTGTGTTCAGTAATGTGCCACGGTCCCGAAAATATAATAATACCGGTAGATTGACTCATATTTTGAAACTTCAAAATATTGATTATAGGGTGCGAAATACTCCAAATAAGAAGTTGCTTATTACATTAATTAAAAATTACAGTAAAATTCTAAAAATTAAATTATCACTATTTCTCAAAAGAACCTTGTCTAAATTCAAACCGGATATTCAAATATATTGAAAACCCTTTCATAACGTAAGTAAAGCGTTACTAATTATAAAGGAATTCCACAGCGACTTTTCTAAAATTTGATTTGGACGTATCTCAAAATCTACACGATGAAATCCCGATTTTTCTCTTCCACTAGAAAGATATACTCCGCCAGCTCCACACGTTTCTTGTTTCACAGAAATCCGGCTTAAAACGAATCCTGTACATTTAGTTGAAGTTCGAATCGCCAATTTACGAACTGCAGCGCCATTTCGAGCTCGATTTTAATTATATTATAATTCTACGTTCAAACTGTCGTTTATATAATATGTTTGTTATTCAAGTTCAATTCCAAGCTGAATTAAATATCATAGATGATCCGGTTCACAACATATTGTCATTTCTGCCAATTCTGGTTATTTCAGAATTAAATATATTATTTAATTTATTATTTTAATTAAATATTCACCACTATTTTATTAACGACCATTAAATCCTTTTAATCTCCATTTAAGTAATTAAATTAATTAATTATAATACCTTTGCCAATGCGGGTCATTACAATCTTTCCCATTTAAAATAATCTCGTCCTCGAAATTGCTAAAAGGTAGAGGACGACCCTATCGACTGGTTAGAACATATTTGTTCACTTTTTAACTCCAGTTTCACTAAACCAATTTAATTTCAATTAAATATTAATTAATTCTTATCCACGAAATTTTCAAAAATCCTGAAAATTTTCTAACGCCTTAACTTTTTTAAAAAATTTCGCCAGCACCTCCTTTGTACTGGTTAATATGTCAAACTCCAACTCGCCTCTCTGGGCCATCTCCAACCCAAAAGAAAATCAAACAGCCAAGCGGCTTGCCAATTCGGCTCATAAATCTTATATCCAATCGAAATATAAACTTGTACCTTTTTGTCGGCATATCATTATATCCTTTCCACCTGTTATCAATTCAGAGGATACAAGGGTCATCCAATCAAATTCCAATCTGCTTTTATCCATAACACAACCATTCGCTTATATCCAAGCCAAATATCATTTCAACTCGAGTTTCTTCTCGATTCCCAACTCTTAACTTGATTATCAAATTATACTTCAAATTCGAATCTCACAAATTCAATCTTATTCGATATCATTCTAATTCAGTTTCAGTTACCACTTTACTGATTCCAATTCAATTTCTATTTACTTCTACAAATTCCTATTTAAATTTGTTTTAAATTACACAATCTATTTCTGGGAGTTTTAAACAACTTTGTTTTTTCCCCTCAAAATTCAGACTTTCCTTTGCTGGATTCAAACACTTGCTTTTCTCAAATCAATTCAAAAACAGTATCTTTGGTAGTAATCCGTCACTCAGCAACTCGAAAATGAACACTGATGATGCAGCTGTCATCATCAGAATTTATTTCCTAGCGATCGAAGTGAGTTCAATACTATAAAACCATTTCTAAAGATTTCCACTTTGAAATTCATTTCAAAATATAATTCACACTGCTTGTAAAACAATTTAAAATTTCCCAGGATCTTAAATTTTCCTTATTTTTAATCCAAATCTATTTACAAACACCTTTCCAAATTTTCTAGAATTTTAATTTAGTTCCTGGTTTAAATTCAGATTCAATTCATTTCATAACACTTATGTGAATTCTTCTTGGTTATATATATATATATATATATATATATATATATATAACCATCTCCATTATAATCTTACTCGATTATAATAACAAATATACTTTGGGTAAAATTATTTCATTTACCCTCTTTTCAAAACATATCGTGTCGACCCATCGTATTCGAGTGTTTATAAACTCCTACCGATACAGTGGATCAAACTGATCGACCAGAACTCATAAACTACTCAACCAATAAATCTTCACAATATAAAATTATCTTTATATCATCTACAAATACATTCACTCGTACATATACACTCAACTCAATCTAGGGTATTAATTACCCTATCTCTATCAAGTCACGCCACAGAGCCAAGGTAAAACTTAACTTATGCTCTGATACCAACTATAATGACCCAAAAATCCGGTCCAATTTGAGCTGACTAAATAACACATGTCCAACCCAAATTGCACTGGAAATCAGGAAATTAATAGAAAGAAAACAGAGGGTGAGAATAGATAAGATAGA
Source organism: Allium sativum (assembly GCA_030737875.1). Classification (NCBI taxonomy): domain Eukaryota; kingdom Viridiplantae; phylum Streptophyta; class Magnoliopsida; order Asparagales; family Amaryllidaceae; genus Allium; species Allium sativum. The sequence goes on from CM060913.1 coordinate 968,397,902, forward strand.
AACTTAGAATAGAAGAAGAAGAAGAACACAACATCAGAGTAACACGAACCTCACAGCGGAACGAATAACATATAATATATATAACATAACTTGAAATATACATCTGTACTTGAATATACATCAATATCAAAGTACAATACTTACAACACAACGGAAATAACTATAGCTATATGATCCTGAAGCCTCCTGCTCCAGCTCTTCAACTATATTTGTAAATACTGACTACTTGACTGCCCGTACAAATTTAGGCACCCAAGAGTTTAGGGAAAACAAACAAATAAACTTCGGGTCAGTCATGGGACTGGTATGAGTAAAACAGTTTAAAACAGTTCAAGCAGGTAAATGATATCTCATAAGACCATGCCGTATAAAGGAACGGGTTTTTCCCTTATGAGAATCCAAATTATTTTATATCAAAAACCCTTTGATATTATAATAATGTCTATCAACCACAATATAATAATCATCTAGCAGAAACGCTTTCATCTCACGTTCTACATATATAGTATACAAATCAAAACCGCAAGCACGTATTGGGTAATGGATTCCCAACTATGACAAGGTATGGAACCACCTTTCACTAGTGTACCTCTAGAGAGGAATACACTGGATTCAACAAGAACAACTTGCAACCTGGCCACACATGACTGACCACTCATTTCGCTTGAGTGTATCGAATGTGTATCACCAACGGTTGGGATCAACAACCGTTTCCCGAATGGGAAGTATCGACAATAGATTTTTAGAAATAAATGAAACACTAGATCAGGTGATTATACACCCTACTTCGGTGCGACCGACTTAGCCATGCTGCCTGCCCGATTTCTGTCATTTACTGAATTTGAGGCTAGAAGCTACGCTTTATCATCACACCGGATTCACTTTGAATGCCACATCATCAAATCCATCCAATCACCGATTGACGTCCTCAACAATACATTATGTGTTAGCTAAAAGAAGTTTCCTTCTCCGCTTCCACTCTTGGTACAGTTGGAGAAATCAATATACGTGATCGTCTGGAAATACTCTATCAGACATCCGTCCATACAAGTCATCCAGGAACAGGATGAACCAAAGGTACTATTCAGTATATCCATCATAGGCACTGTTATCTAAGATTTATACAATAGCCCTTGCACTTTACTCCGTCTTCAATTATCTTTGGCATATATGATTCGCAACGCTTATGCCAATACAGAGTGGTTCTTTGGATAATAATCCAACCGGTCACTCCATATTAACAACGTAAAAATGGTCAAAACTTCGATAGTCTGTGATTTAACTATCAAAGTAAAATACATGTGCAAACAACGATATCATTTCCAAATGGAAATTCTATCAATCAATCATCAATCGTGTATATAAATATATTTACTTATGTTCTATGTTTAGAAAATATACGTTGTTAATACTGGAAAACATTTCCTATTGTTTATTTACATATCACTATCATTTCACAACTATCAGTCCCTGACTGTAAACTAGTAGGAGAACAATTCTCAAAGTATAAACCCCAAAGGCCGAAACCAACATCAGATCGATAGTCAGAAAACTATTCAACTTAACTAATCTCTAGTCAGTTTCTAATTTTGCTTAACTCTATTTCTTAACTCTATATGATTAACTCTAGTTCGTTTTTAACTCTAATCGATTAACTCTATTTGATTACCTCTAACTGGTTAACTCTAACTGATTAACTCCTTTTAAATAAACTATATTCGATTTACTCATTTAACTCTATTCGAATAAATTATATTCGATTAACTTCTTTAACTCTAACTGATTAATTCTAACTCCTTTTAAAATATCGTATTTATTTTCTAAATAAATATTTCCTTTATTCTATTTCTATTTATTCTAACCAATAATATTTCCCTTTATCTTTTCTATTTATTCTATAAATAAATATTTCTCTTTATTCTAATCAATAATATTTCCTTTATTCTAACTTATCCTTCGATTTTGTAATTATTTTCTTTTATAAAAATCCTTTTCCTTTTCTATATAAAATCCATCGATTTTATATAAATAATTCATTTTCAAAATACACTTTGAAAATCCCCTTTCCTGCATCCAGTATTTCATATGGTATTTATCATACCATATAACAACGATAAATATCGTCCAGCACACATAATCAACAACAGGTTATATATCACATCATATATCACAATATATAAATCACAGTAAAATGAATGTTGAGGAATCCAGTTGGATTCCTCCAACCTGTTTCCCTGCATCACAGATGTTAAACAATATGGATAACATTACTTTCAGTTCCATATGATATAATTTGTTTAACAGAATCAATATAGAAATTCAGCTAACTAACTAGCAGTTCAATCAAACAGTCAACACACCGTCAATCAGCCAATATTTAACAGTTCTAAAAATACAACATGAAAAATGTAAACTGTTCAGAGTTAGTGAGATTTACTCACATTACGCGTTAACCGTTAAATAACGATTTGCGTTAGTTGATTCTGATCAGATAATTTATTTTTATCAATTGTAGCAAGCTCCAATTCATTCTGAACCAGTTCCAAGTGGTAGTCTTTGTCCATACGATCCTGTCGGATCCTATTTCGTTTGATTTAAGTTTAGACGGCTGTCACCCTTGCATACTCACATCTTCGTTCTGGCCTTCGCAAATACCATTTGCTTCCCAACCTTTTTAAACTGGTAACAACATTTTATTTGATATTTTTTATTTGGGTTTGCCATTAGAATCGGCCCAATACCCTTATTATATTCACGCCCGTCCTTTGCTTCCCACTTCAAAACTTTAACCCACATCCAAACTTCCCTTTCTTCTCCAATGTGCCAACCTTAGCCTGCAAATCATCCCGTCTGCAGTAAAACACGTAGCCTCTTAGACTATACCCTTCTGAACTTAAGAGGACCTCATTTATTTCCATCCACGCTCCCCTTTTTACTTCCAGCACAATGCCAATTAAACCACATGAAACACAGTAACTCATCATTTGCCATCAGTCCATAACTATGCCTTTCCCTTCTCGTGCTGACCCCCACATGCCTCTCCTCCACTTTGGTTTCACGTCCATTTCAAACATTAAACCCAACGCAACATTACCTTATTACTTCCGCTTCTCCCCACTACATACAACTCACACCATTCGTTCTATCGCTCCACTCCTTTCCAAACCATTTCTGTGACTCCCAACCTCCGAGGACTCCCCCAGGCCGTAGCAAATGAACTCAACTCGTCACCATCACGCTCTCTTCCTTCCCTAGAATCGAACAACATAGTTCACTGCTAAAGGTCGACTTCATTCTCTCGCGCACCCAGAAAAGAAGGGAATCAGATCGAGTTTTTAGAGCATACGAATTTGTTTGATTTCATTTTCGATTTTTCCTTTTGGTGCGATTTGTTTTGAGGGTGTAGGAATTTACGGTTTTTGCTGGAAGAAAGAATAGGTGACGGCTAGAAAAGTGTTTGACCGCGGGAAGCATTTTTCTAGGGTTAGGGAATACCTTGGGTATTTGTAGGGTAGCTTTTGATTTTTTTCTATTTCTTGTGGACTAAGGTTTCTTCTGTGTTTTTCATTTGTGGCGGCTCGTTCTTTGGCTGAGCAAAATGGAATGAGAAATTAAGTTAAGTATAATATATATATATATATATATAATGTATTATGTGGTTGTTATTCATTTGAAATGTATGTTGGAGGAGTGGCCACGTTTCCAGAGAAGGGTAGGGGTTTTGATGGTCCACGTTTTGCAAAGAAGGGCAGGGGTTTTGTCTTACTTTAGATATTTGTTAAGGGTATTTGTTACATATCATTCCGTCCGTTTACAGATCCCTATCGACAAATATAAAAATACCGTTGTGTTCAGTAATGTGCCACGGTCCCGAAAATATAATAATACCGGTAGATTGACTCATATTTTGAAACTTCAAAATATTGATTACAGGGTGCGAAATACTCCAAATAAGAAGTTGCTTATTAAATTAATTTAAAATTATAGTAAAATTCTAAAAATTAAATTATCACTATTTCTCAAAAGAACCTTGTCTAAATTCAAACCCGATATTCAAATATATTGAAAACCCTTTCATAACATAAATAAAGCGTTACTAATTATAAAGGAATTCCACAGCGACTTTTCTAAAATTTGTTTTGGACGTATCTCAAAATCTACACGACGAAATCCCGATTTTTCTCTTCCACTAGAAAGATATACTCCACCAGCTCCACACGTTTCTTGTTTCACAGAAATCCGGCTTAAAACGAATCATGTACATTCAGTTGAAGTTCGAATTGCCAATTTACGAACTGCAGCGCCATTTCGAGCTCGATTTTAATTATATTATAATTCTACATTCAAACTGTTGTTTATATAATATGTTCGTTATTCAAATTCAATTCCAAGCTCAATTAAATATCATAGATGATCCGGTTCACACCATATCGTCATTTCAGCCAATTCTGGTTATTTCAGAATTAAATATATTATTTAATTCATTATTTTAATTAAATATTCACCATTATTTTATTAACGACCATTAAATCCTTTTAATCTCCATTTAAATAATTAAATAAATTAATTATAATACCTCTGCAAATGCGGGTCATTACAAATAGAGTTAATCAGATATAGTTGATTCGAAGAGAGTTAAGTCGAATATAGTTTATTAGAAAGGAGTTTATCGAATATAGTTTATTCGAAGAGAGTTAGTCGAACATAATTTATTCGAAGAGAGTTAATCGAATATAGTTTATTCAAAAGGAGTTAATCGAATATAGATATTCGAAAAGAAGTTATCAAATAGAGATTATTCGAAAGAGAGTTATACGTTGGAATTAGATTACATCAAATTTGGGAAAGTACTATTCACTTTCCGTTTTTAATAAAGACTTATTTATTTATTAATAAATTAGTTGTTTGTTTATTTATCCAAATTAATAAATAAAAGTTATATTTAAGTTATTATATTTCAGAAGCATGGGATTATAACACTATTGTTAAAATCAAATGAAATCTGTAAAAGAAGTGTATTCGTAAATAGAATCCGAGAGTTACGAAAGGAAGTTTGTTAAAGATTTAAAAGGTGAACTTTTCTATTTCAAGGTTAATAATGTTGTTCCGTTAAGGTCTGCGAGGTAGTTATACCCCAACTTGATTGACTCCATTTTAACTAAGGAATGGTTAAGGTTCGATAGTGAAGGTTGGTTAAGTGAATTTAGTTAATGAGTGTAATGTTTTGAGTGGGCATAGCGATGTTTTATTTAAATATCTATTTTAATCCAAATGTAGGAGTTTTGGAAATGTTTTCCAAATAAGAATCAGAAATGTTTTCTAATATAGAAAATAAGAAATGGAAATGTTTTCCAATGTTAATAACATATATTTTCTAAATTTAGAAAATAAGAAATGTTGAATATATGGAAACAGGAAATGAAAAATGAATAAATTAATGAACTAAAGAGGCAAATGTTAAATGATGATTGATCGATATAATTTCCATCTGGAAATAATATCGTTGTTTGCATACGTGTTTTTCTTTGATAGTTAACTCACCAACTATCGAAGTTTTTGACCATTTTTCTGTTGTCAATATGGAGAGACCGGGATCAGATTCATTATCTAAAAACCACTCTGTATGGGCGTTAGCATTGCGATAAAATATGATGAAGATAATTGAAGACGGAGTTATGCAAGGGTTGTCCTGTTTATAGAATAGTGCCTTCGGTTTGTCCAGTCCCAGGACAACCTGTATGAAAGAATGTTTGACAGAGTATATTCAATAGATCGTGTAAGTTGATCTCTTCAAACGTATTTACGTTTGGTGGCGGAGGATTTCGTTTCTCTTAGCTGTATACCCGTTGTATTTTTGGGGAAATCAATTTGTGATTTGCCTGGTATGACGATGTGACATTCAAAGTGAACAAATGTGTGATCTGTCAGAGATAAGCGTGGCTTCTAGCCTCACAACCAGGAAATGGTATAAAATCGGGTAGGTCGCATGGCTAAGTGGTTAGCTGTCAGTTAGGGTGTATTGTCACCTGATCTAGAGAAATTCCATTTACTTCTATAATCTATTTCGATGCTATCCTTTTCGAGAAATGGTTGTAGATCCCAACTGTTGGTGATAATACATTCGGTACACTCAAGCGAAATGAGTGACCGGTCATGTTTAGCGTGGGTTACAAGATGTTCTTGTTGAACCCGGTGTATTCCTCTCTAGAGATACACTGTCGGAAGGTGGTCTCATGCCTTGCCAGTTGGAATTCATTGACCAATAAGCACCCACGGTTTTTGATTATATATTATGTATGTGGAACGTGAGATGAAAGCGTTATGCTAATGATTATTTAGTTGTGGTTGATAGACACTATTATAATATCAAAAGAGTTTTGATATAAAGATTATCGTTTCTTTCAAAAGGATTTTTAAAGTCAAATCAAGTATTTGGATTCTCATAATGGAAAACCCCGTTTTGTTTATACGGCGTGGTCTTATGAGATATCGTTTGTTTTCTCAAACTACTTTAATTGTTTACTCACACCAGTCACATGACTGACCTAGAGTTTATTTTGTTTGGTTTTCCCTAAATTCTTGGGTGCCCAAGTTTGTACGGGCAGTCAAGTAGTCAGGATTTTACAGATATACTGAGAGCTTGGAGCAGGAGGCTTCAGGAGTATATAGCTATTGTTTATTTCCAATGTGTTGTAAGTGTTATACTCTGATAATGTTACTGTATACATATACTGATTTTATTTCAAAGTTATGTTATATTTTATTCGTTCCGCTGTGAGATTCGTGTTTACTCTGATGTTGTATGTTCTTCTTCTTCTATTCTAAGTTTCTATCTTATATATTCTTACCCTCTAATTTCTTTCATGGACTATCCGGTGTTTTCGGTTCTTAGATGTTCGATATGGTGTTGTATGCCGATATCCAAGGTCGCAAATTCTCCGGGTCATCACAGTGGTATCAGATATGAAGGTTAAGTGTTTATCTTGGCTCTGTGGCATAACTCAGTGGAGATGGGGTTGGCAATACCCTGGATTGAGTATGAGTGTGTGTGTATATATATATATATATATTTGAGTGCGTTTTTGTTATTCAATATAAAATTGTTTTATATTGTGGAGATTTATCGGTTGAGTTGTTTATGAATTCTGGTTGATCAGTTTGATCCACTGAATCGGTAGGAGTTTCTAAACACTTGAATACAACAAACCGACATAGTATGTTTTGAAAAGACGGTAAATTAAATAATTTTACCTAAAGCATATTTTGATATAAAAGTGAATATATATTGAAATTATTATATTTGATGTGTTGGTCACCATTACAATCGAATGAGATTATAATTATAATGGTTATATAAATAGCCAATCAGAATTCATGTTAGTGCAGTATATGAAATCAGATGAATTAAATCTGGGTTAAAAACAGAATTTGGAATTAAAATTCCGAAAACATGAAAAGTGTTTGTAAATGGAATTGAATTAAGCATAAGAGAATTTTTAAATCCTGGGAGATTTTAGAAATGTTTTCCAAGCATTGGGAATAGTATTTTGAAATAGATTTCAAAATGGAAGTATTTAGAAATGGTTTTAAAAGTGATGTAGTATTGAACTCACTTCGATAGTTGGGAAATTATCCTGATGGTGAATCGCGACATCATTAGTGTTCATTTTTGAGTTGCTAAGTGACGAATTACTACAAAAGATTTTGTTTTTGAATTATTTTATAGAAAGCAAGTTGTTTTGAATCCTGAAAAGGGAAATCTGGTTTTAGAAAAGCTAAACTATTTAAAATTCCCTATGGAAGATTGTTTGAATTAAAACAAATTAAATTAGAATTTGTAAAAGCAAATAGAAATAGAAATTGAATTGAAACCAGTTAAGTGGAAAATAAATTGAGATAGAAAATATCGAATTAGATTGGATTAGAGACAATCTGAAATGGAATTGGACTGGTAAGTTAAGAGTTGAAATTAAAAATGGAATCTGAATTAAGAATAGAATTTGGCTTGGGCATAACCCAATAATTGGGATGACATTTGTACATGCAGAATTGGTAAGACATGGAAAGGATATATTGATATGCCCGATAAAAAGTACCAGTTTATATTATATATGGGTTTGAGATTTTGATGACCCGAATTGGCAAGCCCCTTGGCTGTTTGATTTTCTTTTAGGTTGAAGAAGGCCTAGAGAGGCAAGTTGGAGTTTGAGCTATTAACCAGTACAAAAGAGGTGCTAGCAAAAATTTTTGAAAAGTTAAGGTGTTAGAAAATTTTCAGGATTTTTGAAAATTTTCATTAGTAGGAATGAATAAATATTTAATTGAAATTAAATTGGTTCGGTTGAAACTGAAGTTAAGAAGTGAACAAATGAGTTTTAACCAGTCAATAGGATTTGTTTTCTACCTTAGCAATTTCGAGGACAAAATTATTTTAAGGGGGGAAGAATGTAACGTCCTGTATTTTTACAGGATAATAATTAATTTATTTAACTATTTAAATAATGATTTAAAGATTTAAATGGTTGTTTAATTAAATAATATTGAATATTTAATTAAATTAAATAATAGAATAATATATTTATTTCTGAAATAGTCGGAATAGTAGAATTCACAATATTGTGTGAATTGGACAATTTAAAATATATAATTCAGTTTAGAGTTGAATTATATTAACGAATATATTATATAAACGACAGTTGAACGTATAATTATATTATAATTATAATCGAGCTCGAAATGGCGCGGCAGTTCGTAATTTGGCTATTCGAACTTTAAACGAATATACATAATCTGTTTTAAGTCGGATTTATGTGAAACAAGAAACGTTCGGAGCTGGTGAAGTATATTTTTCTAATGGAAGAGAAAAATCAAGATTTCGTCGTATGGATTGTGAGTTGTGTCCAAATCAAATTTTCAAATAGTCGCTATGGAATCATTTATAAACCGTAACGATATATTTATAATTAAATATTGGTTTCGAATTTGATCAAATCCTTTTAGACGTAGTTATAACTTAATTTTTAGAATTTTTCTGTAATTTTTATTTTGGAAAATAAACACTTTTTATTTTTGAAGTATTTTACACTGTATATCAGTATTTTTTTGAAACTTTACAAATTTAGCTGACTTTATTATGATCGGGGCACGATGTTTAGAACAACGGTATTTTTATTTTTATCTGTAGTAGTTCGTACATGAACGAAAATTTTCACAATGGGTATGTTAACCGTTATAACTTAAACAAACTTTTTCCAAATAACCGCGAAGAGATGTGCATGTTGCTAAAAATAATTACCTGATGCGCACTGTTTACAAAGTCCAGAGTTTTTCATAAGGTTATAAAAGATGACAAATGGCCATATGCCTCTCATATTCCAAACAGTGAAAATGTGCAAAACCAATGAGACTTGCTATAGGAAGCAATGTGTCCAATAGGGACACAGATAAAGTGAAACTAATAACTTAGAAATATTGTACGAATAAGTTAATTATAATGAATCACAAGGCATGGCTTATACAATGGGATGCTGTGCAGACAAAGGAAGATGGTATGTTTGGTAATTAGTGCGTTGGACATATAACCAAAGTCATCTACAAACTGAGTGTTTTATTCTGATTATAGTTTAAAATATAATATAAATGTTTACTTTCCTGTTAAGTATGAACTGCCTTCCTTTTTCTAACCCATCCTACTGATATCACGCAATGGCCATCTTGAATTAATGTAATAACCCGGAAATCTGGGCCAATTTAAAATTTTTATTTTGGCAATTTTAGTGAATTTTGCATATTTAAAATGAATTATTTTAAATAATAACGACGAGAAATTTATTTTGAATAGAATTCGAACGTATATATTTATTCGAATCGTTGTTAGAATATAAATATTTATTTATATATATAAAAGGAATTGATAATGGCGCAGTAGTTCGATAAGTCGATTTCAAATTTCAAATGGATGTACCAGGTGCAAAATAAACCAGAGTTTAGTGAAACCAAAAATATTCAAATCTATTTGAAAATATCTTTCCAACGAATCAGAAAAATCAAAATTTCATAGCGGGGATAAAAAGATATGTCCGGTTGAAAATGCAGAATAGTCGCTATGGAATTCTGGCCCTTAAAAATGGAAATTTTGCAAACGACCTCGGTTTTCGACGAAACCACTTTTGTTGAATCCGGGATGTCAAATTATTGCTAGGTTTCAAATTTCATAATTTTCCGAATTAATAAGTGAGCGTGGCAAAGGAAAACGCGTTTGACCAGTTTCAGTTGATTTTAATCGACTGGGAAATGGCCGTTTTTCAAACGGTCTCAGAATTTGACAAAACTAGTCTTGTTAGGACCGTATCGTCAATACGAAGCTAGAAATAATTTTTCTGGAATTTTTAGACGCTGTATGTGACCCCGATAAATTGAAATGTACGTTTAAAATAGAATATACTGATTTATATTTTATTTTAGACGAAAACTGATTGTAACGGCCGAATCAGCCTACGATACATATCCCATTGTGTTCGGAATGGGGGTAATGAGCTAGGGACTACAGGCGGTGGGTCTCATTTCGAGTTCAAATTTAAAGGTTACCTTTTTTTTTGGAATATATATATATTATTAAAATTAGTCAACCCCTCTCCTATAACTTCTCTCTCCCCCTTCGTTACTCTACAGATCGAAAAAAAAAGAAAAAAAACCTAAGCTAACGTTGCCGTCGCCCAGACCTCCAATCGCCGCCTGCCGAGGTCGCGCCACCACCTCTCGAACCCTCCGCCTCCTCTCCGACGACACCCCCCTCGTTCGATACCCCAGTCGATGGCCCCCCTAACCCTAGAAACTCCCGCCTGTAAGCCGCCGTGCCCCCTTCGACACCGCCACTTGATGGGCCCATCGCCGACCACCGCAACACCCCCACCACCTCCTTGGCAACCAACGCCCCTTCCGCCGCCACCTGCAGCCTCCGACGCTGCCAATTCCGCCGGTGAGCCTCATCTTTCTTTTTTTTATATTTATTTAATCGTTTTTATTCATTTAGGTAAATTAAAATATGATTTTTAAACCATATCATTGTATAAAAATATTAATAGCATTGTTTTAAGTTTATATAATGACATAATAATAAAAAGAAGTGATTTTTAATTATGAAAGATATAATTTTTGATAGTAAAAAGTTTTGATTTCTATAAATAGAAAAGGCATGATTTTTATAAATAGTTTAAAATGAGTAAAGGATATGATTTTTGCTAATGCGAAGTAAAGGATATGATTTTTGCTAATGCGAAGTAAACGATATGATTTTTGCTAATGCGAAGTAAAAGATTAGATTTTTTACATAGAAGTTTATAATATAAAAATTTGATTTTTATATATAAGATGTAGAGAAAAAAAATGTGATTTTTATCATCTACAAAAAGAAATAAAAATTTGATTTTTATATATATGAAGTGGGAATAAAAATATGATTTTTATATTATAGAAAGAATAAAAATATGATTTTTAATATATAGAACATCATATTAAAAATGTGATTTTAATATGAACAGCGTGGAGAAAACTACGTTGGAAGTACAGGCAAATCCAGACAGTTCTGAATTTCAGAAATTTCTATGGAGGAGTGGAACCCTCGGTGAGAACTTCTCACTTTAAACTTTCTTTTCTAGTTATAAATATATACTAGGATGCAGACGGTGTTTAGTAGTACCCGACACCCGTCGTCCACAGACCATGGACGGCTTGTATGCTTGTTTGTTTGATTTTGATGTGTAGTTGATTGTGCGATGTGGTGTGAAACGAAATAAAATATTTTATAGTGGAAAATATTATATAGTTAAAAATAGAATTTTTAACGTGTATATAAAATAAATATTTATAAACAAATAGGAGATTTGATTATATACACTGATTTGATTGGTACTGATTGGAACGATAAATTTTACACATCGCCCAACTGCACAAACGAAATCTGTGTTTGGTTGTTTGAAACCCCACACGGGTATTGGGATGATACATGACATACACTAATCCCAATAATTAGTTTTATGTCGATTGATTGATTGACAAACTGTTATAAGCGTTAAATATTTATATTTGATGCTTATACAGTGTAGAATGCACTTTGGATGATGGTTGATTATTCATCGTTGTTATTGTATACATGTGTTGTAGAAAATCCATATAATTAACATTATATGGTAATTGATTGGGCCTCATTCCAGTTTTGAAATAGAAATATTTGAAAAGAAATATTTGAAATAGAAATATTTGAAATAGAAATATTTGAAATAGAAATATTTGAAAAGAAATATTTGAAATAGAATATTTGAAAATAGAAATATATGAAGCCGTGTTGATTAGATTGACGCCATTTTGACATGAACGATATTTATATCAATTTTATTCAATTTTCAATGTATATTGAAAGTGTTTTCGAAATTTGAATTATATTGAAAGTGATATCGAAATTCGAAGAATTGAATTGAAATTGAATTCAAATTGAAATTGAATAGAATTGAATTCGAATCGAAATTGAAAAGAATTGAATTGAAATTGTGTTCAAATTGAAATTGGATAGAATTGATTTCGAATTAATTTGAGTAGAATTGAAATTCGAATTAAATTGAGATGAATTGAAAATTGAATTAAATTGAAATTGAATTAAAACGATTTGAAATGAATTTAAAACAAATTTATATTGGAGTATTCAATTTTGATTTGAAATTGAATATGAAGTTGAAACCGTTTTGAAAATGAATTTAAAACGATTTATAAAGCACGTTTTGAATTGAAATCGATGAAGTATATATATTATATATATTATATATATATAATATTATGGCCTGAATAAAACGCGCCGCGCCGCGGTAGTTCACAAATTTCGACCATTGACTTCGAATGGATATTGCAGGAGATCCGACCGTCGAATTCTCCTAAAACCGGAACCGTTGGGTTCGTATCGAAAAGAGATTTCTAATGAATACTAGAAATTTGAAATCTAACGGTTGGATTTGGAATTATGTCCACATCAAATTTGGAAAAGGTCGCTGTAAGTGCAGTTCGATGGCCATTGATGGAAATCGACTGTACGGGCCTTGATAAAATTATTAAAAATATCAATAATTTGTGTAAAATCATAAGAAATGATTTGTGAAGAATTGGGATGAAAAACTCCATATTTAAAAGGATAAAAATAGATTTTTATCGAAATGAACTAGTTTTGAACTAGAATAATAATTTGTTTATTTTTAAAATAAATAAATTAGATTTGAAAAGGGTTTTAAAAGTAACCAGAATTTCCAATAATTGAATTGGAATGGATTTGAATCGAAATTATCTTTGGAATATTTCGATGTTGGATTTCGTGATTATACAGATGTTGTTATGGAAATTTGAAAGTTATATATATACATATCGTTATTTCCAATACGATATTTGTTGGCCGTAGAATTTGATATTGAATATAAGCCGATATATTTTTTATTCAGAGCCTTGTATTTAATATCAAATGCGATTTGGGTTTGTCGTGATTGGTGTCCTCATTAACACTATTCTTAAGCCCAGTGGAGAAAAAGATTAAATCATTTTATTTAGATTTAATGAAGTGTACCAATTAAATAATATTTAATTGGAATTGAATTTGAATGTGATTTTGGGTTTATCGTGAACCGTGTTTTAAATGTTACCGATTCTTTAACCTAGTTAAAGATTAAAACCAATTGGAGTTTTAATGAATCTTTAATTAGATTGAAAAGATCGAGAATGGAGTATCACCGGTTTTACTCCAGGCGATAGTTAAATCTTTAATTAGATTTGAACGTGAAATGGTAATTGAATTTACCGATAACACCGTGGTGTTAGATATGAAGTATTACCAGTTTTACTTCATGGGGTGAATAGGTTGGGATTGGGAAATAAAATAAATAATTACTTCGGTGTGGTTCGCTAACCCCGACTAGTTTGAATTGATATTCAAAGAAGATTAAAGAATAAATTTAAAGAATTTATCCTTGATAAAATTAATGGAAATCTTTCCCAAAGTATAAGAATATTTGAATAAAAGAATATTTTGAATTGGAATGAGGCGTATGTTGTGTTTGTGTAACACTTGTTTATTATATACGCGAGTTATTCCGAAAGACCGGGTTTATCCCATTTTGGATAACTAATTCGATGTGGTGTCGAAGATGAAGACGGTGGTTGAAGACCGGAGGTCTTCACGTCGTTTGGGTGATTACTGATGACCTTGATTGGGCTGTACACCCAAGAAGATGGAAATAGTTGGTGATCGTCCAGACGTACTTGGAGATCGATGGATATGCGGGGTACTAGGTGCCTCCGATTTCGTTCTGACCCAGAACGAACTTGTAAATGGACTGTGTGTCTGACATTGGATTTTATTCTGTGTGGTTGATTTCTATTAAATATATATCTGTTTGGCGGCGGAGAATTTATTCTCTTGCTTAACGCCCTTCTCTGAGACGTACGAGCTCAGAGGTTATATATTAATGGATATCAAACGCATGGAGTGAATTGCCTGTGTGGCATGCCTAAGTGGAAAAATGATCAAGGCTTCTGTTGAAAAGCAGAGTCTTGTGGTGGATGATCAAAGCACGGCCTGTGTGGTATAGCTTTGTGTAACGTTGATTCGCGAGCCTCACACCCCGGTTGTGAACCAAAAACGGGAGAAGGATCCAGGGAGGGCATGCGTTTCCTTCTAGCTAGAAGTGGCGTCAGTGGTTTTACACGCCCTGACGAGTTTGACTTATGTGGTTGTTGTTGTTGCGAGGTGCCTCGGATATATCGGTCGATCCGGGACCGATGGAGTCATTGGACTCATTGACACCCCAAAGGGTGGGGAAATGCAGTGTTCAGGAATTTTAATCCATATCAGTGGACCGACCCTGTGGCTCCTAAGGGTCACTCGAGCTCTGATCCTGAGACACGGGCTAGAGCATCTCGAATCGGTAGAGGACTATCTTTTGCCTCGGTTCGTAGATGGAAATCCAATTTCAAATTACATGACTTTGCGGTTTTAGTTGTAAACCTATATATGGCGACATAGTGGTATGGGGCATTCATGCCGCCTATGATTGATACTTATGATTGAAATTGTTTTTGACACTATACACTTATAGTACTATCAAAATAATCTGTTTTAAACGTATCAAGCATTCTTTGGCTATTATAAGGTAAAACCCTATCCTCCGGCTTGTGTTGCATTGTGTGATGGGACCTGGGTCTTATAATAGCTTCATTGTTCTTTATTTAGCATTGCGATGTTGTTTTATGCACTGGTGTTCTTGGGTGAAAACCCATTCCGCGTTAGCGGCGTGGACCCTTGATTTACCTAACTTTAAAATAAAGATCAATACCTATTTTAGTTCTCACACCAGTCCCATGACGGACCTGAAGTTTATTGTTTTAACCTAAACTCTAGGTGCCCTTATTTTGACACGGGCAGCTAGTAGTTTTGGTATTGCAGATTTATATTCACAGGATCCTGGTTTACAGCTGGAACGATATCCGGAAAGCTTTGTATCCGTATATCTCCTTCAGTTGTGTTTGTATTATTTTCCACTGCGATGTATTTAAATGTAATATAAATCTCTGTTATTTTCTGTGTAATATTTATTCGTACTATGTATATTCTTGCATCTGATGAATTGTTGTAATTAACAATGAAATGTTCTTCCGTCTGCGTTCTTCTGTGTGTTGTTCTCGAACTATACGCGCTTTTCATACCGGGGAAGTTACGGGTTTTCATAGTTGGTATTAGAGCTTTGGTTTACAAAGCTCAGAGAACAAGACACGTTAGAACCGAACGAAAGAATTCATCAGATATTGGATTAGTAATATCCAATTAGAATGACTCGTTAGAGATAGGATCAGTAGTATCCTAGAACGAGTGTGAAGAGTATATTTTTAAAATGAAAGCAAGTTTTGTTTTGAAAATTTAAATCAATTATTCGTATTTGATTATTTATTTTATATTGATTTGGACTATCAGGTATATAGAAATTTTGAGTATACGTCTGATCCACGGGTACTCAAAGTTTTAATATACTGGATAGATATAGAGTCACACTCTAGTCGCCTGGGGATAATTCTGATGATGCGGCCGCATCATCAGTATTTATATTCGAGTGCCGAAAGTAGGATATCTATATATTTCCATTAGACTGGTGTGAGAACCAAAATTAGATAGGGCTTATTGTTGTGATTTGGCACCAAAAATGTGATTTTTGACTATATATCAAAATTATGGATTTGAAACGTTAATCAACTAATTGATTGCTGGATGTGTTGTTTGATTATTGGTTGATTAATTAAAATTTTAACCATATAGCCAATTTGAATCAAATAGTGAATTGTATTGAAAATTAGTCGCATTTGTATGCATATACATGTACTTACATTGAACAGGTCATAGCAAGGAGGCTAGAGCAGAGAATAAATTTGTTTGCCCGACAAATTGGTACATGTTTATCATAATTTACTGTTTTGTTTGGGTGATGATGATTTTGTGAGCCGATTGGCTAGTCGCTTGGCTTTTTCTTTTTCTTTTGGATTGAAGAAGGTCATGGGAGGCTATATGAAATATCCCGAAGTCCCCGGTGCAGGGGAGGTTATGGCGAAATTTTTCGAAAATTTAGGGTGTTAGCCAAATTTTTGAAAAATTTGAAAAGTTCTTAGAAACTGAAAAGTTGAAGAGCTTAAGCCGTAAAGGAAATAATAGAAGTTGAGTTGATTTGTGAAACAACTTTCGGCTTCGTTCCTTTTCGGGGACGAAAAGTTTTAAGTGGGGGAGATTGTAATAACCCGGAAATTTGGGCCAATTTAAAAATTTTATTTTGGCAATTTTAGCGAATTTTGCATATTTAAAATGAATTATTTTAAATAATAACAACGAGAAATTTATTTTGAATAGAATTCGAACGTATATATTTATTCGATCGTTGTTAGAATATAAATATTTGTTTTTATATATAAAAGGAATTGGAAATGGCGTAGTAGTTCGATAATTCGATTTCAAAATTCAAATGAATGTACCGGGTGCAAAATAAACCGAATTTTAGTGAAACCAAAAATATTCGAATCTATTTGAAAATATCTTTCCAACGAATCAGAAAAATCAAAATTTCATAGCGGGGATAAAAAGATATGTCCAGTTGAAAATGCATAATAGTCGCTATGGAATTCTGGCCCTTAAAAATGGAAATTTTGCAGATGACCTCGGTATTCGACGAAACCACTTTTGTTGGATCCGGGATGTCAAATTATTGCTAGGTTTCAAATTTCATAATTTTCCGAATCAATATGTGAGCATGGCAAAGGAAAACGCGTTTGACCAGTTTCAGTTGATTTTAATCGACTGGGAAATGGCCATTTTTCAAATGGTCTCAGAATTTGACGAAACTAGTCTTGTTAGGACCGTATCGTCAATACGAAGCTAGAAATAATTTTTCTGGAATTTTTAGAGGCTGTATGTGACCCCGGTAAATTGAAATGTACCTTTAAAATAGAATATATTGATTTGTATTTTAATTTAGATGAAAACTGATCGTAACGGCCGAATCAGCCTACGATACATATCCCATTGTGTACGGAATGGGGGGTAATTAGCTAGGGATGACAGGCGGTGGGTCTCATTTCGAGTTCGAATTTAAAGGTTACCTTTTTTTGGGATATATATATATATATATATATATTATTAAAATTAGTCAACCCGTCTCCTATAACTTCTCTCTCCCCCTTCGTTACTCTACAGATCGAAAAAAAGAAAAAAAACCTAAGCTAACGTTGTTGTCGCCCAGACCTCCAATCACCGCCTGCCGAGGTCGCGCCACAATCTCTCGAACCCTCCGCCACCTCTCCGACGGCACCCCCCCCTCGTTCGATCCCCCAATCGATGCCCCCCCTAACCCTAGAAACTCCCGCCTATAAGCCGCCGTGCCCCCTTCGACGCCGGCACCTGATGGGCCCACCGCCGACCACCGCAACACCACCACCACCTCCTCGACAACCAACGCCCCTTCCGCCGCCACCTGCAGCCTCCAACGCTGCCAATTCCGCTGGTGAGCCTCTTCTTTCTTTCTTTTTAAATTTATTTAATCGTTTTTATTCATTTAGGTAAATTAAAATATGATTTTTAAACCATATCATTGTATAAAAATATTAATAGCATTGTTTTAAGTTTATATAATGACATAGTAATAAAAAGAAGTGATTTTTAATTATGAAAGATATAATTTTTGATAGTAAAAAGGTTTTATTTTTATAAATAGAAAAGGCATGATTTTTATAAATAGTTTAAAATGAGTAAAGGATATGATTTTTGCTAATGCGAAGTAAAGGATATGATTTTTGCTATTGCGAAGTAAAGGATATGATTTTTGCTAATGCGAAGTAAAAGATTAGATTTTTTACACAGAAGTTTATAATATAAAATTTTGATTTTTATATATAAGATGTAGGGAAAAAAAATGTGATTTTATCATCTAGAAAAAGAAATAAAAATTCGATTTTTATATATATGAAGTGGAAATAAAAATATGATTTTTATATTATAGAAAGAATAAAAATATGATTTTTATTATGTAGAACATCATATTAAAAATGTGATTTTAATATGAACAGCGTGGAGAAGACTACGTTGGAAGTACGGGCAAATCCAGACTGTTCTGAATTTCAGAAATTTCTATGGAGGAGTGGAACCCTCGGTGAGAACTTCTCACCTTAAACTTTCTTTTCTAGTTATAAATATATACTAGGATGCATACGGTGTTTAGTAGCACCCGACACCCGTCGTCCACATACCATGGACGGCTTGTATGCTTGTTTGTTTGATTTTGATGTGTAGTTGATTGTGCGATGTGATGTGAAACGAAATAAAATATTTTATAGTGGAAAATATTATATAGTTAAAAATAGAATTTTTAACGTGTATATAAAATAAATATTTATAAACAAATCGGAGATTTGTTTATATACACTGATTTGATTGATATTGATTGGGACGATAAATTTTACACATCGCCCAACTGCACAAATAAAATCTGTGTTTGATTGTTTGAAACCCCACACGGGTATTGGGATGATACATGACATACACTAATCCCAATAATTAGTTGTATGTCGATCGATTGATTGACAAACTGTTATAAGCGTTAAATATTTATATTTGATGCTTATGCAGTGTAGAATGCACTTTGGACGATGGTTGATTATTCATCGTTGTTATTGTATACATGTTTTGTAGAAAATCCTTATAATTAACATTATATGGTAATTGATTGGGCCTCATTCCAGTTTTGAAATAGAAATATTTGAAAAGAAATATTTGAAATCGAAATATTTGAAATAGAAATATTTGAAAAGAAATATTTGAAATAGAATATTTGAAAATAGAAATATATGAAGCCGTGTTGATTAGATTGACGCCATTTTGACGTGAACGATATTTATATCGATTTTATTCAATTTTCAATGTATATTGAAAGTGTTTTCGAAATTTGAATTATATTGAAAGTTATATCGAAATTCGAAGAATTGAATTGAAATTGAATTCAAATTGTAATTGAATAGAATTGAATTCGAATCGAAATTGAAAAGAATTGAAATTGAATTCAAATTGAAATTGGATAGAATTGAAATCGAATTACTTTGAGTAGAATTGAAATTCGAATTAAATTGAGATGAATTGAAAATCGAATTAAAATGAAATTTAATTGAAATCGATTTGAAATGAATTTAAAACGAATTTATATTGGAATATTCAATTTTGATTTGAAATTGAATATGAAGTTGAAACCGTTTTGAAAATGAATTTAAAATGATTTATAAAGCACGTTTTGAATTGAAATCGACGAATTATATATATAATATAATGGCCTGAATAGAACGCGCCGCGGCAGTTCGCGAATTTCGACCGTTGACTTCAAATGGATATTGCGGGAGATCCGGCCGTCGGATTCTCCTAAAACCGGAACCGTTGGGTTCGTACCGAAAAGAGCTTTCTAATGAATATTAGAAATTTGCAATCTAAGGGTTGGATTTGGAATTATGTCCAAATCAAATTTGTAAAAGGTCGTTGTAAGTGCAGTTCGATGGCCATTGATGGAAATCGACTGTACGGGCCTTGATAAAATTATTAAAAATATCAATAATTTGTGTAAAATCATAAGAAATGATTTGTGAAGAATTGGGATGAAAAACTCCATATTTGAAAGGATAAAAATAGATTTTTATCGAAATGAACTAGTTTAGAATAATAATTTGTTTATTTTTAAAATAAATAAATTGGATTTGAAAAGGGTTTTAAAAGTAACCAGAATTTCCAATAATTGAATTGGAATGGATTTGAATCGAAATTGTCTTTGGAATATTTCGATGTTGGATGTCGTGATTATACAGATGTTGTTATGGAAATTTGAAAGATATATATATATATACATATCATTATTTCCAATACGATATTTGTTGGTCGTAGAATTTGATATTGAATATAAGCCGATATATTTTCTATTCAGAGCCTTATATTTAATATCAAATGCGATTTGGGTTTGTCTTGAATGGTGTCCTCATTAACACTGTTCTTAAGCCCAGTGGAGAAAAAGATTAAATCTTTTTATTTAGATTTAATGAAGTGTACCAATTAAATAATATTTAATTAGAATTGAATTTGAATGTGATTTTGGGTTTATCGTGAACCGTGTTTTAAATGAAACTGATTCTTTAACCTAGTTAAAGATTAAAACTATGTGGAGTTTTAATGAATCTTTAATTAGATTGAAAAGATCGAGAATGGAGTATCACCAGTTTTGCTCCAGGCGATAGTTAAATCTTTAATTAGATTTGAACGTGAAATGGTAATTGAATTTACCGATAACACCGTGGTGTTAGATATGAAGTATTACCAGTTTTACTTCATGGGTGAATAGGTTGGGATTGGGAAATAAAATAAATGATTACTTCGGTGTGGTTCGCTAACCCCGACTGGTTTGAATTGATATTCAAAGAATATTAAAGAATTTATCTTTGATAAAATTAATGGGAATCTTTCCCAAAGTATAAGAATATTTGAACAAAAGAATATTCTGAATTGGAATGAGGCATATGTTGTGTTTGTGTAACACTTGTTTATTATATACGCGAGTTATTCAGAAAGACCGGGTATATCCCATTCTGGATAACTAATTCGACGTGGTGTCGAAGATGAAGACGGTGGTTGAAGACCGGAGGTCTTCACGTCATTTGGGTGATTACCGATGATCTTGATTGGGCTGTACACCCAAGAAGATGGAAACAGTTGGTGATCGTCCAGACGTACTTGGAGATCGATGGATATGCGAGGTACTAGGTGCCTCCGGTTTCGTTCAGACCCAGAACGAACTTGTAAATGGACTGTGTGTCTGACATTGGATTTTATTCTGTGTGGTTGATTTTTATTAAATATATATATTTGTTTGGCGGCGGAGAATTTATTCTCTTGCTTAACGCCCTTCTCTGAGACGTACGAGCTCAGAGGTTATATATTGATGGATATCAAACGCATGGAGTGAATTGCCTGTGTGGCATGCCTAAGTGTCAAAATGATCAAGGCTTCTGTTGATAAGCAGATTCTTGTGGTGGATGAACAAAGCACGGCCTATGTGGCATAGCTTTGTGTAACGTTGATTTGCGAGCCTCACACCCAGGTTATGAACCAAAAATGGGAGAAGGATCCAGGGAGGGCATGCGTTTCCTTCTAGCTAGAAGTGGCGTCAGTGGTTTTACATGCCCTGACGAGTTTGACTTATGTGGTTGTTGCTGTTGCGAGGCACCTCGGATATATCAGTCGATCCAGGACCGATGGAGTCATTGGACTCATTGACACCCCCAAAGGGTGGGGAAACGCAGTGTTTAGGAATTTTAATCCACATCGGTGGACCGGCCCTGTGGCTCCTAAGGGTCACTCGAGCTCTGATCCTGAGATACGGGCTAGAGCGTCTCGAACCGGTAGAGGACTATCTTTTGCCTCGGTTCATAGATGGAAATCCAATTTCCAAATACGTGACTTTGCGGTTTTAGTTGTAAACCTATATATGGCGACATAGTGGTATGGGGCATTCATGCCGCCTATGATTGATACTTATGATTGAAATTGTTTTTTACACTATACACTTATAGTACTATTAAAATAATCTATTTTAAACGTATCAAGCATTCTTTGGCTATTATAAGGTAAAACCCTATCCTCCGGCTTGTGTTGCATTGTGTGATGGGACCTGGGTCTTATAATAGCTTCATTGTTCTTTATTTAGCATTGCGCTGTTGTTTTATGCACTGGTGTTCTTGGGAGAAAACCCATTCCGCGTTAGCGGCGTGGTCCCTTGATTTACCTAACTTTAAAATAAAGATTAATAATTGTTTTAGTTCTCACACCAGTCCCATGACTGACCTGGAGTTTATTGTTTGAACCTAAACTCTGGGTGCCCTTATTTTGACACGGGCAGCTAGTAGTTTTGGTTTTGTAGATTTATATTCACAGGATCCTGGTTTACAGCTGGAACGATATCCGGAAAGCTTTGTATCCGTATATCTCCTTCAGTTGTGTTTGTATTATTTTCCGCTGCGATGTATTTAAATGTAATTTAATTCTCTGTTATTTTCTGTGTAATATTTATTCCTACTCTGTATATTCTTGCATCTGATGAATTGTTGTAATTAACAATGAAATGTTCTTCCGTCCGCGTTCTTCTGTGTGTTGTTCTCGAACTATCCGCACTTTCCTTACCGGGGAAGTTACGGGTTTTCACAATTAACACCCATCCTTTCAAACGCAGACCTATATTTTGTTATAACTTCATAATTAAATTTAGGAACCCTATGTTTTCTAGTCAATAGCAGACTCCATGTACTCATACCCGTCTACAACCCTAAATCTATGTTCCTACGCACACTATTACTTCATAAGGAAGGATCCAACTATATAAATAAGCAACCAATGTCTTCGATTATTTGTTTTTGCTTCGGCAAGTTTTGAAACAAAGATAACGGCATTAACAAAACTTAAAACTAGATTTTTAAAATCTTCTAAAAATAAATATGGAGAAAACTATATTCGAACTCCTAAGTATGCTTATAGTTCAAAAGTCTGAGCGAAGGAAGCATGGATTTCTTGGGTTGGACAGTACGTGGAGGCTCGGAAGCATGTCTGGGAGGAGGCGCTGGCTTCAGGACGCTGGAACATGGAACGAGCTATGTACATTTAGCATGGTTTAAAAGGTGAGAAGGGGAGTGCATGTAATGTCAGTTGGGTTTTGTAGTGGTACTGTGAACCATAAAACTCGCATGACCTATGCGTGTTGTGAAAACAGATGGGAACATCAAATAGAAGACCAGTGACATAGAAATGATGTCCATAACATGCGGTTTATTTATTGGAGGTTTTAAATTCAATGTTTGCCACGTTGTGTAAGGTTTTTAGGATGAGGTTGGCAAAAGTGGTTGAAATAAGAGAAGAAATGAAAACGAAGCATGATTGGGTTTGTTTGGAGATCTTGGCAGGCTTGTTATGTTGTGAAGGCATATATCGCACTGGTTTGTATGAGTATATGCCATGGCGTGGGTGTGTATATATGAAAGGAAGTCGCGGAAATGGTGTTGGAGTAGTCTGGAGCGCGATGTGTATTTTAGGAAGAAGGGTATACGGGTGAGTTGATCTACGTTTGGAAATTGGGACAACAAAGAAGAGTTAAGCCCAATTTTTAATAAGTTGTTTAATTTAATTTTTTAAAAGTATACACAAAATTATAAAATTAATATCCTGATTGTACGACATCAGAATTACGAACAATCAGATCCATTGGGATCATATGGACGGTGGCTACACAATGGAACATGCTGGGAGTGAATTAGAGCTCGTTGCAATTTATAGCGAAATAAATTGTCTGTCTAAATCTACCGACAGTTATCGTTATTTAACGATTACGTCCAATGTGAGTAAATCTCAGTAATTTTGTCCAATTTATATTTTTATAAATATAATCTAGTAATGATAAATGATGATTGATTGCTGTGTATTGACCGTTTGGTTGAACTACTAAGTAATTGGTTGAAATTATAGATAACGACATATATATATATATATATATATATATATATATATATATCGTTAATCAAATATTGATTCTGTTTATCAGAATATTTCATATTGAAATGAAGTTGATGTTAATTATGTTGTTTAACATCTGTGATGCAAGGAAACAGGTCGGAGGGATCCAACTGGATTCCTCAATATTTATAATACTGTGTTTTTCATATATTGTGATATATGATGGGGTATATAATCTGTTGTTGATTATGTGTGTTTGGATGATATTGATCATGGTTATTTGGTATTTTAAATACCATATATAGTACTGGAATTAAAAAGGGAATTTTCAATGTGTATATTGGAAATAAAATATATTTAAATAAAATCAAATGATTTTATAAAAAGGAATTTCAAAGTGTATATTGAAAAGAAACTATTTATAAAATCAAAGGATTTTATAAAAGAAAAAAAAATATAAAATCAAAGGATTTTATAAAAGATAAAAGGAAATATTTATTTAGAAAATAAATAGAATTGAAAAGGAAATATTTATTTGTTAAATAAATAGAATTGGAAAAGGAAATATTTGTAAAATAATTATAAAATCAAAGGATTTTATAAAATGAAAAGGGTTTTCGAAAATGAAATAATTATAAAAAGAAAGGAGTTAATCAAATAGAGTTATCAAAAAGGAGTTAATCGCATATAGTTTATTCAAAAGGAGTTAATCGAATATAGTTTATCCGAAAGGAGTTAATCGAATATATTTTATTCAAAGTGAGTTAATCGCATATAGATTATTCGAAAAGGAGTTAACCGAATATAGTTTATTCGAAAGGAGTTAATTGAATATAGTTTATTTAAAAGGAATTAATCGAATATAGTTTATCCGAAGGGAGTTAATCGAATATAGATTATTCAAAAAGGAGTTAATCGAATATGGTTTATTCGAAAGGAGTTAATCAAATAGAGTTATCAAAAAGGAGTTAATCAAATATAATTTATTCGAAAGGAGTTAATCGAATATAATTTATGCTAATAGAGTTAATCGAATATAGTTAATTCGAAGAGAGTTAAGTTGAATACAGTTTATTCGAAAGGAGTTAATTGAATATAGTTTACTCGAAGGGAGTTAATCGAATATAGATTATTTGAAAAGGATTTAATCGAATATGATTTATTTGAAAGGAGTTAATCAAATAGAGTTATCAAAAAGGAGTTAATCGAATATAGTTTATTCGAAAGGAGTTAATCGAATATAGTTTATTCGAATAGAGTTAATCGAATATAGTTTATTCGAAGAGAGTTAAGTCGAATATAGTTTATTCGAAAGGAGTTAATCGAATATAGTTTATTCGAAGAGAGTTAGTCGAATATAGTTTATTCGAAGAGAGTTAGTGGAATATAGTTTATTCGAAAGGAGTTAATCAAATATAGTTTATTCGAAGGGAGTTAATCGAATATAGATTATTCGAAAAGGAGTTAATAAAATATGGTTTATTCAAAAGGAGTTAATCAAATAGAGTTATCAAAAAGGAGTTAATCGATTATTGTTTATTCGAAAGGAGTTAATCGAATATAGTTTATTCAAAAGGAGTTAATCGAATATAGTTTATTCGAAGAGAGTTAATCGAATATAGATTATTCGAAAAGGAGTTAATCAAATATGGTTTATTCGAAAGGAGTTAATCAAATAGAGTTATCAAAAAGGAGTTAAACGAATATAGTTTATTCGAAAAGAGTTAATCGAATATAGTTTATTCGAATAGAGTTAATCAAATATAGTTTATTCGAAGAGAGTTAAGTCGAATATAGTTTATTCGAAAGGAGTTAATAAAATATAGTTTATTCGAAGAGAGTCAGTCGAATATAGTTTATTCGAAAGGAGTTAATCGAATATAGTTATTTGAAAAGAACTTATCGAATAGAGATTATTCGAAAGAGAGTTATATGTTGAAATTAGACTATATCAAATTCGAGAGAAAGTACTATTCACTTTCCATTTTTAATCAAGATTTATTTATTTATTAATAACATAGTTGTTTGTTTATTTATCCAAATTAATAAAAGTTATATTTAAGTTATTATATTTCAGAAGCATAGGATTATAACACTATTGTTAAAATCAAATGATTTCTGTAAAAGAAGTGGAATCGTAAATAGAATCTGAGAGTTACGAAAGGAAGTTTGTTAAAGATTTAAAAGGTGAACTTGTCTATTTCAAGGTTAATAATGTTGTTCAGTTAAGGTCTGAAAGGTAGTTATACCCCAACTTGATTGACTCCATTTTAACTACGGAATGGTTAAGGTTCGATAATGAAGGTTGGTTAAGAAAATTTAGTTAATGAGTGTAATGTTTTGAGTGGGCAAAGCGATGTTTTATTTAAACATATGTTTTAATCCAAATGTATGAGTTTTGGAAATGTTTTCCAAATAAGAATCAGAAATATTTTCTAATATAGAAAATAAGAAATGGAAATGTTTTCCAATGTTAATAACGTATATTTTCTAAATTTAGAAAATAAGAAATGTTGAATATATGGAAACAGGAAATGAAAAATGAATAAATTAATGAACTAAAGAGACAAATGTTAAATGATGATAGATCGATATAATTTCCATCTGGAAATAATATCATTGTTTGCACACGTGTTTTTATTTGATAGTTAACTCATCAACTATCGAAGTTTTTCACCATTATTCCGTTGTCAATATAGATAGACTGCGATCAGATTCATTATCTGAAAACCATTTGCGATCAAATATAATGAAGATAATTGAAGACGGAGTTATGCAAGGGTTGTCCTGTTTATAGAATAGTGCCTTCGGTTTGTCTAGTCCCAGGACAACCTGTATGGAAGAATGTTTGACAGAGTATATTCAATAGATCGCATAAGTTGATCTCTTCAAACGTATTTACATTTGGTGGCGGAGGAATTCGTTTCTCTTAGCTGTATACCCGTTATTTTTTTGGGGAAATCAATTTGTGATTTGGCGGGTATGACGATGTGACATTCAAAGTGAACAAATATGCGATCTGTCAGAGATAAGCGTGGCTTCTAGTCTCACAACCGGGAAATGGTATAAAATCGGGTAGGTCGCATGGCTAAGTGGTTAGCTGCCAATTAGGGTGTATTGTCACCTTATCTAGAGAAATTCCATTTACTTCTATAATCTATTTCGATGCTGTCCCTTTCGGGAAACGGTTGCAGATCCCAACCGTTGGTGATAATACATTTGGTACACTCAAGCAAAATGAGTGACCGGTCATATTTAGCCTGGGGTACAAGATGTTCTTGTTGAACCCAGTGTATTCCTCTATAGAGATACACTGTCGGAAGGTGGTCCCATACCTTGCCAGTTGGAATTCATTAACCAATAAGCGCCCACGGTTTTTGATTATATATTATGTATGTGGAACGTGAGATGAAAGCTTTCTGCTAATGATTATTTAGTTGTGGTTGATAGACACTATTATAATATCAAAAGAGTTTTGATATAAAGATTTTCGTTTCTTTCAAAAGGATTTTGAAAGTCAAATCAAGTGTCTGGATTCTCATAACGGAAAAACCCGTTCCGTTTATACGGCGTGGTCTTATGAGATATCGTTTATTTTCTCAAACAATTTTAAATTGTTTACTCACACTAGTCACATGACTGACCCAGAGTTTATTTTGTTTTGTTTTCCCTAAACTCTTGGGTGCCCAAATTTGTATGGGCAGTCAAGTAGTCAGGATTTTACAGATATACTGAGAGCTTGGAGCAGGAGGCTTCAGGGGTATATAGTTATTGTTTATTTCCGCTGTGTTGTATGTGTTATACTCTGATAATGTTACTGTATACATGTACTGATTTTATTTCAAAGTTATGTTATATTTTATTCGTTCCACTGTGAGATTCGTGTTTACTCAAATGTTGTATGTTCTTCTTCTTCTTCTATTCTAAGTTTCTATCTTATATATTCTCACCCTCTAATTTCTTTCATGGACTATCCGGTGCTTTCGGTTCTTGGATGTTCAATATGGTGTTGTATGCCGATATCCAAGGTCGCATATTCCCCGGGTCGTTACAGTATGAAACCACCTGCCGATAGTGTATCCTTGGAGGCGAATACACTGGGTTCAACAAGAACGTCTTGCAACCCGGCCCACACATGACCGACCACTCATTTCGCTTGAGTGTATCGAATGTATATCACCAACGGTTGGGTTCAGCAAGCGTTTCCCGAAAAAGGGACAGCATCGATAGATTAAAGAAGCAAAAGGAATTTCTTTAGATAGGTGATTGTACACCCTAATGGGAGTGACCCACATAGCCATGCTGCCTGCCCGATTTTTGTCATTTCCCGGTTGATGAGGCTTGAGGCTAGAATTTTCCTTTAGAACATCTAACCATCATTCACTTTGAATTCCACATTCTCAGATCCGTCAAATCACTAATTGACGTCCACAAATATAATCTGGGTATAAAAGAAGTGCCCCTCTTCGCCACCAACTCGGTATATTTTTAAAAATCAACGTACGTGGTTTTAAGGAAATACTCTGTCAGACATTCGTCCATACAAGTTATCCAGGAACAGGATGAGTCGAAGGCACTCTCCTACCGCATCCAATATAGGAATCACCCCATGGATCAGTAGCGAGTAGTCCTTGCAATCCGTAGATTTCAACCACGATAGAATCACAATCAAATAACTCTGGTTGCAAGCCAGAGAAATTCGACTAGTAGTCCTTCCGCTTATGAAGATCCACGGTCTTCAATTGCTCCATCTTCACGTATTTGTTGGTTCAGAATGGTTTTCGAACATAATTTCGATCCCAGTCTTTCCATACCAATAATCGTATTAGTCAGGTTTTGATAGTTAGTGATTTAACTATCAAAGAACAAGTGTGTGAGTAAAATAAGTTTGTTGATTCGGTACTTGGCACTACTTAGCCTATTTACAAATAAATAAATAAATGGTAAAAACACCTTTAATTCTTTCAATATAATTAAACCTTATATTTATTCTCAATTATAACAAATACTATTTTAAATACTTTAGAGCATGTATATATGTATATAACCAGCTTTCCATTTCGTTTGGAAATATCGATATATTTCTTTAAAACCTTTTTCCCTTTTTCTTTATATTCGAGTATCTCGATATATATATATATATATATATATATATATATATATTATACCTAATGGTATTAACACGTTGCCAATTCTGATATGGCAAGGCAAATGTCAACTTATATAATTTAAACCAATATTTTATTTACATTGCAGCTAATATTGTAGTATTCTTTATATTCCAAAATCTCGCATTAGTTTCCAATGTTCTTCGTATAGGATAAAACCAATTTCAACACCTTTACTCATTCCAAACTAATACCATTCCTTAATAATAGTGTAACAACCCTGAATTTTGGGGTAAATTTAAAATTTTATTTTAAGTTATTTTAATGGATTTTAATATTTAAAATGATTTATTTAAAATAATAATGATAAAAAAATTGATTTGATTCGAAGTTAGAATGAATAATTTAATTCTAATAATAAAAGAAGTTAGAAATAGCGGGTAGTTTGAAAAGTCAAACTTGAACTTTGACTGATCGTACAGGATGCAAAATTTAACGGATTTTAGTGAAACCAAAAATATTAGAATCTATTTAAACATATCTTTCTAACGAATCTGAAAAACTGAAATTTCATAGCGGGAATCAAAAGTTATGCCCAAATCAAAATTTAGAAAGGTCGCTATGAAATATATAAAGGTCAAAAATGCTACTTTTTGCATACGAAGGAATTTGAACTCGAAACCACTGCCATTGAGTTCAGAATGACGTTTCTACATTTAAAAATAGTAAACACTTATATATTTCGGGTTTCGGAAATTATTTGTTTAAAAATGTATTTTTAATATTTAATATATACGCCATGAAAATAGTCATTTTACAAACGACCTCGGTTTTCGACGAAACCACTTTTGTTGGAACCGGAATGTCAAATTATTGCTAAGTTTAATTTTCTAGAATTTTTCGAATTAATATGTGAGCGTGGCAAAAGAAAACGTGTTTTGAAAAGTTTAAGTCAAATCGGATCGACCAGAAAAATGCCATTTTTCAAACATGCTCAGAATTTGACAAAATTAATTTTTTTGGATCGTATCGATAAAAGAAAGCCAAAAATAATTTTTCTGTAATTTTTGGAGTCCGTATGTGGCCTCGGCGTATTTAAATGTAAGGTAAATATTTAATTAATTAATTTTTTACAGATTTCGGGATTGGGCCACGAGACCTGTCCCATTGCGTTTAGAAGGCGTCTAAACCTTTAGAACGACAGTAAGCAGGCCTAATTCGGAGACAGCCCGCATTTTTACCTTTATAACACGCTTTACGATGAATAAATTAATAAAAAATTATTTAAAACCCTAAAAAATGACCAGCCGCCATATCCAAAACCGAAGGCCATGAATGACCGAAAATTCAAACCTCAATAACTTTTGATCCGCTCAATGAAATTCAACATATTATATACCGAATCGAATAGATTTTCAAGACCTTTCAATCCATACGGTTAAGATCGGGTTTCAATGCACGGATTTCGCGAATTCTCAGCCTGAAGGGGCTGCGTTTATGGGTGGTTGGCGGGTACTAGGGGGGCGCGAGCTGGGCCCCATGGCTGGCGCTGGAGGAGGGCGAGAAGGCGGAGCTTGCGGCGGTTCCTGATCGGCGGCGCAGGCATCGAGGCAGAGACAAATTCCAACCCTAGAGGATGGTGATGGGTTTCAACGTTCATGTATTAACCGATGAAGAAGAAGGATCTAAGGAGGATGACGTGGCATCATATTAGTGATGGGAATTGTTTTGGTTATTATTTATATAATTTAAATTTCAAATCTTTAAACATGTATAACTTCTCCATACGAGGTCCGTTTTGCGAACCGTTTGTTGCGTTGGATTCGTCTTTCCGAGATCTTCGAGATGGCGCTGACCAAATCTGAAATGGAGCACTTTGAATTTTCAGCCAAATCAATGTGAGAATTTCTAATTTTAATTAATTTAATTAATTAATTTATCATTGTTAAATAATTGTTTGTATATTATTTAATTAGATTTGCGCTGTGATGAATTGTGATTGTTGTTGTGATGAATTGGATTGTATTGTGTTAGTTAGATCTGTTATTGTATTATTTAGATCTGATGAATCCAATAAAAATCATCATGGTTTGTAAATTGGATTAAACTAGAATTTTTAATCCAATTAAAAATATTATCTTGTTTGTGGATTGGATTAGATTAGAATCTTCAATCCAAATAAAATATCATATTTTGTCATGTTTATTTTATTGACACTAAGCTGTTAAAATACCATCTTGTTTTTACTGTTGAATTGAATTAGTTTGCCAATTCAAAAATTTTGTGTTATAATAAAATGTTGAAAATGTCTTATTAGATTTAAAATAATAGTTTTGTTATGAAATGTTACGTAAGGATTAAAATATCGTTTTATTTTAAATGAAATGTTAGACAAACATAATAGGTTTATTTAAAACATTTTTGTATAAACAAAAATCACAATTTTAGTTAGGATACTTTTGGTGTAGACAAAATTTACATTTTAGTTTAAAATGTCACATTGGTATAAAATTGGCATTTTAATTTTTAAAGTGTCAATATTAGGAAAGAACACCATTTTATTTATAAAATGTGAGAATATAATAAAAGTACATTTTATGTATGAAGTGTTAAAGTAGAACAAAAATACATTTTTGTTATAAATTGTCAAAATAGAATATAAACACCGGTTGCGTTATAAATTATCACATTAGAAACAAAAACACCATTTTTATTAAGAATATGCTATGTAATTAAACATGACATTTTGTTAAGATTATGTTATGAAAATAAAAATAACATTTCTGTTAGAAATGACATGTTAGTATATAAAAAAAAATTATGTTATTAGAAATGTTAAATTAGAACAAAAATATCACTTTTGTTAGTAATGAAATATTAGCATATAAAGATGTCTTTTTAGTTAGAATGTTAAAATATCATTTTTGTTATAAATGTTAGGTTAGCTTGAATGTGTCATTTTTGGTAAAATAATGTTTTACAAGAAATGATTATTTAAAATAAAAAGATCATCTCTATTTGGAATGTTTGAATAGGATTGTTATGTGAACAAGTTATTCTTTTTATTGGTCATATGAAATTAGAAATTTGTGTACAAATAAGGATCAATTTTATTTGTCAAGTTAAATTAGAGAAGTTTGTTACAAATAAAAATCCCCTTTCTTATTTGCCATTAGAATAGTAGAAAACATGTTATAAATAAAGTTATTCTTTTATTTGCCATCAGCAATATTGAATATGTTATTAAGAATGTTTAAACATGAAAATTTACATTTTTTAGTGTATGTTTTCTTCATTAAAAATGTTCATTTGTAGTATTAATACAATAAAAATCAAATTTTTGTTGTATAATTGATTCATGGAAAAGAAGCATGTTTTAAATAATGTGTTAAAACAAGAAATGTGACATTTCCATTGTATGTTTAATTCATTTAAAAGGACCATGTTTTAAATAAAAGGTTTACACATGAAAAGCTACGTTTGTATTGAATGTATGATTCACCAAAAATGTACATGTTTTGAAATATGGTTGTATGTGTTAAATATATAATTTTTAACATAAGTATGAAGTGTAAAAAATTCACATGTAAAATATAAATGGTTGTTTTGTTGAATTAGAATCAACAAAATAAAAATTGTCATTTTGTTGGAATTAAGATGGTTGAAACAAAAAGGACATTTTTGTGAAATAAAAGAATTAAGCACAAATAACATTTTTATTAACTAGATTTGTGTTATAACAAATGTTCATTTGTTAAAATGAAATAGACATGATTTTCACCGTCATTTGTTAAAATGAAATAGACATGATTTTCACCATTTGTTAAAATGAAATAGACATGATTTTCACCATCATTTGTTAAAATGAAATAGACATGATTTTCACTGTCATTTGTTAAAATGAAATAGACATTATTTTGCACCGTCATGTGTTAATAATGGTATGAATATTTTCGCCGTCATGTTTGTTATAAAAGAATGAAACTTAATGAAGCAATATTATTAACATTTCTATTGTAATTAAAGGAAAGTAATTAAAAGAATGAAAGCTTATGCTTTTTTTTTTATGAAAAATGGAATTTTAAGTTTATGTTTAAATGAATTAAAAAGAATGAAGTCATGTTACATTTTTAGTGTAAAAAGTAAAGTTTACATTTTTAATGTAAATAGGATTAAAAAGATGAAAGTTACATTTTTTAATGTAAAAAGAAAAATATACATTTAAATGTGAATAATAGAAGGAAAATTACATTTTCATGTAAATAGAACTTAAAGAAGAAGATTACATTTTTGTGTCTAATTTAGAATTTAAAGAAGAAAAATTACATTTTCATGTAAATAGAACTTAAAGGAGAAGATTTACGTTTTAATCAATTGAATTTTTATTAAAAATGACAACGGTATGAAATTTACATATTCATGTAAAAGAATTTCAGTAAAGATTATAACGATGAAATTTATATTTTAATGAATTAGATTTTCATTAAAAAGATTAAAATATATGAAATTTACATTTTTATGTGTAAAGATTAAAGCAAGAATATCATTTTGCTTGTAAAGGAAAGAATGACACAAAATAATCATTTCTGTTGAATTAGAAATAACGCACAAGAATTTGCATGGTTGTGTAGATTGAAAATAGAAAAATATACATTGCATGTATAAGTTGTGTATGTGAATTAAAAACAAACATTATTGTGTGTTATGTCATATATCTTTACTGGTCATGATTAACACAATAATGAGATGGCCGAAGAAATTGTATGTATATATATAATCATATATATATAAACAAATTTTAATTGAATGAATCAGGCGTAGTAGTTCACTTTATAGAATTGTACTTTTAGTTGATTATACCGAAATATCCGACCGTCGGATTTTCCCAAATCTGTAACCGTTAGGTTTGCCTTGGGAAGATCTTTCCAACATTATAAATTATGTTAAAAGCCAATGGTTAGATTTAGAGAAATGGGTAAAAACAAATTTGGATGAAAACAGCGCCAAGGTCGCCTTTTGACTTAGAGCGTTGTTAAATGGAATTTAATTATTTTTATATAAATAAAAACAAAGGTTGATCATTATAAATTAATATCAACGATATGAAATGATTTTTAAATATATATATATATATATATATATATATATGCGAGGATCAATTGAAAAGTCCGAGTTCAATCTCATTTCAAATGATCATACGACGAATGAAAGTCGAAGAGTTGAAGATGGTGATTGAAGATCGGCGATCTTCACATCGAATGGACGACAATTGCTGATTCCCATGATTGGAGTAGCTACCTTGAAGGGGCTACAGTGGTGGCCGTCCTGACGTAGTGTTGATTAGTACGGATTTGTCTTTCGCTCAGACCAAGAGCATAAGCTTATAAATGGATTGTGTGTCTGACATCGTACTCCATTAAATATCATGTTATTAATCTTCTGTCGAATGTATGGATGTCTGGCGGAGGAGAATTTATTCTCTTGCTTAACACCCGTTCATATATTTCGACAAAGGATTGGTAGTGTGATATGGAGTGACGATGTGGCATGCTAAGATGCATATGATCAAGGCTTTGTTGAAAAGCAGGCCTTGTGGATGATCAAAGCATAGCCTGTTTAGGCATAGCTTTGTGTATAGCGTGACTTCGCGAGCCTTACACACCGGTGCAGTCTAAAACGGGAGAAGGGAACGCAGGGAGAGCAGCACGTTTCGTTCTAGCTAGAAGTGGTGTTTGGATTTTAACACGGCCCGGCATTTTACTTATGTGGATGATGGAATGAGGCGCCTCGGATGATAGGTCCTATAGGACCGGGAAACGTGTGTTCAGAAATTGCCAATCCGCAAAATCGTATGTGCGGACCAGCCCTGCAGCTATCCAAGGGTTCACTGCGAGGGATCCTGAGACATTAGCTAGAGTGTCTCGAATTGGTAAGGAGCTCCTCCCTAGCCTTGACTCATGATGGAAACCCAATTTCCAATACGACCTCATGCAGTTTTGATTATATTACTAGTATGGAGGCATAGTAGTATGGTATCTATGCTTCCTAGGATTGATACGTTATGATTGAAATGTTTTTGAAACATATACACACTAGCAATAATATCAAATTCGTTTTTATCGTATCAAGCATTTTTGACCATTATAAGGTAAAACCCTATCCTCTGGTTTGCGTTGCATTGTGTGATAGGACTTGGGTCTTATGATGGTTTCATTTTTCCAAAAAGCATTGCGTTGTTTAACGATTTACTTTAACTTATGCATGACAATCCATTGGAGTAAACCCATTCCGCGTTAGCGGCGTGGTCCTTGGATTTGTCTTATTGTTATTAGTTAAATTAGTTAAGAATTCTCACACCAGTCCCATGACTGACCCGTTGTTTGTTTCCACCTTTACAAACTCGGGTGCCCTCTTTCCACACGGGCAGTCGAGTAGTTTGTCTATAGGTTCTTATCTCGAGCAGGATGCCGGATTGAAGCTTAAAGCTGTGTCCAGAGCATAGTTATCTTCCGCTGTATCTATTTCGTTGTTTCCACTGTATTGTAATAAAATATTGTTATTTATCTTCCGCTGTAATTTATTCGATGTACTCTGATATTCTGTACTCTGATGTTATATTATCATGATATAATAAAAGTCTGATGTTGTTGTTCTAATGTATTGTATTCCCAAAGTTAACGTATGCGGATTTTGAACGGTCTTGGTCGATTTTGCGATCGATTAAGGTCGGGCAAAATGCGGGTCGTTACAAATAGTGAAGCCGTTCAAGTTGGGGTGTTTTATTTACATCTTAGACCTTGATCGACAACGTTCTTACCTTAGAATAATGTTAGTTTGTCACTTAACAATTGATATTAAAATCTCATTTCCCCTTTGATTTCAAATCTGGTTTATAAACCGTTTATTATATTTGAAATCCTTGTTCAATAATCCATTTACTTAATTTGTTTGATTAAGTAGATGTCCACAAAACACCACCTTTAACTTATATCATTATTTCGCTTATACATTTTGATTTATAATAAAAATAAAAATCCCTCGTCAAATAATTTGATTCCATTTATTTGGGCATTTATATCTTGGGTTTGAAATCCATTTACCATCTCCTTTATATCAAGACCTCATTATTTGGAATCTATTTCCAAAAACCATTTACCAATTTTTTTCACAAAACTATCTTATGTGTTTTCCTTTGCGTTGGAATTCTTATTCAATTACAGTGTTCGCTTGATTCAATTCTTTAACCATTAAAGTAATCACTTTGGTTTTAAAAACCTCATTTTTAGACTTTGCTTGGATTTCTTCCTTAATACTTGTAATAATCCATTTACCACCTTTTCACAACTTCTAATATTTTATTCTGAAATCATCATTATATTTTAGTCTATCTCTAATCTATTAACCAATTTCATTCAATTTGAATTCACTTTACTTAATTTAAAAATTAAGGAAAAACCTTATTTAAATCCCCACATTTACTTACCAATTCCATTTACCCCCTTGTTTGAAACTTGGATTATAAATCTCTCATCACCTCTTTGATCAAACCATAATGCCACTTAATCATTCCCTAATTGAATTCCAATCAAAAGTCCTTTCTCTAATTATTATTAATTAAAATAATAATTAACTTTAACATTAATTACTATATTAAAATAGTTAACTCTACTATTAATTAAAAATAGGATAATTATCACTTTTAAAGGCTAATTAAATAGTAATTTACTTTATTAACACTAACCAATTCAATAATTACCTTGGATTATAGTTAATCGACGATTAACTAATATTTTAAACTAACTATTCAATAATTTCTTTAATTTATAGTTAATCAAAGAATAACTAATATTTTACATCATTTGTTAAATTTAACGAATACTCGGAAAAATTTACATCCAATTAATCCTATTACCAATTTTATTTAAAAACGGTTGATTTTGTCAACCGTACATATCGGTTAGCAGTTAACTGATTTCCATTTTTCATTTCCCTTTTTAAATTAATTAAATAACTTAATTAATTAAAAAACCCATTTAATTGTTTCAAAAATGATTATTCCATTTTACCAACCCGTTTAATTTAAAAACCCATTTAATTGTTTCAAAAACAATATATTTTAGGCTATTCACTGCCAACTACCCAATCAATACTGCCGATTGATTTTAATTACAACAATGATGAATATCTATTCAACTATCAACATTGAATAGGTTTTAGTGTCAGTCAGTGTGAACAATTCATATATGCACTACAAATAAGAATACATTTTATTTGAGGAATCCGGTCAGATCCCTCCAACCTGTCCTTCTCTGCATCACAGATAACAGTTTGATGATAATATACAAATTTAATTTCAATAATCTATTATTAAAAATGACGAATATAAATAACGGCAATCAATCAAACAATAAACAACCAATTTAGCATCCATAGCATCCAATCAACCAATTTATACAGTTAGCGGTAAATTATATTTTACTATGAATTTAACACATCACAGAATTCCAGAAGGTGTGAGAATTAACTAGCAAGATTTCATTTCGGTTGGCGGTCGATATTTTGTTCCATTTAATTTTAAACAACCGTTTAAAATTATCTGAAATTCCCACTGCATCCAATCGATTTCCAGTCAGTACCATCACTTAGGCCTCGCCCCTGTGATCCCAACGGATCCAGTTTCACTGAATTTCGTTAACGTATGTAAAAGTTACGCTAATTTCAAGTTATATGAATAAATTCGATTATTGATTAAGTTTAATTATTAATTAAAATTACTAATTACCTTTATTAGTCCTTAACTAACGTAATTTGCCATGTCATCATCATACCGTGAGATTACGCGTTATCTCCTCTTCCCAACTCTAGAACCCGATGCTTCCACTCGCAAAAACCCAAATCCACACTTTGACTTCAACCCCAAGACACCAGCGATGTTCCCAACCACCGGTACTGGTCCTGACCATCATACCTGAACCGTGCCTCCAAGGCGCCCCGCCGCCAAGAGCCTCGACCCCCCAGTCAAACCCTAGTCGCCAGAATTCCAGTTCGTACGGAAACCACACACGGCCAAAATTCGCCATCCACAGGCCACTTCGAATGCCGCACCATTTCCAGATCCACCACCTCACGTACCCCTATAATTCCCCTTCAGGCCGACCCACCAGAAAACGAATAGAGCCACCAGAAAATCAAAAATTCTGATCCTTGCTTTCGAAAAAATACCCAAAATAGACCAGCTCCGTTCAACTCATGATTCCGACCACCACATCTAGTTTCAGGTCATCGACCCAAAGAAGAAAATGACCATCTTCCTCCCCTCTATGACTTTTCCTTTGGACCTATCATCAAACGACGACCCAAACTCCACCAAAACCCACAAAACCGAAACCCAGATCTCGCCGTTCTTCACGATTTCCGACCACCGTTCCACCCCAATTTTTTTTCCAGCAAGTAAATACGGACCATATCTACAAATTTCCTTCAGATTACCACAGCAAATTCGCAAAAGATTAAGAGAAATAAATTGATTTGTGATTAGGGACCTTTCTGCAAAATAGATGCTGGTGAATGGTTTTGGTTTGAGAATAGG
Organism: Allium sativum; assembly: GCA_030737875.1. Taxonomy (NCBI): domain Eukaryota; kingdom Viridiplantae; phylum Streptophyta; class Magnoliopsida; order Asparagales; family Amaryllidaceae; genus Allium; species Allium sativum. The sequence goes on from CM060913.1 coordinate 968,436,687, forward strand.
TTTTTGGATGATGGTGGGTTGTATTTATAAAGAAAAATAATGTAAATTTATGTTGATGTGACGAACGATATTTTATTTCGTGTCTATCGCAATTTTTTAAAACTGTTTATTCGCTTTTGTGCTCACATACCAACTCCGTTTGTAACGAGAATGGACGTCCTAGTATAAATTGATGTTACTGTCCTAATGAAACTTGTTTCATCGAATTCCGAGTCCGTTTGCTCAAATGGCACTCATTCACGTCCAAATAATCGTTTTATTTGCATTTTATTCTGCCACGCTCACAGAATAGCTCCAATTTACGTACAAATTGAAATCTAGCAATAATTAGCTGTTACGGTCTCAATAAAATTTGTTTCGTCGAAACGGAGGTCATTTGAGTAATGATCCTTTTGAAAGGTCCATTTTAAATTAAATTAAACCAATTTTAAAATACCTCAATATAATATAAATAAAATACTGTTATCAGCCATACACGAGCAGAATTTCATACACTACCACAATAAAATATTCTGGGTTGAATTCCAAGCCAAATCGATATTTAGAAAAATAAAAACCCTATGTTTTATATAAATAAATCGCTATAATATATAAACGAATTCCATAGGGACTATTTTAAAATTTGATTTGGACATAAAACAAAATCAACGCTATGAAAACTGGATTTTTCTCCTTCATTAGAAAAATATTGTCCATTAGATCCGGACGTTTCTTATTTCGCAGAAATCCGACTAATATTGGATCCTATATAGCAGTTTAAAGTTCAAAACGCAATATTATGAACTACCGCGCACTGCAGCTCGTTTTATAATATAATTATAAATTATATATATTAAACCGTTGTTTTATAACGAAATCGTTATTATCATTTCAATATAAACCATTTTAAATTACTCGATCACACCATATTTCAAATTCGTCAGTTTTCCAAATATTTTTGAATTAAAATATTGTTATATTATCAATATAAATAAATATTCAAAAAATGTTTAAATTCAATTATTTAAATTCAAACCAATAATTTAAATAATTAAAATAATTCAAATAATTAGGCAGAAAATACGGGCCATTACATAAGTAGTCCAATTCATTACCATGTCCATTTATGGTTTATAATGGGCTAGACCTCCCACATTTGGCCTACAACGTGTGGATGCTGGATATGCCGGTCGGGTTTGGGCAGACTTATTCCATAATTGGGCCTAACCTCGTGTCTTAGCCCGATTCGTATTTGCATACTTAGACCTCCCACATTAGGTTCAACATTATGGCTGCTAGATATGCCGGTTGGGTCCGGGCAGACTTCCACCACTAATGCAACCTAACCTCGTGCCATAAGTACAATTATAATTCCTAATTGTAATTACTAGACATCCCATTATTAATTAATTAATCAATTAATTAAATCTTTCCCTTTATAGGTGTTAATGCCCACTCTGCCCAATAGTTTTAATAATATGTCCAAAAATGTTTATATTCAAATTTTGCCATTACTAACCCTTTTTCCCCCGTCCCTTAACTAGCGTCCTCACAAAATTGGCAGCATGCCTAGGCTAGATAATAGCCTAGCCATAAACGATAAAAAAGAAAAAAATAGTAGTAGTGTAACAAAAGTGATTGTTCAACTTGGCATAAGCATATACTGTCATGGTGATAAAGTGAATATACATACTGGCATGGACATGTAATCAACATCATAACAAGATGGACATAAGACCGGTGAACTTGTGGCAGTCAATTGATTCTGACATAACTATGATGTCCCAATAAGCATAGTAAGATCTAAATTAGCAATTTAGATGTCCAATTGGTTTAGATCTAACATGATAAAACAAAGGGATAAATTAGATAACATAATTCAGATCCAAAGGTTAAAATAGATCTAACACCATTAGAATGACATAATAGCATTCTTAGATCTAACTATGGGTTCACAAATTTACAACATATCCAAGTTGATCGCAATATGATAGGTGAAAGGTGATTTACATAAAGAATTAGACCTAACCAATGTTGCAAATGCCCAAATTAACATATTTATATTCACCACAATATAGTTACAAGTAAAGATCCACATAGGCAATATAATAGAATAACCACAATTGCATTCGATCTAAAGGTGTAGATCTATCATGACATAGTATAAGATTTAACAATAGCATGGATTCATAGTTTACATCATATCCAATTCACAGTCTTTCATAATTCACTTTTATTCATTTAAACCTAAAAGCAACTAGACACTCACAGCGTTAGGCTTAGAGAATAGAGAAAGAATGGATCTTGAATTTCTGGATTTGATTTGCAAATTTGAATGTTGTACGTTGTTAAAGAAAATGAATCTGTCTTAGTTCGCACGCCGGCAGCATTTGGCTCCCATAATTTCCAATAAAGAAATAGGGGAATTGGACACATATATATAGCTGCAGAACACTTTGAAACCGATTGCCACCGCAGCCCTAGGGGTGTCGACACCTCTGTGGGTGGGTCGACCCCGATGTCGACACCCCTCTAGGGGGTCGACCCCCTAGAGCGGAAAATCTGCCGCCATTCTTCAATTTTTGAATTTGAAATGTTCTGGATAAAATTCCGACTCATACATGACTCATATATATATATATATATATATATATATATATATATATTCTCTGCACGTATACAAACTTAAAACCCTCATAACTCCTCCATACGGTGTCCGTTTTACGCAAAGCAAATGTCTATCTTAACCATAATTTCGAGACGGACGCGATGGTGCAGTTTGTTTTTCTCTTAATTATGATTATTATATTAATTAATATTTAATTTATCCTTTTTTGGTCTTGTTAGAAATTCGAGGTGTTACATTCTCCCCTACTCAAAGGATTTCGTCCTTGAAATCTCTAAGTTGAGAAAAATGCATATCTTACCATCCATCATCCATCTACTCCTCCAACAACCACTGGCATCCATTGTCCTTAAAGACTTCTAGTGCTTATATGAATATATGCAACGATGTGTGTATATGTCCCAACAGTAATGCGAAAAATCAGGCAGTCTACTGATTCAGTTGTCCTCCTTAATGCAATGTATGTTAGTGTCGTGATACAAATATGTATGCAAATAAAACTATTATATCCTATAAGCTCTATATGTGTGCACACTCATTTGTCCAAATGCAACATCCATATGCTAATTCATCCATTTCCATCCATAAAAGAAAAGAAAATGCATAAACATCCGTATGCAGTATGAAAGTGATTGAGCCGATCTTAGTGCCTAAAGTGTGTGTATATGCATCCATAGGCAACCACTAGAAAACACTTACATCCAGTTGCGTCCATCAAGCATAACATGTCTCAAACACATGTTTACATCCATTGGATTCCTATCTAAAGGTCGAAAAATATTATGGACAAGATATACTCAAATGATAGAAACAAGCACTAATAAAACTTAAAAAAAAGGAGCTAAGAACATACGCTCGAAAAGAAAAGGGTACGAAGCACGAATCTTGTCTTCGGTTTCCAAAGTCGCATCCTCTGGGTTATCTCCCCATTGAACCTTTAGCAACTTGATCTCTTTATTGCGTAGCTTCCTAACTTCTGATCCAAGAATACGGGAACTCGTCTGACTGTCGCCTCCCGTTCCTCTTCTACTTCTTCCAACACACTTGGCTCAACGATTACTGCGGTGTCATGCAGGCACTTCCGCAGATGAGAAACGTGGAAAACATCATGAATGCCAGATAGATTTTCTGGGAGCTTTATTCTGTAGGCCATTTGGCCAATCCTCTCGGTTATGGAAATGGTCCCACAAACCTAGGTGCCAACTTCCCTACCAATCCGAGGCGAACCACGTTCCTCAGAGGTGATACTTTGATCACAACTAAGTCTCCCACTTCAAATTTGATGTCAGTCCTTCTCTTGTCTGCATAGGATTTCTGCTTATCTTGAGCTGTCTTCATCCGCCGTTGAATAAGGTCAATATTTTCGGACGTTTCCCTAACCATATCTGGCCCAAGTAATAATCTTTCTGTAGATTCCCACCAACAAGTTGGTGATCTACAGGGTCGCCTGTACAATACTTCTAAGGGTGCCGTGACGATGCTAGCTTGATAACTGTTATTATAGGCAAACTCTACTAAAGGAAGATGCTCTTCCCAAGTCCCTCCGAAGTCTAGGATACATAGCCTCAAAAGATCTTCAAGAATCCTGTTCACCCTCTCCGTATGTCCATCGGTCTGAGGATGATAAGCGATTTTCAAACACAACTGTGTACCTAATTCTTCTTGCAAGCCCCTCCAAAATTCACTGGTAAAGATGGGGTCACGATCGCTCATGATGATGGAAGGTACTCCGTGAAGACGAACTATCTCACACACATAAACTGCTGTCAACCATGATGTCGTCCTCTTACTCTTAACAGGAATAAAGTGAGCTCTCTTAGTGAGTCTAACTACCACAACCCAGATACTGGTGTTGCCTTTCTTCGATCCAGGCAAACCATTTATGAAATCCAGAGAGTCGCTCTCCCATTTCCACTATGGAACCTCCAACGGATGAAGTAATCCACCAAGCTTCTTTTGCTCAGCTTTGACTTGGTGGCAAACTAAACATTGAGAAATAAATTCGGCCACATCTTTCTTCATCCCAGCCTAAAAGAAAACCCTCTTCATGTCCTTGTACATCTTATCACCGCCTGGATGAATGGTTATCTTAGAATGGTGGGCTTCTTCTAGGACTGCCTTTATCAAGCTTCCAGTTTGAGGAACACAAAGCCTTTCATATCGTCGCAACCACCCTTTTTCATCTATGGTATATCTACTGAGGTGACTAGAAGTATCCCCTCTTCTGAGCTTATCCATGATGTCTAAAATTTTTGGGTCACCTTTTTGCGAAGCTCCCGTCTAGTCCATAAGAGTTGGTCGTATCTTCAGGGATGCATACAAATCAGGCAAAATCTCAATGGAGGTCCTAAAATCAAAAGCTAATATGAATTCCAAGTTCTTTCTTTCCACAAACATATGACTCAGGGCCATCCTCTGTCTACTTAGTGCGTCTGCCATCACATTACCCTTGCCAGGGGTATAAGCAATCTCAAAATCATAAGAAGCTAGAAACTCTGTCCACCCTTGTTGCCTTAAATTGAGATCCTTCTGCTAGAACAAATACTTGAGAGATTTATGGTTGGTGTACAACTCAAACTTCTCTCCAAGTCAATAATGACACCACATCTTCAACGCAAATACTACGGTAGCTAGCTCTATATCATGGGTGGGGTAGTTCTTTTCATGAACTCTCAACTGTCTACCCCCATAACACACTACTTTCCCTTCTTGCATTAGAACCGCACCAAGCTCTGTACCACACGCATCAGTGTAGATGGTAAACACGTTACTCTCTTCAGGCAAGATCAAGACTTGGGCTGTTGCCAGAGCCCTCTTTAGTCGTTGGAAAGCAATGTCACAGTCTATATCCCACGAAATTCCAAGTTCTTCTTCGTCGGCCTGGTGAGTGGGGATGATATCCTTGTGATGCCCTTAATGAACTTCCTATAGTAACCTGCCAACCCAAGGAATCTTCTCACCTCGGTTGCATTTTTAGGAATCTGCCAATCTTGCACCGCAACCACCTTCACGGGTTCTACAACTATCCCTTCTTTAGAGACCACATGCCCTAAAACTGTCACCTCTTTTCTCCAAAAATGGCATTTGGAGAATTTTGCTTTAAGCTGATGCTCACGGAGAGTTTTCAAAACTTCTCTCAAATGTTGGGCATGCTCCTCTTCATTTTTGGAGAAGATCAAAATATCATCAATAAAGACTACAACAAATTTAATTAAGAACTCCCGAAACACCCTACTTATCAGATCGACAAAATAGGCGGGTGCATCCGTCAACCCAAAAGGCATAACTAACCATCCAAAGAAACCGTCCGGAGTCCTAAAAGAAGTCTTATCTATGTTGTCCTCTGTCACCCTCAACTGATGGAACCCCGTGGCCAAGTCTAACTGGGAAAATACTGAGGCACCAACAACCTGATCAAATAAATCATCAATCCTCAGAAGTGGGTGCCTATTCTTCTTAGTGAGTTTATTCATCTCTCTATAGTCAACACACAAACGAAGCGAACCATCTGCCTTAGTCGCGAAAACTACTGGAGCATCCCATTTAGATACGCTTCGTCTGATAAACCCCTTATCAAGTAGCTCCCCAACTTGTTTATTCAACTCCCTCCTTTCCCTCGGAGCCATGTGGCGCACTGGCAATGCAACTGGCTTTGCATTGTCCACCAAATATATAAAAAAGTCGATTTCGCCCCTTGGAGGTAAACCAGAACCTTATCAAAAACATCGGAATAATCTCGGACTACTGGAACAGATTGCAGATCGTCGATAGATGCATCAAGAGATTCTAGGAAACTAAGCATAACCTACCCTTGTGGGTCACAAGAAATCTCGAGGGTCCTCCCATGACAAGTCATAAGCCTAGCAACCCTCTTCTCACAATCCAGAATGGCACCAAACGTGGTAAGCAATTCAATTCCTAGAATCAAACCACAGCCCATAAACCCGAGCACATACGCATTGCATTCAAACTCGACGCCTAACACAGATATTTTCAAACCCTGACAAATTATAGATAAATGAGCCGAACCACAATGGGGTTTGAAACAACTACGGGATCCACTACCATACTTGTAATTAAGTGCAGAGATTCAACTACAAAACTTGATATAAATGAATGTGAGGCACCAGTATCAAAAAGTGTTCCAATAGGGTGGTTTGAAAAAGAATTTAAACCTTCCACAGAAACTTTTCTACCTCTATCAGGAGCACTGATCGCGAGAGCATGCACCTGCACTCCAGATGTCCCTGTCCTCTGACCCTGTCCCTGTGATCCCTGTTTCTTTGGGCACTCTCTAGCAAAATGTCCGACCTCTCCATAGTGGTAGCAAGAGTTCTTACTTCGCTTACAGTCTTTAATCAGGTGACCTTCCTTCCCACAATTGTGACTTTTTCTCTTATCCTTACCTTTATCATTTTTCCCTCCTTTCTTATGTTGTCGTTGCTGTTGCTACTGCCCCTTCTCGGGCCACACCTTCCTATTTTGCGATGTCTCCTCTGCCCTCTTTTCCCCTTGTCTTCCTCATGCATTAGGGCCATATCGAAAAGCTTTTTGAAAGTGACCCTCATTGGAATATGAGACATGGCTAACCCATGCAGAGGTTCATTCATCCCTTTAGCAAACCGCAAAGCCCTTTTGTGCGGCGTATCCACCAACTCTAAACCGAACCTTTCTAACTGGTTGAATTTATTCACATACTCCTTTATCGATAAGTTTCCTTGTTTGAGTGCTAAGAATCTCTCAATTTGCATGCTTCTTTCGGCTTTGGAAAGAAATTTCATTTTGAACCGCTGTCTAAAATCTTCCCAAGTTTCCACCGGATGTCCAACTTGGGTGACTTCCCACCAAAATGAGGCTTCGTCCTTCAACAGCCAGGCGGCTAGCTGAAATTTCCTTCTATCCTCTACTTCAAAGATAACGAATAAGTCCTTTGTCTCCTTTAGCTAATTCCGAGCTACTACGAATGTCTCGTTCCCACGGAATCGCTTCCCTCCCATAGCACAGAAGTCCTTGTAGATCTTGGTGAAGTTGTCTACTCTTGGAGGGGGAGGAGGAGGAGGAATGACTGGTGCAGCTGGGGGAGGAACACTTCCTTGGCCTTCGGCAGACACCGTGGCCTCCAAATACCTACGGAACCATCCGAGTATTGTGACACCCTTTGGGATATTAGGAATGTTTGACATGCTGAAAAAGGAAAAGGAAGAAATTCAGATAAAGGACCAAAGGATACTACATATGGCTTTTTGGGGAATGTTTTTCAAAATAGACTTTTCTTTTTAAAAATGCTTTCTTTTAAAATCTTTTTGAAAATAATTTTCAAAAATTTTATCCAATCTGGTAACCTTCAGCTTTGATACCAAGTGTGACACCTCACGTTCGTTAATGCCACTCACTAAGGGAATGCATTAAGTTTCGTGAAGCGTTATAGGTAAACAGACACAGAATAATTACAAGACAGATATAAATAAGATAGCAGCAGAATTTTAAATTTTTATTTCAAACATAAAACATAATGTCATGGTTCACAATACCATAAGTCACAAAAACCATTACAATAAAATAACTTCTATCTTGCACCATCAGAGTACATAAGTATATAAAAAGCATAATTCCCCAAATAAAAGAGTTAAGCCATAGTAGAGACAAGAACTTGAGCCATACTTCAGAAGTAGCTCCAAGCAAGATGATATCTGAGTCCTAACTAAGCCTGAGTGTTTCCTCCCTGAGAACCTAGAGGGGAACAGAAGAAAGAAGGAGAAACAAAAGGGTCAGACATAAAGTATGTTGAGTCTAGTTACTTTTAGCTAGTAAATAAATAAAATAACATGATAGGCATATAAAGTGGATAAGAGAGATCGTTACATAATAAGCAGGTGTGACAAGGTAGACAGGATAAGGTGTGTACACTTTTCTATTGATTACTCTGCACTATTACTAGTATAACCAGAATGAGATGATCCCTTCCACTATAAGTTGGTAGACTTAGGGCATACGTCCAAGTGTACCCCAACCACTACTCTAATCGATCGGCTCACTACTCCGTAGATACTCTGTGCCGACCCCACGGTAGGATGTATCACGTCCTAAAGTGGCAACCCCTCACTGATATGCACAGCCTCATATCTACAGGCGTCACGTTCGTCTTATCCCCCTCTGCCCAGCTCATGCACGAACATGGCTCGGTCGGTTTGCGCCGCCCACACCGTCCTCCACGTTTGGATCTCTTACAATCAGTCAGTAAGCGTGTCCCCTCTCTGCCTAGTACGGAGTACATTTATTTGACACCTACTCTGGGTTACTGACTGAAATTGGTCCCACACAATATGACACAAGCTCTTCTCTTTGTCTTGTATCCCCCAGTAGGTTTTCACTGATTATGTATACCATTAGGTGTCTTTAATTACATAACCCTATACCAGTTATGCTTACCCTTAAAGGTGTCTTCAATTACATAACTCTATTATTTCCTCCGGTTATGTATACCACTAGGTGTCTTTAATTACATATCCTTATCAGGTTAAGTTTGTGGGCCTGTATGTAAATATTGCCCACCCCTCCAGATTTGCTTATCCCATCCACTACCCAATCAATTTACTTAACCTTAACTTTAGTTCATAACCATATAATCCTATGGATTATATTTGGTTAAGTAGTCCAATTCATTACTATGTCCATTTATGGTTTATAATGGGCTAGACCTCCCACATTAGGCCTACAACGTGTGGATGCTGGATATGTCGGTCGGGTCTGGGCAGTCTTATTCCACAATTGGGCCAAACCATGTGTCTTAGCCCGATTCGTATTTGTGTACTTAGACCTCCCACATTAGTGGATGCGAGATATACTGGTCAGATCCAGGCAGACTTCCACCACTAATGCAACCTAACCTCGTGTCATAAGCACAATTACAATTCCTAATTGTAATTACTAGACATTCCATTATTAATTAATTAATTGATTAATCAGTTATTTAAACCTTTCCCTTTATAGGTGTTAATGCCCACTCTACCCAATAGTTTGAATTATATGCCCAAAAATGTTCATATTCAAATTATGCCATTATTAAGCCTTTTTTCCCCGTCCCATAACTAGTTCTCACAAAATTGGTAGCATGCCTAGGCTAGATAATAGTCTAGTCATAAACGATAAAAAGGGAAAAATAGTAGGAGTGTAACAAAAGTGATTGTTCAACCTCGCATGGGCATATACTATCATGGTGATAAGGTGAATATACATACTAGTATGGACATGTAATCAACATCATAACAAGATGGACATAAGACTGGTGAACTTATGGCAGTCAATTGATTCAAACATAACCATGATGTCCCAATAAGCATAGTAAGATCTAAATTAGCAATTTAGATGTCCAGTTGGTTTAGATCTAACATGATAAACACAAGGGGATAAATTAGATCACATAATTCAGATCCAAAGGTTAAAATAGATCTAACACCATTAGGATGACATAATAGCATGCTTAGATCTAAATATGGGTTCACATGTCTAATTTACAACATATCCAAGTTGATCACGATATGATAGATGAAAGGTGATTTACATAAAGAATTAGACCTAATCAATGTTGCAACTGTCCAAATTAACAGATTTATATTCACCACAATATAGTTACAAGTCAAGATCCACATAGATAATATAATAGAATAACCACAATTGCATTATATCTAAAGATGTAGATCTATCATGACATAGTATAAGATTTAACAATAGCACGGATTCATAGTTTACATCATATCCAATTCGTAGTCTTTCATAATTCACTTTTATTCATTTAAACCTAAAAGCAACTAGAAACTCATAGCGTTAGGTTTAGAGAAAAGAGAATGAATGGATCTTGAATTTTTGGATTTGATTTGCAAAGTTGAATGTTGTACGTTGTTGAAGAAAACGAACCTGTCTTAGTTTGCACGCTAGCAGAATTTGGCTCCCATAATTTCCAATAAAGAAATAGGAGAATTGGACACATATATATATAACTACAGAACTTTTTGAAACCGACTGCCACCTCAGCCCTAGGGGTGTCGACACCCCTGTGGGTGTGTCGACCCTTAGGTCGACACCCCTTTAGGGGGGTCGACCCCCTAGAGCGGGAAATCTGCCGCCACTTTTCAATTTTCGAATTTGAACTGTTCTGGATAAAATTCTGACTAATACGTGACGCATATATACATGTGTGTATATATATATATATATTCTTTCTACACGTATACAAACTTAAAACCCTCATAACTCCTCCATATGTTGTCCGTTTTACGTAAACCAAATGTCTATCTTAACTAGAATTTCGAGACGAATGCAATGGCGCAGTCCTTTTCCTTAATTCTGAATATTAAATTAATTATTATTTAATTTATCCTCTTTTAGTGTCGTTAAAAATTCGAGGTGTTATAGTTAACTTCATGTATTGGGCTTTGCTGTGGGACGTGTGCATAGGAGTTATCGATATCTATAACTTTGGTTCAATGCCGGGGGGGGATGTAAACGAACCAGAGCTAGGTGATGTATGGACTGTTTAGCCATACCCCGAAGCCAGGGAATTTTGTACTAGGGAGGGTTATTGACTATAGACCAGAAGGGCATGGTCATAACAATAGTTGTACGGAGTCCAAAAGTGCATGGACCCATCATGGCCCCAATGGATTTGGTGATCAAAGCGGTGGATATCGTATGCTTTACGCACCGTTGAGAAATGTGGGGATGATTGCTATGTTTGATGTTTGCCATCACCATGACACACACAATCTCATTTTACACTCTATGTTAGGGTACTGTACATTTTGTTGTGCTAACTCTTTAGTTGCAGGTCCAGGTATGATTATTTATACTTGTTATTGCTTTATTTTGCTGCTATCGCTCATACCAGACTTTTGTCTGACCCAGAGTTTTATGTCTCTTCTTATTACTCTCGGTGCTCCTAAATGAGCAGATAAGAGACAGGTTAGGTGGTTGCGCACGAATAGCTGTCCAGAGATGAGCAGGAGGCTTCCGTATACTATTTGCAAATATTCTCCCTGTGTCGTTGCTGGTCACTACTTTGGGCATCGGTAGTGTACCTTTTCTAATTTTTTTTAGAGACAGTATTTTGAAGTTGTAATAATGGTTTGGATCATAAGCTGTATTTTGGATTCCACCACTCTGATGGATATGGTTTAGTTTTCAGCTTGTGCACCGTCTCGCCTATTTTATATCAAGTTATGTTATTATTATATTTTATTCCATGCGCTGTGAGATATACTACAGGTTCTTGATGATTCATCATTTCAAATCCTTTTCTTTTGATGACCATCCCGTGCTAGTTGGACATTGGCACAACGCATTTCAAGGGAAATATCAGTTGGTGTGGGGTGGGCCGTCACACTGTGTATCAGAGCCAGGTTCCGTAGTTAACCTAGGGGAAGACATTAGGGAGAGATAGTATACGTATATGAGAGCGCGTATTTTTGATATTTTGGTTTTCAAAAACTATATATATATATATATATACACTATTTATATATCAAAGGATGAAGTCATACTGCACGGGCACCACTAAGGAGATGGTTAATCGTTTTCTCTTTACAGATTGAACGATGAGCCGAAATATGAGGAGTACGAGTTCAGGGGCCAACAATGGGAATGTCCCTGATATAAGGGCGTTTTTTACTACCTTCATGAGGGAGATGCTTAGGGATGCTCAGGGAGCAGTTCCTAATGCTGCTAACGGTGGTGGTGCAGTAGAGATGGCGCCTAGAGCCGATTTCGCCAGGCTTTGCAAGGATTATACTAGTCTTAGTGGAAAGCCGTTCCACTGAACGGAGTCAGCTACAGAGATTCAGGATTGGCTTGATAGTTGTGAGCGCATCTTCGAGGATTTGGGGATTGATGATGCGATAAAGAGAAAGCTAGCATTGCGTCAACATCAAGGACGAGCAATGAATTAGTGGAATGCTATCAAAGTAGCTACTCTCGAGGATCAAGTTACTTGGAATCAGTTTACGACCCAATTCAGTGATAAGTTTATTCCAACTGCTCATAAATCAAAACTGTTCAGGAAGTTTTTGGAGCTTAGGCAAAATGGTAGGGTAGTCTCGGAGTACATTGCTGAATTCGATATCTTATCGAAATATGGATTGTCCCTTATCGATACTGTCGAGAAGAATAACGAGAAGTTCATAACTGGCTTGGATGAGTACTTAGGGGAAACACTTATAAACCACATCGACTAGACTTTCAAGTCTATTGTGGGAAAAGCATTGAGATCTGAGAGCCTTTACCCTAAGTTGAAGACCGAGGTTGCTATTACATCTGCAGAGGAGCCAAAGCCGCAGGCGAGCGGTGGAGGCAAGAATAATTCCTAGAATAAGAGGAAACATGACCAAACCAAGTATGGTTAGAAAAAGAAGAATAAGAAAGAAGTCCAGTGCTTTGGTTACTGCAAGAAGGGTCACTGTATCAAAGATTGTCAAGCAAAGCTAGCGGAAAGAAAGTGCTTCAACTATGACCAAGTGGGACACTTCAAGAATGAATGTCCGCAACCTCCTAAAGAGAAGCAGATCATGAAAGCGTATGTTATCAACGTTGTTCCTTCTTCGTCGAATGCCCCAACTTCGGCGGAGAAAGGAATTGGTGTCGTTATTCAAGTTATGCTTTCCATTTATGATGTTCCTGTTCGAGTATTTTTTTGATACCGGGGCTTCTCATTCCTTCGTATCTAGTCACCTGGTAGATAGTTTGGAATTGGAACCTGAGATAGCTGATAGACCTTTATTTGTAACGAACGCGATCAGTGATTCGACTAGCCTTAGTATGATTTGCCGTAAATTGGTCTTATCAAGTCATGGATGTATGTTTTCTTGTGATTGCTTTGTTTTGGGCTTTACTGGGTTTGGCATTATTTTGTGAGTCGATTGGCTCCAAAGGTATAAGGTGGTGGTAGACTATGAGGGGTCTTCGGTGACCATTAGAGCGGATGATGAGTGGACGGTGGTATTGGGTTGCCTACCTAGTGATGGGGTGATGGCTAGTTTTCTAAATTCCCTCGACATCCCGCATGATGAGTTACCAGATGTGCCTATTGCTGGCTAGTATCCGGACATCTTTGGGGAAGTGACCGGACTTCCACCACACCGAGAGATCGAGTTTCGGATTGATTTAGTGAAACATGCCAGACCTATAGTGATGTCACTTCGTTGTATGGCGCTGAGGGAGCAGCAAGAGCTCAAAGTGCAAGTAGGCAATCTCTTGAAGAAGGGATTTATCCGAAGAAGTGTTTCCGAGTGGGGAGCACCAGTTGTATTTGCTACTAAGGCCGATGGTTCCCTTTGCTTATGTGTGGACCACCGCGAGTTAAACAAGGTGACTAGGAAGAATAAGTATCCTCTTCCATGGATATATGATATGTTTGATCAGTTAAGTGAAGCAAGAGTGCTCTCCCAGTTGGATCTCGGGACAGGTTTTCATCAGCTCCGAGTAGCAGCTGAGAGTGTACCTAAAATGGCATTTCGGACGCCTTCTGGATTCTATGAGTGGTTGGTCATGCCATCCGGGTTGACCAATGCACCCGCATATTTCATTGATCTTATGAATAGGGTTTTCAGCGATCAATTAAATAAGTTTGTCCTTGTGTTCGTGGACGATATCTTGGTTTACTCGAGGACAGAGGAAGAACACAAGGAACACTTGAGGATGGTGAAGGAGGTGTTGAGGAAACACTAATTGGAAGCAAAATTTTCTAAGTGTCACTTCAGGAGGAGGGAAGTGAGATTCTTAGGCCATGTTGTTTCAGAAAATGGTATTGCCGTGGATCTTACGAAGATGGCCACGATGCAGTATTGGTCTATGCCCAAAAATGCAATAGTTATGAGAAGTTTTTTGGGATTAGCTAGATATTATCGTAAGTTTATTTAGGACTTCTCCAAGATAATGACACCGTTAACTCAGTTGACCAAGAAGAATCAAATTTTCGTCTGGGACGAAATGTGTGAGAATGCTTTTAAGAGCCTAAAGGAAAAGTTAATGTGCACACCAGTGTTAGTTATTCCTGAATGGAGCTAAGAGATGACGGTATACATGGATGCCTGTGGTACCGGACTAGGTGTTGTACTAATGCAAGAAGATAGGGTTGTAGCTTATGCTAGTCGAAAACTGAAATCGCATGAGAAAAGGTATCCTACCCATGATTTGGAATTAGCAGCGATTGTGTTCGCATTGAAAATGTAGAGGCACTATCTCTTGGGAGAAAGATGAGTTGTTTACCGATCATAAGTCATTAAAGTACTTTTTCTCTCAAAAGGATTTAAATCTTCGTCAGTAGATATGGTTAGAGTTCTTGGCTTCATATGATTTCAATATCGCATACACACCCGGGAAGGGCAATGTGGTAGCTAGTGCATTGAGTAGGAGACATGCCAGTTTGGGGGCTATGTTTCTGGAATGGAAGCTACAGAAGTATATAACAGGATATGATTTCAGACCTAAGTGCGAATTAGATCCAAAGATGTTAGCAAGTTTGATGATCAGACCCAATTTGATTAAGCGGATCGATTCCAGTCAAAGGGACAATCCTAATCTATCGGAAATCATCTCCAAGGTAGAGATGGGTATCGACTATGAGAGAATGAACAAGTATGGTCTTGATCGAGAGGGATGCCTTCTAAAGAATGGGAGACTAGTTGTACCCAATGTTAATGGATTGAGAGATGAATTGCTTAGAGAGTATCATCACTTAAAACTGACTATACATCCCGGTGGTAATAAAATGTATCGAGACATGAAGAAGACCTACTACTGGGAAGGGATAAAGAGAGACGTTGGGAAGTTTATATCCAAGTGCATGAATTGACAGTTAGTTAAAGCCAGCAAAAGAAGCCAAGTGGTTTGTTACAACTGCTGGAAATTCCTGAATGGAAATGGGAACGAGTCTCAATGGATTTCATTGATGGTTAACCAAGAACTAGATCGGGTCATGATAGTATTTGGGTGATTGTGGATTGATAGACCAAAAGCGCAAGGTTTATACCGATCAAGTAGAATAGAATGACAGCTAAGTTAGCGGAACTGTATATGAAGTAGGTGGTGAGATTTCATGGAGTACCTAGAGGTATTGTGAATGACCGAGATCCGTTATTTACTAGTGGGTTTTGGAAGAGCTTACAAGAGACTTTAGGATCAGAATTACATCTCAGTACCGCGTACCATCGTCAAACCGAAGGTCAAACAGAGAGGGTGAATCGTGTATTAGAGGATCTCTTGAGAGCTTGTATACTGGATTTTGGAGGGTCATGGGATGACCATTTACATTTGGTTAAATTCACATATAATAATAGTTGTCAGTTCAGTATTGGTATGGTTTCATTTGAAGCTTTGTACGGAAGACCGTGCAACTCACCATCATGTTGGTTGGAAACCGGTGAGAAATTTGTGCTTGGGCCAAATGTAATAAGAGAAACTTCAGATAAGATCAAGGTTATTCAACAGCGAATGAAGGCCACCCAAGATAGTCAGAAGAGTTATTCTATAAAAGGCGAAGAGATTTGAAATTCTCCATTGGCGACTTGGTATTCGTCAAGATCTCTCCATTGAATAGTGTGATTCATTTTGGTAGAAGAGGTAAGTTGGCACTAAGGTCTGTTGGTCCATTTCCAGTTCTGGAACAAGTTGGGAATTTGGCGTATAAAGTTGGATTACCTAACAAGATGGTAGGAGTGCACAACGTATTTCATGTTTCTCAGTTAAGGAAGTTCGTGCACAATTCTGATACGACTATTTCACCTTATCAGTTGGATGATATCGAGGTAGAACCCGAGGCAGTTGGGAACCGTAGACCAAATCGTATTGTCGGACATGATACGAAGCAACTTCAAAGGAAGATGGTGAGACTGGTTAAAATCCAGTGGGGCGATAATGAGAATAACTGTACTTGGGAAACCGTGGAAAGCATAAGGAAGCCATATCCAGAACTCTTTACCTGGTAAGATTTTTAGTCGCGATATAGTTATTCCACATGCAAGGATAGGCTTATTGTGTTTATTATGTATGTTTGATTGTTGCAAATGGTTGACAGGAATGCCGGACCCATTGTTGTTTTCTTAGTTAAGGAATTTCGGGGGTGAAATTTCTTAAAGGGGGAAGAGTGCAACAACCCGCATTCTACGTGTCGAAGGATCGTAGAATATTTATTTCATTTTCATACGAAGTCGTATGATCATGTAACTTTGGAAAACGACTATTAGGGTAATTTCCCATGTTCACAATTTATTCCGAATTTTAAATGAACATTTTACCCCTGGCGAATCTTGTTTTGCCTATAACTTTTGATTGGTAAGGAGTTTTGACCTGAAACCACTTCCATTGCATTCGTATGATGATTTACATTTCCGTAGAGTGGTCACGGTGATCAAACCGACTTACCCTTTGGGAGATATGACTGAAATAAGATTTGGAGATGGAAAACCAACATAATTGGGCTTAACGGGGTGATTAGTAGCTAGGCCCATAACTAATTTCGGGAGTAGGGTTATGGGAGGGCTAAAAGGATTTGTAGAGACATTCCCATTCATTTTTCAAGCTGCCACTAACCTCCCTTGAACCCGAACAATGGCCTCCATCTTCTAAATCTCACCCTAATTGCTTTCTAATCACTAATTAACCAAAACTACACCAAATCAAGTCAAATTAGCACCAAATCACGATTGGAGCTGCTGCAATACATAGAGTTCCGTGCCATAACAGTAAAGTTTCAGATCTAAGATTTCATTTGTAGCTAAGGTGAGTGATTAGCATGTTTATTCACTAATTATGGATAATTAAAGGTAATTAATTATAATTAGCGAAATTACACATCAGAAAAATATGGAAAATATGTAGAAATTCTTAAATATTATTTTATGCCTCTGATATAAATTTGGATTAATTTGGATTAAGTTTGCTAATCTTATAGTTAAACATGGTTAAGGGGATTAAGGGGAAAATCATGGTTTTGGGTATGTTTGATCTAAAATAAATCATGCAAGTGATGTTTAAATGTTTGATTGATTCCATATGTTGCTACTACTATGTGGTATGTTCCATGATTGCATAGAAAAGTTAGAATGGTCTAAAACGCTGTCATGTGGCGTAAACAGCTTGCTGGAAATAGCGTAGGAATTCGGATCGGACTGGACCAGAGGTGGAGAATCGGATCGAATCGCCCTCTGGGGAAGTGAGTACCCACCCCAAACCTCGCCACCCTTCCTCGAACCGAACCCCCTATGTCATGAACCCTGAACCGACCCCAATCGTGATGCACCCGAGCACGAACCGATCTGGAGAAGCGGGCGTTCACGAACCGATTCCAGGACCCCGAATCGACGAAGGAGCTCACGAGCCATTGAACCGATCCGAACCGGCAAGTATCACGAACCGGTGACCAGGGTACCATGAACCGACCCAGAATATGTACCACGAACCAAACCGCTTCAGGAGTTCACGAACCGAACCGAGGACGAGAAGTTTGACCGAACCGAACCAGAGAAAACTAAAACCCGAGATGCAAAGGAAGTCCAAGTGAGAAGTTATTACCCAGGATCCAACTGGGAACCAACAAGTTACCTTCATGAATTGGGCTTTGCTACGGGACGTGTGCAAAGGAGTTATCAATATCTATAACTTTGGTTCACCATTGAGAGAGGGGGCATGTAGACGAACCAGGGACAGAGGATGTATGGACTGGTTAGCCATACCCCAGAGCCAGGGAAGTTTGGACTGGGGAGGGTTAGTGACTATAGAACAAAAGGGCATGGTCATAGAAATAGTTATACGGAGTTCAGAAGGGCATGGACCCGTCATGGCCCCGATGGATTTGGTGATCAAAGCGGTGGATATCATATGCATTACGCACCATCGAGAGATGTGAGGATAATTGCTATGTTTGATGTTTGCTATCACCATGACACGTACAGTCCCATTTTACACTCTATGTTAGTGTTTACCTTAGAGTATGGTACATTTTGTTGTGCTAACTCTTTGGTTGGAGGTCCAGGTCCAGATATGATTATTTATACCTATTATTGCTTTATTTTGCTGCTATCTCTCATACCAGACTTTTGTCTGACCCATAGTTTTATGTCTCTTCTTATTACTCTTGGTGCTCCTAAATGAGAAGACTAGAGACAGGTTAGGTGGTTGTGCACGAGTAACTGTCCGGAGACAAGCAGGAGGCTTCCATGTACTATTTGCATATATTCTCCCTGTCTTGTTGCTGGTCACTACTTTGGGCACTGGTAGTGAACCTTTTCTATTTTACTTTAGAGACAATATTTCGAAGTTGTAATAATGGTTTGGATCATAAGTTGTATTTTGAATTTCACTACTCTGATGGATATGGTTTAGTTTTCAGCTTTTGCACTGCCTCGCCTGTTTTTTTATCATGTTATGTTATTATTATATTTTATTCCATACGCTGTGAGATATACTACAAGTTCTTGATGATTCATCATTTCAAATCCCTTTCTTTTGACGACCGTCCCGTGCTAGTTGGACATTGGCACAGCACATTTCAAGAGAAATGTCGGCTGGTGCGGGGCGGGCCATTACAAATATGCCTTTAGCTCTTGTTCCACCAAGTTTAAGGATCATGGAGAATCATGTATCTGAATACGGTTGATAAAGTCAATACCTATGGTCGTTGCTTGTAAAGACTCAACACCAGGAGTAAGACCATCTGAAAGGGCGATAGGATCAGGAGTGTGATGCACAACAGATTCAGCAACAATGTCTTTCAAATAGGAAAGAGGAATTGAGGTCGCATCCTTTTGTCTTTTAGAAGCTGGTTCATCAATCATATAGATAAGACTTCTCTTTGCCATAGCTCTAGATCGAGCCAAGGCATCCATGGTGGATTCCCCATCGAAAGCTTGAGAAGCTGATTGAAACAATCACATCAAGAAAAAACAGAGTTAGATAGGATAAGTGTGGGATAAGATCTCAATATCATGTTAAAAGGCTGCACTTACTAGGGTTCTGGTAGATAGAGGAGTTAATTACATGAATACACTGGACCCAAAAATAAATGCTTGTTCCAGGAAAATAAAGGGGTAGTCCCCCCAAAATATTTTGTCCAGAAGGAAGAAAAGCGTACTTTCGGAAGTTGTTCAAGGTCAACAAGAGGGATCGCCTTCCCAATTTCTCGGAAGCCTTATAAATGGCATCAATAACCTGAGCTTCCTCGTTACTTAAGCATTTCCTCGTTGGAGTAGAGGTTGAAAGGAAATAAAGATTAAACAGAGCATGAAAATGGCGCAATAAATATAGCAGAATATTACTCACCAAAAGCGACATAGGAGATTGAGATACACGGAGGACATGTAATATTGAAGAATTGTGTCTCATCTTGGAATTGATTGACATTATCGATGATTAGCTTCTTCGAAGGGTTCGCATGAAGGATAGGTAGGCTCATTACCTTAACTTTTGATAGTTGCAATGAATGATGAAGAAGGTGATCCCCGAAGGAAGATCGTCCCGACTAAGGCGCTAAAAGCTCGAGGCATAGGAGACTTGTATTTGTATTTGGAGTCAGTTGAATAGGAGCTAATCTTAAATTTTGCAAAAATCTTGAAATGAAATCTGGAAATGGAAAGAAACCAACATGCCAGATGTGGATGGCTGAATATGCAAAGAACCAGTCAGGTGGATTCTGAATGGTATCTTTTTTAGAGGCAGGAATGGTATCGACTCTAGTCATACCAAAACTATCAAGAATAGTTTTGACTTCATCCTAAGTTTGAATGTGAGAATGTTGTGAGTAATTCATTGGCTTAGGAGTAAAAGAACCGCTTGGGTTCGATCCGTCAACACTTTTCTTCTCAGACATGATGTTGCCAGGTGATATTATTCCATGAAATGTATTATCACAATAACTTAGTATAAATAAATATGAACTACTTGCAAGATTAATACTACAATGAAAACTCATTGACATTGGTTATACAATGCTCCTATAAAAGTTAGAACACATCATGAATCATTAGAATCGGAATCTTAACAAGATTCATTTAAGCCATGCCTTGAATAAATTCTAAAGACGGTTAAGTACTTGGTGTCGTTTATATTAATTGGTACGGCGCCAAGCCAGAAATAACAAAAAAATGGTATCGGTAGAGCTAAGATGGAATAGCCCGAATTCTTGGTATCGACCTAGCCGAAACCCAATGTTTTGGTATCGACATCAGAAACTTAGCTACATTAAGAGAAGTTCATTTTCATAACAAAAACTAAAGCCCATTACATATGAATTTTACATTTTAAACCTCTAGAAACATGTCAGAGGGTAAATGGTAAATCTATGATATCTGTCGTTACTGTCCATTTGAGTTGCATGCTGTTATTCAAATCCATTCCAATAAAAATAAAAAACTATTGAATCTTGGTCGATTTCATGATAAAGTCAGAGAAACGTTTTTTAAATCTTAATCGGTTAAATACTCACAGGAAAGTGATTGAATTTATAATTCTAGAAAGCTTGATTTTTTTTGAAAAATAGTGATCTTGTGTGAAAATGATTTCTTGTAGGTAAAGAAATAAAAAGGAAGAGAAAGAACTTTTATACTAAAAGCACTTCTTTATCCTGATCACACAACCAGTAATGGATTAACGGTCCAGATCAATTCCAGAATACCAAAAGGCAGGAAATCCTACACTTTCAAGACAGTACAGTACAAAGACCAGGGTTTTGATCTAGAAAGTCGAAAATACCCCTATACAAAAATGACAAATGTTACTACCATATTTCAACACCGAAACCAAATGGAAGTGAAGGGGTATCAGAGTACAATTAGCACCAGGAGAATGCCTCAGAAGCATATGATTGGCACCAAAGCACCAAAGATAATTGATACCAGAAGCAAGAAGGGAAAAATTCAAGCCATATGCTATCGGTACCAACATGGGCAGCGGAAGCTTGGTATCGATATAGGAAGGATAGCAGCAAGGTAGTGCAGTCAACAAATAGTAAACAATGGTTAAGGCACCGACACTAGAAGCAATCAACATGATCTTTATGCCAAAGCAAATGGTTCGATACCAAATCTTAAAATAAAAAAAGGGAAAGCATGAGGCTAAATTGGGTGAGTGTAAAGAGCTATCGATACCAATATACTTAATATCGATACCGCTACAAGAAAGTAGCTTTGGTGCCATCAGGAAGAAGTCATAAACTATGCAGGCATAAAATTGATACTGAAACCAAAGACTGTTGATAAACAGAGCGAGAAGGAGGTCATCCACACTAACATGCTTAGTATCGATACCGATACCAAGAAAGATGCCAAAGTCATAAGAAAAGGGGAATAAAGACAATAGTCAAACCCCTAAAGCAGAGTAAAGCTTAGAGATTGCTAGCGGATGATATGCTTATAATCAAAACCGAAAGTAGAAGAAGAAACGATCCATACCAATTTACTTGGTATCGATACATTGCATGGAAGCGATACCAACCTCATAAGCTACACAGAGCTGAAATCAACACTCATAGCGGGAAAGAAGGCCGAAACCCAAAAACTGGAACCGAGGGTCACTAACGCAGGCCGACACTGAGACCAAATAGTACTGCCTAAGCCGAAAGCACTAAATTTGGGATTTCTACCAGCCGCAACTGAAAGGGGGCCCAATTTTTCTATAAATAATAACCCAGGGTTCTCATTTTGAAGGAATTTTCTTATTTCACTTTTATATCCATTTCTTGGAGAGCAAACCCTAATTTGTAAATCAATTTGAGGATTTTACTTGTAATCACTTATGTACTCATGCAAATGATCAATAAAGAGAGAATCAATAATTGTCACTTATAACTCGGAATCGCACACAAAAATATGTTTGGTTCTTTGCAAGCTTTGTTAACGGCAACAAGGTCTGCCTCCATTTCTCCATTTCTCTCCTAAATGTTTCCTTCTGTTAGCACACCCCACTTCTTTTCTAATCGTTTTCTTTCCCTTCCTTTTCTTCGCCCGCATGGAGCTTCAAAGACCCCTATTTTTCCTCATTTTAATTTTACCCTTTTTTTCTTTACCTCTTTGCCTTTTTCTCTCCAAAGCAGTAATCGACCTTTACCGTCGATTTGTCGACGCTTTCTTTTTAGTGCATGGTTGATTACAAGCTTTTCTGTACTTCTATCGAACGTTGCACTGGACGATCTCTTTTGGCCATATGGTTTGCGTTGGGTCTGGCTTAGTTTGTAGGTTTCGACTTGTTCTTATCTTTGAGCTTAGGCACTACGCAGATTTCCATGGAAGCAACAACTTCAGTTACCTCGAACAAATATCACGTTTCTCCTTGGTTTGTGCCTACGTAATGATGGGCCAGGTTTGTTTGATTGATATTTAGTGTTAAATGGTAACGTCTTGTAGTTTCTTTTTGTTGACATTTTAGTTGTTGGACTGATTCAATATTGTGTGAGATATTTTCTGGGCGAAGTGTAACCGATGGGTGTTCTCACCCATCTATGGCATGCTTTGTTTTCAATGTCGTTTCCTTGTTTGTCCATTTTTTAGTTCAATGCTTTTGGAGATCTGGAATATCTTTGCACTATATCAATCAGCATACCTAGTGAAGCTTTTGTTCGCAATCATACTGATCTATATGGTGTATTATCTTTACCTGCCATCACTGTATTTTACAGTTCCTGGTCTAGATGTTATGCTCTAAGCGTAGAAGTTTGGTGTTCGGTTGCTACTTCGCAAGCAAGCTAGTTCGTTCTAGTTTTAGGTTTGTTTGAATCGGTTTGGAGTTCTTGTACAACTTCACTGGCCCTGCTAGTGTAACACCCCATGTCCCTTAATGTCACTCACTAAGGGAATGCATTAAGTTCCGTGAAGCGTTATAGGTTATTAAGAACATAATAGCACAAGACAGACATGTAAAATAGCAGCGGAATTAAAAGCTTTATTTAAATCAAAACATCATGGTTCCAAATACTGAGTTTACATCATAAGTTTGAAGTAACCAATTACATAAATAATCTGTCTTGCCGAAAATATCAGAGTACAAAAGCATAAAACATATTTCCCATATGAAGCCATAAGAGAGTTGACCAGAAGTCAAAGCAGTACTTCTATATCCAAAATCCAAGCTAAGATGAAAGAATCTGAATAGCCTCTAAGAACTTCCACCCTGAGAACCTGGGGTTGGGGGGGGGGGGGGGGACTGAAGAGAGAGAAGAGGAAACAAAAAGGGTCAGACATAAAGTCTAGCGAGTCTAGTTACTTTTAAATATAAATAAATAAAAGTATCATGGCAGGTATATAAGACTAGAAGAACAAGATAACAGTAACAATAACAAGTGCGAACTGAGCAAGATAAGATGAACATGATATATTGCACTTCCTAAATACATTTCTCTGCACCGCGCATATACTAGTATATCAGAAATAGAATGATCCCTACTAATACTGTTCCATTACATTTTCTTGGTTATTAGGTTACTTGGGCTAATAGCACTCAAGACTTATACGCGCATCGTACCCATTTACTTTCCCATGGATCCATCTAATACGATATATGTAGCTATTTCTCAATATTGAGACACAACCCATAGTAACCCACTTGCACGGTCTCCACCGTAAAGAACGCAGTCCCTCATCCTACGCTGGAGTGACGTATGGATCTCTATATACCAATGTTACGTTCCGCATATATCTGCCATTACTATGCTATGCAAGCGTACAAACTGCCACCATCGATCGAATTGGATTCCATATCGGAATAATGCCCTCTAGTCTACGATACACCATCCAGAGAAGATATGCATGTATCTAGACAGTCCCACGTATGTACTGTAATATTAGCTCGATGCCTCAATCGCACATCCTATAATGTGCACCGAGTTCCGTGGCAGGGCTAAACAAGAAACACGGAACTCGGCCGGGAGCTTTTCCATACCTGTATAGGCCCGCCTTTAAGAGCCTCCAAATACAGATATTCCAAGGGTTTGTTTTCCACAGTGGCTATAGCCCTACCTCGGCCCCTCCCTCAACTAGTAAAGACTGCAAGAGCTAAGCGACCGCCCCTGATAACAACCAATCTAAACATCCATGTGGCGTCTCCCCTCAACCCCGTACCTCGATAGTGAAAGGTGAAATGGTATCTTGGGTTTAGCTCTAGTCTTTTCGCATCCCGTTGGCTGCCGATGACAGGTGTCCGACTATCTACTATCCTTGTTGGTCGTGACCCTCTACCTCCTTGTGAGGCAACAACCAAACCACCCTGGTGTCACCTCGTCACAGCATTCTGACTGCATAGCTACATCTGCAGTCAAGGCCCACCCACCTAGTAGTTACGCGCAGACCCAACCACTGCGAGCATATCCTAATACAGCTGTCACCGCACAGAGGATGACTAGGAGCACCTTACGCACCTCAGGAATCTGCATGCTTCCCCTTCAAGTCCTTTGGAGCCGTCAAAACAATCAGATGAATGTGCGCTCCCCTCGTGCGTTATAACACCTCGATGATCTACCTCATTGGGTTATTTACCCTCAAACGTGCGGACTGGTCCAAGCGCCTCACTTTAATATGTTATTAGACCCTATGTCTAATCATTTTATTACGCGGTTGCTTTTCCTCCTCAGGTTTCCTTTTAACTTGGTTATTCCCATTCATATTGAATTCTCAATCAATTTGCCAAGTTCCACTTGCTTATTAATTTTGGTTATATACCTTAACCCCTTTAAGTTCATTAATAAGCCCACAACATGTTATTCTCTAGATTGTGGCCCAAGGTCTATAACCCACAATCCCTTTATATTTTTATCATCCAATTCCATAGTTACAATAACATGTTCTTACTTAATGTTTAATTAAGTACGCCTCATTTTACATGTTTTTTTAACATATCAGTCATTATTTATGATTAAATATAACTTATCTTATAAGTTTTCCTCATTCTTTCTCATTTAATCATAATTACATTTTACATTGTCAATAGAACTTATCATTGTTTACTTGTTAACTTAGTTTTATTAACCTATGTTATAATTTCCTCTTGTCCCTAGGACAAGTCTAAACACGCTATTCTTATCAGCGGGTTCCAGACTTCTAGATTACTTAATTTATAATTAAGTACCTCTTATCTTATTACACAAGTTGTCTCATTTCCTTACAAGTTATGCTTACCCTAAACAGTGTCTTTACTTACATAACTTAATCATTTCTACCGGTTACATATACCACTAGGTGTCTATAATTATATAACCATATCAGGTTAAGTTTATGGGCTTGTATATAAATATCACCCACCCTCTCCGATTTACTTAACCCACCCATTGTTCACCCAATTTTTACTTAACCCCAACTTTAGTTTATGTTCATACAATCCATATGGATTCAACTAGGTTAACTATTCAAGATTTATTAGAATATTTTCATTTATGGTCACAGTATGCTAAACCTCCCACATTAAGCCTGTCATTTGTGGATGCTGGATATGACAGTCGGGTCCAGGAGAACTTATTCCACAAATTGGTCTTAACCTCGTGTCTGAGCAGGTCTAATATTTGTGCACTTAGACCTCTCACACTAGGTTCAACATCAGTGGTTGCTGGATATGCCGGTCGGGTCCGGGAAGACTTCCACCACTAATGCAACCTAACCCCGTGTCTAAGCGTTACTACGGTTCCATTATTTTAGGCATATTCAAATAAATTTTCCTATTCCAAATATAGACTTTCATGCCCCCTTTTAGTTCATATTTACAATTATCCTATTTCAATTGTTGGTTTTCATGTGTTAAATCAATATTCACATGTGTTCCAGTTTATGCCCCAAATTGACATTTACATATGTTACAATCTATGCCCAATTTCATAATTACATATGTTCCAATATATACCCCAATTCAATATTTACACATTCCAATACAAATTTTACCCAAATTCATGTTCACCGATTTTCCAATATATGTCTAACTTCATGTTCATATTATCCAATATAAAATATGCCCCCAAATCCATATTCGTATATTTTCCAATTTTATACCCAAATTTACATTCATAATTTCCAATACCAATTATGCCCCAATTTATGTCTTTCCCAATCGTTCCCAATTTCTCACATTCACATTTTTCAACATTAGGCCTAGGGTCGAAGGTAGCTTAGCTATATAAAAATAAAAAGGGAAAAGAGGGAGAGAAGAGAATCAGAACAGGCATAATAACGAATCAAAAGCATAACGGTAGAAATCGGCATAAAAACTAAATGGACATATTATGACAAGATTTAACATGGCGGCATTATGAACATATAAAAGCAGATCTAATAGTTATGTCATAATAGAACTGATTAGGCACCGATTCAAGATCCAATTTTTACATACATATCAAGATTACTATTTAAATATTTAGATTCACTACAAGAAAAATACCCTATTGCAACTACCTATTTGCAACAGGCGACAAATGCCAGTTGCAGTAAATGATATTTAGCAACAGACCTATTATAGCAGTTGCAATTGATAAGATTTAGCAACAGGCCTTTTCTTTCTATTGCGAAAAACATATTTTTAGCAACTGTGCTTCCCTTCCTGTTGCAAAAACATACTTTTAGCAAATGTGCTTCTGTGACAGTTGCAACGAAGGTGCTATTTGCAGCTGCACTTCCAAGTCAGTTGCGAATAAATATCTTTGGCAACTAACATCGCCACTTGCAATAACTGTATTTTTTACAACTGGTAAAGCCAGTTGCGAAAAACATACTAAAAATAAGTATCAACTTTTAATGATTAACTTTTAATAATTAATTTTATATAGTTACTATTAAATGATTAACTGCTAATAATTATATAATAATTAAAATAAATATTTAATAATTATTAATCAATAATCAATAATAAAATTGAAGTATTGCAAAGTGATATTTATAACTAATAATTAAATAATAATAATTAACAAATAGTAATAATTAACATCTAAAAAATAATAAAATAAATAAATAATTATAAATTAATTATAAAATTAATATTCGACAACTAAGAAGTACATATCTGCACAACATGTCTTCGGTAGAATACGACATTTTAATATTAGCATTCAATTAAATTTGATTATTATAATTAATATTCGTAAGAAAACAATTTTGAAAATAGTTCTAAACTATTGATATTTCATGAAAATCAGAAAAATCATTAATAAAAACAATAAAATATTTGAAATTCAACAAATTTAAAGGTGGTAGAGAAGTTTCAAAATCTGAGAATAAAAACTTTGCGTTTCAAACTGCAGTACTCATTATGGTTTGTTTTTGCTCGATAATAATATAATAGTTAATTTTCGTTCTATAATAAAAAATAAATATAATTTATAATCAATTACCAAATAAATAATGTTAAATACTCAATATATAATAATTAACCTTTAATACTTAATAATAATAGTGCATACATAAATAATAATATATACTCAGTATTTAATATTGTGTAATCAATAGTATATAATGACAATTCGCACAAATAATTACTAGTAATCAACTTATACTTAATCATCTTATACTTAATATATATATAAATAACAATAAATTATAGCCACGTACCTTAATTTGAGAAACCGCCTATGTTCCGCTCGAAATTCCGTATCACGCCTCAATACATTTCTAATATTTTAGGCGAGTCTCCTGTTCTCTTCAGAAACCCTTGTTCCCAAATTCATCTCTTACGCATTCTCCTCTCCTCTTAATTCCTAATACACCTCTATGCCCTATGAAATTAATCTCTTTTCATTCGATTTTTCTTCCTTCCTGTTGATGTAATTTCATCTCTCATCCAACATCCGAAGCAGTAAAAGGTCGAAGCAAATAGGGGGTCGAAGCACTTGAAGCATCGCCTTTCTACTTCCGTGTTAACACCTGGATGCTTACTGCTGCTGTTAGTTTCTCTTTTAATCCTAAGGTTAGTATGTGTGTTGCTTTAAATCAGTACATTATCATTGTCAATTTGGACGCGTTTTTTCTCTATTAATGGCGACTTGCTATCTCTTCCTTTCTTTCACTTCTTTCTGTTTGCTACTTCCACCTTCATTTCCTCTTCGCAATCATTTCCTTCTCTTCCTCGTTTCACACTCTTTCTTACCTAGCCAGTTTTCGTTTGCGTGGAGACAAATCGCTCGTCCCTCTTTCAAAAATCTGACCCAAAACCTTCTACCAAGCCAGATCTGCTTTGCCGACCCTCAATTTTCGTTGTCTATGCTGGATTTTTTCATTCCAAAATCATATTTTGATATGCGGTGTTCCGCCCTTTTTTATTCTTCCAGTCCACTACCTTCTGAATCTAGCTTTCGCGGCTCCTTTATTCCACTTGGTCATCGGTTTCTTCTTGTACAACACCCCAAAAGGCAGTCCTTAGTTATATTCTTTTGGATGTGGATCGAAGTTGTCTTCGACGTGCTAGAGTGTTTTGTGCTTGAATTTCTACTGGTCTGGGTGGAGGGCCTTGGTTTGGTTGGTGGTTTCTTTCATTTGTTTATGTCTGGTTTGAATTTAGTTGGGTGGTGTGTTCGACTTGTGTTCTTCTTTGTTCTTGGAGGAGCATGATTTTCGTCATAACGATGTGTAAATGCTTTTCAGTTGACGATTGTACTCAGTTTTCTGGAAATATTTGTTGTAAAGATTTTTTTTTGCTTAACACATGACTATGATAATTAGTTTTTCATTATTGGTGCTGTTGTGTTTAGCAATATTTGCTTTGGATTGCGCCACGCTTTGTAGTGTTTTTGGCAAAGAATATCAGTATAAAGCTGGTTATTTTTAAGGATTGGTATATACTGATTAAGTTTTAATAGCCATTTAGAATAAACTGATAATAAAATCCAACATTGAGCAGGTTGTCTTTTTGGGATTTCGATGTTTTCGTTGTGTTTAAAAATATTAGAAATCTATATTTCGATGGCATGTTATACTTTTGTTGAAACTAGAAGTGATTTTTTGGTTTTTGTGTATTAATTAAACCGTTGTGGAGAGATAATGTTAGGCTTCACTTTAGGTTCTCTTAATTGTTTTGATCAATTCCCTTGTTTCATATTTAATCTATCTATAGTGAGGATTTGATCCATGCCAACCATGTTACTCTGTCAAATCCTTACAAGTTGTTATGCATCAACATCAGGCAGTCAAGAATTCTAAAGTGAAGACGGTTACGAGGAGTGCTTGTACAAATAGAGAAGAACACACTTGTGATTTTTTGTTGGCAACTAGTAGTGCTCTTCTATGTTTCGGTTTTGTTCTTTGTTTGGGGTTGTTTTGTTGAGCTGTGAGTCATGGTTTTAAATTAATGTTGTGGTTGCCTTACTCTTATGTTTGCTATGTTTTGATCTTTCTACTCAGCGAAAGCCTTGGCTTCGGAAAAAAATATGTTGCTTCAAATTTTAACTGTTTACAATATAAACTGAATCAACATTATTGAGAAAGGATGGAAAAAGTTTGGTTAATTTTTTCAATATGAACTGAATTTGTTGAATTTAACCTGTGAAAATATGATAATTTTGTTACACTTTTGCCATTGTTTTCAGCTGGCCTTGTTTGATATAATGATGAGCAGCATACATCATGCATCGGGCAGTGTATGAATTCCTATGAACTTGAGAAGAGGAAACACAGTTGAAGAGGCTCGTGCAGTCTCCTCATTCATCTTTCATGGTATGTTATTACTGTATTTGTAATTAACTATGTTTCTTCTTTTCATATGAAGTTTTTATAGTTTTGCTTTGTATGGAGCTTCAGAAAAAGCATCAACAGCTACAGGTTCTTGCTTTCATGACATCGAGTAATATAATTTTGCTTAGCATAGGTGAAGTATCAAACTTAATAGATGCAGCTTCATGCTTTCATGACATTTGCAAGTGTGCTCTTTACAACTGGGCAGAAGACAAAATCAAAGATGATTAATGGAGACCACAGCCTAACTTGTTTAACAGAGGAGATATACCTACCTTTTCCCCTTTACTTATTCTATGTATAATATTTTGTATTCGTTTGTATCGTAGGTGTATGATGGTAAAATGGGTGCAGCTCAATACAATTTGAAATGAAAGAAGAGCAATTCGGACATCTTCCCCTCCAACAGCGCACACGCAACAAAAACAGGCCAAATCATACCACTAAAAAGCCCCACTAGAAGGAAAAACCCCTCCTCCCCCATGCATAAATTTTTAGTTCCGCTTGCTTTTTTGGTTCAAATTTAAGTTCTTTAATTTCAAATTAACTTAGAGTAATTATATTTTAAATTAAAAATTCTAGTTGAAAATCATAAGAAAAAAACGTAAAACCCGTTTCTCTCAGTTTACAAAAGCTTATGCAAATAATTTGAATAACACTGTAACCTGCATGTTGTAGGAGAGGATACATATCTAAAAATTTTTGTAGAAAGAAACTGCATTAATTCATTTCAAATGAATGACGCTACTTATGCTTCACATGTTGCAGGGAAAAAATGTTAGGAGATTACTCAAAGAGTTTGCTGGAATGACATACATATTTCTGGATAGGCATGTACATGTTCATGATCGACAACAAACTTGGAGCCATGAACTGCATATTTATTCTAGTGAATTGATGATATTTATTCTTTTGTTATAGTATATGTATGATAGAGTAGAAATATAATTAGAAAATATTGTATTTGAAAAAAATGTGTTGTGTGAGAGAAGAAATTTTTATACATGAGTGGTGTATGGAAATTGTAGAAATTTTTGTTGTAATTGTTTGTACTATTAAAACTTTGTTAAAATAAAAATTTATTTGTTTATTTTATTTTATGATATACTCTATTACTAAAATGAATGCATTTAATATGTAATATCTATAAGCTGTAATATTTTTTTTTTACATATTTATGGATCTATTGCAACAGGCATATACTGTTGTAAAATGATCTGTTGCAACAGCAAAAGCCTGTTGCAAAAAAGTATACCGCAACATCCTATTGCAACAGGCAGAAAATGTTGCGGGCTTTTTGCAACTTCGGCTATACCAACAGGCGCAGGCCTGTTGCAATAGGTCTACTGCAACAGATATCGCCTGTTGCAAAAAGTGTTTTTTGTTGTAGTGATTTAAAAATAACATGAACTCACAGTGAATAGATCTAAGGAAATGGATCCAAATTACTACGAAGAACATGTTGAATAAGTTGTTGCAGCCATTACTGAATTTGTTGTAGCAATCATTGAATTTATATAATGTTTGCTGAATTAGATTTGGAGTAGATTAGGCCATTCAATCTTCATTGCAGCGGAGCTTCGCCGTCACCATTGTTTTTAGATGAATAAAACCTAGGTCTAGGGTCCTTTATATAGCCTAGGATTCATGAATCTAGCTCCAAAATAGTCCATGTTCAGAAAAGAAGTTTCCAGAGCCACGGGCGGGTCGACCCCCCTTCAGTAGGTCGACCCCCCTTCATGGGTGTCGACCCCCATGAGCCTGGGTCGACCCCTAGGTCGACCTAGTAGGGTCTCAGGTCGACTTCAAAATGTCAGCCCTTCCTCAATTTGCACGTTGGATTTCTGGTTTTGCTGATTTTTGAATATTTTTGAATTTTATATGTATTTGTATCTTTCCTATATGCATATAAACTTCAAACCTTAATAACTTCTTCATACGGTGTCTGATTTGCGCAAACCAGGTGTTTATCTTGACTGGAATTCCGAGACTGACGCAATGGCGTGGTTCGTTTTACTTAATTCTGAATAGTTAATTAAGTTTTCCTTAATTCATTTTTAACAGTGTATTTCACACTAATTATTCTTTAATGCATCATCTTTAGTGTCGTTAAAATTCCGGGGTGTTACATTCTCCCCTACTTAAAGGATTTCGTCCCCGAAATCTCTAAGTTAAGAAGAACGTATATCCTAACATCCAATAATCATACATCCATCTAGCAATCACAAGCATCCATTGTCCTTAAGGAATTTCTAATGCTTTTATGAACATACGCAATAGTGTGTGTATATGTCCGTAAACTAATGCGAAAGATCAAGCGGTCTACTGATTCTGTTGACCTCCTTAATGCAACATATGTTTGTACCATGCAACCAAAATGTATGTAGATTATCCTAATACATGTAAATTCTATATGTATGCACAATCATCCATCCAAATGCAACATCAATGTAACGACACACCCATTTTCATCCATAAAACTTTAAAATGTACACACATCAATAAGAAATATGTAAGTGATTGAACCGATCTAGCGCCTATTGTGCGTGTACATGCATACACGAGCAACCACTAGCAAACACTTGCATCCATCAAACATAACATGTCTCAAACACATGTTTACATTCATTAGTTTTCTATCTAAAGACTCGATTGATAGGACATATTCAAACGATAGATACAATTACTAGCTTGGGAAAAGAAGTTAAGAACATATTCTCGAAAAGGAAAGGATATGAAGCGCGAATCTTGTCTTAAGCCTCCCAAGTAGCGTTCTTGCGGTCCTTTCCCCATTGCACTCTTACTAGCTTCGCTTCTTTGTTGCACAATTTCTTAACCTCCGATCCAAGTATGCAAGTCGGAACTCGTCCAATCATTGCTTCCTTCTATACTTCCACTTCCTCTCGCAAGTTTGGCTTCACTACCTCGAACTCTATTCATTTTATCACCGCTTGGATGAATAGTCATCTTAGAATGGTGGGCTTCCTCAAGGACTGTCTTCAATAGGTTTCCCGTCCCGATATAATTTACCTACCAAACCACTTCTTAAATAGCTCCCCTACTTACTTACAAAGTTCCCTCTTTTCTTTTAGGAGTCATATGTCGCAGATGCAATGCAACTTGCTTTGCATTGTCCACCAAGTATATGCAGAAACCAATCTCGTGCCTCGGGGGTAAACCCCGAAACTCATCAAAACATCAGGATACTCGCAATATTGGTACAGAACGCAAATCATCGATAGATATATCAAGAGGTTCTTGGAGACTAAGCATGACAGACCCTTTTGGGGTGATAAGAAATCTCGAGAATCTTTTTATGGCAAGCCAGAAGTCTAATGACCCTCCTCTCACAATCTAGAATGGCTCCATATATGTGGTTAACCAATCCATCCCTAGAATCAAACCGTATCTCCTGAAATCAAGAACATATGCGTCGCAACCAAACTCGATGCCTAACACAGAGATTCTCAAACCCCGACAAATCCTCGATAAATGACCCGTACCTCCAATGGGGTTTTGAGACAATAAGAGGATCCAAAACCATACTAGTGTTTAGGTGCAGAGACTCAACTAAAGAATCAGATATAAAAGAATGCAAAGCATCAAAAAAAAGAATCCTAACAGGATGATCAAAAATAGAAATCAATCCTTCGACGGAAACTTTCCTACTCCTATCTTTTCCACCAGCTATGAGAACATTAGCTTGCCCTCTAGAAGTTCTTGCCTTCTGGCCTTGTCCTTGTCTCTTTGAGCATTCCTTAATAAGGCGTCCCGCTTTACCAAAGTGGTAACAAGTGCCTTTCCTCTTTCTGCAATCCTTTTTAAGATGACCCAGCATTCCGAAGTTGTGGTATTCCATCTTTTCTTCTTTCATCTATATTTCCTTCATAATCCATCATTTTCTTTCATCTTTGGATTGTGCACCTTAGCCCTAACTCGCTTATTCTCCTTTTTTTCCATATGCTAACTAGTCCCTTTAAAGATGTCTCCATCGCACGGAAATTCTTACGAGGCTTGGAAGAAAATGAGCCGCAATGGCATGGTCCATTTTACTTAATTCTGAATATTTAATTAAGTTTTTCTTAATTCATTGTTAACAGTGTATTTCACACTAATTATTCTTTAATTCATCATCTTTAGCGTCATTAAAACTCCGGGATGTTACAGTTAGCAACTCAAGTGAAGCTTTTTATCTCAATGTTGCCGAATTTATGGCCATTCTTCCAGCCATTTCGTGTTTGCGCAAGTTCAATTTTCTGGTTACTGTTGGTTTTGTTTGTGCTATAGTAGTACTACCATGTCATGCTTCATTTGTCCGAGGCAGTGTTCTTTAATTCATCATCTTTAGTGTCATTGAAGTTCCGAGGTGTTACAGTTAGCAACTCAAGTGAAGCTTTTTATCTCAATGTTACCAAATTTATGGTCATTCTTCCAGCCATTGCGTGTTTGCGCAAGTTCAACTTTCTGGTTATTGTCGGCTTTGTTTGTGCTATAGTAGTACTACCATGTCATACTTCATTTGTCCGAGGCAGTGCATGCGTGCTTTGTTTTTGGCTATGCAAGATCAGTGTTGGACAATGATAGTTTGTGCTATCACGTCTCATGCATGATTCAGCAAGTTATTTGATCTACCTTTGTTCTAGGAAGCCTGCACCTATATCCTACCGTGTCACATCCCTAATGCACATGCCTTGTGTGGCTCTATGTAAATCAAGAAGATATTTATATTGTAATCCTAGGTTGCAACCACATGATTCTATAGTCCTCTACCAGCTATGCACAGCTGTCGGAGTCTGACAATGAGAAGCTTGGGGCTTTGTGTCATGTAATTGTGCAAGTGGGTGATGTATTGTTTTAGTATGCTGTCTTACTTGTTATACTTGTTTGTGTTCATTATAAGCATGATATGTAATTCCTACCACCTTAGTGTCTTGGACTTGGAAATTCATAGTAGTATAGTAACATAGCTTGATCATGTACTATAATATAGAATAGAAGGTGGATGTCCCACAATAGATGATGTATGTAGTGGACGGGCCACTTTAAATCCGAAATAGTAGTCTAACAACCTACCAAACTCCTGTAACTATTGAAATTATTATTTGTTATAATAATAAGTGTTATGGATCACTATAAAAAACTATAGGATTTGTCAAAAAAACACTTATTTCATATTATTTTTTATCATGAACAGCCTTCGAAAAAGCTTCGTACTTAAGCACCAATTACCAAAATATCCTTCCTCAAGCTATTTAGCTTTCTAACTTGCCTATAGTTTACCAAACCCTTATCCCAGGTAACAATTGGTCCTTGGGTCTCGTAAGCGTGATACTCACCTCTTTGAAGGAAGAGTAACTAGTCTTCAGGCTTAAGACCTTGATATATAGGAAATGGTGAACTAACTTAAGCTTGTAGGAACTAAATAATCCCTAAGAATTTTTAGATCCATGCCTTTATTCCTTTACTTCGGTGTTGATGAAAAATAACGTCAACAAGTTTAATATTAAAAGAAATAAATTTAGCTGAATTTTGGGAGAAAATCTATTTTAAATTCCGCGAAACTGATTAAATTTAAAGTGAAAATATTATTTTTAAAATATTAATATTTTAACATAAGCATAATCTAGAAATTTTTATGAGGAAGGCACCAAAGTTTATTTCATCAAACATCAAGTTCTCTAGCTCTGCACAGTGTAAACTGACGATAATCGTACATCCTAAGCAACATTTAAGTGTTAAAGTTATAATTTTTACATAGTTGTGATGATACAGTTATTTTCTTAACATTCTATCCGTCTCGTCTCACTAATAATAATCATATTTTTGTTTTCTATTTTGGACTTCTTATTGAGTGTTTAGATACGTATTCCTCCTATTTGGAACAAGCATATCCTTTAAGACTGCTTAGAATTCTTCTAGGACCCATGTGCCAAGGATTTCTGAGTTCTACTTCATTTGGGACAAGCGCATCTCACCTAAGATTTTCATTCTTATGAGGAAGACGCTACACAAAGGCCTCCCTCTTGATGTAAATCTGATGAGGATTGGCATTCCTTTGGTGTCCCAATGTCCGTGATGCTCGTCTGGGTCTACAAAGTCGATTGCACATTTGTTCCTGGCGGGAGTGTGTGCAAACATCGTTTATTCCTATTTCCGTGGATTGGTTGGGTTTGCTGGGCCCTAATCTACTCTGCTTCTCCAATTTCTTGCTTGGTGGGAAAGGGGGCTGGGTACGGATATTAGATCGATCCTTCTCAAACTTCTTCCCTACCCCCATTTGTTGGCACCTGTGGTGCTCTCATAATAAGGAGGTTTTTAATGAAACCCCTATGTTTTCAGGTTGCATTATTCGGAGTATCTCCAAGATGTCTTTTTTGCTTTCATAGGTAGGACCCTCACGAGAAATATCTTCCCTCGGTCTCTTGCTTTGACAGGTATGTTCTCTATGACAGGAGGATCCGTCCTCGAGCGGGAGTAAGGTGAATGTTTTTTTAAACATGTTGAACGAGGTGTACAGATCAGATACTAGAAACGAGGGCCAGCCTTTGGGGTTTTCCGGTAGGCTGATAGGAGGCGGAGGGCTTGGTTGGTCTTAGTTAGCCGCTTTTTTGGTTTTAGCTTTGGAGTTGGCATTGGTTGATCTAGACAGGTTTCTCACTACGAGAGATTTACCATGGACTGGTTCCATTGGGCTATCGGGTTGTTTTTAGTTTACTGTCTCTTATGGTGCCGGCTGGTCGATGTCATTTTTTGTACATGGATTTGGTCTGTTTGTTAGCAGTCTGTATCTTTAGCTGTAGCCTTGTCTATTTTGTGGGATGTTTGTGTTTCACGAGCACGGTTGTGGTTTAGCACCGTTGCCCAATTTTTGTGAGCTATCAAAGAAAGGCATTTTTTCTCTATTTTTGGTTATGGTAGTGTGTTTTATTATAAAAAAAGAGCATTTAGATACATAAAGCTATTGGGTTAAGGGTACGGGACGATTTAAAATTTAGGTGCTTAAATAAATATGTGTGTACCTTTAAGATAGTGCAAACTATTATTCCCCTTTCCCTGTGTTTTGGATCTGATACTAGTACATTAGCTTAACACCCTTCTCTGAGATGTATGAACTCAGAGATGATATATTGGCAGACATCAATTGTATGGTATGGAATGGCAGTGTTGCATGTAAACTGAATGAGATGCAGATGATCAAAGCGTGGCTTGGGATTAAGCGTAGCTTTGTGTTTGATGAGACCTCGAACCTCACAACCAGGTAATGACCTAAAATAGGATAAATGCAGCAAGGTTATGTGGATCATTTCCATTAGAGTATGATCATTCCCTTCTGTATAGAGCCAGGTATTTACTTATGTGGAAATTTTTAATTATGTGGACGACAGACGAAGAGCTCAGTTAAGATTGGGGAATGTCGTATTCGAGTTTCCATCTAGTGGATTAGCATATACAAGTAGTCCGACCTTGTGCTGGCAGAGATTCATCAGTTATCTCTCAAGGAACATCCCTTTTGAGGTGTTCCTATCAGTTAAGGAACATCCTTTGCCTTGGTCATTTGTTGGCATCTAATACTTCAATACAAACCCATGATTTTCAACTTAAAGACACAATAACCACCAACATTTAATCAATGTAAGAATTTCGGATAATTCAACTATATTTGTTCAAAAATGTTTTTGAAAGCATGTCATCAAGAATAATATCAATGGTTCTAATAAAGTAAGGATTTTGGTTATTATTAGGGAAACCCGTTCTGCACTTGCAGCGTGGTATAATGAGATTCTTTTCTTTTGATTTCAAAACAATTGTTTAAGTTTCTCACACCAGTTCTATGACTGACTCAGAGTTTATTGCTTCCTTCTAAACTCTGGGTTCCCTTATTTTCCACATGTGCAACACAATAGTCAGGTTATATTAGCGCTTGGAGCTGTATTTTGGAGTTTCTTTGGAGAACTTTATGGAAAGAAGCTAGGAGGTGAAGAAGGACCATTCTGGATTCGCTCTCTGTTGACATATTTAGTTTCCGTTGTGCTTGTTGAACTGCTCAGATGTTTTTTTCGTGCTAATGTATATGTGTTAGATCAAAAAGTGATTCTAACACCCAATTAACTGATAATTCTAGAGAGTAATAACTCAAAAATGAATGAAAGAGCAATCAACACACATGATTTATATTGGTTCGACATTAACGAGCCTATGTCCACTTTATACTTCTTTGATTGATGAATTGATTACAAATACAATGATAATAGCCACTCAATCTCACTAGTACAATCAATAATCTTTCCAATTTCATTACTCTAGAACTTAGAGAACAATCTGAAATAAACAAAGGGATATCATTGGTGATGGAATTCGAGAAGATGGAGAGCCAAAAGATCCTTCCAAATGGGGTGTTTTTGTGTATTTATAGGCAGGAAGCATAGGCAGGTCGGATGCCACGTAGGTCCCATCCCACAAATCTCGGAAATGAGTACATCATGATGAAGGAAGCGCCTAGAGATCATGGGTGAGTTGGTTGCAACTTCTTCGAATTTGTAGCTATGTAGTGTGTAACCGCTTCATTTTATCATACTCGGGATTGGATCGGATCTCATACAAACTGACCCGCTTCGGTAAGGGATCACTTTGCTTCACGCTCTTAAGAGATCGGGTATCATCCTACCGACCCAAACCTCTTCCTGTTTGTCGAAGATGAACTCTTTTGTATGTGTTGGTTAGGAATGGATCGAATATGGTCCACCGATCTGATCCATCTTCTTCTAGCATTCGTCAATACTTGATTTTCCTTTGGTATGCTAATGACCGTCTTGACTTTTAGGAGGCCTAGCCACAAAGTAGGCCAACATTTTGCCCCTTTGAAATATGTTTCATTGGGGATGAGATGTGCTTCGAAAAGCTGTTAACTTGTCTGTTCATGAATAAGTGGTAACCAAAGATCGTGTCTATTTATGGAGCCATGATGCTTGGTGAAACCACATTCCCTTACCCTAGTGAAGCATTTATAAATACGGGGTCCAATTAGTGGTCAATTGCATTCAACATAGTGAAGCTTTTAAGCAGGATAAAAGCAAGTTTCCAGGTGAACTTTCTTATTTCTGTCATCCTGGGAAGTTATAACGGCTTAGCTTAATGAAATCATCCCTTCTGTATATGTTCGCATAATCACATAACATTAAGTATTTTTCTTCAGCATTTTCTTGTTTTAAAACTTATCCGAATGCGCTTTTATATCATCGAATCAGGATCTTAATAGCAGGCCAGGTCGTAATTGTCCGATCCGCCTATATATACTCGAATCAATTAAGTTTTGGGCCACTTCTGTTTTGGAGCTAACGGGTTGGATTTGGCCATCACCTCAGGGAATAAAAACAGCCCTTTCTATCCATTATATAAGCTATCTTCTCTTTCTCTCTTACTTCTTTATTTTCGATTTCCCCAATTCTAATAGAAAAAACCTTAATCCTAAAACTTCGTAAGCTCGCTTAATCCTTCAAATTAAATATATAAGTAGGTGCGGAGTTTATTTCTCTCAGCTTTCAATCAAACAATGTTCAAATTTCATGTTAATTTGTGTCATTTTACCCCCATCACCGCCAGTATTGACACTGGTAGTCTATGGTCCATGGCCCTCGTCATTGGTGTTGTCTTCGTCGCCTCGAGGTGGCGGCGTTGGTTACTCAAACCCAGTGCGGAGACTGATGACTCATAAATGTGCATGTTTTTTATAAGAAAAAAGGAGAAAGGTCGAATCTTGATTTTGGGTGGAGTGATAGAGGAGAGAAAATGAATGAAAGATTAGAACGAATGGGTGCAGGTAGATTCAAAGGATTGATGGTTTTAAAACATATTCTGAAATGTTAAAGTAAAGCCTTTGTATTGCAGTAAGTTGGCTCGGTTCGAATGTGGTTTAACTAGTCCGCTTCGGGAGATTCAATCCAATCTGAACTGATACAATCTCTTACAGCATTCCGACCCAAACTGAAGAATTTCCCTTTCGCACTTCGACCCGAACGTTGTTAATTCCTTTAAAGCCCCAAACTGATTTGTTGTTACCTCCTACCTAACTTCGATCCGAACCAATGCTATTGATATTGAACATATGCATTACATGACACCATCATGCTTAGTTGACACTGAGGCTCTGATAGCAATTTCCTGTGACATATTCTAGCATACAATCCAACCAAACCCGAACATAATTTACAACTTTGCGAACAGTTAGGATATAGCCCTATGAACTGGACATTCTCGACTTAATGAACACACGATTGCTTAATTTTTGTTTATACGACATTCTATTCTATTTACTTTATACTTTCTGATTTCAGCACTACACACATCGGCATAGATTAGCGCGTGCACACGGGGGGTACGGGCAACCATACTCT
Organism: Allium sativum; assembly: GCA_030737875.1. Lineage (NCBI taxonomy): Eukaryota > Viridiplantae > Streptophyta > Magnoliopsida > Asparagales > Amaryllidaceae > Allium > Allium sativum. The sequence goes on from CM060913.1 coordinate 968,477,351, forward strand.
AATTTCTGCCATCTCTTGGATAGTACAGCAATCATATCTGGAAGAAGCACAACTAGATTGGAAGAGAGAACTGAAGCTTTAGGGCCATCTGAAAACCCTAATCCCGAGGATGTTTCATTTACTTTAGACCCAGAATGGGATAGCGCATGCTCAGAATATCCAACGACTCTGGTCTATGTGTGGGATCAGGTTGTTGACTGGAAAAAGCAATAACTTAAGGTGGGCACCATCGATGAGGAAAAACTCATGGAGAAATATATGAGAGGTGAGGAGCCGGAACGCTTGGCTGAAGGGCGTAAACTAATTTCTGCTGCTATGGACGAGGAGAGATGTCGGATCAAGCGAAAAGAAACTGCTGAAACTAGCTCTTCATCTGTTGGCTCTGGGGATATAGAAGCAGAGAGGTATAATCCCGATCATCTAGGACTCCCTAAAGTAGTTTTCCTATCTCCAATTGCTGAAACAGCTCCAGAAACCTCTGCTATTCCTGCTGAAAAGTCGCCCGAAGGTATCTCCACCTTTTCACCTCAATTTGTTAAAGCTATTTCAACTTTCCACCGTATCGTATGGAAAATGATCGAAGAACCCGAAATTTACCCTGAGCTAATAATTGTTGCTTCTCATTCTTTAGGTGCAAAGCCTGCTGAGTAGACCGAGGAAAAACAAGAAGAATTTACTAATAAAACTATTGTTCCATCTAGTACTGAGACTCCCAAGGATGGAGGTATGATAGATACTTTGAAGGACGACGGCGGCAATGATGAAAACGAGGAGATGATGATGTCGTTGTAACCGGGGATTTAGGAGAGGATGAGAACATGACTTTGGCTAAAATGAAGGCAAAGAAAGATGAGATTTTGAAGCTAAGTTCGAGGAAAAAACTGAAGAACCCCTCAACGTCAATCCCCTACAAGCAGTCTCTCCCCAGTTCGGATTGGTTGTCAAGTTTTCTACTCGATCAATAACTGGAAGCTTGGCTCAGAAATCTTCTACCGATCCAAGTGTGAACCCTTCAGGCAAGAAAAAGAAGAATCGTCTTCTCGCGGATGTTGAGCGAGAAGAGAAAGAGAAGCTCAAGGCTGTTAAAAAGTCTAAATCCTCTCAAAACCCTAAATGAAATATAGTCCAATCTTTTCATTTTGTTTTCCACTGGCCTTCTGTTGTTGTAGCGAGTGCGACCCTCGCATCTTTTCATTAGTCTACTTATGTAAACCTGCACTTATGTAAATATAGTACTTTATTTCCCTACAATGCCAAATATTTGTAAGTTGTCATTTATTTCAATCAAGTGCATTATTAACTATAACACGACTAATCTAAATAACAAATGATAAATCATATCACAAATCAAACAAAAGTTCAAAGCCAGCTTCCCTGCAATCAATAATCTGGCAATATAAGACTATTAGTAGTAAACAATAGGGGGATGTAAAGTGTATGCGTATGCCCCCAATCGATTTTGAATAAAATGCCTAGTCAGGGCTTGTTCGGGATTGATTAGGATCGACATTAGATTGCCCCCAATCCTTCAGTGGGGTAAGGATTTTTTTTCATTGGCACTTGTTCTCAGCGCCTTTGTACTCTCCTGTCGTATGTCCAGATTAAAGTGTGGTCAAGGCAGTCTTTAATCATGGTGCACCATCACGCCTTAGGGACTTCGTCTTCCTGTCCTTTATACTCTCTCTCGAGTCATTATAGTTAGAGTCTGGGACGTCGGCTTCCCATCCTTTATATTATATCATGCGAACGGTCGTCCTGTTCGCACCAGCTTTCCTTGTACACCTTATTCTTTAGGGCGGAGTCTCACCGGTTTGAGTGCCACACTCGCTCTCAATTCTAATTCAAGTTATATATTTCAAGCCCAGAACAAAAAAATCACAAGATATAAAGAAATATGCAATAAAGGTAAATGACACACAATATTTTTATAGTGGTTCGGCCAACTCATTGCCTACATCCACTTTATAATCTTTTGTTTATGTCAACTAGACTGTTCTAGGCAAGTCGTGCCTTTGTACATAGTTTATAAAACAAAAGAAACAATACAATCTTAAGTCAAATAGTACCGTAAGTGTTAGGCATTCCACGCTCTGGGGACTTCATTGCCATCAACGTTCGTTAGCTTGAAAGCTCCTTTTTCAAGTTTCCGTTTAATGGTATACGGTCCTTCCTATTTAGGGCCCAGGAACACATGGGTCGGGAAGACACGTTTCAAAACCAAGTTTCCAGGTTCAAAGGTTCGGTGTCGAACCTTCCTGTTGTAATATCGAGCAACGTGGTGTCGGTGCCTCGAGGCGCATAAGTCTGCTACTTCTCCCTTTTCTTCGACTATGTCCAAGGACTCACGAAGAAGCACTCTGTTCATCATCGGATCATATTATGTTGTCCTATGAGAGGGAACTTCCAACTCCACTGGAATGACTGCTTCTGATCTGAATGAGAGTGAGAAGGGGGTATGACTGGTAATCAATTTGTAAGTCGTTCAGTAAGCCCATAATGCTAAGGGCAATTAGTCGACCCATATGGCTTTTGCCTACTTCAATTGCTTCTTTAGAATGGACTTAATGATTTTGTTTACTGCCTCGACTTCCCCATTCGATTACAGGTGGGCTACCGCGGTATATCTCTTTTCTATTTTGTATTTGTAGCAGAAATTTTTGAACTCGGTGCTATCGAACTCGGTTCCATTGTCACTAGGAAGTGGGTAGGCCTAGTCACTAGAAAGTGGGTCGGCCTAGTCATTTAAAAGTGGGTCGGCCTAGTCAACGTAAAGTTGGGTCGGACTAAAGTTGGGTCGGCCTATTCTGGTCAGCCATTTCTAGTTGACTATTTCTGGTCGGACATTTCTTATGACGATGTGACTTCAAAGTGAATTCAATTGGGAAGTTTGGAAGAATTGAAAAGTATTCATTGAACGGCGTAGAAGAACGAATGGTATGACAACTCAAGGGTGTATTGAGTTTGTGTGAAGTGATTGCTCTAAAGTGTTTTGAGCTAATTAATAGTCACAATTGATAACGACTAGAGATGTGAAGGCCGAGGAATTTTCGTTGTCATAGGTTCTATCGGACTCAAAGCAGGGGTACAATTGAAGACAAATTGTAGGTTGAGTGCCCTGGGCGTCGTTTATGGCCTAGACACGTGTTGGGTATAATGTGTAATACGTGTTGAGTATAGCGTGTGCAGTTTTGCTAGAACTGGGGCGTCGCGTATGGTCCTTGACAGTTGACGGCAAGTTGTTAGCCAGTCATATGATAACAAAGTTTCCAAAGCAAGGTTGGCAGTGATAGCCAGAGTCTCATGGACATTTGAATGCCTGTTGTGATCATGATTGAGTTGCTTTGCCATATATAAATGGAAGCTTTAATTGTCATGACTGAATTACTATTCCTTTGGATGTTTTGGATCATAAAGGCTATCACTGTCAAGTGTAGGGAAGGAAGGTGTAAGTTATTCTCTGGAGCTGGGTTGATTAGTTGTTATTTACCCATTCTCATATACTTTATTGATGAAGTTTGTTAACTTTTTTATCGCTCACTATGACTGTTGTTTAACTCAAGGTTTTATGTTTCCTCTTATTACCTTGGGTTGTTCATCCAGTTGTGGATGGGCAGACTGAGTTACAGATGGTTGTTATTGCTTTTGTGAGGACAACGATGTTGATCGATAACGAGCAAGATGCTCACGTACCAGTTTTTTTACTATCTAGTATTTGTTTCCTCTGTTTGCTTTTTTCCTTGAGTGATGTAGAAAGGCAAATTGTACAAACACTGTTATTAATATCCACGTATATGACTTTCTAGTTGTCATGAAAGCTTAGTGTTTTTCTGCTTCACTATCACTACTTGTTGTATATGTTCTATTATATTTTATCCTTACGTTGTGAGTTTACGACATGTTTCGTTTATCTACCATACCTTGATGATCGTCCACAGCTACCTAACACACCTTTCAGTGCATTATTCTTCTTATTTAGTGCAGGGTTATGGGCAGTCGTCACAATTGGTATCAGAGCTCTGGTCAACGATTGTGGCCAAAGTTCGAAGACGTAACTACGTATGAGAGACATATTTGCAGATTTCAGTTGGATGCTTACTATATATATATATATATATATATATTACCATTTATAGTAGTAGCGTTCGTACTTCCTTTTGTAGTTTTTCTTGAAAGTGGCTAATCATTCTAAATTGCAGATTTAGAATGAGTCAATGTTATATGAGACATTCTGCTAGGGAAGAAGCTATGCCTGGAGGGGGTAACAGCGGGCACCTGATTGCCTGGTCATGTTTGAAGCTATGATTGCAGCATGCCTTCGAAGGAACCCCACTCCAGTAGCAGCTACGGTTGATGTTGAAGTTTCGGTGCCTAGAGCTGTAGAATTTGCAAAGCTATGCAAAGACTTTTCCTCATTGGGGGGGAAACAATTCAAGGGCACTGAACCAGTTGAAGAAGTCCAGAGGTGGATGGATACTTGTGTTCGAATCTTCAAGGACTTGAGCATTGATGATGTAATAAAAAGGAAACTTGCATCAAGGCAGTTAGTGGGCAGAGCAATGGACTGATGGAACTCTATCACACTTGAGACCCCTAAAGAGGTTATCTCATGGGAGCAGTTCCAAGCTAAGTTTGAAGCAAAGTTTATCTCCACCGTGCAAAAGTCTGTTCTATTTAAGAGATTCGTGGAGCTTAAGAAGAATGGTCGTCCAGTTCTTCACTATATTTCTTACTTCGAGGCCTTGTCGAAGTATGCCCGTTCATATGTGGATACTCCTTATCAAAAGAACGAGAAGTTTGTCTTGGGATTGGTTGAATATCTTGGGAGTCAGCTTGTGGATCACCTCGATGATAGCTTTGAGAAGATCGTTAAGAAGTCTTTGAGGCATGAAAGTCTGTTTCCTAAGAAGATGTCTGTTGTTGCATCTAAAGAGGAGCAGAAACCATAGCAGGGTGGTAATAACAAGAAGAGGAAGCAACAACAATAGAAAGGAAAAGATGGCCAAAATAGGCAGAAGGGAGCAGTGACTTGCTTCAATTGTTGGTAGAAGGTCCATTTTGCTAGTGAATGCAAGAATCCTAAGGCTGAGAAGAAGTGCTTCAAGTGTGGGAAGCTGGGACATGAGAAGAAAGATTGTCTAGAACCAGTTCAAGGGAAGCAAGTGGTTAAGGCTTATGCTTTAGGGGCAGTACCATCTTCTTCAAAAGCTCCTACTGCAGAGGAGAAGGGAAAGGGTATCGTGGTGCAAGGTACTCTTTCCATTCATGGTGTCTCAGTTCGAGTTTTTTTTGATACTAAAGCATTACATTCATTCATTTGCAATGAGCTTGTGTGCCACTTGGGTTTGGAAACCGAGATATGTGATAGACCTTTTATAGTAACTAATCCAGTTGGGGGTTCGTCAAATCTTTGCATGATTTGCCGTGGTCTAGTGTTGTCGAGTCATGGTTTCTCTTTTGTGTGTAATTGTTTTGTTCTTAACTTCGCTGGGTTTGAGATCATCTTGGGCATGGATTGGCTCAAGAGGTATGCGGTAAGGGTGAATTGTGAGAAGCTAGAGGTGAGAGTCGGGGATGTGTATGGGCTAAAGGTGTTGATAAAGTGTAAGCGCGAAGTGGGTGTCTTCGTTAGCTATCTATATTCGCTTGTGATTCCACAAGAAGACTTGTCATCTGTGCTAATCTCAAATAAGTATGAGGATGTCGTTAACGAGGTCAAAGGTTTGTTGCCGCATCATGAGATGGAGTTTAGGATCGATTTGGTCGAGGGTGCTAGACCAATCGTTATGCCTCTTAAGCGGATGTCGCCTAAGTAACAACGAGAAATGGTGGTGCAAGTTCAAGACCTTCTCAGGAAGGGATTCATTTGGAGAAGTGTTTCTAAATGGGGAGCACTAGTCGTGTTTGCAACCAAGGCAGATGGCTCGTTAAGATTGTGTGTGGACTATCGTGAGCTGAACAAGGTGGCCAAGAAGAACAAGTATCCATTGCCAAGGATTGATGACTTTTTCGATCAGCTTCACGAAGCCAAAGTGTTTTCTTAGATGGATTTGGCAATGGGATTTCACCAGTTGGGGGTGGCAAAGGATAGTGTGCCAAAGACTGCTTTTAAGACACCAGCCGGGTTCTTTGAATGGTTGGTGATGCCATTCGGGTTGACTAACGCGCTGGCGTATTTTGTGGATTTTATGAATAGGGTATTCAAAGATCAGCTGAATAAGTTTGTGCTTGTGTTCGTGGATGATATTCTGGTTTCTCCAGGAATGAGGAAGAACACAAGGCACACTTGAGAGTTGTATTAGAGATCTTGCGAAAGCATTAGCTAAAGGATAAGTTCTCAAAGTGTCACTTCCGGAAGAATGAAGTGAGTTTCTTAGGCTATGTTGTCTCTGGAAATGGTATAGAAGTTGACCCCACTAATGTGGCAGCAATCCAGGACTGGGATAGGCCTAATAATGCGACAGATGTGAGAAGTTTCCATGGGTTGGCTGGTTATTACCGACGGTTTATCAAGGGTTTCTCGAAGATAGATGCAACGTTGATAGGATTGATGAAGAAGAACCAAGTGTTCACATTGGATGTGAAGTGTGAACAAGGATTCAGAATCTTGAAAGAGAGATTAACGAGTGCTCCTGTGTTGACCATTCTGAGTGGGAATGAAGAGATGGTGGTATACACCGATGCATGTGGTACAGGATTTGGAGAAGTACTGATGCAGACAGATAAGGTTGTGGCCTACGCAAATCGATAGCTGAAGCCGCATGAGAAGAAATAACCATCTCATGATTTAGAGTTGGCAGCGATTGTGTTTGCACTAAAGATGTGGAGATATTACCTGTTTGGAGTGCGGCTTTAGTTGTTTATGGACCATAAGTCGTTGAAGTATTTGTTTTCCTAAAAGGATTTGAATCTTCGGCAGCAAAGATGGCTAGAGTTTCTGGCATCGTATGATTTTGGTATATCATATACTCCAGGCAAGGGAAATATAGTTATTGATGCATTAAGTCGAAGACACACAAGTTTAGGAGCGATGTTTTCAGAATGGAAGAGCCTCGAGTATTTGGCAAGGTTTGATTTTAGGCCAAGGTGTGAGTTGGAAACTGAAATGTTGGCAAGCTTATCGATAAGACCCACTCTTATTGAAAGGATTTGCGAGAGCCAAAAGCAAGATGTGAAGCTTGTCGAGTTTATCTAGGGATTGGAACCAGAAGTTAAAGAGTTCGAAGTCGATAGAGAAGGTTGGCTTCGAACGCAAGGATGATTAGTTATTCCTCATATCGACAGATTGAGAGATGAGGTTCTGAGGGAATGTCATCACTCGAAGTTGACGATTCATCCTGGTGGTAATAAGATGCATCAGGACATGAAGCGAGTTTACTATTGGGAAGGGAAGAAGCAAGGTATTGGAAAGTTCATTTCCAAGTGCATGAATTGTCAGATGGTGAAAGCTGAAAAGAAGAAGCCGAGTGGGCAGCTTCAGCCATTAGAAGTTCCTACATGGAAGTGGGAGCAAGTATCGATGGACTTCATTGATGGGCTATCTAGAACCAGGGTAGGAAATAAAGGGATTTGGGTCATTGTAGATCGCTTAACCAAAAGTGCGAGATTCATTCCTACCAAGTCGACTAGGACGGCGTCGAAACTGGCTGAACTTTATGTCAAATGGATAGTTCGATTCCATGGTGTCCCAAAGAGTATAGTGAGTGATCGAGATCTGTTGTTTACTAGCGGATTTTGGAGGAGTTTGCAAGAAGCTTTGGGAACCAAGTTGTAATAGAGTACGACTTATCATCCCCAAACTGCTGGTCAGACCGAGAGAGTCAATCGAGTTTTGGAAGATCTCCTGAGGGCTTGTGTATTAGACTTTGGAGGATCGTGGGAAGACCATCTACATCTAGTTGAGTTTGCATATAATGATAGCTACCAGTCAAGCATTGGGATGGCACTATACGAGGCGTTGTATGGAGGACCGTGCAATTCTCCAACATGTTGGTTAGAAATTGGAGATAAGTTTGTACTTGGGACAGAAATGATAAGAGAGACCTTGGATTGTATCGAGATCGTTCTGCAACGAATGAAGGCAGCCCAAGATCGTCACAAGAGTTATAATGATAAGCATCGTAAGGACTTGGGATTTGACATGGGCGATATGGTTTTCATGAAGGTTTCACCGTTGAAGCATATGGTGAGATTTGGAAGTAAAGGAAAGTTAGATCATAGATTCGTTGGGCCATTTCCGATAGTCGAGCGAATTGGAAAGCTCGCATATAGATTGGAGTTACCTGAGAAGATGTCGAGTGTGCATAATGTGTTCCATGTGTCGTTTCTACGGAAGTTCATGCATGATTCGAATGTGGTGGTATCTTTAGAGCAGTATGAAGACCTAGAAGTGGAAACCGTAGTTACAAGACTTCATAAGCCACTTCGTGTTGTGGGGAATGACACGAAACAACTTAGGAGGAAGATGGTTATGTTAGTCAAGATACAATGGAGTGAAGATGGTGACAATTGTACGTGGGAGACAGAAGAGAGCATGAGGGCGACTCATCCAGAACTCTTCGTCGGTAGGACCTTTGATATCGTGTAATCGCTATATCGTTGTATCTTGCTGTTGTTTGATAGAATTATGCATGCTAGGATAAGGCTATGGATTCATGGCTTGATGGTTGCTAGTTTGGATGATAGAATTGGCTTCTAATGGATTATAGGCATGCATAATTATTATGATTGCCTGTGTTTGTTTAGAATTTCAGGGGTGAAATTCTTAAGGAGGGAGGAATGTAACAGCCCGCATTTTATGTATCGGAAGATAGTAAAATATTTTTATTTTATTCCCTAAGGGTTGGATCATTCTCATCTTTTAATATGTTATTTATGGGGATGTAAGACATATCCATAATTTTTACCAATTTTTTTGTGATCATTTTGCCCCTGTCAGTCTTGTATAAGGTATAACTTTTGACTCAGGTCGAATCAGAGTGTGAGACCTGTGCCATTGGGAAGGAATTGATGATTGCCTTTCCGTAGAGTGGTTACGTTAAAATTTTGTCTCAGTGTTTTGGGAAGAATCGCTTTTTTAAGGTTTAACAGTTGGTTGTTCAGGTTTTGGAGCCTTAATGGGCTGATTTGGGAAGGCCCATTTATGGGCTGGTGGAATCCTATAAATATGGAGTGAGGGAGGAAGGAAAAGTATACTTTCCCATTCTCTCATTTGGAGGCATTGATCTCCTTCTTCCTCTAACACCTTTCCACCATTAAAAATCCAAATCCAAGGAGGGAAATCATAGGTCTACACTCTACACCATTGGAGTCTAGATCTACATCAATTGAAGCAAGGATTCATTGGATCAACATGTTTAGTTCGAGGTGCTTGCTGTCCAAATTCTTACTTCTACCATTTTAGCTTGTTTTGGAGAATCGGTGAGTGATTTACATTTCTCACATGGATTCAATGAAGTGTATGAGTAGTAGATCATGTTTTTCATCAAATTCAAGTGTTTTTCCTTAGATCTATGCATTGGTAAGTTCATTTTCATATAGATCACCCTAGGATCTGATTTAGCAAGTTTAGATAGGTAATTTCTATGATATTTTAAACGAATGTGCAAGTTAGACCCATGGTTTTTGTTTATATGCATATTTGTGGTTATTTTGGTGAATTTGACATTATCATTGATAGAATTGTCATATTGAAGATATTGTTGATTTTATAACGTGCTTGTAATCCTTTTGGATGAATTGGATGAGTTAGTTTCATCGGATTTATTGTTTAGCAAAGTCTTGGTCGAAATCAGAGTTGAATTGCAATATGCAGGTTTTGGTTCGGCCATATTGGATCGGCCATAAGTGGGTCGGCCTAGTCACTAGAAAGTGGGTCGGCCTAGTCACTAGAAAGTGGGTCGGCCTTGTCATTTAAAAGTGGGTCGGCCTAGTCTTTTAAAAGTGGGTCGGCCTAGTCAGCGTAAAGTTGGGTCGGACTAAAGTTGGGTTGGCCTATTCTGGTCAGCCATGTCTACCATTTCTAGTCGGCTATTTCTGCTCGAACATTTCGGGTGATGATGTGACTTCAAAATGAATTCAATTGGGAAGTTAAGAAGTGTTGAAAAGTGCTCGTTGATCGGCATAGATTAATGAATGGTATAACAACCCAAGGGTGTATTGAGTTTGTGTGAATTGATAGCTCTAAAGTGTTCTAAGCTGATTAATAGTCGTAACTGATAACGAATAGAGATGTGAAGGCCGAGGAATTTTCATTGTCGTAGGTTCTAACGGACTCAAAACAGGGGTACAATTGAAGACCAACTGTTGGTCGAGTTCCCTGGGCGTCGTGTATGGCCTAGACACGTGTTGGGTATAACGTGTAACACATGTTGAGTATAACATGTGCAGTTTTGCTAGAACCGGGGTGTCGTGTATGGTCCTTGGTAGTTGACGGCTAGTTGTTAACCGGTCATATGATAACAAAGCAAGGTTGGCGGTGATAGCCAGAGTCAGTCATGGACGTTTGAATACATGTTGTGATCATGTCTGAGTTGCTTTTCCATATGTGAATGGATGCTTTAATTGCCGTGACTGAATTACTATTCCTTTGGATGTTTTGGATCGTAAAGGCTACCACTGTCAAGTGTAGGGAAGGCATGTGTAAGTTCTTCTCTAGAGCTGGGTATATTAGTTGTTATTTATCTATTCTCGTATACTTTATTGATGAAGTTTGTTAATTGTTTTATCGCTCACTACGACTGTTGACTGACTCAAGGTTTTATGTTTCCTCTTATTACCGTGGGTTGTTCGTCCGGTTGTGGATGGGCAGACTGAGTCACTGGTGGCTGGTATTGCTTTAGTGAGGACGACAATGTTGATCGATGGCGAGAAGGAGGCTCACGTACCAGTTTTATTATTGTCTAGTATTTGTTTTCGCTGTTTGCTTTTTTCCTTGAGTGATGTAGCGAGGAAAATTGTACAACACTGTTATTGATATCCACGTATGGAAATACTTTCTAGTTGTCATGAAAGATTAGTGTTTTTCTACTTCACTAACACTACCTATTGTATATGTTCTACTATATTTTGTCCTTGCGCTGTGAGTTTATGACAGGTTTCGTTTATCTATCATACCTTGATGATCGTCCCTATCTTCCTAGCACACCTTTCAGCGCATTATTCCTCTTGTTTAGTGCAGGGGTTATGGGCAGTCATCACACGGCGAACGACCTTGGACTCACCATTGACTTAAGTTGACTAGGAGGTTCTTTTGGAATTTTTGCAAATTTCTTGTACCTACCGCAGCGTCGTGAATAATCAGCTGCATCCCGGTTTATGGTATGCCACAAGTAGCCATACTGTAGTATTTTCTTGGCCAATGTTTGGCCTCTGGTGTGATCTCCACATTCGTCTTCGTATACTTCTCTTAGTACATGTTTGACGTCATCATGTGCTACACATCGGAGCAAGGGCACAGAAAATCCCTATCGGTAAAGGACTTCGTCCTGTATGACATATCTAGACGCTTTCTTAACCACAACCCCATCATTCTCTATGTTTCGTTGGGAGCATTCCATTCTGCAGGAAGTCCTTTATCGGCATCATCCATGATTCTTTTTATGGCTCGGTTTCCAGCACTGGGTCTATTTGAATCTGATCATTGCTTGGAGATGTTAACACTTCAATCGGTTTCTATTTCTTCCGGGTTATCGGAGGTAGCTAGCTTGGCTAAACAATCAGCCTTTTGATTTTCGGCCCGCAAAATATGGAATATGCTATAACGTTCTATGTTATCCAAAAACTCCTTTACTTTTTCCAAGTAAGCAACAAGTCGAGGTCCTTTCGCTTGAAACTCCTTCTGATCCTAACAAACAACAATTTGAGAGTAACAGAAGATATCCACAGCCGCTACTCTCAATTCCTCAGTAAGCTTCAGCCCGACAATCAGGACTTCGTACTGGGAATCATTATTAGTAGCAGAAAATTCCAGTCTGAGAGCATAGTAAATCGATTGTTTTTCAGGAGTTATTATTACAACTCTGGCACCTAATCATCAGTCATTTCTAGCACCGTCCACGTACAACTTCCATGTGCTAGATTCTAGCTTATGTTCAGAGGAGCTGGCTTCTTCATCTGGTACATCATCCTCGAGGATCGTGAATTCAGTGATGAAATCAGCTAATGCTTACCCCCTTAATGACTTTCTGGGTTGGAAGTTTTGATAGAACTGGCTTAGCTCTATATTCCACTTAAGTAATCGTCCAGATGCTTCAGGTCGTTGTACGACTTGTCGAAGCGGTTGATCGGTATATACAATGATTGGTTGGGCTTGAAAATAATGGCGAAGTTTTCTGGAAGCAATAAGTAGGCTATAAGTAGGCCTGTCAATGGATAACCGAAAAATCCAAAATCCATCCGCATCCGCATCCGAAAAGCGGATAAATATCCGATATCCGGGAAAGCGGATGCGGATGCGGATATAGGCATATCCGCATCCAAAAATTATCCATCCATTTTTTTTAGGATTATGTCTTAAATTATGTGTATTTTAGCATAATTAAGTATACTAATTTATTGTTTTGCAAAATTATAAGTCTACTAAATGCATGTTAATTGCTCAAAATTATATATTATCATCATATTTATTTATTTTTAGCTAGTAATTAATTAGGTTGGAAAAGCTTAATATTAAGCTAAAAAATTTCACTAACGTTCATTGATTTATCGATCGTTAGCAGAGCGGATAATTATCCGATATCCGTCCGTATCCGCGGATGCGGATATCCGATATCCGAAAATGGTTCCGGATGCGGATACGGATATGGCACTATCCACATCCGAAAGTATCCGTTGACAGCCCTAGCTATAAGCAAGTTTTTCTATCTCTGGATAGTTGCGTTCTGCTTCCGCTAACTTCTTTCTCACATAATATACCGGCCTTTAAACTTTATCTTCCTCACGTACCAGGGTTGTACCAATGGCATGAGATAACACTGCCAAATATGCAAATAAATCTTCATGGTCCACTAGCTTGGACAATATTGGAGGTTTCTCCATAAGATCTAACAGGTTTTTGAAGGCTTCTATGAAATCTGGGGTCTACTCGAAATTGCGCTTCTCACGTTTTATGAAATCGAAGAAAGGAACGCATTTGTCTATGGAATTAAAAATAAACCTGCTTAATGCTACAACCTTCCCTGCTAAACGCTGGATGTCTTTAATCTTTCGTGTTTCTTTAATATTCTTGATGGTTGCAATATAATCAGGATTAATCTTGATTCCAAGAGAGCTGACTATGAAACCGAGGAATTTTCCTGACGCTACCCAAACGAGCAATTTATCGTATTTAACTTCATTACGTATCGTCGGAGAATTTCAAACATCTCTGCCAAGTCCCTTGTGTGGTCGGATGATCGCTTGGACATCACAAGCATATCATCCACATACACTTCCATTGTCTTCCCGATTTGGTTATAAAACATCTGATTCACTAAGCACTGATAGGTAGCTCCAACATTCTTTAATCTGAAAGCATCACCACATAGCAGCACAACCCCAAGTCCGTGATAAAACTGGTATGTTCCTGATCCGTCACGTGCTTGGGAATCTGGTTGTACCTTGAATATGCATCCATGAAAGCGAGAAGTTCGTGTCCCACCATTGAGTCTACCAACTGGTGAATTCTAGGGAGTGGAAAGTTATCCTTCGGTTAGGCTTTGTTAAGATCAGAAAAGTTAATACATGTTCGCCACTTCCCATTGGATTTCTTGACCACGACGGGGTTTGAAATCTAGTCAGGGTACGTCGAATCTCCGATGAACCCATTATCTCTTAACTTCTCCACTTCCTCTTTCAAGGAGGCCGACCTCTCCGGGCCTAGCATACGCCTTTTTTGTTTCACAGGAGGATGCTTTGGGTTTATGCTCAATGAATGGCTCATAATTGAGGGAGAGATTCCACATATGTCAGCGTGGGTCCAAGTAAACACATCCAGGTTCGCTTTCAAAAAGTCTGTTTATTCCCTCGTCCGGAGGGGGTCCAAGTGAACTCTGATTTTCAAGACCTTTGTCGGGTCGTCGTTATCAATCGGAATATCCACAGTTGCTTCCTTAGGCGCCGCCTTCCTGCATTTCGGTTTCTTGTCCTCTCTAGGATCGATGTCTTTGGGCAGGTCGTCAGGCGACTCCTTCAGCAATATTCTCTTTACTTGCTATGCCGAGCCCTCCTCGGTGAGAGGGGAAGCATTCTTAGGCTTTACGTCCTTTCCACTGCGTAGCATTTTCAACTCTGCCATATAATAGCTAGTATCCTGGTCACCACGAACAATTCCCACTCCGGCTTCGGTTGGAAATTTCATCAATGGGCACTAGGGTGCGATGTAGGCTCTAAACTCTACAAGGGACAGTCAGCCAAAAAAGGTTTTATATGGGAATCGATATCCATAATCATGAACGGGAGGATCCTTACTCTTCGGCGTTCTCCTTCTCCTAACTTTATGAATAAATCCACCATATCGATTGGAGATGTTGACGGTCCATTAAAGCCACGTATCCAACCTCCACACAGCTTTAAATCCGTTATTTCTAGCTTCATTTGATCAAAAGTTTTTTAAGAAGGATGTTGACGGAACTCCCGCAGACCACAAGGACTTTCTGTACCAATGCCAGTCCGATAGTGGTATTTATCACCAATGGATCGATGTTAGGTGCTTTAGCTCCTATACTCTCTCTGTCTCGAAAGATAACATCGTCTGTTGCTGTCTTCTGTTGTTTCATGGGTGCAGTGTCCTCAAGATTGCTGCACTTGCCCACTTCTGGGTGTTTAACAGCATTAACGTATTGGCCCATGGTCTTTTTGCTGAATCTAGGTAGTTGTGGTCCTTCGATGATGGTATTAAAGATTATACCTTTTCCCTTTTACTGGGCAGTGGGCCTAGGAGCAGGCTAATTCTTGATTGGTGCTTGTCCTCCTTGCACCTGTCCTTTGGGGAGATTTTATATTCATCCAGTTTTCTGGCACGAAGCAACTTCTCTACAACATCCCTTAGGTGACGACATTCATTTGTAGATTGGCAGTAAGTTTCGTGAAACAAGCAAAACTTCCCGGTTTCACGCTCTTTTTTGGTCAAATCCCTGGGTGGAGGTTTCTTATACTGGACAACATTATAAGTATCCAAATAGATATTCTCCAAAGTGTCGCGCAGTGGCGTGTAATTTTCAAAAGTATGAAATCAAGGTCTCTTTTTGGAATCATGTCTCCAATTCCTATTTCTTTTGCAACTATTCCCAATTTGGCGGTCGTTCCCTCCACTCTTATTACCGACATTTACTTTGACTTTTCTGGCGTTATCACTAGATTGCTTAATAGAGACGTTGCTCTGGATATTCTCTCTTAGGATCTCGTCAGACTTTCTTTTTCGGTTGGTATATATTTTCTCGCAACACAAATGAACATTGGCTTTCTCATAAAACAGTTCCCTTGTTAATGGTGGTTTTCAAGCCAAATATCTCCTGAACTCGGTGTCTTTATCAATCCCATCAATTAGTGCCATCAAAATGGTCTTCTCATGTGGACCACTTACTTCGGTAACCGCTAGGTTGAAGCGATCCAGATATGACTTCAAATTTTCACCAGGAGCTTGCTTGATCTCGAATAGTTCAATGACACTCTTAGATTTCCGTTCGTGGAGTCGGAATTGGTTCATGAATCTCTCACCTAGCTCTTTGAAACTAGAAATCGACCGAGGAGCGAGTTGGGTAAACCACATCAATGCGACGTCTTCAAGATATATGGGAAACGCCTTGCATTTTACGGCATCCGGAGCTGCCGCGATGTTCATATACCATGAATACCTCATCAAATGCTGCCTTGGGTCGTATCTTCCTCCATATCGATCATTGTGGGCAGATTACACCGTCTGGGAACTGAAAATCCAGAATATTGTTAGTAAAAGGGGTATGGCTACGCTCAATGCCCTAATCTTCGTTGGTGCAACCCCTGTTGTCAACCATAATCTGGTGTACCATTGCTTCCACCTCAGCATTGGTTAGCGTTGGCTCAGGATATGCACTTCTGGTTCTCCTAATACATCCAGTTCCTACATCAGGCGACGTTCTTCGGTCTCTGACAGCAGCCGAATTCCGTTGCCATCTATGATCCTGGTCATTCACAGGACGAGTGGGCTGGAGGAGTTGTCGTTGAGTAGAGATAGTAATGTTGGGATCCCTAGGAATAGTATGGGATCCCTACACCGGTAGCAAAATCTTCTCTCTCAAGCTAGGGTAATTAGGTCCCAAGATACGAGCCATGTCTTCGTGTGATCCCAATGATCCAAATGTCACTTTCTTAAGGTCCTCGGGTCTCTCATATGGCCTTTTCTGACATGGATGTCTTTCCTATGAAGAAGATGAATGGTCTACGACGAGATGATGAGTCGGAAAGGGTGTTCTCTGCCTACGAAGCTCATCTATTTGTCTACTCATAGCTTTCATGTTTTCTTGCATAGCAATACTATCACATCTTTGGACCTCTAAAGCATCATTAGTTCTATCCAACATATCAAGCAGGCGCAAGAAATCCATGTGTAAGACAGGTGCAGAGGCAGGGGGCTGAACAAATTGCCGCAGCTGGCACCAGAGTATTTTCCTTGGCTCGAGTAGAGACACCACCTTCGACTTGGTTCGGATCGGAGGAAATTGTAGCAGTGCCACTAGGTCGGGACGAAGGGGCAATATTAGCTTCATCCATACTATCGGATCGGTTCGGCATCACACTTCCGGGTCGGTTTGGACTCCCTTCATCAGATGATTAAGATCCAAACCGAAGCCTCACAACCTGGTGACTACAATTGCCTGCTGATCTTCGTTTGCATCATTCTCCCGAGAAGTTTGTGGTTCCTTTCCTTATCTAGGAGCCATGAAATCTAAATCTTTTTAAGATCAATGAAAACTTCAAAAACAGTGGAAAATGCGGACTAACTTCTTCGGACTTGAGAATCCAAAAAGTAGAATGATAATGCGAAATGCTAAGAATTCAACTTTCTCGGTGAAAGCATCAAAATATTAAACCAAAAGTGGTTCTAACACCCAATTAACTAATAATTCTAGAGAATATTAACTCAAAATGAATGAAAGAGCAAGCAATCAACACACAAGATTTATAGTGGTTCAACGTTAACGATCCTATGTCCACTTTATACTTCTTTGATTGATGAATTGATTACAAATACAATGATAATAGTCACTCAATCTCATTAGTACAATCAATAATATCTCGAATTTCATTGAAATATACTCTAGAACTTAGAGAACAATATGAAATAAACAAAGGGATATCGTTGGTGATGGAATTTGAGTAGATGAAGAGCCAAAAGATCTTTCCAAATGGGGTGTTTTGGTGTAATTATAGGCAGGAAACATAGGCGGGTCGGATGCCACGTAGGTCCCATCCTATAAATTTCGGCAATGAGTGCATCATGATGAAGACAACGCATAGATATCATGGGTTGCAACTACTTCGAGTTTGTAGATATGTGGTGTGTAACTGCTTCATTTCAAAATACTCGGGATCGGATCTCGTACGAACCGACCCGCTTCGGTGAGGGATCACTTTGCTTCACGCTTTCAAGGGACCGATATCATCCTACCAACCCGAGCCGCTTCCTGTTTGCTGGAGATGAATTCTTTTGTATGTGCTAGTTAGGAACAGATTGAATATGGTTTACCGATCTGATTCGTCTTCTTCTAGCATTCGTCAGTAATTGCTTTTCCTTTGGTTTGAGATCCTAACTGCAATTTAATCTAATCCCATTACCTGTTAATGACCGTTTTGACTTTTAGGCGGCCTGGCCACAAAGTAGGTCAACAATATGTGTTGTAAATTATCAATGAAGTAATGAAATATCATTTTATTTCTATTTTAATGTGTTATTTCCTCTAGACAATCTACCTTCCCAACACTTGGGATTTGGCTCGTGAATACCGTGGATATATTAGTGTCAACTCTCGAGGGTCGAGATGGCGGGTCGCCACACTTCTCCTCCTCCAACCTTTATTTTGTCTATTCTAGTTTATATTCTTATTTAGAATATGGAATTGAATTATATATGTATGAGATTCTAAGAATTGATTCACACACACACACACACACACACACACACACACATATATATATATATATATATATATATATTAGGAGAATTGGAGCACGTTAGTTTCAAATGTTGAATCCAGTTCCAATTCTACACAAATTCTATTATTATTCCTTTTCAATCTCTATGAGTGAAAATTATATAAGTTGTTATTTTTTATCCTTTGTAGTGTAAATTTGGAATTTTACGCCTGTATGGGATTTGGATTTAAACAAAAATAAAACAATATAAATCCTCTAAATCCCTTATTTTTGTCGTTTGCAAAAATGGTCAATCAAGAGTTATATGTTTGGGTTTGTATTATTGAAATGATGAAAGTTAGGCTTTAGTGTTAGACCAAGATTTGGTACTAACACCCAAAGGTAGTGTGAAGTCCTCACAATCACGAATCACATATCACAGAATGTAGAAAACAATAAATAATAGGAGATACACGAGGTTTTTATAGTGGTTCGGTTGTAGATGTAGCCTACATCCATTTTATAATCTTATTGTTATACTGACAGATTACAAGAATTAGTTATAAGAAGACACACAATCCGTGTGTTGAATGAGATTACAAGAATTTATACACGTAATCCACGTGTTAATTTAGTTTTTGAATGAAATTGAATGTCCTTGCGTTGTTGTAATGGAGGCCGAGAGTGAGAGTGGCCAAAAGATCCCTCAATTTGCCTTCAAGTGGTGTATTTACAGCAGTAGGCGAGCTCCATCTCGGATGCCACCTGGTAGGCATCCCCTTAATCACGAAATGTCAAGGAAAACGTGGAGAAAGCCTCTTTGAGTCATGGTATGCCAAGTGTCATCAGATCCATGCAAGTAGGAGTAGATAATGCCTTAGGAATCGATCAAAGTTGATGTGCGTGCAGGAATTGCCAGGCGGGTCAGATCGGGTCCTCCATCCGATCCGAGCCGAAGTATCAAAACCAAACGTATTGGATGAGTGGAAGTAGCTCTGAGCGGGTCTTTCCTCACTCCGAACCGAACCGGAGGCTGTTAGAGATATTTGCCAAGCTGTTCCATTGTGTGCCATTGGGAAGCAGGGTCGGTTATGAGTCCGACCCAACCCGAAATGTCTGATCCGATCCGCTACATCCGAACTGACACGAAAGGGTGGATTATTCCCAATCCATGTATTTCCAGGTTCTGCACGCGTTTACGGAAACGGGCGTAACTTCCAAACTGTAAGTCCGTTTGGACCAAACGAAAGCTCTACCTGAAGCTAATTCAGAGGGCTACAAAAGTTATGGGGCAAAGTCCTGTAATTGATGTTTTCGAGACCAAATGAGGTCATCTGATAGGAGTTCCGGACCATTTAATGTTTGCGATGCACCTTCAGTCAAATCGCTTCATGTCTCCTGACGATGTTCCCAATACTTAAACATGCCGCTAACCAGACATTTCACGTGGGATGGATTTGATCAAAAAGCATGTCAACATATTTTCCCCTCATAACATATCTTGTTGGTTGAAGGAAGATGCGTTCTGGATAATCCAAGAAATCCAAGGGTTCATACCTGCAAGGAGATAAAACAATGCAAGAATAGTTCCTAGACAGCCTTACCGGAGTAAGATGACCAAGGAAGAGCAATGAAGTTCCAAGACTGCCTTATCAGGGTAAGACGATCAAGGAAATGCTAAGAAGGTTCCACGATGGCCTTACCTGAGTAAGATGACCGAGGATATGCTGTAAAAATTTGTTTATACCGGATGGGTCCAGTTTGAAGCCGGAGCTCAATGCTTATCACTGATTCATGAAAGTACAGTGGTCGTCAACCGGATACGACTTGAGACCACAAGCCGGTTCCCTACATGTGGGATGATTTGGCCGCTTTTACTAGATGAAAATAAAGCAAAGAAGGGCAAGAAGTTGGCTAAAAGCCTAAATGAAAACATAAACAACAGACCGAAGTCCGGCCAACTAAAGAGATCCACTGAGTGGGATCAGTTAATGATAATCCCGCGGTTGCTTGATCCAGGATCATTCTGTCTTCGGGGAATAGGTGGTGGAAGCGCGGGCGCAGGTGCTGGCACGGACGTTGTTGGTTTCATGACGTGCTCAGGTAGATCTCCTTGTTTGACCCGATCCTCAATCAAATCTCACAAATGTCTGCAGTCATTAGTGTTATGACCGTCTATGTCATGAAATAGGCAATGCCTTCCGGAATTGCGTTGTGCTTGCATTGGCTCCCTCTTGGGAGGCCTTGGATAGAAGGAAGCACCCCCTGTATCCATGTAGATGTCAGATAGTGAAGCACTGAGTTCAGTGTATTTTTCATATCTGGGCCCTCCCCGGGGCTGAGAGTTGCGATCATTCTTTGCGGTGGCCCTTCTTTTGCCCTTGTCATTGCCTTTTACAGAGTCAGACAGTACTCCGCCTTTAAGCATGTTGACATCGAGAATAGCCTTATCAGATTTTGCATCTTCATCATGCAGGAATCTATCTGCTTCAAAGTAGAATACACCGAGTTCTCACGATGGGTCCCGGTACAAATAGGTTTTGAACTCCGATGTATCCAGAACACCGGATACTGCCGCCATCAGTACCATACATGGTTCTGGTCTATCAATAGATGTTACTGCAGCGTTGAATCTCTCAAAGAAAGAACACAGAGTTTCGCCAGACCCCTGCTTGATTGAAGTGAGGGACATGATGCTCTTTGGTCCAGATATGTGGACCTGAAAATGTTCAATGAAGCGGGAGACCAACATGTTCCAGCTTTTAATTGATTCTGGTGCCAGCTGCCGAATCCACATAGCAGCTATATCAGTCAAAAAGAGAGGGAAGCATTTTTCCATGATGTTTTCTGACACCAATTTAACTTCCATATGTCATTTGTAGTGCATCATATGCACGGTAGGATCTGTCTTGCCATTGTAAGGCTCTAGAAATGGAAGTTTGAAATCCGGGGGATTGCGGGAATTCCTGATTTCCTAAGTGAATGGATTGTGATTGATGTCATCCATGTTATTCAGATAAGTGCAGTCTATCGAGAGGCGTTCAATCACATTGGTGAGCCGATCGCTTTCAAAAAGCTGTTGCAAGTTGCTAAGATCAAAGCTGGTACCCCCAGCATTGATTCCAAGAGAGTGAGGGAGCTCGTGATGGGTTGCACGGTTCAAGTCGTAGATGCCCCAGGTAACGGTTCGTGCACACCGATTTGACCCGTTTCTCCAGCTCCGAATCAAGGGGCTACATGTTGATGCTGAGATGGTTTCATCCGGACCGGGGCTGACATGGGCCGAATATGGCCCGAGTCTGTTGTGATTCCCATGTTTTCATCCGGAACATCATTAGTTAGAGCATGGCATTCACGTTCGAGCGAATTTCTTCTTGCCTCAACTTGCTCCACGTTATTTACTGTGGATCGGAACCGATCCGACCCGATAGGGGTTGCCCCCGATTCCAATTTGCTCCATATCTTGGATGCGAGCCGAATAGATTAGGTTGATAGTAACTTGTCTACTGTATCCATATAAAGACGGGCATCAAAGTCATAATTTTATTCTTCACTGAATGTTATTTTTAAAATATTCGTTATTTTAAAAGATTCTTTATTTAAAATTATTCTTTATGTTAAATGATCTTTTACTTTAAAATGTTCTGTTACATAAAATTGGATCTTTACATTAAAATGTTTCTTTTACATTGAAATGATTCTTTTATATAAAAAAGATTCTTTACACAAAAAAATGTTTCTTTTACATTGAAATGATTCTTTTATATTAAAATGATTCTTTACACAAAAATGTTTCTTTTACATTGAAATGTAATTTTTAATGATCATTTTAATGTAAACATTGAATTGTCAACATTGAATCCTTTTAATGATTCATTCTTCACATTAACAATGTAATTTTTAATGTAAACACAATTTTATAAAACTTGAATATTTTTATTTATATACAATAAAAATGTAAAATTTTAATTGTTAAATCTTTCCATTTCAAACCATGATCATTGTACATCATTTCTTATAAACAAAAAAATGTAAATTTTTATTGTTAACTTTTTTTTTCAAAACAATGATCATTTTACCTATTTCTTATACACAATAAAAATACGAATTTTTATTGTTAAACCTTTTTCTACAAATAATGAGTATTTGGTACATACAATAAAAATATAACTTTTATTGCTTCAAACAATTTTCATTTCTTATATGAATATTTTTCATATTTTGTACGTTCGATAAAAATGTAATTTTTTTTGGTTTCAAACACTTTATTTTAAAATATTCTTTATATTCTGAATCGGAATGCGACTCAATCAATTACCATATAATTTTTAGTTATATGAATTTCATACATCGCATGTATGCAACAATAATGATAAGTAATCACACAACAATCCAATCACATCCAAAGTGAAATTTACAACTGTGTGGGCATTAAAATAAATAAATAATGCTCATCACAGACTGTCAACCCATCGATTGACATACAACTAAATATTGGGACTAGGGTAAGTCAAATATCATCCCAATACCTGTGAGGGGTTTTCAAACAACAATGGTATATTTAAATAAATCATTGGTTAATAAATTTAACCAATTTTCACTATTCAAATTATAAATGAATATTCATAACTTAATATCACTATCACATTAATATATTTTTAATATGTTATATATTTCAACATCACAATAGCACACAATACAGTCAATTTAAATTGCCCATAGTCTGTGGACGAGGGAGGTGATCTAACCAGCACAGTATACAAGTTATAATGATTAAACTGATAAAACTCTAAACTGGCATTTCTATATACTTTTCAGTTATGAAAATAAATAAATAACTATGCTGAAATATTTTAGTGAGGAGTTCTCACCTTTGGTATCCACCCCGCCATTCTTTAGCAGACAATTTGGATCTCGTTTTGCTTCCCGAAAGTTCCATCGCAATATGTTTCACGCGGTATATATATATATATATATATATATATTAAAAATCATATTTTTTTATAATGCTATATATATATTAAAAATCATATTTTTATAATGTTATATATATAATCATATTTTAATTTAAAACTATCTTGTAATAAAAATCCCATTTTTATCGCAATGTTACTTTATGTAAAAGTTCTATTTTAAAAACAATGCTAATTTTATGATTAAAAACAATGCTAATTATATGAATAAAACAATGTATATTTTATGTTTTAAACAATGTATAATTTATTTTCAAAACAATGTATATTTTATTTTCAAAACATTGTATATTTTATTTTCAAAACATTGTATATTTTATTTTCAAAACAATGTTCTTTTTTATTTTATAAAACAATATTCTTTTATTCACAAAAACAATGCTAATTCTTTTAACATAAACAATGCCAATTCCTTTTACAAAAACAATGTTCATTTTTTTTCAAAAACATTGTGATTTTTTTATTTACAAAACAAAGTGATTTTTTTATTTGCAAAACAAAGTTGTATTTTTATTTATAAAACAAAGTTGTATTTTTATTTTCTAAATCAAGGTTGTATTTTTATTTTCTAAATCAAAGTTGTATTTTATTTTCTAGAATCTGAAAAGAAAATCAATGCTCTCTCTCTTTTTTATTATAAAAATTTGATTTTTAAATAAATTATTAACTAATTAAATAAATAATTACTTTGTTTATTCCCTTTACCTTTAATCCTTTTCTGTCGTTTTGCTTTTCACATTCCAGGTTTGAAGTCGAGAAACCGAACCCATCATCCTCGTTTAGGGTTCCATGTCGTTCAAACTTCGATGCACCAATGGATGATCAGAAACCGCCATTACGAAGCCCTCCGCGCCACCATCTACCACCAGCCATGCCTTGAAACTTGCACCCACTGTCTTTCCAGAATTTCTGATTGAAGTCCCTGACTTCTAGCCCCAAAATCTCTCTAATCACTCAATGGAAATTGATCACAACCTTACGGATTCGAAGATCGTGAAAAGGTCTTTGGATTTTGCTTTGAATTCACAAAATAATTTCCACTCGATTTAGAGATATTAAGGATTGAATTTCGGAGTTTAATGGCCATTGAACAAAACCGGCGGCTGAGATATACGAAGGGAATTAGGGTTTTCGGAGTAGGATATTTATAATAAAATATTATTTTATATTTTTAGTTCTTTTTAATTCAAAAATTAGGGTTTTAATGCCACATACTCCAAATCAAACCCTAGCTAAATACCCCCATTCCGGACACAATGGAATATGTTTCGTAAGCAAATTCGAGCGTTTCGATCATTTTTTATTAAAAATAAAATATAAATCAATAAATATTTAATTTAAATGTACATTTTAATTTACCGGGGCTACATACAGAGTTCAAAAATTTTAGAAAAATAAATTTAGCTATGTTTTGACGATACGGTCCCAACAAAATTAATTTCATTGAATTTGGAGAGAGTTTGAAAAATGGTTATTTTATAGTCGATCCAATTCAAATTTAAATTACCAAACACTTTTAAATTTACTGCGCTAACATATTAATTCCAAAAATTATGAAATTTGAAACCTATTAATAATTTGACATTCCGGATCCGACTAAAGTGGTTTCGTCGAAAATGGAGGTCGTGGCTATATATTATATTATTAGAATATATATATATATATATATATATTCCATAGCGACTATTCAAAATTTTAAACTGGGCATAACTTTCAATTCCCGCTATGAAATCTATATTTTTCACATTCGTTAGAAAGATATTTTCAAACAGATTCAAATATTTTTAGTTTCACTGAAATCTAGTTTATTTTGAATCCTGTACATTCATTTAAAATTTGAAATCGAATTTTCAAATTGTCGCGCCATTTTAAGCTCGTTGTATAATTAAAATAAATTTATTCGTTCTAACTTTGATCTAAATAAATTTTTCTTTGTTATTATTTAAAATAAATTATTTCAAATATTAAAATCCATTAAAATAAAAAAATTAGATTAGTTTTGAAATTCCGGGTTGTTACAATCTCCCCACTTAAAATCTTTTCGTCCTCGAAAAGGAACGGAGCTGAAAGTTGTTTAAATAACCAACTCAACTTTCAATTCTAATCAATTTTCAATTCAATTCAATATTAAATTCGATTTATCTAAATTCATCATTCTTTCTCATATTGGTTAAATTAATTATCTTTCCAATATTTAAAATAGTTAAGCTAATTATCAAACATCACAACCAGCAATCAATTAGGAGATTAACTTTTCAAATATATATAACTTTTATATATATAGTCAAAAATCATATTTTTAGTGGAAACCACAGCAATAAATCTTAGCTAGTTTTGGTTCTCACACTAGCCAGTTGGAAATATATAGATATACCACTTTCGAAAGTCGAAAATAAACACTGATGATGCTAGCAATCATCAGAATCATCTCCGGGCGACTAGAGTGTGATTCTATGTCAATCCAGTATATTAAAACTTCGAATATCTGTTAATTATGTGTATATTCAAAATCTTTATATACTCGATTGTCCAAATTAAAATAAAATAATATACTCAAATATGTATTTTAAGATAAAATTTTCAAAACTAAATTTGTTTTCATTTTTATTTTAAAAATTAATACTCTTCACACTCGTTCTAGGATACTACTGATCCCATCTCTAACGAGTTACTCTCATTGGATATTACTAAACCAATCTTTGATGAATTCTTTCATTCAGTTCTAATGTGTCTTGTTCTCGAGCTCTGTAAACCAAATCTTTGATACCAAATGAAACGACCCAAACTCGCCCTTGCGGGAAAGCCCGGATTGACTTGAGAACAAGGCAAATCAGAATACAAACAGAAGAACATTTCGTTGCTTGTTACAACAATTACATCAGAGTACAAGAATATATCACAGTACAAATAATTATTACACATTGGAAATACAATATCAGAGATTTAAATTACATTTAAATAGCAGCGGAAAAATAATACGAAATACAACTGAAAGAAATACATGGATATAGAGCTTTTCGAATATCGCTTCAGCTGTAATCCAGGATCCTGTGAATATAATATCTGTAAAACCAAAACTACTAGCTGCGCGTGTGGAAAATGATGGGCACCCGGAGTTTAGGTTAAAATAATAAACTCTAGGTCAGTCATGGGACTGGTGTGAGAACTCAAAACAGTTATTAACTTTATTTTTAAATGTGGGGATATCATGGGACTACGCCGTATAACACGGAACAGGTTTACTCCATATGAATCTTAGTTTAGAATAAAACAACGCAATGCTTTTTGAAAAATGAAGCTATTATAAGACTTAGGTCCCATCACACAATGCAATGCAAGCCGGAGGATAGAGTTTTCCCTTATAATGGCCAAACATGTTTGATACGTATAAAACAAATTATTTTGATATTATAAGTGCATAGTGTTAAAAAAACAACTTCGAATATAAATGTATCAATCATAGACAACATGGGTACCATATATCATGTCGCTATACTAGTTCTACAATCAAAACCGCATGATGTTGAATTGGAAGATGGATTTCCATCTATGAACCAAGGCAAGGGATCGTCCTTACCGATTTCAAGACAATCTAGCCCATGTCTCAGGATTGAACCGCAACTGTACCTAGGTAACATGCAGGGCCGGTCCACACTAAGTGTGATGGTGGATTCATAATTCCTAAGCATACGTTTCCCCGCCCTATGGGGCATAAAATCTGGTCAATAATGTCGACCATAACAATATCTGAGGTGCCTCTCTATCCATTAAGTAGTAATAAGCAACATACACATGAGTAAATTGTCCGGGCTTGCAAAACCTTGACACCCCTCCTAGCTAGAAAGAAACACAACGTCCTCCCCGTTGTCCTTTCCCATTTCTGGTTCATACCGGGGTGTGAAGCTCGCGAAGTATCGCTATACACAAAGCTATGCTAATTAAAGCCGTGCTTTGATCATCATCCACAAGACCCTACTTTTCAACAAAAGCCTTGATCATTTGTATCTTGGCATGCCACATTGTCAATCCATACCATTGATTTCTGCCAATATATAACCTCTAAGCTCGTACATCTCAGAGAAGGGTGTTAAGCAAGAGAATAAATTCTCCGCTACCAAACAGATATATATATTTAGCAGAGATCAACGAATACATCATAAAGGAATATAACGTAAGATATACTATCCATTTACAAGTCCGTTCTGGGTCTGAACGAAACCAAAGGCACCTTATTCCTCGTCCCATATGTCAAATACAGGAGAGAGGCCCTCATATATCTGTCGATCTCCAAGTACGTTTGGACGATCACCACTTATTACCTTGTCTTGGGTGTACGGCCCACTGAAGACATCAGTAATCATCCAACCGATGTGAAGAACTCCGGTCTTCAACCACCGTCTTCATCTTTGACTCTTAATCGTCGTAGTAATTATTCAAAATGGGTTAAACCCGACTTTTACGAATAATTCGCATATTTTATAATCAAGTGCTATAAAAACACATCCTACGCCTCATTCCAATTCAGAATATTCTTTCAATAAAATATTCATATTATTAGGGAAAGGTTCCCATTAATTTTATCAAAGATAAATCCTCTTAAATTCATCCTTAAATCTTCTTTTGAATATCATTTTCAAAAGATTTATTTAACTAGTCGGGATTAGCGAACCTTACCGAAGTAATCATTTATTATTAATCTCAATCCCAACCTATTCATCTCATGGAGCAAAACTAGCAGTACTCCATATTTAACACCCACCGTGTTATCGGTAAATTTAATTACCATTTCATGTTCAAATCTAATTAAAGATTGAACTATCGTTTGGAGTAGAATTGGTGGTACTCCATTCTCGATCATTTCAAGAATTTGATAAATCTAATTATCTCGTTTCCATTTCAATCTAATTTATTAAAACTCCAATTTGGTTTTAATATCAAAAATCATTACTTGATGATTATTCAAATTTAAGAAATTAATCTTATCTTTAACTGGGTAAAAGAACAAATGTCATTTAAAACACAGTTCACGATAAACCCAAAATCTTCTTCCATTAAATATGGAATCTTCACAAAAATCGGATCAATATATAATCGATATAAATTCCCATATCAGACTGATAATATAAATGAAATAACGGCAAAGCCTTTTAAATTCCATGTATAGTAATGGTCTTCATTTACAGACGCTCATCTCGATTATTATGAAATCGAATTCTATTCAATTCCAATTTAATATATTAAATTACAAGACTTTACTTTGGAAAATTTCCATTTAAATCTTAATAAAAGATTCATAAATTCCAAATTATATTTTCACTGTTAATTGGGTTAAAGAACAAATGTCGTTAAAAACATAGTTCACAATAAACCCAATTCACATTTCATTTTATTCCAATTACTAAATATAATTGGAAACTTTAATTATCTTAATTAAAAATTTATACATTCCAAAATTATATTCTATTTAATTCCAATTAAATATTAATTGGAAAACTTCATTAAATCTTGTTTAAAAGGTTTATTCTTTTCTAATTGGGGTTTAAGAACAATGTTATTAAAGATACCGTTCACGATAATCCAAAATCCAATTTATTCTCTTTAATTCCAATTAAATATTAATTAATTGGATTTTTATTCTAGTTAATAACTAGTTCATCTCGATAAAAATATATTTTTATCTTTACAAATATGGAATTTTTCATCCAAAAACTTTCTAAATCACTTATTATGATTTTATATAATTTTTCCATATTTTTAATAATTTTATCTAGGCCCGTACGGTCGGTTTCCAATAACGGCCACCGAACTGCGTTTACAGCGACCTTTTCCAAAATTGATTTGGACATATTTTAAAATTTAACCGTTAGATTTCAAATCTTTTATATTCATCTTTTCGATACGAACCCAACAGTTCCGGTTTTAGGAGAATCCGACGGCCGGATCTCCCATTACGCCAATTTGAAGTTAACGGTCGAAATTCGCAAACAGTTGCTGCGCGGCACGTTCTATTCCGGCCATTAAATATATATATTATATATTTCATCGAATTCCATTTAAAACATATTTTTTAAATCGTTTATAAATTCGTTTTAAAATGATTCCAACTTCATTTCAAATCAAAATTGAATATTCTATATTTTTATCATATTAAAATCATAATATTTTCAAAATATTAAAATTTGAAATCTCCTCTTTCCGATATTTATTTTAAAATGAATAAAATCGATCGATAAACCCGTTTGGGTAAAAATGGCGTTTCTATACTTAACCTGGATTCATATTTTTGTGTCCATCTAAAGACGGACATCAAAGTCATAATTTTATTCTTCATTGAATGTTATTTTTAAAATATTCGTTATTTTAAAAGATTCTTTATTTAAAATTATTCTTTATATTAAATGATATTTTACTTTAAAATGTTCTGTTACATAAAAATGGTTCTTTACATTAAAATGTTTCTTTTACATTGAAATGATTCTTTTATATAAAAATGATTCTTTACACACAAAAAAAATGTTTCTTTTACATTGAAATGATTCTTTTATATAAAAATGATTCTTTACACAAAAATGTTTCTTTTACATTGAAATGTAATTTTTAATAATCATTTTAATGTAAACATTGAATTGTCAACACTGAATCTTTTTAATGATTCATTCTTTATATTAACAATGTACTTTTTAATGTAAACACAATTTTATCAAACTTGAATCTTTTTATTTATATACAATAAAAATGTAAACCTTTAGTTGTTAAATCTTTCTATTTCAAACCATGATCATTTTACATCATTTCTTATAAATAATAAAAATGTAAATTTTTATTGTTAACTTTTTTTTTCAAAACAATGATCATTTTACCTATTTCTTATACATAATAAAAATGTGAATTTTTATTGTTAAACCTTTTTCTACAAACAATGAGTATTTGGTACAGACAATAAAAATATAAATTTTATTGCTTCAAACAATTTTCATTTCTTACATGAATATTTTTCATATTTTGTATATTCGATAAAAATGTAATTTTTTTTGTTTCAAACAATTTATTTTAAAATACTCTTTATATTCTAAATCGGAATGCGACTCAATCAATTACCATATCATTTTTAGTTATATGAATTTAATACATCGTATGTATGCAACAATAATGATAAGTAATCATCCAACCGTCCAATCACATCCAAAGTGAAATTTACAACTGTGTGGGCATTAAAATAAATAAATAAATAACGCTCATCATAGACTGTCAATCCATCGATTGACATACAACTAAAAATTGGGACTAGTGTATGTTAACTATCATCCCAATATCCGTGAGGGGTTTTCAAACAATAATAGTATATTTAAATAAATTATTGGTTAATAAATTTAACCAATTTTCACTGTTCAAATTATAAATGAACATTTACAACTTAATATCACTATCACCAAGCCCGGCCCTTTGCACAAGCTAGCAAATCGACCGCTTAGGGCATTCGATAATTTTAGGGCACCAAATATAATCGATCGAATATAAAATGCGAAGAAAAAAAATCAACAATCGAGCTATGCAAATCACGAGTGACAAGCCACGAAACTGAATTGCAATGCCGATAGAAGAAACAACTAAATCAAATCAGCGCGCGAACGAGAACAATGATGATCATCAGGGCGGTGATTCTCAAAGTTAGTAAAGGTTTTTTTGAAATCTGAAAAGCCGCAGGAACGATACCGCACCAGCAAGGCAGCTTAAGCCTCAGGTGAATTCTACCATTTTTGTCAGTCGAAAAACTGGATTTTTTATTTTATCTTCTAAGTATTCAATTGTGTTGTACGTTCATATGATTTAGGCAATCCGTAATTGTTAACTGCCTTACAGCAGTTTTTTGAAGTCTATAGCTGTCATTATAAGCAATTCGCTTTTTTTTTAATCTCTGATTTTTTTTTATATAACTTATAAGCAACAATTTTGCCGTGCTTTTAGCCTTCATAACTTTTCTTATCTCAGACTGTTACATGTGATTTGGTTTTTAATTTTGAGTGACTATGTTTTAAATATATAAACTACAAATTGTACATCGTTTGCTTAATGTTGCTAAATTGAGTTGTAAAACCAAATTGATCAAATTGTAAACAACATCTATGCTATCCTAAATTGTGATGTTTGTGGCTATATATTAACTTAATAATTAATATCTAGTTTCAACATTTCATCGGTAATTAATTAGGATTGATTCAAAATTGGTAGTAGATAAGGAATTTTTTTTATGATTAATTAATGTACAGTTAGTTGATAAATAACTATCTATTTAATTTTCATAGGAAGTTGTGATCAAAGGATTTTAGTCCATTAATTTAGTTTAAAAGAATTTTTACTTGAAATCGTCATTGAAAACATTTTTGATGAAGTATACTAGTAGATTACACATTGATAAAAAAATTTGTTTATGTGTTTTGTTATTACAATAATCGTTAGTATGTAATATTATTCAATGTTACTTTTATAATGTTTAAAAATGTGTAAAAAACAATCGGGATATGCTATATTTTAATAATACACTTTATTTTGATATAATACATTAATCTGTGGAAGGGCCTCGTTTCATTTTTTGCTTTAGGCACCATAAGTCCTAGGACCGGCCCTGACTATCACATTAATATATATTTAATATGTTAAACATTTCAACATCACAACAGCACACAATACAGTCAATTTAAATTATCCATGGTCTGTGGATGAGGGAGGTAATCTAACCAGCACAGCATACAAATTATAATGATTAAACCGATAAAACTCTAAACTGGCAATTCTATATATTTTTAAGTTATGAAAATAAATAAATAACTATGCTGAAATTTTTAGTGAGGAGTTCTCACCTTTGGTATCCACCTGTCATTCTTTAGCGGACAATTTGGATCACGTTTTGCTTCCCGTCAGTTCCATTGCAATCCGTTTCACGCGGTATATATATATTAAAAATCACATATTTTTTTATAACGCTGTATATATTAAAAATCATATTTTTATAACATTATATATATAATCATATTTTAATTTAAAACTATCTTATAATAAAAATCCCATTTTTGTCACAATGTTATTTTATGTAAAAATTCTATTTTAAAAACAATGCTAATTATATGAATAAAACAATGTATATTTTATATTCTAAACAATGTATATTTTATTGTCAAAACATTATATATTTTATTTTCAAAACATTGTATATTTTATTTTAAAAACATTGTATATTTTATTTTCAAAACAATGTTCTTTTTTTATTTTATAAAACAATGTTCTTTTATTCACAAAAATAATGCTAATTCTTTTTACATAAACAATGCCAATTCCTTTTACAAAAACAATGTTCATGTTTTTCATTTACAAAAACAATGTGATTTTTTTATTTACAAAATAAGGGATTTATTTATTACAAAACAAAGTTGTATTTTTATTTACAAAACAAAGTTGTATTTTTATTTTCTAAATGAAGGTTGTATTTTTATTTCTAAATCAAAGTTGTATTTTCTAAAATCTGAAAAGAAAATCAATGCTCTCTCTTTGTTTTATATAAAAATTTGATTTTTTAAACAAATTATTACCTAATTAAATAAATAATTACTTTGTTTATTCCCTTCACCTTTATTCCAACTCTGTCGTTTTGCTTTTCACGTTCCAGGTTTGAAGCCGAGAAACCGAACCCATCATCCTCGTTTAGGGTTCCATGTCGCTCGAACTTCGATGCACCAGCGGATGATCAGAAACCGCCATGACGAGGCCTTCCGCGCCACCATCTACCACCAGCCACGCCTTGAAACTCGCACCCACCGTCTTTCCAAAATTTCCGATCGAAGCCCCTGACTTTTAGTTCCAAAATCTCTCTAATCACTCAATGGAAATTGATCACAGCCTTACGGATTCGAAGATCGTGAAAAGCTCCTTGGATTTTTCTTTGAATTCACAAAATAATTTGCACTCGATTTAGAGATATTAAGGGTTGAATTTCGGAGTTTAATGGCCATTGAACAAAACCGGCGGCTGAGATATACGAAGGGGATTAGGGTTTTCGGAGTAGGATATTTATAATAAATTATTATTTTATATTTTTAGTTCTTTTTAATTCAAAAATTAGGGTTTTAATGCCACATACCCCAAATCAAACCCAACAACTGCCGCCCCTAGCTAAATACCCCATTCCGGTTACAATGGAATATGTTTCGTAAGCCAATTCGAGTGTTTTGATCAGTTTTTATTAAAAATAAAATATAACTCAATATATATTTAATTTAAACATACATTTTAATTTACCGTTGCCACATACGGACTTCAAAAATTCTAAAAAAATAAATATAGCTATGTTTTGACGATACGGTCCAAACAAAATTAATTTCGTCGAATTTGGAGACAGTTTGAAAAATGGCCATTTTCTGGTTGATCTAATTCAAATTTAAATTACCAAACACATTTAAATTTACTACACTCACATATTAATTCCAAAAATTATGAAATTTGAAACCTAGTAATAATTTGACATTCTAGATACGATAAAGGTGGTTTCATCGAAAACGGAGGTCGTTTGCAAAATGACTATATATTATATTATTAGAATATATATATATAAATTCCATAGCGACTATTCAGAATTTTAAACTGGGAATAACTTTCAATTCCCGCTATGAAATCTGGATTTTTCACATTCGTTAGAAAGATATTTTATCACAGATTCAAATATTTCTTGTTTCAATGAAATCCAATTTATTTTGAAACATGTACATTCATTTAAAATTTGAAATCGAATTTTCAAGCTGCCGTGCCATTTCAGGCTTGTTATATAATTAAAATAAATTTATTTGTTCTAACTTTGATTTAAATAAAATTTTCATCATTATTATTTGAAATAAATTATTTTAAATATTAAAATCCATTTAAATTATTAAAATAAAAATTTTAAATCGGTTCTGAAATTCCAGATTGTTACATTATCAATATACCACTATATGTTTATGTCAATTTTGTTAGTATAATCATTTCTGTCATCTTCCCTTCATCTTTCCCTTTTTATTTTATATAGCCTGGCTACTTTCGAGCCTAGGCGTGCCGCTGAAATGTGTGTACGTGTTGAACGGGGAACAAGGGGGAAAACATTGAAATTGGGCATAACTTGTAATTGGGAATTTGGGCATAAACTAAATAAAATGTATGAATATAAATTTGGGGCATATAATTCATTATGAACATTTTTAGGGAAAAGGGGCATGAAATCTATAACGACATAGGTAAAATTCACTAATAATGAAATGCCTAGGATTACAATAATTAGAAACTGTAACTGCGCCTAGACACGAGGTTAGATTACACTTGTGGTGGAAGTCTGCCCGAAACCGCCCGACATATCTAGCGACCAAAAGTGGTGAATCTAATGTGAGGGGTCTAGGTGCAAAAATACGAGACGTGCTAAGACACGAGGTTAAGCCCGACTTATGGAAGAAGCCTGCCCGGAACTGACCGGCATATCCAGCATCCACAAGTGGTAGGCTTAATGTGAGAGGTCTTGCACATTACAACCATAAATGGACGTGGTAATGAATTGGAATACTTAACCTAGTTGAATCCATAGGGATTGTATGAACATGAACTCGAATAAGGGTTAAGTAAACTTGGTTGAAACAGTGGGGAGGTTAAGTGTATCTGGGTAGGGTGGGTAATATTTATATATAGGCCCACAAACTTAACCTATTGGGGTTATGTAATTAAAGACACCGTTAGGTAAGCATAACCTATGGAAATCCTAGTGGTGATACAAGACAAGGGGGAAAGCTTGTATCATCTTGTCTGGGGGACCCGTTTCAGTCGGTAACCCATAGAACAGTATCAGACGAGTACTCAGCCCTAGGTCTGAGTTAGGACATGCTTATTGGGCTGATTGTAAGAGATCCAAATGTGGAGGACGACGTAGGTGGCACAAACCGACTGGGACATGTGCGTGCATGTCCGGGCAGAGGGGGATAAGACGACCGTGACACCAGTAGATATGGTTGTGCACATCAACGAAGGGTTGCCACTTTACAAAGTGATACCTCCTACTATGGGGCTGACAAAGGATATCTGCGGAGTAGGGAGACAATCGATTAGGGTAGTAGTTAGGGTACGTCTAGAATTTGGTAAAGTTTAGGAGCCTGTTAGGATTGGGCTGCCTGTGGATTGTACGGGGTTAAAACATATCACCAGAAGTATGCCTAAGTGAACCATCTTATAGTTTTTGGGATCATCTCATTCTGGTTATACTAGTATCATTGCAGAGAATCAGAGTAATCATTAGAGAAGCATATACACTCTATCAAGTTTACCTTATCATACCTGCCTATTGTGATGATATCTTTCTTATCCACTTTATATGCATGTCATGATACTTTTACTTATTTATTTGCTAAAAGTAACTGGACTCACCAGACTTTATGTCTGACCCTTTTTGTTTCCTCTCCTTTTTTCCGTTTCCTCTCCCCCCCAGGTTATCAGGGAGGGAATACTCAAGCTTGACCAG